>CM017196.1:325000-925000 GCA_004837865.1 Musa balbisiana | reverse complement strand
ACATGTGGCCGAGGAGCACGGCGCAGGCGGTCTGCGGCCGAGGAACTGGACTCATGCTGGCAGGCATGGTCTCGGGCAACACATAGCCGAGGAGCACGACACAGGCGGGGTGTGGGTCGACGGCGAGCTGGAGCGACCCGGGCAAGAGCTGACCCCGTGCGCCGAGCGGTTAAGCTCAGGCTCGGGCTTTGGTGCCGGCGGTCGCAAGTCGGGAGCGAGCTAGGCACGGTGCCTTGCCACGCTCCGAGGGTAGACCTCTTGCCCCAAGCGGTTGCTACGGTAGACCCCTTGATCATTCTGACCTTGGCCTTTTCCCATTCATGCGCTTTCTTGCCACTAGAGCTTCAGCGGCAATGTACTGATTGACGCACTGCAGCATCTTGGGGATGGTTGCCGGCGGGTTCTCGACCAGCGACCAAAAGAATCTGGAAGGTCGCAGGCCTACCATAAATGCTTGGATCAACAGAGAGGGGTGAGCATCCGATAACCCCCGGATTTGTGTTGCAAAGCGGTTCACAAAATGGGAGAGGGGCTCGTCCTCCCTCTGGTGTAGTCCGAGAAGCAGTGCAACGGACGGTTTTGGCCGGGCATTGGCCAAGAAGTTGAGCTTGAAGTCTTTGACGAGCTGGTCAAATGAGGCGATCGTCCCGGTCTTCAGGTCGTTGTACCACGCGCGGGCTGGCCCTCTCAGAGTTGCGGGAAACGCCCTGCACATCAAAGCGTCAGAGGTTCCATACGGCGCCATTTGGGCGCGAAAGGCGGCTACATAGTCCGCTGGGTCGGTAGAGCCATCATATGCGTCTAGAGAGGGGGGACGAAAGTTCGGGGGGATTGTCTGATCCTGTATTTCAGGGACGAATGGAGATCCCTGGCATGCATCCTCCCCGAGCTCTCCTTTTGACCCGCAGACCTCGTTCTGCACCTCGTCGAGCCACTGACTGACGAGGCGCAACTGGGCTCGCAGGGAGTCCGTCGAATCCGAAGATAATGCCTCGGGTTCCATGTGGCCTCTTCGGTTTGCTGCCACTCGATCCCCAAGTGGGGACAACTGGACCCGAGGCAAAGCGGGAAGCTCCTGGGGTGGCGTACGAGCCTGAACGGGCGGCTCCTGTTGCCACAGCGGTTGGGCGGCCGACGGGTGCAGCGAATGAGAAACGAGTGGAATAATGGACTGCACCATATCGGTCAGAGCTCGGACTTGATGGGTGAGGTCATGAAAGGCCTCAGGCGAGACAGGCGTCGGGCGACGACAAGCCAGGGTCATTGAATATCTGCGAATAGCGCTCTGAGGTCGTGGTGGGGTGTTCGTTGCGAAGACCCCCATGCGAGGGATGTTCCCCCGGAGCTCCGATCGGGTGAGACCCTTCGGCTGCGGGTTCAACGGAGTCGATCTGGCGATCCCTCGACATTTGGGCCCTCCTTCTAGCGCCGAAATGTTAGTGTAAACAACCTTAAACTGTGGCCTCGGGGCCGACGCGGCTTGGTTCGGGTCCGGATGATGGGGGATCTCCTTGGGACGTTCCTCGGGACCGTTGAGGTGGTCGGCCGCAGTGGTCTGATCAGGACGGAATCGCCGCTTCCTCCGGGAGGGAACTCCTCGCCTGGACGCGCGGAGGGAGACGCCTCGTCCTTGTACCTGCACACAGGTCGGGTTGGGGGAGCTCAGCCCGACCCCTCCGACGATCAAGTTAGTGAAGAGTAGAAGGGGAGTTGTTTCTTCTCCCTTTTCTCGTCTCTTTCTTCTCCTCTCTTTTCTATTTTGTTCTCTCCCTCTTTTCTGTTTTGTTCTCTCCCTCCTTTTTGTTTTGTTCTCTCCCTCTTTTCTGTTTTGTTCTCTCCCTCCTTTTTGTTTTGTTCTCTCCCTCTTTTCTATTTTGTTCTCTCCCTTTTTTCTGTTTTGTTCTCTCCCTCCTTTTTGTTTTGTTCTTTCCTGCTTTTCTGTTTTGTTCTCTCCCTCCTTTCTGTTTTGTTCTCTCCCTCCCCTTTTTTCTTAGAGCGCGAGGGTTTTTATAGTGAGAATTACCGTTGCATGGGCATGAGGGGTCGAGCCTGAGCGGGGTGTTAATGTGCCTTGGTAGGCGTTCTGGTCCGTGTTGACCAGGTGCCGTCAGCCCAACAGAGACGCGAGGCGTCATCTGGCCAGCTGGCGTCACCCCGAGTCTTATTGCATTTATTACTCTCATCAGGTGATAGGATGAGTTGATGGCACTAGTACTTTTCTTATTACCATGTGGTAGGACGGGTTGCGGGTTCTCTTCTTTCTAATTAACGAGAGTCAAACATCATTACTAATTTTGCAACTAATATATTGAAAAAAAAATTATTATACTTATTTTATATGTTTGACTTATAAATTTAAAAAAAATATTTTTTTTTAAAAAAAAATAATTAAAATTCATGGTCTATTAACAAATCAACAACACAACTATAACTATTAATAAATTAACTTATTTGGCTTCTCGTGGTCGAGTTACATTTTTTATTTCTTTTTTGAAGGATGGGATTTGATTCTTATATCTTGCTATCAAACAGTTTAAGTATTTTGCCAATGTCTAATTAATCAAGAGAATTATGTACGTATCCTTAAAAAATAAAGAATAAAGGAGAAAATAAAGGGATATCCCAAACCCATCATGTCTCCCTGTTTATGGACTCCGATCCAAAGTTAATGAGGAGTATGATTTGATTAGATTCTTCTAATTCGACGAGACGAGGCACGAGGCGTCACAATTCGACAGGAATGATTTGATACAACACCATTCCATTCACCTGCAACATCAGGAAGGCCCACTCGCTCGCGGTGTGGCCACACAGCTGACAAAGACTCCTCATTTGAACTTTCGACACTACACGCCTCCTGCAAGAAGAAAAGAAGCACACACAAAAAAAAAGAAAGAGCTTCCCAATTAGCAGCATCGTGGTGTCGTCGTCCTTCTTCGGTACCACCTTCCTTTGCGCCCGTGGAGGATGATCGGGTGGCGCGATGTGGGCATGCATCGTTTCGTTTCGGTGTGTGCGTGTGGGCGGATCGGAACGTCCACAAACGTTGTCGTAGACGACTCCATCGATCGGAAGATCAAATTTTTTTGTTATTATATTCTTTTGTTAATTCGAAGAAAAAAGTCTTCTATTGCTGGGAGAGTTTGGGAAGCACGATACAATCCTTTCCAAGTGATCGCTCTCCCACAGACATCGGATGCATCAGTAGCCACAATCGATGCCTTTTGTCATCATCTTCTGATATTACATATAATATATAAATGTGTATTTGATAGAGAAAGTTTTGGAGGGATATATTGGGAAGAAGATCGCGTTAAAACCGGCATTGCGGATTACTGCTTGCGTGGATACTTCCTGCCTTCCCAAAACATCCCCAAATGGCTCTTCCTTGATGCCTCCTCGCCATCCCAGCTCTCGCGCACCTCCGTTCGGACCGTGCTTCGGGCGATGACGGCGCCCAACATCGAGATGATCGCTGCTTTGCTCAGGAGCTGCAATCTGGGGAGAGGCGGAGGCAGGGTGTCTCCGCCGTCGGCTGCGGCGCGTCGGGTCGAGGCGAGCGACGAGAGCGCGGGACAAGTCACGGTGGAGCTCAACTCGGAGACGGCGCTCCCTTACCACTGGGAGCAGTGTCTTGACATGCGGGTATGCGGGTGCTCCTTAAATGCTTCTCTCCTTTCACCAATCATTGATCATAAATGCACCAAAAAATGCTGTTTTGGAATCATTTCCGGCCTTCAAAATCCGCCCCACCTATTCGTGCCATTTCCTCATCGGAATCCTTCATCGTTGTAGCTATCTGCCTTTGCTTCGCCAAATCTGCCTATATCCGAACGAGCGAGCGGAGAGTCTTCATCGCTTTTAGCTCTTCTCTTTTCGAACTAGTGCTATTTCTTTTGATCTGAGGAGCAGCAGAGAAGAAGAGGGAATCATTTCTGCAAAGCACCGGAAAAGGCAGGCAAAGAAGTTTCTGTTGATCCATGGAAGACATATATCCCTTCTTCCTAAATCTCGAGAGGGCTACTCCTTTTTTGATTCTCTACGCCCATTTGCGTCCTGCTAAACTTCCCCTGTTTCCGTGGCAGACAGGGGAAGTCTACTACATCAACCGGGAGACGGGAACCAGGACGAGCAAGGACCCGAGAACCGCCGTCGCTGCCGCCACCTATTCATCGAGCTACCACTCCGAGGAAGACGTCTCCTCTGATGACGACAGCTACGACCACGAGGACAGCGTCGACACCGCCAACTCCTGCCTCACCTCCCTCTCGTCCACCTCCACATCGGATACTAGCGCGGAGCCCAGCGGTGGCCATATCCTCGTTTCCGCCGGATGCAGGTCCTGCTTCATGTACTTCATGGTTCCCAAGAGCATCGACGCCTGCCCCAAGTGCGGCGGCCGCCTCCTTAAGCTTGGCCGCGACGGCTGCGTCTGAACTCCCATGTATTTTGGATCAATCCAGCGAGAAAAGATCGAGCTTTTATGACCGAGTTCCAATTTTTTTTAGCTTCTGCGATATCTTCCTACTCTTAGTTAGATTAGATGTGAATGACAAAGTGGCGATTGATTGAATTAGAAGCACACGCTCTCTGTCTCTCTCGCCGTGTTTAATTCTTCTTCTTCTTCCTGTTCCGAGCAGCAGCAATCAATCTCTGTGCATGGTGGGATACGGCTTTTCCTCGCCACTCTTTATCCCAACATGGGCTTCAGAATAAAGGCTTTCGCTTCTGACACTCCTCCCATCACCTTTCCGTGACCGCGTCCGGTTTTAATCAATGCTAAACAACAACGACAACAGCTACTCCTCCTCATTTACTTCCCACTTCGATACCATTAATCCTAAAACCAACTCATAATCAAATAATATGACCTTGTCATCACGGTCGAAGGTGCTTCGGCTCGACCCATCATTGTGACCAATGTTTCTTTCGTTACTCTGCTCTGCAAGGACATGGAACCACGCACATACACATACCAAGTAGACGTGTCAAGGTCTCGCCTTGGACTGAGAAGGGAATAAAGTGGGTGGGTGAGGGTTAACTGCTTCGGACAAGGAACCTTTCCTCGGGTTGGCAGAAAGGAATCTGTGACAGAGGAGGAAGACAGTGGGCGGCCACACACCACACCCCTTTCTTTTACTCCCACCAGAGGAGAGGAACCAGAACCAGAACCAGAAATCTTACACATTGTTCCCCAACGACGAGCTAGTCTTGCCTCGTGGGAGCCCTACTAGCCTTTGCAGGCCACAACCAGAGACCATTTATTGTGACGGACAGGCGTCGTCACAGTGCAACCGAACCGAGTTACCCATGCTTTGTGCTGTCATACCGTCTTCTCCTCGGGCCCAAACCTCATCGTTTTTCCCCATCTCCTGGAATGGAGCTCTCCTCCATCCATTTCGCTGACTCCACGTTGAAGCGAAGTTATCGTGACCTTCGCATCTCATTTGAGGTCCAAAAGGAAAAGTGTAAGTGTAACCATGACCACCCAATTCTGCAGGTCAAATTAACAGGAAGAATCCATCTCTCCATACCCCCACGCAGATTGTTTATTCGTATACATAACATCAGACGCAAACATATGATGACACGAACGTAGGAAAGGCTGCACAAAAAAGAGGAAGTTCTCTGCATCTCGCTGGTTCTTCTAAGTGGTAACTCGACTAACGCCGTGCTCAGCTCCATGAGAGGCCGCTGCACAGTCCGACACGTCGTTCAGGAGATGCTCGGATGCCTTCTCGAAATGGACGAAGCCCATGAACCAGAAATCATGCCCATCCACCGTCGCAATCTGGATGTACTTGTGCGGCGGATTCTCACACAGTGTAACTGGATTCACGGTGGCGATCTTGATCAGAGGGATCATAACCTGCAAGATCATAATCCGGATTCAGAAGCTCTGGATGTGGACAACTCTTGCGGTGCTGTGGTCTACCTTGTAGTAGCTCCAGGCTTGCTGACCGGAGGGTGCCGTGAAGGAGAGGGGCCGATCGCTGCAGAATGCGACGTTGACGTTGGAGAGGTAGAGGGTTCCCGCGACCGGTCCGGTGGTGGTCGAGAGGTAGCAAGCAAACGTCTTCTTCAGCCTCTCGGTAGGATCGGTTTGGAAGGTCTGCTTGTAGAGAGACTCGAAGCCGCCCTCGGCGAAGGCTTTCGCTGTCAGGCTCAGCTTCCCCATTGCTGCCTCTGTTTTGGATGGTGCTGTCTTCACTGCCACAACATATCCATAGCATGCATCAGCCGACCACTACATCTACCCCAGAGAGAGAGAGAGAGAGAGAGAGAGAGAGAGAGAGAGAGAGAGAGAGAGAGAGAGTATGCTTACGGTTGTGCCAAATGTTGTGGGCGAGGTCCTCTGCTTTCTTGGCCCAGGAGTTGAAGAAGTCCAGTATGCTCTCCATGGGGCTGCCACCGGGGCCTCTGCTCACAGGCTCCCGCTCCAGCACGTAGGGCGGCCGCTCGTCGTCGCCTCGGGGGCTCCAAAGCGCCGCCCTCTGGTTCTCAGGGTGCGCCGATGGCGCGGCAGGTGGACCCATCAGCTTCGTTCCCCACTTGGCCTCCTCCGTGACATGAGCCGCTTCCTTCGCCTCCTTCTCCATGGCCTTTTGCTTCCTTGAGGTGCTACGCGTACGGATCGAACCTAATCAACAAGATGGAGTAGTTGGAGGAAGAGTGACCGCCAGAAGATAAGAGACGAGAAGATGGACGATCGATTATATAGAGAGCAGAGCAGGTTTCGTGCCTTAGCGAGGAAGGTTTACGTCGGTCGGATGCCTCACGCGTGGGGACGAGTAGCTTCGCGACGGAGACGACGTGTCGAGACAGAGAAAAGTCATTGCTGCCGTGTCGAGTCGGTATTATCTAATAATACTGCTAAAATTAATTATATTTATTTATCCTAAAACCCTTTAAATTTTGGAAACAGAAATAATAATATATTATCATGAGATACAGAATAAATAAAAAATAGAGAAAATAAGAAAATGAAGGAAGAAGAGAAATCATACGATGGTGAAGTAGAGTCAAATAATAATAATAATAATAGTAATAATAATAATGATGATGAAACCAAATAATCATTATAGGCAAAGTTTCTATTTTAATTCATAGATGAGTTTCTTATCTTACTTGTAGCATACGTATTATACCAAACGAGAAGGATTCTCTTTTAAGTCTTCCTTTATTTGATTTGGGATGGTTCTAATGGTCAACCAAATCCTATTTTAATTATTTCGTGCCTCCTTCTTGGCAAAATAGAAATGCTTTCTATAATCTGAATAAAGTGCTATGAAACTGTATATAATTTCCAAAAATAATTAGCATCGATGCTAATTATTATTATTAATTAGTAATATTTATTATGATTATTATTATTATTTGGATGCGTGACGACCACATATAATCTGCACAATCATCTCAGGAAACTTAATGTGTACTTATCAAAAGAAGAATAATGGTTATATATTATAGCTTGAAGTCCCAACCAAAACTTCATCTTGCTAACGTTCATGCCAGACGAAAAGAAGAACCGAGCAGCCGCCACAGCCGACGCCGACCGGAGAGAAAAGCTGGCCGCCTCTGAGAAATAGTCACCGAGCAGAAAAGGAAGGGCGGAGCAATCGTGACCAAACAACAACACAAATAAAAACAAAAAGAAAAAGGAAGTGAGGGAAGAAATGATGGTGAGTTTGGACACATCGCCCCAGCAGAGGACACAGAGGTAGTAGTCGCTACGTGATGCGCAAAAGACGAGCTTCTCCTGGCAGGCAGCACCGCTTCCATCTCCAACCCCCCTTCCGACGATGCTACCGAGTGCTTCGACGACTGCATCACAGTCACAGGGGTCATCTGCAATGACATGGTGAGTGATTCTACATCGACCGTATGATGCCAAATAAATGATACTAACTGTCGCCCTTTTTGCAATCCACCGACGAGTAAAATCTGGTGGTAAAAACTGTTTAGAGTCTGTACTGAGAAAGCTTTTTCTACATGATTGGCCATCTTGGTTCACAACTCCATCAACACCCACAAGCAAAGCACATGAACACAAAAATCAATGCGCTTTCCAATCTTGAATGGCTCAAAGTTGTTTCCATAAAAGCAAAAACATTAACCGATAATTATTCTAAACTTACCATTACAAACAAGAAGCCTCTTGTAGCAGAACCAAAATCTACAAACTGGGACTCTGTGTTCCTTACCCTAACTTCAACCTACAAACATAACTAGGATCACGGTACCACTAAATGAAATGAAAAAAAAATTATTACAATCTTAATTAAACTACCTTTTACGCTACTACAGACCATACAGCCATGCTAGCAGACTCTATAATGTCCAGACGAAATCCGGTGCTTCGTTCCTTGGTCCAGTCAGAGTTCGATACACGTACATTTTCTCCACCTTGTGTGCGTCGCTAGGATTTTCCTCCATCTCATCGCTTTCATCCCATTCATTTATGACCTCCACGTTTAATCTCGGCATCTTTGCTGCAAGTGCCTTACAACCCCCCAAGGTAACATCACAGGATGACATCCAAAGGGATCGCATTGTTTCATACTTCCCCACATTCTCCAAAAGTGCGGCATCGCCAAACGGACTGTCCCTTATTTCTAGCTTCCGGAGATTCTTGCACCCGTTGAGCACATAAATCATTCCCTTATCACTATCACCGGCGAATGCAATCGAAAGCATCTCAAGACGTGAAGCATACTCGCCGATATACAAGAAGACCTTGTCGGTTAGAAGACCAGATAATGATAGTCTCCTAAGATCTTTACATGACTGCACAATAGCCCCAAAACCTTCATCCAGTGGCTGATTAGTGATGGGATCAGGCTTCCCTGGATCAAGGATGCACAGCCTGAACCGTATGAAACGGGGACAGTTCTTTGCGACGGTGATAAGTGCAGCATTTGTCATTTGGTGGCAGAAATACAGCAGAGAGTTCATCTTTGAGCAACCTGAAGATATAGCGACCAGACCTTCTTCGGTCACGGCAGCAGTGCCAGTTCCATATATATCAGAAGGAAATACCCTCAACTCCTGTAACTGTTTACAAGTGGATGCCACGACGGCTAGCCCTTTGTCTCCGATGCAATCTAGTACCTGTAAAATCACTCATGTTACAATGTAATTAAATCACAAGAAGAAAACAAGGCAATTACAAAGGGGAAAGGCGAGGCCTCACCCAGAGTTTCTGAAGTTTAAAACAGTGACGAATCAACTTTACTTGATCAGCACCCTGGATTGAGGGGGCATAGCTCAAGTTTAATACAGTAAGGTTTGGGCAGATTGGATATACAGACTGCAGGCAGCGTGGATCAACATCCCAGAAACCCGACAGATTCCTCAGCGACTTGCATTTGTGGAAGGCATTTATCATCCTCCGGTAAGCTTCAGTGTGGTGGTCGACTGTTAACGAACCAGTTCCAAGTTCCACCAGATGCGGAGCTCGGTCAAGTATCCTGGTCAGCGATTCTACAGATACAGCACGGTTAAGCTTCAAGCCCCTGAGGCTCGGGCACCTAGCGACGAGTCTCTCGAGAGCACCAGCATTCACCTCTCCTTTGAGGCAAGAAAAATTCAGGGACACTAGGGAAGTACAGGAATCAGGGAAGCAACTAAGCCACTGCCGGCCATAATCCTCCACCTCATTTTCCTGTAAATCTAGCTCCCGAAGACTCCTAACAACGAGCAAGCAAAGCAAACAAACACAAGAGAAATTTGCAATCAGTAATTTGGCACCTGAATCAAGTACAAAAAGTGAATGCTTCCCATATTGTGCAGTAAGTTTGGCATGGGTAAGTATATTACATCAGCCTTGCATGACAATACCAGTTTGTTGTTCCTCCAACATAAGAAATAACTTCAGGAAATTAAATCTCTACCAAGAGATTATCACTACTCTCCATTACTCTACACATTAGCAAGAAATTTAATCCTTCTGCATCCCATGATTTTTATTCAATTGAAATCAGGCAAAACAGTAAACAGATATATCTACGTACAAAAATACAGTAACAACTTAAATTATAACACAATTCACCAGTCAGAATCTATAAAGGAGCTCCTCAAAGGCCAATATTTATCACCAACAAAAAAACCCATGATTAAGAACTGCCTCCCTTAATAAAAAAGATGCAACAGGGAACAAGAGATGCTCACCTGCAATGAGTGGCAATGGCAGCAAGCCCATCAGTACTGAAGCCCTCGCAGCTGATAAGAACAAGGGCCTTGAAGTCGGGGAAGGAGCGTGCGAGGAGCTCAAGACTCTCATCAGACACCACCATCCTCTTCAGCCGAAGCTCCTCGAGACCAGGGCAACCGTGGGCAGCGGCCTCGATCCAAGGCAGCGCAAAGCCGCCCCAATCGTGGGGGACCAAGTTGAAATCGGCAAAATGGGGCTTCCCCTTGACGATGAGGCGCTTCATTCCAGGGAACCTGGTCATTACTCGTTCCGGCAGCACCGCATAGCAGTTGCCGACAAATACGCTCCGGCGGCAGAGCCGCTCTACCTGATACCATGCCTTGCACACCGTCGACACGGCGTTACGGTCCCGGTGCGAGACGAGGAAGTCAAAGATGTGCTCCACCACTTCCTCCGGGAAGTAAGTCATGGCAAAACAAGACCTTCTTCTTCCGGAGCTTAGTGTCAGCAGCAAAAAGAGCACAACAGCCACCCAGATCTGTAGCTAGGTTCCACTGAACACCACCAGAAATGCCATAAGAACCGAGCTAAAGATCCCACCTTTCATCTAGCGCTCGCCATCGACTCCACCAGAAATGCACCCGAACCCAGATCTGCTCCCGACCTAGATAGAAAAGTAAAATCGCTGTTTTGGCGAATAAATCCAGGAAAGATCGGATATCGAAGCCGGTAAATCAAACCAAAACCCATCTTTTTGTACTCTGATCACATCGGGAAGACACCAGCGACTGATTTGGGGCAAAATGCACCCAAATCACACCAGGAAAAATCCAAGAAGATGAAAGGAAAGATTTTCCCCAAACTAGTTAGACCAATGCATCGAAAAAAACCCACTAAATCAAAGCAAACAACAGCAGGAGAGAAAAGAGTGAGCAAAAGGCGTGATCTAGAGGGCAAGAAGGGAGGGGAGAGGAGGACCTCAGCTTCTGATGCCCTTCTCTCACCACTCCTTTTTGCTCGCTCCAACGCTCGTCCGTTCCTTGGACCAGAGCTAAGAGGGACCCGTGCGTGGTTCGTTTCCGGAACCCACCCGGTTTTATGATCCGACGATCCGGCTCGGTTTGTCGGGTTCTCGTGAGCCAACGGGAACCGTCGATCTCCTTTCAGGGGTCCTCATCCGACGGTCGCCGGTGGCAGACCAGGATGGGAAGAAGCAAAGCCCTCGGGTTTGGCACTAAATGACGATTCTGACATCGCTTGCGGTGTATTCTGATGCGCGAGTTAGTCCGTCGTTGTCATATATCGTATCGTAGTGGTTATTGTATTATTTGTACAACGCCATCATCTTAATGATTAGTATATTATTATTTTAGTGGTTAGTGGATTGTTATTCTATAATTAATGTGTCCCACGTTCGAATTTATATGAAAATATTTTATTTGGCGTTTAATATAATGAATACAAATCAATTTTAAAACAATAATAATTAAGAGACCTAATCTTATGGTTAGAACAAAATAGAAAATGACACTACAACAAATTATATTTTTATTTATATTTTCTATAAATTTTAACTGTAAGGTCTATATATATAATTCAAACTTAGTAATAATTTTTTTAATAATATATATTAGTCGTGAGATCACGGAGTGAGTCATCACCCCACAATGATTCGATGGAAAGCTTGACGTACAACCTGATGTCTTCTGATGCGCGAGTTAGTCCGTCGTTGTCATATATCGTATCGTAGTGGTTATTGTATTATTTGTACAACGCCATCAATCTTAATGATTAGTATATTATTATTTTAGTGGTTAGTGGATTGTTATTCTATAATTAATGTGTCCCACGTTCGAATTTATATGAAAATATTTTATTTGGCGTTTAATATAATGAATACAAATCAATTTTAAAACAATAATAATTAAGAGACCTAATCTTATGGTTAGAACAAAATAGAAAATGACACTACAACAAATTATATTTTTTTATTTATATTTTCTATAAATTTTAACTGTAAGGTCTATATATATAATTCAAACTTAGTAATAATTTTTTTTAATAAATATAAAAATATTAATAGAAAAATATTAATAGTTCGTATATCACCGTCGATCCATAATTACCGTAATGGATAATTTTATCCTACGAATAAAAATCATAATATTAATTTTAACCTGAAAAAAGACAACAATTTAATTGTTAATATAATTATTTAATTATAATAATTCACATATTATTATTATTATTATTATTTAATTATATAAATAAGTATATTTATCCAATGAAGGACAACCACAATAGTATACAAATTACTATATTTAAATAAGTATATTTAACCAAATCAATTTATACAAAAAATCAGTATTGAAGTTTATCCAATGTTATATTACAAATGCAAACAAAGAACTTTTCTCTTGAAAGTTTTAAATAGCACAATATCAAAATAATAATAAAAATATCAAAAATCATAACATTGCATATATCTTGATTTCTCTGGTCCTAATATTTGAGAGATGATATCTATCTTCAGTTAATAGAATACTAACTGTTGCTAGTTTAGGATGTTGTGCCTTAATATTCTTCATTTATTCCTATAATAAAATCAAATATATTTTTAATAAAAAATTAAGGTTAAAATAATAATAAACACCATAATAATAATAATGAAAAGATCAAGTGTTACATACAATTACTCTCACTGCATCCTTATCCATTGGCATTTTTTCTTCTTTTTTTTCTTTCATCACTAGATAACTTCTAAAAGATAATATTGTTACTAAGTATAAAAACACATCAAATGTTTATGAATAATTTAGTATATGGTTTATTATTATTTTTTCACCCGTTGACTTTATTTATCTCGCTAAGATTATAAAAATATATCGTAAATGCCATAAAATTGACATAAAAAATAATAATAGAAAAATCTACATTTTCTTCTTCTTCTTCTTCTTTTTCTCTTTTACTCCCAACTAACCAGAATTGAGAGATGGCAGCCCCAACCTTCATGCATCTGCATGAGAAGGAATACAGATTTGGATGGTGGTGGGTCAACTGATCCAGCAGCTCAACATCATCATAAATCATATCAAAATGCTTGTCTACACTATGCACTAACAGTTTTTATGATGGACAGATAAAGCTAAAGCTGTCATTTGATCATGGCCTTTATATTTCAGAAATGTACTGATCTCAGAACATAAATCATCAATTCTGTTTCATGTTAATCACATTATTATTATTATTTTAGGAGGAGAATCTTACCATAAATTCCTAGATAAAAGGTACTTGTTGCCAAAAACCCGACCAATCCGAGTAACCATTAAGATAAACAATCCTTAACAACAAGAGAATATGTTGGAAATATAAATCTTTCATGTGTTGGATCAAAGAATCCCAACAAAATGTTCTTGTTCTGGTGACATGATATTCGAAGCTGTTGCAGATATAAATAGCAACAGATTCAACCAAGTCAAACGTAAGATTAATGCATGTTTATCCTATTTGATAAGACTCAGAACAAGTAAAAAGATGTCATGTATTTTGAGACTCGATCTCCTCTTGAGAACCACCTGCTTTTCCTGCACAGTGTAATAAATACTTGTCTTGTACCATGAGATAGAGAGAGAGAGAGAGAGAGAGAGAGAGAGAGAGAGAGATTATGCCTTCTTAAGGATCCAATATACTCTTCCCTGGACTGGTTCTCCATTTCCTTGAGCTCTTCTTGGCACGTCCATATCTATTTTGAGTTGCTAAGTCCCAACTCAAATAGTACTGGAAAGTTGAGAGTGGTGTCATGACCCCATAGTCGGGGTTCTTACTGGTGGCGGCAGTGGGTGAACGGCTTCACGGCCGTCGGCGGCAGGGGGAAGGGGGCGGAGAGGACACGGGGAAGGAGTGAACGGCGGCATCTTGAGCATCATTTGCTAGAATCGCAGCCATGCAATGAGAAAAGAGAAAAAGGTGGAGGGATTAAGGTATCCACAGGTGCAACGAGCCTCTTACAGAGGTCATTAAACAAAGGATTTCTAGACCGCATGACACACACGCTATGGGACATCAAGTGGCCATCCTCTCACCAGCAGGAGTTAGAAAGAATAGTTTGAAGATTCCAATCCAATTACTTTATGTGTACAAACTACAAATAGTCAAAGAATTATACTATAAAAAGAATGATCTTGCTCTTTCAATATCTGAAGATATACCATTTTTATCTTTATTGAATATGAAAGAACCAATATAGTAAGTAAGTGTCAATATTCTTGACCTTTTTTATAGTGTGTTAGGTTGATCGTTGAGTCGAAACGACGATAATGTCAAGAATAGTTACATGAATTGTTTGACCATCAATGAATCAATAAGATCATAAGATAAATCATCTAAACTATGAGATAATAGCTCATCTTGGGATCATGTTTATGGTTGAATCGACTATCATATTTTTATCAGTATAGATTTAATATTCAATATATGTTATTAATAGGCTAAGTATCATATCGATATTAGAAGAACTCGATGAGGTAATAAATTTAATAGAGGAATTCTATATAGTTTGTAACCGATCATGTATCTCATGGACTTCTATTAGTTTTCCAAACCAATATATGCACATATTGAAAGGAAATATCATAGATTCCCAAAGATTGTGGCTTACAAAGTCGAAATGAGTACAAGTCCACAATAGTGGTAGAATATTTATTATCCTTTTATTTATTTTACTATAATTTTTATTTTATATTTTTAATCTAATATATGATTATAATTTATCTAAAAAAAATTGTTATACCCATCAGTTCATTGGTTAATAATTATTTTCTCATATTCTTTTTCAAAGTGAATGAGAATTTCCTTATTTTGAGAGGAATTTCCTTATTTTTGGCATAGAATTCTTGATCTGTGATCAAATTTGTTTTTTTTCAATAATACGAGGTTGCGATTCTTATTACTCATATTTATGTCAACTAAAAAATTACATATGAAATAAAAGAAACAAACAAAAGAAATTCAAGGATTTTAATTAGGCAATAATATAAGGAAAAAAATAAAAAAAAGATACTTTTCATATGAAGAAAAAATGATTTATTGAGTTCTTTTTCTATGCATCATAATTTTTTATATTTTTATTAATAATTTTATTTTATTATCTTTTAATTATTATTATTATTATAATGTATAACAAATCGTGCACTTCTCAATTCAGATTTCCAACCATTCTGTGATATTATTTATATCGGTCGATATCTCTGTTATTTTGGCTTTTTATCACGTGGTCGGTCGTTTTTGTCGGTCTCATATAGGCTGAGTAGTCCACGTTAGATGCTGTCATGATGTATAGATATGTTTGTTCTTCGGACAACGGAAGGCTTTAGCGACTTTGATGACAAGTGGCGCCTCCCAAGCTTTTCCTTCTCCTTGCGGACAGACAGAGATTTACTGGAAAGTGGCGACTTTCCATGGTTTCTTTGCGGACAGTCAAAGGTCGGAAAAAAGGAGGCTCCTTTATTCGTCGGTAGGAGTCGATTGCTCTCATCTTTCACCGTACCACTTGATAGAAGAACGCGGTAGGAAAATGTGGCCATGTCATGCCGCTTTGGTTGCGACCTACCGTCCGTCGCCTCCACTTGCTTCCCACCTTCGTGGCGGCGATCGGCAGCTTCTCGCCACCTCCATCAGACGACTTATTTTTCTACTTCCCACGCGGAAGACGAGCTTCGATCGTGCATTTTCCGAGCTCGAAAGCTTCGTGCATGGTTCACCACCGCCCGTGGACCTCTGCTGTCTTTTCTGCGCCCTTTCCTGACGTCGCCGCTACACGCGTCCAATGCCCATTCCACCACGTACGTCCTCGTCACGCACGTTTCTCTGGTCGTCGGCATGACGCCCTGTCCCCTTCCTTCCCATCTCCAATCCCATTTCAATTATAAAAGGGTACACGAAGTCGATAAGGGCTCGTTTGCGGTCTATCCTCCTGCAGGCTGCAGCTTTCGTGCTGGTCTCGCTGTCAAAACCCACAGCAGGTCCGGCGGACAAGATATCGAAGACGGAGCGACGTCGAGAGCCAACACGATGTTCGATTTCTTCGCGATGGAGAAGACGAGATCCTGCGCCCGAGGTCAGCTGCCGTCTCCCCTTTCGCTTGATCTATACGATCGATCGGCTCATGGCTTTGTCGGTTCGATTACGTTTCAGGCGCCAAGCTGAGCGCCATCTCGAGGATCGACCCGCAACTCCTGCGTAGAGTGATCGCCTCCACCCTGCCGCCTCCGTCGAGCCAGCTGTTCCCCTCGCCGCCGCCGCCGCCGCTTCTTCCGATTTTGGATCCGTCGTGCAGGTGAGCGTTAATTCTTGTTCTTTCTTTTAATGATCAAAGCGAGATTCGAACCCATACATAATCTTATCATAACATGTCGAAGATAAATGATCAAAGCGAGATTCAAAAAACTTGGGATAATCGGTCAAAGTCATTAGATATCATCGCCTCGCCGCCGCTAGCTTCGAATGCTACTTCTTTTACGCGCGTCGACCAACCTTCAAAAAGCTCGTGTGCTCTTCTTTTAGGTCAGTCGCTACGGCCGAGAGCGATTCTTCATCGGCGCCACTGACGATCTTCTACAACGGCACGGTCTCCGTTTTCGACCTCGCGCAGGATAAGGTTTTCTTACCCTCCCTCTCTTCCTTTTTATCCTCTACCGAAAAGAAACCTTGTTTTACGTACGGAATACGACGCAGGCGGAGGCAGTGATGAAGATGGCGGAGAGGACCATGGATTACAGGCTGCTGGCGCAACTTAACGAAGGTAAATGGCCGACGGCGTGTACATCCCCGAGTAAGATTTCTGTGGGTGGACTCTTAAATCGAAGCCTTCTTTTGTTCGCAGAGCTGCTGCCCATTCCCCGGAAGAAATCGCTGCAACGCTTCCTCGAGAAACGCCAACAGAGGTAATTATCGCTACCTATATAGTGTTTGGTGTTGTTATTATTGTTCTCTTATCTTACTGCTCCGTTTGTGCGCTTAATTGCGTTGCGACTTTTGAATACCGCTTTTGTGTTCTTGGTTGAATTGAGAGATCATAATGGTCAACTAAAATTTGTTTGGTCTCCATCGATCGAGAATAACGTTAGGGTTCCTACATCTTACTAGAAACAGGTCGAGCTATACGTGTCATTGATTGCGTTGTTTGCTGCTTGTGTGGGTAATCGGGGAGAGAGAGAGAGAGAGAGAGATGAACATGCTTGCGTTCACATTACTCTGAAGCGCAAGCTGAAGTTGACCAACCTTTCTCTCTCATGATTGAAGAGAAGATTTGGTCGGTAAACGTCGTCGGCTCGCGTGCACTTTGACAAAGGACTCCGGTGTCGACATCACTCTCCTAGTTTTGATCGATGTTAAACGTGCAGGTTGACCGCGAAGGCGCCTTACACGGCGGACCACGAGGCGGCTTCGGCTAAGACGACGGCTTTGGACGCGTTGACCCATCCAACTTCTGATGCCTTTCCTCGTCTTGCTATTATTGGTGGGGCAAAAAAAACAGTACAAAATACTAATTAAATCATTTGTTTCCTTATTTTTTTTATTTTCCGTTGCATGTATTATTATTTTTCTTTCTGAAAACATTGAAGTTAAAAAGTGTAATCGTCTGTTGATTTCTATGTTATCGATGAGCGATTCTACTCTTTCTTTAAATCCTTTAAAGCATCTCCAAATCTTACATAACATGAAAAGAAACACCGTGTTGTGTTTTCGAGTGTATGGACTATGGTGAGAATAGAGGAGTTGAGAGTTCAAATACAATCAATTAATCGTATGTTATGCCTAAATTGATCTTAAAGCGAATTCTAAAAAAAACTCTTTTATCTAATACATGTAATACATTTTTCCATCGATCCATAGGGTGAATTACAATATTTTTAATATTATAATGGTATTTTTTAATAATACTAAAACAAACGTTGTAATGTAGTAAAAAAAAGAGAGAAAACCATAGTGTTCTGGTATAAATTTTGTAATTTGTTTATAAAATTTTAGTTTTTTCAGGAATAATAAAAAAAATTACAACACAATACAAATACATTGTATTATAATGTTTTTTATTGTGTTGTAATATTTTTTCTAGTATTATCGAAAATATTTCAATGCAGTAATTAGATTTCCTCGACTCATACGTTTCAGGGATATTCAACCTTGTGCCTCGTACCGAATTTATTTCAATATCGATTAGGTTTTCTCGCATCTCATATACATTTGGTCTTACTCCTCTATCATAACAAATTTATTTTGACACCCATCGAGTTTTTCCGACTCAAGCATCTTGAGTGCATTCGGATTTACATCTTTGTCGTAACGAATTTATTTCAATGTTGATAAGATTTTCATAACATACACGTCTCAGACACATTTGGCCTTACGTATCCGTAGTAGTAAATTTAGTTTAGTATCGATTGGGTTTTCGTAACTTACATGTCTCGGATGCATTCGGTCTTGTACCTCAATCGTCCCAATTAGTTCACCCCATGTCCTGAAGCCTATAGGAAAAGAAAGAGAAATTGGGGAAAAAAAAAAAGAGAGTGTTGTTAGAGAATTCAAAATTTTTTTCAAAAATATATATATTTTTTTAGAGAATCCACAATCATATGGAGTCAAAAATTGTATGAGTTATGATGAGGACAAAGGAATTACATAAGCAAAGCATGATATCTGGTGCAATTATACCAATCAAGTCGATCAGCTAAAACATCACATCTTCTTATTAGATTTGAGTCACCACACAAAAATGTTCTGAAGAATGCTATATAAATCGTTGCGGGAAACGAATATATTTATATTTATAGACTATTGGTGCAACGATACTATCGGAATCAGAGTGGCGCAGCGGAAGCGTGGTGGGCCCATAACCCACAGGTCCCAGGATCGAAACCTGGCTCTGATATCTTTCTTCTCATTTGTACAATTCTTTTCGGTTGATTATACAAAATATAGTATGACTTCTACCTGCAAATTTATTGTTGCTAGCGGCAGTGGAATCGCGTTAGCCCATTAACTTACAAGTCCAATGATCAAAACCTCGTTCTGTCATTATGATATATTCTTTCGTTGCCTATTAGAATTTTTTTTAGGTTGGCGGGTTAAAAAAAACATTTAATGTATATCTGAAAATTATTATTGCCACAAATGTACGCAGATCAGAGTGGCCCAGCGGAAGCGTGGTGGGCCCATAACCCACAGGTCCCAGGATCGAAACCTGGCTCTGATAATATTTATCTTTCTCATTTTTTTTTCTTGGTTTGTGGTAAAAAAATTCATATAATTTATATCTATATATTTGTATTGCTTACAAATAATAACAAATCAGAGTGGCGCAGCGAAGCGTGGTGGGCCCATAACCCACAGGTCCCAAGATCGAAACTTGGCTCTAATAATATTTATATTTGTTACTTTTTTTGTTTGTGGATAAAAATTCATGTGATTTATATCTATAAATATGTATTGCTTATAAAAAATAACAAATCAGAGTGGCGCAGCGGAAGCGTGGTGGGCCCATAACCCACAGGTCCCAGGATCGAAACCTGGCTCTGATATTTCTTTTCGTTACCTTTTACAATTTTTCTTTTTGATTATAATAAAAAAACTGTTGCTACAAATAAATAATAACCCATAAGTCCCAGGATCGAAACCTGGCTCCGATACTTTAATATTTTCGAGCATAAGCAAAAGTGTAAATAATGTATTTTTTTCAAAATTTACTAAATCTATTATCAGTTTTGTATTTAAAAGCACATGCAGTTCGACTGGAAAAATCAATGTCAATTGGGCCGGAGTCATTCCATCGTCATCTAAGACCAAAAAAAAGGGCCATTATGTCCTGTTTTGAACGTCTACCCACTTTGAAGATACCCACTATAACATCATGTTCAAAAATAACTGTCGCAAACAGTGCTTAAGATGCTATATATGCATCATCTTCAACCTGATAAAATGCCAATGACATCCAAAAACACCACTCCCTTTCATATGTTTGCATGAGAAAGAAGCGGACAAAAGGGCCTTTTAACAAAATGGAGCCTTTTCAAGCTCCACAGCCATGATCACAAAGGGTCGGTCAACCTGAGCATCATTACTTTCCCTTTCTAGCCCTCTTCGGTGCAGGGTTGCTCTGCTTGCGAGAAGCAAAACCTTTGGCTTCACTGACTTGGTCAGGAACATGTTCCTTGATATCTTGCTCCATTTCAGAGCTTAAATTGTCAACCTTTACCTTTCCAACGGCATCAGATTTCTCAGCATTGAAGGACTCAGAGTCCATAGCAGTGGCCTCTTCATTCTGTGCCTTCTTGACACCTGACCGAGAAACAGCATTTTTTAGTTTGCACCGAGAGTTTGTTCCACTTGCCACGCTAACTGCATTTGCATTTCTCAGACCTGCTTCCTCAGATTCAGAATTGGCAACATTAACATCCGAGTCACCATCTATAGATTCAAGATTGTTTTCTTCCACACTGTCCCCGCCTTCTGCGCTCCCAGTTGCTTTCTCTACATTATTGCTCCCACCTTCGCTCGGAAACTTTTCCTCCATAGCATCAGATTCATCTTCGCTGGACTTCTCTACTATGTCACTGCTCTCCTCGCTTTGCTGCTCTTCTGCAGTCTTCTTCTGAAGTGACTCTATTAGATCCATTAACTCCCTGTTGACCTGGAGAAAACATAATTTTCAGCAATTGAGATTCTTGCATAATTTTTATTATGCAGCAATACATAATTGCTTATGGTTGACTGAGTTACCTGGGGATTTTGTAAAAAGTCAGATATATCGATTGGACAAGATGGACATTTTTTAACAATTTTCTGTGCTCGAAGGGAACGACCGCCTTCACGGGTTCTTTCACGGACAAAGGACTTATCAGCATATGCTCCAAGCAAGCAAGACTTACAGAAATTGTGACCGCAAGGAGTAGTCAGTGGCAGAGTCATTACTTTCCGGCACACAAGACAGCTAAATTCTGCAAGTCCAAAGGAACTGCTCTAAGTACAATAAATGAGACCAATATATAAGCAACACTTTGTGAATTTTGCAGACCTTTCAAGAGCCTCTCCCTTACGGACATATTCTGGGCATGCTTTACAGCCCTCTTGGCAGATTTTCTTTCATCACCACTGAATATAGGCTTTCTACTAATTGGTGGAGGCTTCATCCATTTCCAGCCATGTTCCTCCTGTTAAGGCAGTAAGGCACCATTGAGAATAAATTCAACCAGCTCCATAATTTATACTTAAGTAAAATACAAGAATTACTACTTGCTTTTTTTTTTAAGAAAACAAAAAAAATTGACACATGCAAGTTAAAACACATCTCATGACTTATTCCTGAAATAGGAATTGACTGGGAGTGATAGGCAGGGAGTCAATAATCAATCAAACCAAATTCATTGCAAGAGAATGTAAAGGTGAAAAAGAGAACAAACTCATACATCATAATCCCATGCCGAAGTTTCCTTCCTTACAGTAACATCCGTTGCATTTTTTAGCTCTTTAATGACTGGCAAAGGCCGAGGGCGATCACCGTGTTCGTCACTAAATTCCAAACACATTGATTTTCAGTTTAAAGGAGAAAAATCTAGCACATGAAATTATGACACTGATAGTGTATGCGTAAAACAATGCAGAACCTGGTCCATGGTGCTGGCTCATTATCACATCGAACAAAAAGATATCTACAGACCTTGAAGCCCTGTGAAAACATGAACACTATCAACTGTAGAATAGTTGCCTCTACTAGCTCCACAAAACAAATACTAATGCTAAGAAAATACAGTGTACTAATATGAAGTAAACGTATACTTGAATCCCAACTTTTCGCCAACATTTCTCAATCCTGTATACCCCATCATAACGTACACCAGTTTCAGGAGCATATGACGAGCGCTTCTCCTTGTGAGACCTGCCCAGAAAGAAAATATGGAGTCAATGAATAAATTGAGAATTGCATCTAGCAGACTAGTACTACAATCTTATAGATTTAAATTGACTACCCTATTCTATGACCACATTCTTCGACCACCCTGATCCAACCAAATATTTGGAAGTGCAGAATTAACCAGTAAAAGTTCTTTCATTATAATTAAAGATGTGACATGCAAAACAAACCCATTAACAAAATAATCTATAATGCCCATGTGAATTCACAAAACATGAGCAACAGAAGAATACAAGAGGGCAATTTCCTGGACAGCAACACTTACCTCACCACTCGTACAGGATAACCTTTCAAGCAACTAACTCTTAATGCTGCATTAAGTTTTTCAAACTTTTGATCAAAGGCCTGCTCCTTGTTTGTCCGCTTGTTTCCACTTAAATCTCTCCCACCACTGTCAACTTGCAACAAGAACGTCAAAAGAGCACATATATGGTATAAAGTTGCAAGTAAAAAAAGACAATTGAGAGTAAAATCAATGATGGATTTGTTCGTAAACTGAAACAATGCTTGTTCATATTTTACATCAAGTCATGGAGGAAAATCGAACAGCACTTGCATATTAAGTTTAACTCATAGTTCACAATATGAGAATCAAGAACAAAATTGGTCAATAGTTTTATACAAAATAATAATAATATCATTATGAATTTTCCTAATTACTTTTTCTTAATCGTTATATAGATGTTTTGACATGTATTATATGAAAGGCATTTGACACAAAAAAGAATTCATATTGTTTGTTTATTGTTTGAATTATCCAAAAATTGTGACCACAGCATAGCGATAAGAAAATGCAGCAACTTAATAGCAGCAAGTGGAGAACACGGAGGGGGAACAAGTATTCTTTCTTTTTCTCTACTTTGGTTAACACCAAGTGAAATGAATAACTTCTTAAAGTGAAATTTCCCAATCCAGAAAAACCAATGCCAATGTAAAATAGTCAAATTTGAAAACTATGTTTTGGACCAAGAATGTACTGCCAATTGAACACAGAGAAAGCACCTGCCAGTATAAAGGAACCATTCTCCATGATCTTCATCATCCTCATATCCTCCGGAAAGTGCAACAGATTGAGCACCATAATCACACTGCCCAGAAATCCCTGCCACGTGTGGAAAATGAACACCCCATTGTCTGCACTCCATTCGATCTTCCCATGTTTCACCAACCAAAACACCTTGATGTCTTTTTGGGTCGTATTCAGCAAGTATGGGACCAAAATGGTCAGGAGGAATGGTAACAAAGATCTGCCCACTGCATGCATTTGCTTTGCCAGCCTTCTTAGCTCTCTCAGTAGTAAATGCCTTTTCAGGTCTGTTTTCATTTCGAATGAAATGATACACAGGTGAAGAGACACCACTGGTTGACTTTGCAGTCTTTGCCATACGAATAGCCACAACAAGTGCTGAGTTGATTCTTGGTTGCATTGCCATCTTAGATGGGATAGGAGAACGGCACTTTGCGCATGTGAGTTTACCTTGACCAACCCACTTTTGGAAGCATTTTAAACAGAAATTATGACCACATGGTGTCTGCAAGATCAGAAAAAGAAGAGAGAAAAGGTATGTTATGTTATGTAAAAAAAACATTACAGTTAATAATATAGGATAAACAAGCTTAGACATGTACATAAGGGAGCAGTCAAAATTCCATGTGAGATCACTAATCATGAGACTTCTTGCCATCCCAGTCTTACTAGAATCTAATATTGCCAAAACATATATGGAAAGTATTTACTCTCATTACAGTGGCAATTAATTGAGGTAAATCAGCCTTTATCTTCAATGGCTATCAAGCAGTCCTTGAGAAGTAAACTTATTACAATGATGGACATTACGAGCCTAAAGATATCAGCACATTTCAAATTTCAAAAAGATTTAAAATCAACCATACTAATATAATTATAAGCTTTGTGAACAACACAAACAAATTCAAGGAAATTTCAAGACTTCTAATAACAAAATTATTTATCAAGAAATATCAATGTGGTCTCTCTTTTATTTACAGAAGCAACCAAATGAATTGCATAAATTCTTGAGCAAAATCAGGCTTCTCTCAGCTGAATTATAAGTATCATTGTTGTGAACATATTGCAAAAACTTTACAAACTGAATAACAATAGCCAAATTAATCACATTATCCACTTGGAAGCATGTCAAATGCCACATTATAATACAATAAGTGGATCCCAAATTCACAATATTTGCAATTACACATCTGATCTGATGAAATAAAAAAACAAAACAAAAAAAAAAACAGAGAGGCTCAAACCTTACCAAGAAGGGTTATTCAGTTTGAGATTCTTATCAGATACTTCAAACTAAATGAAGCATCATAATAATACAATATAAAGTCAGCATTTACTATAATCATAGCCATCAGATGGCCAGAAGACTGCAAGAAATTGATGTAGTATAATACACAATAGTGGCCTAGTCTCATTCCTCAGCCCTTCTTTATGAACATGATAATCAAAAGCACTTGCCAAATGCATAATTATTGATGTCATTCAATACATAACTCAGTCAAAATGACATAATAGGTTCCAAGACAATACTCCAAATTATACAAGCATGGCATGCTTGTATAAATAAATATAGTTATTTTCATTATTATTTATCAAATATGAGAGAGACCATAACTCACTTGCTTCCATATCCTCAAATCAGTTTGAGCAGTATAGTTTGCACAACTGAAAAGAACATATGGTCATATCAATGCAAGGAAACCCAAGGAGAAGCATGAGGTTATGGTCAACTATTTGTTTGTTCTCATTACTCTTTTTTTTCTAGGTATTGGACTTCTTGTTTTGATAGCCACAAGCAATGTTTTATCAATATGTTTGTGCACATCAAACACACAGATGGGATACACCGTGCCAAACATTGATTGACAAAGCCGTTGCCGGCAAGAAAGCCATTAACAAGACCTAATATGAAGGTCTACTACATCTATCCTACCCATTGAATATGGCTAAACCAAAAATTATACCCACGGACCAAACAAAACAATTATAAGAAATTAATCGAAAGAATTTCATTTACAGTAATCGAATAAAAAGGACAAATATACACATGGATCCCAGAATTCATTTATTTAAATGAATCAGCAAAGATTACTATAAATGACGAAGAACGTTTACACAAGGCTAGAACAAACTGAAAGGAGGGGGAAAACATAGAATCGAAAATCTTTAAATGCATTACTCCATGAAGAAGAATAGTCAACATGTAGAGCAACAGATTGACATCCCCGTCTTTAATCATGTCTTCAGCATTCATGAAGTCAACAAATTTGGCATGAAAATCACATAACCAGCAGAAGAAGTTTTCTCACAGTTACGGGGCGCTCCGGCAGCTGCATGCAGAAGGCGCAATTAAACTTCTCGTCGAGTAGCTCAAGAACATCGTCGCTCACTTTTCCTTTCTTCTTCTTTGACTCCTCCTCATCGTCAACCTGCGCGGCAGCCACGCCGCCTCCAAGGAGCGCCTGCCTCCGCCTAGCCTTCTCCGCCTCCGTCAACAGTCCATCGGCTTCGATAGCCCGTATGCCGGCGATGAGTTCGGCGTTTCCGCCCGACGGAGCGGCAGCCGGGGCAGAAACGAAGCCCTCTTCGGGCGCGTCGCAGTCGGGACACTGCCACCGGGCAACGACGGCCATGGACTCAGGGGGCTTGGACAAGCACTGGGCGTGCCAGGGGGAGGCGCAGGTGCAGCAGTGCACCATTTCCGCCTCCGGCGGCGCCGCCTTGCAAACCATGCAGATGCCGTCGCCGTCGCAAGGGAGATCGATCGTCATCGGAGTGGTGGAGGTGGAATTGGGCGAGGTTAGGGTTTGGGGGGGAAGGGGAGAGGGATATAAATGGACGGAAATGGGGAAAGGAGATGAGAGGGGAGAGAGAAAGAGAGAGAGAGGAGGAGGAGAGAAGGCGCGGGGTTTCGAAAAGACAGGAGGGATTTGAAAATTTTCCTTCGGCGGCCCGAGACTCGAGTCGGGTGAAGGCGGAAGGAAGGTCATTTATCCGATGCCGCAGTGGGGCCCTGATGGGCTCCACATGATATCACCATTTATAAGCTTTCGAAAGGTAGAAATAAGTCTTTGTGTGATTCACTAACAAAGCCACGAAGTGCTCGAAATGAGGATGGTTACGTGTAATGATAATTCTGGATGAATTATACACAGAGTGCTTTTTTGTATTTATTATTATTATTATTTAAATATCACATAACATATGCTT
Source organism: Musa balbisiana (assembly GCA_004837865.1). Lineage (NCBI taxonomy): Eukaryota > Viridiplantae > Streptophyta > Magnoliopsida > Zingiberales > Musaceae > Musa > Musa balbisiana. The sequence continues at coordinate 898,642 of CM017196.1, read as the reverse complement.
ACACAAAATATATTGTGTTTTTTTAGTAAATCTAAAAAGGTAAGAGAAAAGATGAAAAAATTATTTTGAAATTTGTATAAAATGATGTGCGTAGGATTTTTTCATGATTGAGTTTATAGTTAATTTGATTGAATGAAGAAAAGGAATGTCAAATCATCTTGAATCGATTGTCAAGTCAATCGATATCATGAGTTGATCTCACGTTTGTAAAGAATTTATTTTTTATGGATGTAAATAATTAATGTCAAATCATAGACTTTCGGATTTCTCAAATCATTAATCTCTCCCAAATAGTATCTAATTGTCGTGATTCATTAAGGCTTCATGTTTTCTAACTTTTGACATGGTAATTATCATTTTTATAATTTTTATTGTAAAAAATTCAGGATTTTTTTTACCGCCTTTGTGTATAATAAGATTGATAAGAAATTTCATTAAGGAATAATTTCGATTATCTTTGACTTTTTTTTTTATAGTTTTCGTGTATATCTTTGATCCTTTTATTGCTTTATATCTCGATATCGGTATAATTGTTGAGCGTCTATCGTCATCTTCCTCATTTCATTTTGCTTCACCTCTCTTTATCACTCTTCCTCCTCATCCTTCTTCTCCCTCCACAAGAAGTTATAAAAGACTTCAACGTTCTCGTCAACCACAACCACCCATTACCCCAATTATATTATTGTTTGCTACCATTAAAAACGTATTTGGGATATAAAATTATTATTTTTTCATCATTTTCGTGTTATTTTTGTATGTGTTGTTACATCGATATAACTGACAATATTATGATAAATAAAGTTAAATGTTTCACTTTCATAACTACGGGGATTACAATGTAAATTTGTTAAGTCTAAAGATCGAGATGCTAAAGAGATATAACTATATGGGGTAATATATAATTAGCTCGATTATTTAGAATAATACAAACATGTTCTAACAATACCTATATATGCTATATTTAAAACATGCAAAATAGTTATTACTAGTGATACCAACAAATATGGGAAGAAGTCATTAACGTCCTGGTCAGCATGACGTAGTTTGAACTTGTATGCATAGGGTTATCTTATGTGAAAATGTCGAGCTCTCGATGTGCCACATATATGAAGACTTAAGGTCGGGAGAGGTTTCCCAATTTGGCTCATCTGACGCTCTAGTTATTAACTCTCGAAGTATATGAGTGTTGATGTAAATGATAAAAAAATGTGATCCTCCCCATCTCATTGTGTTAAATATGAGTTTTTTACCTGATCGCAAATAACAAAATATTATATGGAATATTTTATGTGGAAATAGCTTCTAATTGTCTTTAACAACTTTCCCTTGGCCTCTTATCCATATGGCGAAAAGGGAGAGATGGTTCATAATTGCTTGCCTTAGACGTTTATCTACATGGATAGACAAGTGGAGGGTGGCCTTCGTCTTCTCCTTCTATCCTGGATATTATATGACAGTCACATGTCTGATGTCGATTGGCTGACAATGTACTCTCTATTAGTTCTCTCCCTAAAGCATACTTCAAGGCTCTTACAAGAGGAATTGAAAGTGTGGTGTTTAGTTTATTTAGCACAACAAGCTTATACCTATTTGATCCATTGCTAACCTTATAACACATTTAGTTCATTTGGTACATCTAGTTCATCATGCCCGAGTGCTACTAGTGACAATTCATCGTCGACCTACCCCTCGTATCATTGAGGGATGTAACTTGTCGGACATAGTTGAGTTTTTTGACTTCCTTGTATCTTCTTAACCTAATCAGGTTTGTTGACTGTCACGACTTGGTGGAGGAGGGGATCAGGTTTTTTGACTTTCACGCCTTAAGAGAAATATTTAGGTGATACTGAGCTACGTTAAGGTCGATTTCTAACATGTCTCTCAACGATCTCACAAGCACCTCGACGTTCTATCATAGAAAGGTGATGAGTTGCAATTGTCTCATTTCAAGAAGTGTTATCCCAATCTTGACAACTTGATCAGCTTGGACCTTAAGCGGCATAACTCGAGTTATTTTTTTCTCCTTCGCCATGGTGATTTCAAGGTTAGGGTGGATTGTGATCACTTTTACTTCGACCTCTTGTGTGACTCCTCACTCTTATTCGAGACCATTGTCTAGACGGTAATATATTGATTGGCCCTCTAAAGTGCTTATAGCATAGTCATTAGTGATCTCTCCAGTAATGATCGAAAGAGACAATAAAGCTTGAGCCCCATCATAAAGGTCTATATTATGAACGATATATAGGTATTTACTATGCCTTATATTTTATTTGTGAACCGAGCGACGAAGTCTATAAGTGGTTTCTCCTCTCATTTGTCGAGTCGAATAAGCATTATTACTAATGGCCTCAAGTGCACGTTCCTAAGGAAGTGAAGTTTAAAATCCTTTGTGAGCCGGGCAAAATAACTAATGGAAAGTGACTTTAGGCGGGTATACATTTCTCGTGTTGGGACTCTAAACGTAGTTGAGAAGGTGCAACACATTAAGGCGTTTGAAGTGCTATACAATGATATTTGGGCACGAAAAACTATAATATGCTTCGTCGGGTCGATATTACCATCGATTGCTTCTAATGAAGGAGGCGTCCTAGATTTTTTTAGTGAATAACGATCGACTCAACGTGGGGTTAACCAACACTTCCCCTTTTGATTGCTAGAACTCTTGTCGCATCTCCTCTAAATGCTGGTTTGTTTGTCATAGTTAAATTTGTAAAGAATCCTCTATCAAATCTATCGCTCGAGTCTCGTATTTAAGCCGGATAGAGTAATAGTGTGGTTTATTGAATTCCATGGTTGGGAGCTAAAGTGCCACCTCGGCTGGTAGTTAAATGAGTATTGGGCACTCCTAGGATGTTAACACAGTGTTAGGTGGGAGAACCTCGACGAGTGCTGGTGCGAGTGGCGATTAAGCTATTATCATGACTGAGCTTGTGGCATCTCTTGTTGAGCTAATTGGGGCAAAATCATAACAACATCTGCACTTCTAAGTGAGATTCAAGAACACATCAATAGGGACGAGAAGGTAACTCGAGATAATCCATAGGGGTAAGAGACCTTGGTCATTGAATAGACATTAGTATCATATTAACATTTATATTGAGATGGATGCTTTTATATGTAGAAAAGGTAATTGCTGTCTCTTTTGGGTGAAAGTACTATGGATGAGGGGTAAGGCTTCCTTGAAGTGTTTGGTGAGAGGGTTAACAAGCAAGCGTTCTTACAATATGAAACCCTTTTTTTAGTACCAAAATGATACGGGAAGAAGTTGTTGATGTCCTGGTGCACCTGATAAAATCCAGACTCATATGCACAAGATTGTCTGAGGTGCTTGTGAGATGAAAACGTCAAGCTCCTAAGATACTACTTGTATGAAAACATAAGTGGGGAGAGGGTTTTCGACCAAGTCCCTCTAACACCCAAGTTAGTAATTCCAAAAGTATATGAGTATGAATGTGAGTGGTCACAAAGGTGATCCTCCACTTTTCATTATGTTGAAAATGAGTTTTTATATCTAGTCGTAAAGAGATATAATATTCTACGAAATATTTCGCGAGGAAATAACCTTTAATTATCTATAACTGCTTCTTCTTATTCTTTTATCCACGTATGCGATAAAAGAGAATAGCCCATAATCATTTGCCTTGGACCTTTGCCCACATGAGAAGATGGGTGGAAAGTGGCCTTTATCTTTTCATTTCACTCTAGGCACCATATGACAGATATGTGAAGATGGGAAGATGGGTGGAGGGTGACCTTCATCTTTTCATTTCATCATAGGTACCATATTATGGTTATGTGTTATATGATGATTTATTGATAATATATTTTATATCACTATCGAACGAGACATTAAAAATATTATATAAATTAAATATATCAAATACTTTTCAAAATGGATAAAAAAACATTGTAACCTCAAAAACGAATATAATATTATAAAATAAGAATATAAAAAAAATCACAATCATATTAAAAAAAACAGTAACCAAATTTGTAACTCATATAGAAGTCAAATAATTTAAATGTTTAAGTTCTTAAATAAACAACTACACTTAATTTGAAACTCAAGGAAGGTTCATAAGCTTTTTTTAATATATTTTGAATCAATTTCTCTCTGTTTTCTAATTGAGTTATATAGTGTTTTGAGTGTCTAACCCTATGGACCGGTGGGTCGAAATAATGAGAGATAGGGAGAGAAAAAAAAGAGAGTAATTTATTGGTTATCAAATCAAGAATATATTTAAAATAGCAAAAATACTACTAACAAAATCTAAAACACACACACACACACACACAAAAACGTTCATTTTTTCCGAGAAATCCATCAATGAGAATTGGGCAAAGGAAAAAAAGAAAGAGAAAAAAAAAACAAAAGAAATGATCCCGCACGCAATCTCGTCGATGTCAGAATGGCGCCATTACGCCTCGGTTGTTGCCACATTCTGAGCTTGCAAGGTTGTCATTTTTAGCTTCCTTTGTGTTCGTCCAATCTAAATTGGCTTCATCGTCGGCGTTCGCCTCCTCTGTCACGGCACTGTTATCAGTCGACGGTCATATGAACCCTCGCCAATGGCTTATGTTGTATGGTTCTTTCCTCCACAATCTTAGCATGTGGTCTGAAAAATATCTCATTTTTGGTTTCCTCGAAGCCCTTCGTCGCCAAAGTAATTCCTGCTGCTGTCCCACCCCATCGAAAGCGATGGCGGATGATTCCAGGAACCAACCATCCTTCATGGTTGGAGACCATCAGCGGCGCCTATCTTTGCCATCCCCTTGACCCATTTTTACTGTCATTTATTGCTTCCGTCTGTGTCAGTTGGGAGACCGAATGCTTTTATGACCGTCCCATCACGTCGGCGCGACCCCCAAACCGTGTTCGAATAAAATCTGGAGGATTTCACCGCCTCCGCTATCCGGGTATGCCTTATTTTTGGGGAAAAGATCTGAACCTGAGGGTGTTCTGAGTGATGGGTTCTAAGGAGATCCTGTCACTGGAGTGTACTTCGGCAGGGTCGCCTGCGGATGAGACGGTGGAATCAGTGGTGGGTCGGAATAATCTTCAGTTCCATTTCGCGCAGAGCGATGAGAGGAGGCCAGGGGGAATCAATAGGGACTCTGTGGCTAATGGGACGACACCGGTGAATTTATGGGGGAAGCCGATCGACAATCTTTCAAAAACCGGAGGCTGGATTGCGGCTTTCTTCATCTTTGGTACGAGATTCCTACCATGAATGATTTAATTTTGTTATCATGTCCGTCGGCCTAACTTTGTCGAAGTGCCTTATCTTTTATTTTTCTGGGTCAAATTGGAGCTAAAGCAGTAAGGAAACTATGGCTCTTTTACTGTACTCTTGCATCATTCCAAGACAATTGCGCTTTAGTTTTGGTACTACTATCAAACTACTTCCGACACAACCTAGTCTTAGGACTCAAAGGGCGGCAAGTTTACTCCTTCATATATCTTCTTTAGAATCTAATTGCAGGAGTATGGATGGTGTTCTTCTTGAGTTCCTCTATGATGAAATTAACCACCAACGTAGATGCATTAGTTGTCAATTGAGACGGAATTAAATAAGCTGCTGGCATACCGGATTTATAGGCAGCACATGGATTTACAGCAGGAAGGCAGATGGTTCAAAGATAATGTTACGAAAATCTGTTTGAGGCAGAATATTTGGAGGTGTGTGTTGGCTGCTTCCGTAAATCAGATTTAGTCACGAACATAATTTATTTATCTATCCATAATTCTGATAAAATGGAGTTCTGCAGCAGATTATGCATACAGCGAGAGTTAGATTCAAAAAAGTGTCTACTAGAGTTCGATTCAAAGCGCAGATAATGTATTCGCTAGTGGAATATATGGAGGTGTGTGTTGGCTGCTTCTGTAGATCAGATTTAGACAGGAAGGAACAAAATTTATCTCTCCACCCATAATTCTGATAAAATGGAGTTCTGCAGCAGATCGTGCATACAGCCAGAGCTAGATTCAAAGAAGTGTCTGGTAGAGTTAGATTCAAAGAGAAGATTATGTGTACACTAGCAAGGGAAGTTAGTGTTGGAATTTGCCTATTACATATGTATAAGAGTTGCTAACGTTTGATGCATACAGTTAAAGAAATTTGTTGTTTATTATAAATGAGACAACATACTACATTTGCTTTTATTTGAAATAAAATTTTACTTGCCACAAGTTATTGATTTTACCTGCTTTCTTTAAAGAAAAGAATGGCACAGTGTCATGTTCTTTAAGGTTCTCCCAAATTTCAGTCTATATCATTTGTTGTCCTATATCTGATGGATAGTAATTTGGATGCTTACTTTGTGCAGGAAATGAGATGGCAGAAAGGATGGCCTACTTTGGGCTCTCGGTGAATATGGTAGTATTCATGTTTAACATCATGCACCGGCCATTTAGTAGTTCAGCTAATGCAGTAAACACTTTCCTAGGCATATCACAGATCTCTTCTGTGCTTGGTGGCTTTATTGCTGATGCTTATCTTGGTAGATATTGGACAATTGCAATCTTCACGATCTACCTTGTGGTGAGAACATTATTTAGCTGAGACTGTTCTTCCCACTCATTTTCTCCATCTCTATCACTTTGTTGCATGTTTTATCCCTGACATTATGCTGATTTTCTCATGAGTGTTCCATATAACATGCTCCCAGTTGTGATGTCCAAGTACTAGGTGGTTGAGCCCATGATAAACATTTAGTAGTTAATGTTTTAAATGAAGTTACCATTCTATTAAACTATGTATTAGGTGGCTTTACTAGGAAGTAGGAACTGATGCTAAGATAGCTGGCTCCTATTGGTAAATATCTGTTTGGCACTTGCATATCATCCGGTCAGCAACATTACATTGTTTTACTGATGATCACATCTTAGATAACTGTAATCTGGTGTTGATATTCAGTCTATATCATTTGTTGTCCTATATCTGATGGATAGTAATTTGGATGCTTACTTTGTGCAGGAAATGAGATGGCAGAAAGGATGGCCTACTTTGGGCTCTCGGTGAATATGGTAGTATTCATGTTTAACATCATGCACCGGCCATTTAGTAGTTCAGCTAATGCAGTAAACACTTTCCTAGGCATATCACAGATCTCTTCTGTGCTTGGTGGCTTTATTGCTGATGCTTATCTTGGTAGATATTGGACAATTGCAATCTTCACGACTATCTACCTTGTGGTGAGAACATTATTTAGCTGAGACTGTTCTTCCCACTCATTTTCTCCATCTCTATCACTTTGTTGCATGTTTTATCCCTGACATTATGCTGATTTTCTCATGAGTGTTCCATATATATATAATATATCTGTTGACAGTGGTAACTTGGTGCACAAGGATCATGATGTCATTTTGAAGTATCATGCTCTTAAGATGGCATGACAATTTCAACCATTTATAATGATGGTGGTCACCTTCTGTATGCCATATATGTGCCTTGAGTTCATGCTTATACTTATCCAAGAGTTTTTACCCTTTGAGTAACACAATTTGAAGTTCCATCAGAATCATCTAGGACTTCTTGGTTTACTTGCCTATGATAGTAATGTATGTAGATGCTAATTTTTTTTCTGAAATTTCTTACAATTTCTTCCGTTCTATATGCAGGGATTGATAGGGATAACTTTATGTGCCACAATGAGTGTCTTCATACCAAATCAAGATCAGTGTTATCAGTTATCTAAACTCTTGGGCACATGTGAACCAGCGAAATCATGGCAGATGCTTTACCTTTACATTGTTCTTTACGTTACAGCTTTTGGGGCTGCAGGCATAAGGCCTTGTGTCTCATCTTTTGGAGCTGATCAGTTTGACGAGAGAAGTAAGGACTATAAGGCTCATCTAGACAGGTTTTTCAATTTCTTTTATCTTTCTGTCACCGTCGGAGCAATTGTGGCCTTCACTATGGTTGTCTACATTCAAATGAAACATGGATGGGGTTCTGCTTTTGCTTCTCTAGCTATAGCAATGGCCATTTCAAATGTGGTTTTCTTTGTTGGAACGCCCTTGTACAGGCATAGGTTACCAGGTGGCAGCCCTCTTACGCGTGTTGCTCAGGTACTTGTTGCTGCTTTTCGGAAAAGAAATGTGCCCTTCTCCAGCAGTGACTCGATTGATCTCTATGAGCTTCCTGGTCAAAATTCTGCCATCAAGGGCAGTGGGAAGATAGATCACACTGATGACTTTAGGTACTTATTGTGCATATTACTATTTTTCCATACTATGGATGCATGATATTGCAATTGCTTTTCTATAATCCCCATGTTTTAGATCACCTTGTTACTATTATCATTGTTATCTTTTAGGTTTATGTCAACATAGTCCTTTAAATGTTCTTCATTGGGTGAACAAATACCTATTATAATGTTGTTATGAGTATATGATTGTCATTGATGACGGATCTGTATTCGGATGCTCAGGTGGCTGGATAAGGCAGCTCTGCACCTGAAAGAGGATGGTGTGGACCCTAACCCTTGGAGACTTTGCACAGTGACACAAGTTGAAGAGGTGAAGATACTACTGAAACTTCTGCCGATTCCAATGTGCACCATAATGCTTAGCGTAGTGTTGACGGAGTATCTGACTCTCTCAGTGCAACAAGCATACACCATGAACACATATATGGGTCACCTTAAACTTCCAGTTATTTGCATGCCTGTATTCCCTGGCCTGAGCATCTTCCTCATCCTGGCCCTCTACTACTCCACATTTGCGCCCTTGTCCCGCCGCATCACTGGTCACCCACATGGTGCATCTCAGCTCCAAAGAGTAGGACTCGGGCTGGCTGTATCTATTCTATCGGTTGCATGGGCTGGTGCTTTTGAGAAGTACAGAAGAAACTATGCCATTAAACATGGTTATGAATCCCTGTTCCTGTCTCCAATGCCAAATCTTAGTGCATACTGGCTGCTGATACAGTACTGTTTGATCGGAATAGCTGAAGTATTTTGCATTGTGGGTCTCCTGGAGTTTCTCTACCAGGAGGCTCCTGATGCCATGAGAAGCATTGGGTCGGCCTATGCTGCTGTTGCTGGAGGTCTTGGCTGCTTTGTAGCTACCATCATAAACAATATTGTGAAGTCGATCACCGGTAACGAAGCTGAGGGGCGTCCATCATGGCTTTCTCAGAACATAAACACAGGGCGATTCGATTACTTTTACTGGTTGTTGACAGTGTTGAGTTTGATCAATTTCTGTGTGTTCCTGCTTTTGGCTCATAGATACAAATATAGAGTTCGGAAGATGGTTAAGCTGGAAATAATGAGAGCAACTTCGACATAGTTTCTACAGAAACTGCAGGTATCACGCTCGGTTCAGCATTCATCAGACCATGCTACTATCTAGTCATTTTCTTGGTTGATCATTGATAATATTGGATAATGTCGAATGACTACTGGATTTTAATTTCGCAAAGTGGAAAAATTACAAAATTTTTTTTATATGTTCTCACAGCTATTATCAGCTCCAGTGATTTATTTATTTGGTTTTGTGATTGTTTTACAAGTCGATGCATTACAAAGTCTTGAGTTATATATTTGGCCCTTTAAATTTTAATATGTTACATATGTTCCTTGGGACATCAAGATCCTCTCTATACAGACACCCTTGTTAGGAACCATCCCAACATACTCTCTCATAGAAACCATGCTGATGATTAGTTTGTTCATAAAAGAAAAAAAAGGGTTGGCAATTTATAATATCTAAAATAATTTTCAAATTGTCAACATCATGACTTTTTAGCACAGGATGGTTTTAGGAAGATGCTGATCTCAATTAGGGTTTTGCTAGTTGCATCTTAAACTAGTTTTGATGTTCCAGCTTGCAAGGATAGCTAAATTTGACTTCATCATTTGGAATTAGAGTAAGGAACAATGTTGGATCAGCAGCATCATGTTCTGAGCGTTATTGTATCTCCTCTAATTCTCGCACAACAATCATCTAAGGTTCAAATATTATTCTTAAAATTTTGATCAATACCATTACATCTCTAAGAATTTAAACCGATAGAATGATTTGGTAACTTGGAAGTTGATTGCACATAATTGAACTAAATTATCATCTGTAAGCTTATGCGCCGTTAACACCAAAATGTATCCAAGTCCATAAGTTTCGCATGAGCTACGATCGCGTAAATCGCATCAACACCAAAAGCAGACCGGTGCGTGTGCTTCCCCAATTGGGTCGGACCGAACAATCGAGTCAGACTCTCGAAAATATGGTCCGATTTGGTCGAGACGAACCTATCCCGAACCGGAGATCGGGCGGCTGACGCGGAGGAGGACGTGAACCGGATCAAGCCCCTATGTCGGTCATCGATCAGCCCGCCATCCGTGCCCTTTTGGCAATATTCTGTATCCATCGCATCCTCCATTTCCCCACTCCGTCACGCCACTGGGGGATTGCAATTCGTTTCCCCTACGCCGTTTTATCATTTTCTTTTATCTAAATATATTTATTTATTTATTACGTCTACGATGCTTGAAGAAATGAGAAGAAATAAGACACAGCGATAGGGGAAGGTATCGCGGAAGAAAAGCGTTCTCTTGTTCGTTAGATCGACGTCCCGCGGTTCATCTCACCACCGTCGTTGAGGCCGGGAATAAGGGGATGGAGGGCTCTGGCAGTTGGGAATCTCTCGTCGTCGAGTGGACTCCGGAAGAGGTATATGCGTAGGGTTGGCTCTCTGTTCTTCTTCGTGCCCTCATCGACCGAGTTACCAAATTGGGCGGTGTGCCGATGTTTTTGTAGTTGCGCCGGTCCGATTCACAATTGCATGGCATGACCGAATTCCTATTGGAAGCCGAGGACGTTATCGTACAGGTAGTTGGATTCAACCCTTTTCTTTATCTCATTCTGGACCAGAATCGATTATTTCTGGGTAATCTTTCGATCCATTGATTCATCACGACCGAATTCCATGGATTTCTTCGTGGCTGCTGGAACTCTTATCGCTTCTGGAAAATTAACATATATATAGCTTGCTCCTTTTCAGTAGTAGCTTTGCTTTGAGCATATTGTGTGGTCAGGCCCTAGCGAGTTACATTTTAAGTACGATAAGCATAATATTGCTAGCCACTTCAATTCCGACCAACCAGATGCTAGTGAAATTTTTGGGACGCAAGGCACTTTTAAGATAATTGTTTCGACAAGGAAATATCTTGGGGAAAAAGTTAGGGTATAGTTTGACTAAGCTTTGATCATAGTTCAGAAATGGGAAACTTATGATTGTTGGTTTTTGCTGGATGATATACTGCTTGGGATTGAGGTGGTGGCAAGTATTCTGTAGAGTCTTGCAGAGGGTGACAACATCATATGACCTCAAGATAAAACAGGCTCTACATACGAGAGAGTATACTGAACAGATTGATGTTTGTTTTTCAGATGCGTGAACTGTGACATGCACTAGAATTTAGTGTAAAATTATCATTACTCTACAAGAAAAAAAATGAAATGAGTTACATTGTGAAACGAGAATTTAATGGTCTGATTCATTTATGCAGTCATCGTGAAGTTTGCTACACCAAGTCTTCTAGTGGATTTCCATTGTAGGCAGGCATCATATTAGGTTTTATATCCATGTGGTTGGCTGAGTATTAAATATGCAATACTTGAACGCCTGTTCTTTAATTTCTGTAGCATATAGATGAAAGGAAGTTTGTTTTGTATTTGATAACCAGATCTTCTATTAACTATAGGGCTTGGTGATAGATAAATGCTGAAATGGCAAGGAAGGAACAGATCATGTAGCTATGATTCATTGTTTGTTGATTTAGTAAGTAGTTCACGTGAACCATGGACTGTTCAATAATGTGATAAATTGCTGATCAGTTATGAGTGTGGTTAACACTCCTGGACATGAATACACCAAGATACACATACTAATACGGCAAGTCTGAAAAAGTGGAATGTGATCTGACATTACTGACCTATATACACTTTTACTTTTAGCTATTATAAAATATGCACAGATCATCATAGTAAATGATAGAACATGACAATAGACATTTTTATACTTAAAAATATTTCTAACAGTTTATAAGAAAATGTAGAAGACAGTTTCTTTATTAGGATTCATTTTGTACACTCATCTGAATTTTGCTAGTAAATAAACGGAAAAAAATAAAGAGGGGAGAAAAGTAAAAAATAGCTGAGGAAAAAAAACTTTTCATTGTTTGCTTGAAAATTCAGTTTGTTGTATCACCATCGTAGAAGCAAAGTTAAAGTGGAGCAAGATAGAGAGCTTCAGAAGCTGTGAGTGCCTTTGAGTCAAGTAGACCTGGAGGCTGTGCCCCACCTCTCTATATATGCTTAGCATTTTTTGTTCCTTCTTTGATACTGTCATCTACTATAATGCTCCAAAATTATCCTGGTGTGTCCATTTTATTGGAGTTGCATTAATTCGATTCACATTCACATGGCAACACTGAATTGCTACGGAAAGCTAATTAGGCTACTGTGTGGGCAGGCAGATTCAACACACTTTTATTACTCCTCTTCCTTTGGTTTCACAAAAGTTTCTGTACACTATGAATTCCAGCAATTCTTTTGGCAATTTTGGATCCATTGGAAAATGGTCAGCATCAACCCCTTGTCCTTGTGATTGTACTTTTCTTTTTGATCCATTCGTTATACTTATATATATGACAATACATCATAGTTTGTGAACCTTGTTGCTTCTGAAGTATTAGGTCTTTCATAGCCTCTGGCTTGAATATTTTCAGCATCTTATGCATTAAGGTTTTGTTGGGTTTCTTAGCACAAAATTGATGGGGTATGATCCTCTTTTTACTTCTTTTCCTAATTTGAGGAAGAGAAAGAGGCTTCCTTGAGGAAGCAAGTACGAGAAGAGATTGAACAACTCATCTAACTATTCCATATTTCTAATTTTCTACTAAAAATAATCAAGTCTTGCAATGTACCTTTAGGGTTTACATTATGACTATGCCATATATAGGTTATTTCTGGCCTGTATCAACATAGGTTGAATGGAATCTCTGTCGCTCGTGTGCAACAGTTGAATATGAGACTCCATACACCCTCAAGTTCGTAGGATGCCTCAGGAAATGTGGAAAGAAAGATGGGATGATTACTGTTGATTGGAAGGTCTGCCGGATTGAGAACTCACTTTCTATGACATAAGGAAGAAACTAATGAGGGGGTCTGAATATATTGCTGAAGCTACTGCTGCCCTCTTGTTTCTAACTCTGGTTCAGCCCCTATCAGGGTTTCACAGGATAATTGATTGAACATAGGGCAATTGTGATAAGAGGTCATCAACCATTTTATCGATAAACTGTTTGTTATCTAGCTATTAAATGGAAAATATTGCATTTCTATGATGAGTGATTGTTTTTTATTGACTTTATTGCAAACTTTGCCATATGTGCAAACCTTCATATAATTTTTTAGTTTTCTTTGATTTCTCTAACAATTTAATCTTTTGTTATTATTGGTAGGGGCATGGAGTTGTTCTAGTTAACACTGATGAGGCGGGTACGCTGGCAGTTACAAACTTTCGCATTCTATTTGTGGTAAGGTGCCTTAATTATTATATGGCTATTTTAGGTTAGAAAAAGATGATATATTGCTGCGAACTAAAGTAACTAGCTGTGACACCTGAGTTTGGACTTGTACCTGTTGTTTCAGCCATGGTTATTTGAGATGTTGATTACTGGTGTATTCTTTATGGATAATCACTGCTGTGAGTGGTTGACTTTAAAGATCAGAAACCTAATGGGTAATAGATTTTTATTAAACTATGTTAAGCATTGTTTTGCAACCATCAATAAAATTTATGGTACCTCATTTTTTCCTTTTAGCTCTAGGACAAGCGGACAACTACAGCTGACCGTCTACAAAAGACCGAACCAGCAAGATGTCACTTTGAATTTTCGTTAGATTAGCTTTACCCAGAGCAACTAAGCTTACCTTATAGTCTTGATTTCATCATTATTTGGTAGGTACTCTGTGGAGACTAAACTTCACATCTAGTGTCCATTTCCTGGTCATCATTGGGTTATGATTGAGAATTGAATTTGACATTATTTTGGTATCTATTTGAGTAAAAATGTCACTGAAGATAATGACATTCTAGCTTTGGTTGAAAGTGAGGTCCACCTTTCTGTTCAATCATATCTTTATGTATGCTCATATAGTTGGGAGATTTAGAAGTATTCAAAATTCAAGGGTCCTCCTAGAACAACTAGCGCCTCCAAGTTCTGAGGGCTAGACCTTCAATTTGTCTAGATTGATGGGCATGATCCTCCACAGATGGGCCATGCTAGTTTACTTCAGATTTAGTCATTGGTGTGCTTGGGTTATTGTTAGAACACCATACTGAATTAACAGTTGCAGGTGGCACAAGGGTTTAGGGTTTAGGGGTGGCATAAGATAGATCTAGAAGCGTGGGAACAAGAGCAGAGTTTTTAAACAATTATTGATGCCCATTCCATCTTCATTTTTAGGAAGGGTGATGGAGGCCCATCTAAAGGTGCATAATATCGAATATCCTAAAAGAAGAGGGATAATAGGTTGGCTGGAATTGTCATAGAGTTGATGAACACTGAGTGCTCAACATGATTAGGTTTTCTTTTTCCCATGAAGTCATGTTATTTCTAATATGATTGAAAGTTATTAGGGGTATTGCTAGTGATTTTATCAAGCTGGTTCAGCCTAGGCTCCATATCAGAATTCGTTAAGCTTATGAATGCATATGAGCATCGACACCCACAATTTCTAGTTAGATTTGAGTCAAATACTGATTCATACGTGTTGTCAAGTATAAAATTAACTAGGATCTGTTACTGATCTGATGATGTTAATGTATTCAAAATGAGGATCCATATTTGAAATTTCAAGCTCGGCTTTGTAATGGGTTTCAGGTTTTCGGGATGGGACATGGCTAAGTATCATTTTGAGAGATCACAATCCATGTAATTTTTCTTGTTGCTTGAATAAAGTCTTCATCATGTCAAAGGAAAGGCATCTATTAAAGCTTTTAAATTTTAATAATGAATAGGTTAGTAGTCATTAAGCTAGACATATTACTGCATAATAATCATGTCCAGGGGTATCCTAACCAGGAAATGAACATATATAGGCTATATTGTATGATTGAAAGTAATTTAGTATTTCTTAGATCAATATCTCTCCCAAGTCCTATCAACTGCTAATTGAACCTACAAAATCAAGCAAAAGCTTTAAATGAACATCCATGCAATTCTTCTTTTAAATGTGGACTTACATATCTTAAAGAATTTCCTATCATCAGTGTGATTCTAGGTGTGGTTTCAATCTTCGAGGCTTCAAGCAACGCCTTGTAACTCCAAGATTTTCCAATACATAAAATGCTCACTTAGTGTTTCTCCACTCATCATTAATGATGCTTAATCATTTCATGTTTTTGGTGATGTGCTAATGTAAAACTAAACATAGCTAAAGTCTGCTACAATGTTTATCATGATACCCCCATTACTATTAAGTTTTCACCGAGTGTGCTAGTCCATGCCGAGCTGCCTCATTCATGCCATTTTTTAATGTATATATCAGATTATTCCAAGCCCCCGTATATTTGTAGTTATCTCACGCATGCAACATAACTCATTGACATGCTTATCTAGATTAATTCACAAATCCATCCTATTCTTTGATTCCATTATCATGCCTTTTTATGCGATTCAATCCATTTCGGTCTTCAAAATATACATCAATCCTTGTGCCCTAGATGAATGTTTCAACCTAGAAGCAAAAGCAAGGTGAGCCATTTAGTAAATTGCACATATGTTGATCAAAGCTTATTGAAATTGTACACTTATTGAAATTTCACAAAATATCAACTATAGTGTCATGTGGAAAATGTGTCAATTTTTCTTAGGCTCATTCTTGACTAGCAGATGTTGTTGTGTGATGTCATTTCCTTTGCACTGAAAAGCCATAACAAAGGAAAAATTGAAGATCTTTTTGGTTGTCCTACTTATGGCAATTTTTTTGAGTTCTAGCTTGAAATACATGACTAGGGAAAATTGTCCCTTGTTATGGTTATTTATTTTTGTGGAATTGAAAAGCTTTATGTTATCGTAATCTTAAACAGTCATGAAAAAGAGAAAGTGAATATGATATAAAATTGGTAGTAACGTGAAGCAAGACTCTATGGCATGCACTGGCATTTAAATCCCAACCTGGATACAATATAGATACACTGAACAGTATATGTACCAGCCTATACCACTTGATATTAAAGAAAAATATCAACTGACATTGTCCTATATGGTCCAACATTGGTCCTTAGTTGTTAGCTTTTGAGCCATTTAAGGTGTTTCCTTCCTCTATTGCAGTTTGCTAGATGCTAGGCGTTTTCTCTGTTTGCCCCCTTTACAGTAAACTACCTTTATGGCATTGAAGTCTGAATTTTGTTTTATGTAAAGAATAGAGCCATT
This sequence comes from Musa balbisiana, assembly GCA_004837865.1. Classification (NCBI taxonomy): domain Eukaryota; kingdom Viridiplantae; phylum Streptophyta; class Magnoliopsida; order Zingiberales; family Musaceae; genus Musa; species Musa balbisiana. The sequence continues at coordinate 882,190 of CM017196.1, read as the reverse complement.
TCAATTTGCCTATTCTAACTATTTGAGATGCAATTGCATCCTATGTTGTGCCTCTCTTTTTACTTGTGGTTGCATGCTTTTTTGTGTATGATCTGCTCATTTTTCCTTTGGTAGAGTGAGGTCTCCCAGCAGGTGATTGAACTTGGTACCATTCCATTGGCAACAATTGAGAAGTTCAGTAAACATGTAAGTTGCAAGCATCTATATTTTTCTACCAAGCTCCATAAACTGCTCTATCTCTTAAACAATGCTCATTAGTTTAAAGCATGAGCACAAACCTTATTCAAATGGCATACTTCTATTTAATCACATGTTTTGCCAAAACTTAGATTAATTTGGTCTGTGATAGTTTGTAATGACTATAATCTGGAACAATTATAGAAATGGAGTAATCTTTTGGGTCAATATTTAGTGCAGAAAGAATAAAGACCAATCCAAATCTTTTGGATTGGTAATGAACCTAGATTTGGGTTCAATTCAACATGTTATTTATTATAGTCAACTTATTTTTTGTTTATTTTTTGTCAACCTACATTCTTTATTATAGTCAACATTTAGTACTTTAGAGATGGATTTTGCAAATATTTTAAGTTGCCACATAATGACATCTTTAATACTTCTAATTTGCTTTTCTAAATTGTTCAAGGAGTAAAGGAAGTTGAATGAGAAACAAAAGAAGCGTTGGGTTTGATTGAAGAGTCCAAGTGCTTGATTGAGAATTTCATCCCTATAAGGAATTCAAAATTGATTGAAAAATCTAGAAATAAAAGATCTAAATCAATTATCATGTTAAAAAGTTTTCCAAACATTGGAATTGTAGCATCCCTAAGAAAGAAGGTAGGTTGATGTGCCTTAATCAAAGCTATGTAATGGTTGATTGTAGTCTTATTCTTAATTTTTCTTCTTTTCTTGTAGCAGGGGGTATATAAAAAAAAAGAAAGGGTTGTAATATGGATCGATAGATAGATGAATGAACCAATGAAAATTCTTTTCCCTGCAATACATGTATGTTTTGTAAGGCTACAATCTTTTTCCTCAAAGCAAGTGTGGACGATTTGGAGCTAGTCTAACTAGTTTTGTTCTTCCTCTTTGCTCTTCCCTAGTTATTATACATTTTATTTTTCTTCTTTTACATAAGCTTACACTATTCACCAAAACCTAAACTGCTGTGTCATTTAAAATTTTGGTACTGAACTCTGTAGCGGTTGTTGTTCAGTCCAATATGGGTTTAGTATATACCAGTGTTCCAACACAGTATGTCAGCACACTGATTTGTTTTGAGAAGGTGGGAGGAGGAGGAGACAGAGAATAGGTGAGGAATAGGATAACAAATAGGAGGTGAAGGAGAAAGAGGAGGAGAGGAATTGGCCAGCGGCAGTGGGTGTGGGTGGCAGGTGGTGTGAGGATTGAGGTGTGGCTAGTGTTGATTGAGAAAAAGGATTTTAATTAAATATTTGTAATGAAAAACCTAAACCGGACCCTAACTGCTTGAAATGGGTTGGTCCGTGTCTTTATTCATCAAACCACTACCATCCTATTTGTACAGGTTTGGGTGGTTTTTCAGACCATGCTACTGAGAACTTGATGCTATTAGAGTTTTCAAAGATCAGAAACTAGTGGTTCAACCTTAGTGATCAAATAAAGTTTTTTATGAATGGTAATACTAACATCAAGACTGGTATGTGTCTGAAATTGTGCTACTTGAATTTTCATTATTGAATTAACCATTTTGTGAATCAAATGTGTTAATCCCCATCTGTTTTTTTTTTTACTTGTCCTTTTACCCATTCAATTGCTAGTCCCGTATGACTTAGCACCATTTAGGTTGTCCTCATCGAACATTTTTTTTAATATTCTTAAACATTATATTATATGGCAATGAAATTTAATAACTAAAGGTGAGCTAAGTTGAACATTGATTTTTTTTCCGAGGAAAATCTTGATGCCTACCATACATATTGATTGGGATTATTATTGTCATGATATATGCACTATTACAATGAAGAACTAAATTGGACCGTGATGTGCATTGCAGAAACCAAACCTTTATCTTTCTAAAATCTAAACCATTTTCAACTTTTCTATTCAATCAAATGTGCCAATTTGAGGTCGTCGTGTAGTACTTAAAATAATGTCTTCATTTGGTTATAAAACAATTAACTGAACTAGAGAATAACATAATGTAATTGAAATGAATTGGCATGGCAAGCTAAATGTTTGTTGTTTTAAGTTGCTTCATCAACCAGTCTTGTTTTAGTTCTGTTGAATCGAGCCATAATATAGGGTTATGGAAATTTTGTGGAGTAATATTATGGAGACTATATATTTTCTAGTATTTTATTTCTCAAACTTATAATTTCAGGCCGTGAAGCTTCCTTCAGTTCCTCGTCAGTCTAGTAAGACACCATCACGTCGTCTTCTTCAAGTTGTTGGTATGTCCATGGAGACTTGTTTCTAGGCTTCTATTAAACTGTAGTTATCATTAGCAGGAATCAACAGTGTATAACCATTAGCTGCTAGAAGTTTCGATTGATGTTGAACTGAAACATAATGATGATATGTGACGTTATTGCATTTCATTTGATCAAAAAGAAGCAATTGTTGGAAATTTGAAATTATGATTTCAGAATTTTTTTTAATCTTGATTAAATGATCACAAGAATTAACATCAGATGTACAAAGTGGCATAATTTTGATGTTTTGAGCCATTAATGTGCTCTTTATTGGCTCCTTCCACCGTAAAACTAATCTACACATTGGATACTCATATGGTTTCTCTGTGAAAGACCAAAGAGAAAATAAGTTTAATAGTAACTTTGATATTTGTTGTCAAGGTAATCATTTCAATAATTTGCTTAAACTGCAGACTACCAACTCCTTTTCTGGAAGGTGTTATAATGGAGATATAGGGATTTATTTCATATCAATAGCCTTTAGAGGCATTATCACTACTTTTACATTGACATTTGCATGATAATAATCACTTTTCACAAACATTGGTCTGCAAGAAGCACAAATTATGGTTCCTTTTATATCGTAAGGCAGCAGTTAGATCTGGTTATAGATAAAAATTTGAAGCATCTTGAACTATATCAAGCTTTCCATTAATAAATAGGGTCTATAGTCGGTTTCTTGTATGACACATTGACTTAATTAATTGAGTCAGTTGAAATTTCACTATTGTTCTGATTATATTGTATTTGCTAGGTGCATTAGGAGGACAGGAACAAAGATTGTTGGGGAAGCAGATGGAATACAATATGACCCTCCATTGCAAACTAAAATGTTTATAGTGTCTCATTAGTGACTTGAAATAAATGAGATCATTGATAAGCTTCCTTTGATTTTCTCTTAGGGATGAAGATGCTGAGTATCCATTGAGATGAAATATAGTGGTGGCTTGATAAACTCTGACAATATTCATGAAATACAGGGATATGTTGGGTTGTGGATGCAAACAGGAACCTTGCTTGGGAAATACTTGGTCTTTAATCCATAGTTGAAATTGGGTATTTTATCAGCCATTGAATATGGTATTCTTCTTTTCAAGACTTTAGTGTTGCTCCACACTAGATACTGGCTGACTGATTGGCCAGTATTGAAGGAAAGGGGAAAGGGATGTGATGTAGGATTAGCTCTGATATCAAATCTGATGTAGGATAAGTTTGCAACAAATAGTATGAAACACTAAAAACAACTGGTAAAAGCCAATGAGGTTTTACTAAGATCTAACCTAGTGTTTTAGGCGAATTAGTATTCCCTAAGTAGGATCCGTATTGCTTGGTGTGGGTGGTATGCCAATAGTTCATGAATCCACAACTTTTGTAATGAATTATTGTGGGAAAAATTCTTTTTGGATTGTGATGACCTTATTGTGGCTGTGGCATAGGACAACCTATAAGGTGATCAGCTTAGGCGTTTGGAAAGAGAGTTGTTGATAAGAGAAAAAAGAGGACAAGGGGTGGATTCAACTTAACACATTTGATTTGCAAAAATCACAATCCAAATAGCTAAATAATCAGAATTGTAGATTTAAATGCATACCAATTCTAAGGAGACTAACATTCATGTGCCTTCTTGACTAGCTTGACTTGATTATAAAGTTGATCCACAAGTCTCCAGTGATATGTATCTCCAATAATGTTAGTGTAGAATGAGTAATCTAACTCTTTCATTGATCATGATTCATGAATCAGTATATAGATTTGTACATTTTACATAGGAAAGATGTAAATTCAAAAGAAAAAAAGGAAAATACAACTATCTAACTACATTATGAATGGTGAAATACAACTACAACTATCCTAATACATTAAGAATACTACTATTCATTTGATTCTATAAATCCTGGGCTGTTGCTAATATATTTTGCAATCCAAGCTTGTCTTCTAATTGATGGAACATTGGACCTGGTTTACCATTTGTCATAAGATCAACTAGTCGTTTTGTGGATGAAATATATGGTATGCAAATTTGTCCATTGTCTAACTTTTCTTTGATGAAATGTTGGTCTATTTTGCCAAGGAGACTGGTTTGAGTAATGTCGCACGGCTATCTCTCACTATAAGTGAGTTCTCACGAACTACAGGGCTATTAGGGGCTCAGGATGCCAAGGAGCTAGAAAATTTCATCAATACTTTAGAGCAACCTAATTTGAATTGAAAAATACCAAGGTGTTGGCAGCGACGATGTATCTCAGTGGTGATGCAAAACTATGATGGTGTACTTGTTGGGAATAAATGCAGTATGGTCACTATCATGTTGATACTTAGGAAGCCTTGAAGAGGGAATTGCCAATTTAGTTCATGCTCGAGAACATCGCGTGGTGAAAGTTGAGACAACTTTGCTAGATCTCGATAATTTGAGATTATGTGAAATAATTTTCTATCATAGATATACAAGACATATTTGAGAAAGACAAATTTTTTTGCTTTCTCAATGGCATGAAACCATGAGCTTAGTAGGAGTTGCATCATTGCAATGTCTGAGAATTAGCAGGGGCAATCGCTGAAGCGGAATGACCCATAAATTTCTCCATGGAGACAATGGAGAAAAAGAACATCTTTGTGGAGATGATGGAGAAAGGAACTACTCATTGGAGAATGTTTCTCCAGAAGCTTGATGGAATAACTCAGAAGAAAAGTGCTTCGACTAGATATGAATCCGGAAGGAACATACTGAAGTCGGGCAAATATATTTTGTGCGATGCAGAAGAAGAAAAAGGAACATTGATAGAATGCCGGCAACTAAAAGAGTGACTTGATGCACTTAGGCCCCTTATTATTCCTTGAAATATTTTTTGACCTATTGCGATGTGTTGACAGAAGTCAAAAAATATCTTATGTTTTCATGTAAAATATACAAAATTTTGAACAAATAGAGATGATTAGATCTAAGAAATGAAGAATAATTTTGCCAACGAATGGGAAAAGAGCTCTTCAATGGTCACTTCACATGTCTTGTCACATGTTAAGCAGTTCTCTAGATTAGAATATGTCATAATAACTAACAAAATAGTTTAAGATCCATCATAATAACTTACTAATGTAAATATAATATAAAAATGAAATTGTAGTATCTAGATACTTATAGCATCTAAGCAGGAGTTGATCAGTAAATATGCTAAAGAACATATATGTTACTAATTGAGAATGTGAGGCAGTAGATAATCAATTTTACACAATTCCTTTTTGGGTCAGCATGTATGGATTGAGACCACAACCCCGAGTGATTTCGAAAGTCATCTATTCCAGTCTGGTTTAACCCAATTAATAACAGCCCACAGAAGCTGCTTTGTTCTTTGTTTCCACCCTAAACTAGATCTATTAACTGTATGTATGAATTGTGTCCCAGTTCCTAATCCTCATCTATTTCTTCATTATTATTCAAATTAACTGTCCTATATCCCTGCTGTTAGATAGTGCAAACCCGATATATCTCAAAGAGCAAACCAGGTCTCAATAAACAGATGACTGCCTGGCTGGTTTTGTAAATTAATTGGGGCAATAAATAGACATTCATTCATACAAAAATTGCTTGCATGATCCTTTACACAAAATAGTCCTCGGTTATGACTGAAATGTTGCATTTTCAGAAGATCAAGGTCAGCTAATCTTGGATCTTGAGAGGTTAGAATTGGATTGATCACTTTGTGGTTCCTTTGAGCTTGTAATCTTGGTTGCATATCATTCTTGAATAATTATTTCTTTTCACTTTTTTTATTTCATAATCATTAGTGAGCCCCATTAGGTTTATTACTATATTGATTTGTATTTTTTTGAGGTAAAAGCAGCAGCAATGCAACTGCATCACTTGTTAGACAAAAATATGAGAGTTCTATAATCACCAGATACCTCTAAGGGTTTGTAGCATACCTTTTACGTTTCTGATCATTCTGTGATTAGTGAGGAAAAAAGCTGTAATGTCGTATGGTTCTGCTTCTATTAGCTAAATTGTTCCAAAAATTTGCATTGGGTAATTTGGTGATTGTAGATATACCATAAATACTTCTACTGAGTACTGAGTGGCAGTTTTTATTTTATTTTTGCTGTTTCAATATTTTCTTTTCCAATGAAATCGATCATCATTACTATCTTGTTCTGACGATCCTGTTACTTTTCCCTTTGCTAATGCATCATGATAGAATCTTTTTGTGGTTCTGTTCAATTATTTGGAAATATTATTTAATTTAGATTGGGGCAAATTTCTAACAAGCATTAATGACTACACGGTTTTACTTTTCCTATGTGACCCTTATTACAAGTTGTCTGCTGCACTGTTTTTCTAAAACTTGAGTTCTCCCGTACATGAAAATGACTAAAAATTGAACTCGTATACATGAAATACCCCAATCACCATCTTTGATTTATTTTCATGTTTTTGTTTTTGTTTTTTGTTTTTTTGTAGGTAAAGACATGAGAACCATCATGTTTGGATTTCGACCCAAAACCAAGCAGGTCAGTCCCAGTAAACTTTTTCTTGGTCGGCTCTGTAGCTTCTTATTTCTCATGTGATGGACAACTTACCTTTCTACTGGTCTTTCTTTTGAGGTTTGCTGAACTTTATGGTGATGTAGTACAGTAGTTTGATACTTCTTATATGACTGACAACTTAGCTAATGGGTGGAGTATCCAGAACAAGTTACATAGAATACACATTTAAGCATACCTATGATATAACAATGCCAAGTTAATCTATGTAATTTTTTGCAGTGTAATAAAATAAAATTTGGCATATGGAAGTACTGAAAATATCACCATGAGAGTATCAAGTTTACATGGATGTTTTTGATAAACTAAACAATCAACAAAGATATGAGTAGAATGGAACTATTTGATGCACAAAAGAAAGATGCCAATCATGACCTATTCTTGGTTTGGTTTGGTTTAACTACTCTTATTTCATCTAAATGGTCTCTGCTAACATTTTGAGTTAGTCTTATGGTCCGTAAGGCCTACAAACCCCTCATTGTAGATCTATAGCTTTGAGCAAGTAATAAAATCTTGGTCCAGTTGCCAAGATGGTATGGTACCATGCAATGGAACAAGTGTCGGTATCAGTTGATTTTGGAAGGATCACTGTGGAGGTGAAGAAGCAGAGGAGGAGGTAAAGGTGGAGCGATAGTACCATGTGATGGAGGAGAGGTGGTGACACAGAGGAGTGGTGGTGGCGTGGAGGCAGCAGTCTGGATGAGCAGAGGAAGGAGAACAGAAGAGAAGCATTAGGGAAAGAAGAGGAGGAAAGGAGTGAAAAACGGTTAAACAAGTATAGGTGTACCCAACATTGGGCACTAGGTTCATCACAACTTGGTACCAGTCAGCTTAACAATCGGTAAGCTTGGTGCTGTAAGTTTACGTGGCAGTAAGTGTACTTCTGGATTGGACCAGGTGAAATTGCAGAGTCTATGTACTAGTCACATGTCGGATTATTAAAATCCTGTCGGTTCATACAGTCAATAGCTGGTAGAAAATTCACGGTAATTTACTGTGTTAAATGAGTTTGGGTTCTCCTTTCTCGGTCATTAATTTGATAGGTGACAGTTTACGATGTTTGATTTTGACTTTACTCAAATATGTCGATAAGCCATTATAATCTTTTTAGATATAATTTCTACACATTTTGACCAGCATAATGAGACTTTTATGTGTGCTTAAAATACAAATGCAGGGTCATTCTTGTGTGTATTAAGAGCTTGTGGTACTCTTGCATTTTGCAGAGACGTGCTGTGTTTGATGCCCTTTGTATGTGTACGAAACCAGAAAAGCTGAAGGATCTTTACGTGTTTGTTTGTGGTCCTTCAACATTCAAGAATGACGATCCAAAATTGCGGTTACTTAAAGAGTATCATCGGCTTTTGGGTAAAGGTTCTTTCCATGCATCAAGTACAGCAATTGGAGATGGCCTCTCTCTGTCCAATAACTGGTGGAGAATTACTTCAATAAATTCCAGTTACACATTGTGCCCCACATACCCGTTTGCACTAATTGTGCCAAAGAGTATATGGTACTACCTTGCTTATCACCAAGTACATAACTCTCAGAACTTTTTAGCTGTCCCATATCTGTTTATTGGATGTGCCACTTCAGTAATTATTTTTGCTTATTGAGACCTAGACCTTACAAGTCTATTTTTGCTTTTTTGGCAATAGTGATGAAGAATTACTGCAAGTTTCTAGTTTCCGTGGTAGGTGTCGATTTCCTGTAATTTCATGGTGTAATCATGGTAAGTGTGGTACTGATGTATTTGTCATGATTCTCTCTGTTACACAAGTGCATGCACAGCCACACACACACACAATAGATGCACACATGTTGAATGTCGAGATGTATGTCAGAAATTGTGTTAACTAACCTTGAGACATTTTCTAGAGAATGGAGCTGTTCTTGCACGATCGTCACAGCCATTAGTTGGTCTTATGAGTCAGCGGAAGTAATATTCTTTTTGTATCACTTTCTCAATTTGTCTACTTAAGTTACTATTGCTCACTTGTTGAAGACAGGAGTGATTCACTTGCGTAGATTGATTGCAGTCCTGCAGATGAGAAGCTTGTTGCTGCACTTTGTGGAACTACTCATAGGGGTTCCCGGAGGTAATACCTTAGTTTGTGATTTAGATCTTTATTATTGTACACTTTGCTTCAAAAGCTTCTTTCTTAGCTGTTGTCTAAGCTCTGCTGTGGTTGAATATGTGCATCTATATCTTTGTCACAATCATACTATCTTAGTTTATTATAACTGATCCTATGGTTTGCTCATGCAAGAATATATTTACTATTCACCACAGTTTGAAAAATTGTTTGGTTTTCACAATGCAGTTATACTAAAGCATGTAACCATATTTTCTCAGGAAACTCTATATTGCTGATGCAAGGCCTAGGAAGAATGCCCTTGCAAATGGCGCTATGGGAGGAGGTTCTGAGTCCTCATCCAATTATTTCCAATCTGAGGTTTGTATCTAGAGTGCTCTCAATAACTGGGATCAATATGTAGTCGTGAGTGGAGGAAATTGGACATGCATAATCAACTGAAAGGTTTCTTGTTGGTTGGACAAGTCTGTAACAACTGGTGTTTACCAATTTGACTGAAGTATCAGAATTAAAATGTACAACTTGGTACCTATTCAATAACATTAATTTTATTTTTTTTATTCCATTCACTGGTATCTGATAATGTAGGTTAGTGTACCTCCCAGTATAGTGGTACCGTACTAGTCCCACAGTTTACTGACACCAGCATCAGATTGGTGTTCACATCACTTCAGGCAATTTTTTCAATGGGCTATTTCATACATTCTGTACTAACTTTTGTTTATTTGATCCTTTTGAGGTTGTTTTCTTTGGTATTGAGAACATCCATACCATGAGGGAGAGTCTTGCTCGCCTTAGAGATTATTTGGATACCCATGGCAAAACATCATCAGATGGAATGTCATCTTTCTTGGTGAGTCACTGATCCTTTTTATTATCTTCTTGACCAGCATTTTTTTGCTTTATTGGTTTATTTTTGTTGCAATAGTATGCTGAAAGGTACATTTGATTATCTGATCTTGTTTATGTAAAGCATAAAACATAGGTCTGATTTGATTTTACCTAGATCATCTTCCTTAGTCTGGATTATGCTGTTCTACATGTCCAAGGATTGGTCAATAAGGAACTTGCTCTTAAGACAATTTTTTGCTGGACATGCACCTTCATGGGTCCTTGAATTTAAGAGGAGAAAGGCACTTCGTTGGATCTTGGACTTATGGAAGAGTGATATTATAGAAGTATAATAAGGAGAGAGTCTGCTCATAGAATTGGTTTTTGGTTTGCAATTTTTTCTAACCTCGGGATTAAATCATGCGAGTTCTGGCCTTACCATTTTCTGTTATAAACCTCTATGGATCTGATCTCATAACAGTATGTTTATAGGTTAAGAGAGTGATATTATAGAAGTATAATGAGAGAGTTAGCTCATAGAATTGTCTTTTGGTTTGCAATTTTTTTGAAGCACGGGATTAAATCATGCCAGTTCTGGCCTTACCGTTATCTGTTATAAACCTCAATGGATCTGGTCTCATAGCAGTATGTTTATAGGTTAAGAGAAAATTTTAATCTCTATACTTGCGCTTATTGATGGAATTTACTAGTGATTGGAATGCAGATCCACCAACTAGGTTGCCCTAAACTTCTATAAAGGGATGGCATTGCAAGTAGGTTTGGGATGGTAGAGAGATGAGAGAGCCAAGAGATAATATATGAGTGAAGTTGAGGTCAAAGCTTAAATGATCTCCCCTCATTTGCCTTCTCTCCTTGTCTAGTTGTCTTCCTTTATCCTCTTCCAAATGAAATTCATGGATCAAATTAGATATAGCAACTCTGCCAGCATTCTTATCATGCATTTCAAGCATTACTTCCTTTTCTTGTAAGTGCTGTTTCTTGATATATCACATCTTTATCATACAGAGAAATGGTGGGTGGTCATGGGGTGGTGGCAACCTAAGCAGTATGTCTGCATCTGTTTCAACCCTTGGTGATACTGGCTGGTTAATCCATGTACAAAGCTTGCTAGCTGGTTCTGCTTGGATTGCTGCACATGTTGCCCTGGAATTTGCATCAGTTCTTGTGCACTGCAGGTTATATGTCTCTTTTGACTCTGCTTTCGTGTTTTATCTTTATGGATATTTTTCTTTTGACTTCAGTGGTAATTACAAATCAGTTGTGAGCTACACTTTCCAAATTTGTTAGATGTTACTTAATTAGAGAATTGGAATTACAGTAAACTCCATGCTGATGGTTTAGGAAGCTGAAAATCTAGATGAGAATCAGCATAGTGAATTCCTTGAATATCTGAATGATATAAGTTTGAACTGAATTGCCAGAACCAGTTGAAGATGGATATGCACAATTTTCTTTTGTGGATTCTTTTATAGTTTGTTGTCAAATGGAAAATACAATTTGTATTTATGCAATAGTTTCTAAATCCATGATAGAGGCAACTGTTTGCTTTTAGGTAAGCTAATTATCTTGGGTTTTTATATACTTTATTCATGTTATCATTACTAAATATGGGTAATGACGCTAATCATCCCTGTACTGTATTGAAATTAGTTCTGCAACAAATTGTTTTTGGTCAATTTTGTAGCACTTATAGTTCCTCCAACTTTAGCCCTCCAACTTTTTGGTCAATTGTGGCAAATGTTCTCCTTATGTTGAATTAAAATTTAACCATAAATATAGGTGGCTGGACACTCGATTATCTGGCACTAACGGAGACTAGTCAAGTTATGTGCTGTTTAGTGAATCCATCATCCGTACCCCCCAACGTCGCCAACATTCTGTTGATTTGTGTCAAGTCTAAACACACACATCCTATCCACTACTTCCCTCCAGGCCCTAAATCTGCTCCAAGGAGATGGGGGCATCATCTACAAGATCTTTTGTCTAGGTAACAATTAGAATGAGAAGATGAGGAAGGTAAGGAGGAAAAAAATAGTTTTTTAAATCAGGATTGACAGCTTTTGATCCTAGAATTTCAGATTTCTTGGAATAATTACCAAATGATCTAGAATTGGCCAGGAGAGATCTGGGAATCAGTCAAATTCGTTGGAATGGACAGATTCTGGTTAATTTTGATAGAGAATCTACTTCCAGTATGGTCTAAATGTTTAAAAAAGGAAAAAATGGAAAGAGAAAAGAGAACAGAAGAAGAAAGAGGGGGATAATCAAAGGAGTGGGGGGGCTGAGGAGGGTAGAAAAACAGGAAAACTGCCATGCAATAACTACTGTGCTGGCGGCCAACTCTGTTTACGACTGCCTGAGTGCCTACCTACCCATGCTTCTGTTCTTAGTGTTAAGAAGCCCAAAAGGGGTCCCTCCAAAACCATCCATCCCATTCTCTCTTTGAATTACTTGAACTGTTGGTTTGTTTTTGTCAATTCAACTTATGAGATTCATTTTTTTATTTTAATTGACTGATAGTTGAGATCTAAAGAGATTTTTGGTGGTTTTGAAGGGACCATTCATAACATTTCTATGTAGGAATAAACAATTGAAAAATAAATATCAGTTGACATTTAACTAAAAAAATAAAATTTAATAAGTAAAAATATTTTTTTATTAATTAGTACACCATTACTTAGTTTATATGCTTAATTTTAGGATTGATCTGTCTTTTACCAATTCCTTTATTGGTTTTAGGGATTAGACTCAAGTTGGATACCGCTACACAATGAGCTAGATGGATGGGTATTGGATAAGCCATAGATGACATACCTTATATTTATAAGTTGACTCAAATATTATAATTTTTGTAGAAAATATATAATTAAAAATAACTAAATTAAATTGAGGGAATAAAAAAATATGATAATCAGTAGATTATACTTAGTATTATAATCAGTAGATTATACTTAGTATTCTAATTTATAAAATTATAAAGAATTTAGAATATACATAATTATTTATGACTAACTTATCTTTTAACAGTATCAGCTTAAAATGATATCAACAAGTGATTTTAAAAGCTTAAAATGAATGATTCCATGTAAAATAAAATGAAAACATATTCTGTGTCTATTTTTTTGGTAAATTCCACTTTTGTTTATTTAATCCAGCTGGTACTAGCATTTCATTGCTAGTTGGTCCTGATTCCAATTTCTGATTTAACAACCTATGAAAAAAGAAGTGTGGAGAAAGAAAAGGTGGAGAAGGTAGAAGAGGAAGATGGGTCATATGACATGACAATTAACCTAGCTACATTGCCGTGTTTTATGGCCAAGTCGTATATAAATTTTTTTTATCAAGTTCTAGGTATTGGCATTCAACCGCATAAGTAGGCCTGATGCCCCAGTGATCAATGATGCCAAAAATTTAGAAGTACAGTGACAATTTAAGTGTTCTTCACATAGCATTCTCACGTTTCATTACTCCTTGAAAATGTATGCAAGATTGCCTTCTGCTTTTAAATTCTTACTTTATTTTGGTTCTTGTGAGTGTTGAAATCTATCGAGCATGGATATGGAAATGAGATACCAGTACACCATGTTGCAATTATGCTTAGACATCAGTCCTTGAAGATATGATAAAAAATAGATATAATTCTTAAAGTAAGATATGATAAAAGATAGATATACAATTTAATATATGTTAGATATATAATATCATATATGACAAATGTTGACATTATTTATCATGTTATAATAGGTAGTTATATATCATGACAAATAATAATAAGCAATTTTAGCATTCATAATCTGGTCTTTATAAAATATACTTTCAGTGACATAGTATTTGATAATAACAAGAAGATAGCAGAACATATTGTAATGAACTTATAATTTGAGGCATAATACAATTATGTAGATGTTCTATCTAATAATGATCCATCTCTATAATAATAGAAAACAATAAAATCAAAGTTCTATAAAAAATCTATAAATATCCTAAAAATATCTGATCTTTTAATAATTATATAAAAGAGTTTGATGAAATATCTAACTGGTACTCCTCAAGTATCATACTGTATTGTATCAAACAGATCCGAGATGCAGATGTCAGAAGCAATTCAAACCTTCATGTTTTGTTGGTCTGAATTATGCTAAAGGTCTCTAAACAAACAAGAAGCAAAATGGACTTCTATTCATCATACCTTGTTTCTAATTATTAGCACTAAAAGCAAATTAGTATTAGAAACTTATGAGTCGTTATGGCCATCAATGTCTATCATGGATATAAAATAAAAAAGATAGGAAAAGATAAACTCTAAAATCACAATTTAATTTCCAACATTTGGCTTTAGGTAAAATTGATAGGAAAAATATCATTTAACAGTTGTTCCTATTCACAATCATTGTTTGTTCTTTGCAAGGAACTCAATTTTGCTCGGAACGGTTTGTACTGACTTTTTTGTCCCATTCGGACATGAACAAAGATATGGGCCACCACTTTTCAGTTGTATGGTCTGACTTTTATTTTTTCTGAACCCTGATGCCTAAGAGCTTGCACACATGGAGTTGCAAGGCAACATAGGCCTGCTCTGTTGTTGGACATCCGAGTACTTCTCCTCTTCTTCTTACCTTCCCCCGGGTATCATGGTATATATTGGCATACTGTATGTTAGTCCATCAGCATGGACTAGACCAATACTGGTCTGGCCATGGACGAGTATGAGTCTGGGACCTGAAACTGGAATCCTTTGTTTATCCTTATGAGTTTTGAAATCTATATCTGGGGATTCTCAATAATAATGGTTTTTAATCGTGAGTTCGTGTAATAAAGGAATAATATTCTTAGCCTTATATATCTGTTGTGTTCCCTTATTTGCACTCTATTCTCATGTCAAAGAAGGAAAAATATAGCAGTTCACTGACATAAATTTGTTCTTTGATACTTCTACATGTATGAAGTCCTTTACGTTTGCTGTCTATTGGCTTTCATAAATTTTTAGATATTAGTATCTGAAAGATAATGTTGTTTATTTTCTAGCGATGGATGGGATAGAACAACTCAATTGGTCTCACTTGCTAGTGTGTTGCTTGATCCATTCTATCGGACGATTGAAGGATTCCAGGTACCTTACTGTTTATATGAAGATTTTTGTTGTGTATTCTACAATTGCCTTTCTTTAGCTTTTTGTCTGTATTGTCATTTTTTTGGCAATAATTCTAAATAAAATACTTAACAAAAATTCTAATATCAAGCTTTGAATATTCCATGGTTAGCTGCTCTTTTAAGTTGAATCTAATGATTGTATAGTGTCACTCTTACACTTTTCAGTGTTGAGTTTTTACTAAGATACCGTGTGAACTTGTGAATTTTGTTCCTCTATCCTTTTTTTTAATCCTAATTTGTCAGCATCAATATTGATGTCAGACAATGTTATATTTTGGTTGACAGTTATAGAGCTAACCAAGACAGTGTAAGCTTAGTCTTCTATATTTTCGTCTTATAGGCACTTGTGGAAAAGGATTGGCTTGCATTTGGGCATCCATTTTCAGACCGCATGGGATTTCCAACGGTGTCTGGAATTAACAACACACCTTCAGAGTTATCAAGGCAATCTTCTGTTGGGAGTTTGTCATCGTCACCATTGCGAATGCCTTCAGGGTCAGGGTTCACATCCTCAGCTGGTAACACAACACATGGACAAACGTCAAATAATTGTTCTCCCATATTTTTGCAGGTATTTTGGCTTTTCTTTTTCTTCTGTTCTATTAAAGATGGACAAATGAGGTAATTGGGCCGTAAAAACACAAAGCAAAGTGTTTTTTCTTTTAACTTTGATCCAAGGTTGTCAAACTCACAATTAGGGCCATAGGATCATGCAATCTTAGGGCCTGGATCAGAACTGGTGAGTCAGGTTGGTAGCTGAAACATAAAAATGGTGGCATTGGCCTAACTCGCGAGTTGATTCAGACATTCAGTAAGAATGATCGACTCAAACGAGTCAACTCAAGTTTATCGAGTCGCCTTGATTGAGTTGATGTTAAAAAAAAAAGCTCGCCTCGAAGACAAGGCTTCATGTGCTGCTGCAGCATAAGAGCGATGAGGATTGAGAGCTGTAGACTGATCGCGACAAGGAGACGAGGCTACTGCTCACGATGAGAGGGTGCTGCCAACCTGGCCAGCAGTTCAAGGCGACGCTGATTATCACTTCCTCTCTCTTTACTTAGAAGTTAGAATAAGGTGGATGGTTTTTCTGGGTTTTGTTTTTGGTTGAATGAGGCTTGAGTTAGTTGAAATGGATAGAGCTGGTCCACATTTTAATAGCGAGGGGTTGCTTTTTGACTCAAAGTCTGGTGATGATTCCACCATGCTTACCATGTGTTGCTCCATGCTCTAATGGGAGGTTGTAACTTAGAAGATAAATGTGATACATTGGTTTAATCTCATATCAGAAGCAGGAGATGACTTGAATGGAGGCTAGATAGGTCTACCACCATTAGCTTGGGTTTACACATCTTGGGCTAATAGTTGAGGCTCAACAAGTTAATGGATCAGTTATCATTGGGTCGGGTCATGATAAAATGGTATTAGAGCTGATTCTACTACCATAATACCATTAGTTTGGGTTTAAATAGTTTGGACCAATAGTTCATGGTCAAGTTAATGGATCACTTATCAGATCAGGTCGAATCTTGATAAAATAATATCAGAGCCGAGTTTAACCATTTTGGGCTAATAATTCAGGTTCAACAAGTTAATGAATCAATTATCACCTCAGGTTGGGTCATGATAAAATAGTATCAGGATTGAGAGTATTGTTTACAATGAGAGATTGAAGTAGGAAAAGGATTATTTATGGATGAGGTTAGAGGGCACACCATAATACGGATCAACTATTGGGCTAGATCTCTTGTGCACCATGTTATGATTCGATTATGAACTATGTTGGTTCAGATTCAACAAGTTAATGAATCAATTATCACATCGGGCCTGGGTTGTGATAAAAATACACTGATCACTTTGAGCTTTCTACTCTTTGCCTCTTAGCTGCTTTTATAACCGTATAGTTGTTACTTGCTTAATGCTTGCAATGAGTTACTTTTATTGATACAAGCTAGTTGCAAAGTCATTGTTATAATTCAGTTATATATTCAAAATGACTATCCTTATTTATATTATTAATAAAAAGATTATTTAAACTTTGCTTCTGCGAGGCCATATACATTTACAACCTCTGATGAGCCCTGTCAAAAGAGTGCTCCTTTATCAATTTAGATTGACAGATTTTTCTCTCTTCTGAACTTTAATTATGGCTGAATTTCTTAGTAATCTAAAAGCTAATTGATGAGAGAATATGTGAACTCATACAGTGGATTGACATCTGAATCATTTTCTTTCTGTGGGATCTCCTGGCAGTGGATTGATTGTGTCTCACAGCTATTACGGATGTACCCATGTGCTTTTCAGTTTTCTTCAGTAAGTCTCCCTCTATCATAATATATATTTCTGTCTAAACTGGATGATCTGAGTTAAAACAATGGAGATCCAGCTGGAAGTCTAATTTATTATTATATTTGTTTGATAGGTTTTTCTGGTTGACTTTCTGGACTGTGTGCTGTCTTATCGTTTTGGAAACTTCTTATTCAACAGGTATTTACTTCAGAAAAAACAACGTTAAGGGCATACAATTTGCATCATTCAGGGACTTCAATAAGTTTGACTGATGTAATGGGAGATGGTATCATACTGTTTTATCTGATGGAATTTAGTTACTAATTTTTTGACAATGTATCCGAAAATACTGTGACATGGATTTTCTCAAATGTGGTGCACGTAAATGTATGCTTGTAGTTTGGCATAAAATTGCATGCTTTTGCATGAAACCATAATTTCTTCAGTTAGTGTTGTTTTTTTCCGAGGCCATCAGTCTGTTTTTCACAATATAGCCCAAAAATTGAAGTGGATCTTTCAATTACCTGCAAATCCGAAGCTATTAACTTTGTCCAAGTTTTTTTATTTCTTATTTTACATTTAGAGGCAATAGGTGGTCTTGTCTGATGTATCGAGAGATAATATGTGACCATCAGCATTTAATTATAGTTTTAACTTGTAAATGATGGAGATTTATGTGTACATAATTGTTTGTTCCACTTCTTTTACTGAAATCCTGAACATGCTGATTATGAAGTGAGAAGGAGAGGCAGCAAAATGGTGTTGCAGATGCTTGTGGGTGCATATGGATGTACTTAGCACGGTTACATGCTCCTGAAGCTGGCTCTCATGTCCACTATAACCCTTTCTATGATCCAGTGAAGTATGATCGTGCATTATTACCTCCAGCAGCAGCATTAGCCCCAACACTATGGCCTGAATTCCATCTGCGCTGGGCTTGCCCTTCTGAAGCAGGATCTGGTGAGGTTCAATCTCAGTGGCGCACCATGACTAAGAAATTTTCTGAAATTGCTAAGGTATTCTTTTCCACTTGCTCAGTTTCATCACTAATACCTTACTCCATTGCTTCTACACGACACACAGTGACCATCAAGTTTTTGTCTCAGATCTTGAGCGATCTCTTACTTGAATAAGTTAACATCTTTTACTCCTACTTTTTGTGTGTTTTAGGCAAAGGAGATTGCAGAATCAAAGGTTAATGAGCTCCAATTAAGTCTGGATTTGCTAACAGCAGAATTGCAGAAAGAAAAGCAGTTCCGTAATTCGGCTTTATCCATGGCTAAAAGAGCCAGCAGGGAAAGTCTGGCTATAAAACGTGCAGTACAGTCGCTTGGATGTAAAGTGCATTTCTTAAGAGGTGAGAGTGATGCGGTGAGTATAGGAAGCTCATGGTCAGAAACAAGAGAAGGGTTGACATATTCTGGCAGAAGTGACTCTGATGCTAGAGGACAGCCTGATGAAAAGGCTGATCTGTCTGTTTCGATTTCAGCCACTGAGGATAGCATGGTCACCAACTGCGAAATCAGCCCAGAATGTGAGAACATATGCCCCTTCCGCACAAAAGAGGGTTGCAAGTGGCCAGATGCTGCATGCGCACAATTCGGTAGTCAGTTTGTTGGTTTGAAGGCCAACTTCGATGCATTTGATAGGCTTTCCATTTATGATGGCTATTTCGGAGCAGATTAATGTTCCACAATCTATTATGCCTGTTATGGAATTCTGTTTTTTGGTGTCTTCCATCCGGTGATCTGAAGAACGGAACCCCCCAGCAACTGAAGGCAGGAACGTTAGGTCAAAAGCACTCCACAATGGATACACTAGGTCAGATTGATACCTACTGAGTTGCCGGAGGAATATGAGACTCCGATGCATCTCGGCAAGTACATGATAGTCTGTCGCTTAACCATGTTGGGTGGTCCCGAAAGGACCCGCAGATTTAGGGACGTTGTAAATTTCTCGTCGTATGTGCATAGGTTCTCCAAAAGAATATATACCCACCTGGGTGTAGCATCGTTGACAGTTCTTTAATAGAATCATATCTGCTACATTTGCTAATATGATGTTGTTCTCAAATAAAATCAATAAGATGTACAAGTTACAAAATGGTGCATGAGACTTTTAAGACTGCTGTGGGGATGTGGTGTTTGGTCCGTGGACTTCACTGCATTCATTTTGTGCATTCTGTAGCATTATACACAGAGAATAAAAACTGATCTATGTATCACTGAACCCGAGACCGATCGGCGTATCAGCAACATGAACGATCTTACCCAAGATGTATAATCCATTGTCTGTCAAGCTACGATTGGAAATACATTTAGCGTTTGCTTGTGCCTTGGGTTCTACCTTAGGAAATTTTACTCTTTGGTTATATATATGCTCGATCAAACACTCGAGAAGTTTAACCCAAGTGACTTTAAACATGTTCTCCAACATCGGGAAGAATTCAGTTGAATGCATTCACGTACGTGGATTATTTTGGTTAGCAAAGTTAAATGTAGAACAACTGAATTTTATAGTCAGTGCATTAGTTCTTGGTTTTATTAGAAACAATATCTAATCAATGGTGCATCCACAACCGAAGGTTGAATTTACGCTGTTAAAACTCTTCCAAGAATCCGATTCATATTTCAAATTTGTTCAAGACTGTTGGACCTTTGAATGGTGTATCTTTATATCGATATGATGTTCTATGGTTGTTTAGGACGAAAGCATATGTTATGTTTGTGATATCCAGATGGGCTTAGCATACACATACTGGTATTATCAAAAGCCAATATCATCTATCCTTACCTCAAATTGGCAATACTCGATTCACATAAAGAGCCTAATTGCATCGACTGTGGCCTTCCAATCTAAATTTCAATTTGCCCCCCAGTTCTTGATATGTAAATGGTATTTTACCTGCTTCTAATATTTCTTTTTATTGGTTTAATTTCGCATCCAAATTCTCGAAATTTTGTTTGATTATTGTTTCTCCTAAATAGTTGTCTTGAGATGTGCAATGCAATGTTGTCTTTCTATTTCACTAATTTTCTGAATAAAACACAACATGTGCCAAATCATTCCTTCGATATTGTCGGAGTCTCAGAGATTTCTGTGTCGGGAGAACTTAAATTGAATATTATATCAGAGTCCTCCTCTGCAACATTCACAAGTTGATCCACAAACCAAGTCATTTCTTACGAGGAAAATGACATTACACATCAACTCGGTACACTTTCAAGTACACAAATCAATTTCGAGCTTTTCCTTGACAAACATGATAGTCCATTCCTCTACACAATGCATCGATTTTAGAACTGAGAAAGATTACAATTTTAGAATCAACGATTGCCAGTGGCCATTAATATGTCGCGATATGTTCATGAGACAATCACCTCACCGAAAGCTGGTAGCTTACCAAGAACACAAATTCTTGTGCTCCTTTACCCTACTTCTCCAACTCGAAGTTTCAGAAGAACCAAGTTGATGAATGCTACTCTCTCATGTAATTACATAAGACACACAAGCCTTGCTCTCAGCTTCTTGTCAGGGAAACCCCGAGAACGTCTCTGGTAGTGGTATGCCTTGTAGGAAAGATCTGAAGAGCACAAGGGAACGCTCGGGCTGTGAGAACGGAGCTTCATGAGAAGCTCCTCTGATTGTCGCAAAAGAAAGGATATCGCCGTACACCTGAGTCCATCCACCAACCTGTCAAAGTCATCAAGGGGAATTAAGAACCGATATGAGCTTCACGGAAACGGACTATATCACTTCGATAAACAGCTACATGGATTCCGCGTTCACCTGTTTCCCCTCGAACCAAACCCTGTAAGGAACTGTCGTCTTCAGTCCCATTTCATTCGCCAACTTCTGAACAAGAGTTCGACTCCCAGTCAAAGGTATGACAGAATCTTGATCACCACTGGTGAAGGAAAAGAAACATAAGTTCTCTTCCACTTGGAAAGGCACATTAAATAGATGTAGCATCAACGAAATGAATATTTAGTTACCTGTACACCAACACTGGGATTCTGGCCTTCAAAAGGGAGCCGACGAGAGTTATTGTGGGTATTTCCAGGTTAAGCAGCTCATATTGAAGGACACTGCATTGAAACATCAAGTTATGCACTCCAAGAGGCAAGCTAAAGTACTTGAGACTACGGATGATGAATAAGAGCTGACAACTCGTGTTATACTTCGTATGACAATTCAAGTAAAATCACGAAACCTCATATTATGTTGTTCGATAGGCCAAGTGACCATCGATACCTGCTGCAGACTGTCCATTTTGTCACTCCAGTCAGGCGGGCATGGAGAGCATCCTGCACATCCTTCCGGTTGAGATAACTCACTGTTTCATCCTCGATACACACATCAATGTTCTCCGGGACTTGCTGCAGCACAGACAAAATCTAGCTCAGAAACAGGTATCAAGGTGAAAGTAGGCCATGGGTCGGCAAACAGATATAAACCTACTTGAGGACTGAGGACCAGGGACTGTGAAAGAACTGATGATATGCACACGTCTAGCGTAACATCATATTTGTCAACAAATCTACTTGTTTCCCTCGTCACTTGGCTCATGACTCTTGCACAAACCGGGCTAAGCGAGCCTCTATAGTACTCGCTCACGTAGCGCGAGTAGTTGCAAGCAGAAGTGAATATTCTGTAAGTCGAGTCTGATATCAATCCATGGGACCAGAAAAATTCTGCTCTCGAATTGAAGTCGGTTGCAAATTCAAGAACCGGATTACCCATCTGCGGCAGGCAGCAATTAGTTTATGCGCGCAATACGGTCGAGTAAGATCGATACAAACTGTCAAAAAAACTTACAGCAATTCCTTTGAGATTGAATATTTTGGTCTTCTTGTTGAATTCAACCATGAGTTGGGCCAGCTGCGGGACGTAATGACCTGATAAAAGAAATTTCGAGATGTTGAGACCCAAAAGAAAGCTCTTGGTTATGTACGAAAGGAAGAACAATTGTCACCTGCATAGCTTTCTCCTGTTATGTACAAGTCCCTGTTCTTGTACCCTGGGAACTTATTGAACCACCGTTGCAGGAACACCAAATTATCCCAGGCTTGACAAACCCAAAACATAGAAAAGAAGAAGAAGAAGAACAAGTCATTAACAACAACATCACAATGTTGTCTGTGAGAATAACATGGAAAGAAAGGTAGTCCAAATCAAATAATCTTTTCCTAAAAGGACTGCTAAGAAGCAAGTTGCAGACATTATCATCGGATACTTGCTGAAAGCCAGAGATTTATTCTGATGATATCTCTCGTCCGTGAACATACATTTGCTTTAGATGACAGGAAACCTACCTGTCTTCTTATCATTCACCCCATCATAGAAGGAAGAGTCACCAGAATAAGAGAATCCAACTCCTGCCGGAGCCTCCAAATACAACATATTTGCCTCTGCAAATCACAGCAAATGTGTTACCGCACGTCTCCTTGAATCAAAACCCAACAAAAATTCAAAGAAGCAACTCTCACAAGAAAAAAGATCCGAGGGAGAAATTTCAGGTTGGTGCAGCCTTTTACCTTTGTTCCAGCTATGCTCATTTCTAACCAGCACTTGTCCACTTGGTCTAAAAGGTCCGTTTTCAGAGAATGCCCCAACCCCCAGGGAAGAACAACCAGGCCCTGCACAGATAAACCGATCACATTAGCGGTCGGAAAGGTAGGAACTTCTTTCCCTTTTCCCATTAGCTTTGTGGCAGTCATATTTCCAAAAACCGGAAGGGAAAATTTTCATCTTTTCATCTTTCTTATGGAAATCCATCCTATGCTCCATTCCAAAATTCTCTCTCTTTAAATCCCGCAGAAGCTCAAGTTGCTTTTTTCGAGTTCTAGAGAAGCATGTCAACTACAGGAACACCGCAATGAAAATGATGTTGCATTACCTCCATTCAACCAGAGAACAAGGGGCTTTGAGGATGGATCCATCTCTGCTTCCACAAAATAGTAGAAAAGAGCCCTCTTCTGCAACTCATCCACCGTAATATAACCTGAGAATTGCTGGAAGTTAACCTGGGGTTGCCCAGGCAGCTTGGTGATTCTATCTGGGAGGGCTGGATTGGGCTGCAACCCCCTGGAGAAGCAAACCTGAACAAGAATTGCAGCCATTATGATGGCCTCCCACGCTGGAAAATGCATGTTTGCAGAGCCCGAGAGAGGAGGCTGAGGAAGAGGAGGTGTTTTGGGCAAGCGGTGGTGGCTGAGGGAGACGGTGTGTAAATATATATAGGCAAGATGTCCTCTGGGACTGGTTTCCTTTTTCCTTTTTCTCCATCTATACTGTGCTATTTTTCCCTCCCTAGTTTGCTGTTGACCAAAGCCCAGCTAAGTGATCAGAAAAGCAGTGGCCTGATGCAGACTAAATGCATTCTTGTCACTGTGCTTGATGTTGAAAATGGCACACCCAGCATCATAAACAACACCAGTGTTAGCTACAAACCTCAGGACAGATTCACTGCTCCATGGTCCAACAAAAAACCAATTTAAGGTCACATGATTGACCACCAGGAGGAGAGAAGGCTTTGAGATGGAGGGTGGAAAGTTGGCTTTCTGCATTGTTCCAACTTTTTCTATTTTGCTCAGGGACCTTTATTATTATTATTATTATTATTATTAGTCTATTGGTCCAGGGAATGAGTGTGCAGGTAGGCAAGAAACCTGGTTGGGTTTTGAGAAAAGCGAGCTTATGCATGCTCTGTTCCTTTCTTGTAAGACAGTGAACAGAGGACCTAAGCACTTGCCAGGAATTAACCTTTTTCTCTCTTAAAGATCGATCCTGTCTGCCATCTGCCACCCAGCCAATATATATATATATATATATCAACAACTTGCTGATGGATACCTGATACTGCCAGTAGCTCCAACACTAGATTTGATGTTCCATCAAGAGTTTTAGGAGGCATTATCAGCATACAGACATCAAGGTATGGAAGGTCTCCTCATTTTAGTTCATTTCTATAGAAGATTAAGACTGTAGGATCATATTAATAATGGTAGACATAAATCCCCTTAAATATTCTTTCACATATACATATATATATATATATATATATATGTCCATATGGATTTACTATCGAATATTTATCACCACCACTAATCACTAGAAAAGAAAAAAAGAAGAAAAGAATTTGTGTTAGATAGTTGATGGCCAGTGTCATACGAGCATGGATGTACACCGAATCACCTAATTAAAATAGAATCCAATGTTAGATCGAAACATCAACATAGTCGATCGACCTCAAGCGGTTGGAACATTGCAACCGGTCAGCATCGACCAGCATCAATGTTGGATTGAAGTTGACATTACCCATTTCAACGCATTCAATTACAACTGGAGTTTTGTCCATGACTTATTATTATTTTTGCTTCTTACATGCGTCCCATCACGCTCGAAGGAATCTCTCATACTGTCAGTGTACCATTTGCCATCTCAGAAAGTAATCCTAACAATCCAAACATTCTGACTCCATAACATGCAAACTGAGATCTTCTTTGTCATACGTAAGAATGGTGAAGCTGCTATCACCCGTCCTCTCAGTGTGTGCGCGCGCGGGCATGGAAGAACGGAGTAGCCATCCTGAGACTCTCTCTCTCTCTCTCTCTCTCTCTCTCTCTCTCTTCTTGTGCAACAAAATGCCAAAATCCGTTTCTTTCTCTCTCTCTCGTCCGCCTGAGGGGTGGGTGAAGGAGGAGGCTGCCACGCAGCAGAAGGGGGATTCCATTGGTAGCACAAGGCATTTGAGAAAGCTGGTCGCTCCTGTTTCAGTCATCCCACATATATGAACCCTGACACACATGTGAAGCGTCGGGCTACCGGGAATCTACAGACCCCTGTCGTCCTCGTCGCAGCTGTTAAGTTGCCATCTTCTGAGCTACCGTGCGGGAGTAGGTCGTATGCCATTTCTTGAGGAGCGCGAACTACAGTTCTGCACACTGCTACCTCTGCGTGATTAGAATGGCATTTCTCGCTGTTCCCCAACCTTGACAAGAAAGAAAGAAGGCCCTCAACCAGAGACAGGGTTGTAGCTAGTAGCATCATAATCTCTCTTCTCTCTCTCGTGATGATGTAGAGCCTAAAGGATTAAACTATGTCGTGGTATAGGGATGTCTGATGGAACTTTGTAGCTCCCGCTCGGCAATCCGGTCACTGAAACATTGACCTCTTCTTGGATAATGTCTGGGATCATCCATGCCATGTCAGTACGTTTCCGATAGAATGTGGTTGCAGTCACACAGTACGGATTTGGATTTGGCTTCAGCCAGCTTTGAATCCTCATGGCTAATAATTGGAGTTGAAAAAGATCTTCTTGTCGCATGGGTAAGGTTTTTCTGGGGTTCCCTAGACAAGCCATGTATGGTTGCCAATCATACACTGAAGTATTGCAGACCGCTTTGTCTGATTATGAACCCTAAATTGGTGCCGAAGCTAAATCTTCAATGCAACACATCATTTCGAGAGTTCTCACTCGTCCACCAAACTTGGCTTGCAAGGCATCCCCTGAGCAATGATGCAGAGTGATGGCCCGAATGGGATCCATGGCGCACACAAGGTGACCTCCGTGAACAGTCCAGTCCCTCCTTTGGGTTCCTTGGGATATGCTTAATTAGCCATCAGCAAATTGCCATGGTCCCCGTGGTGCGGTCTCAGGAGGACGATGGTGATGTTCTCGCCAACATAAATCTAAGCCTTGGCAAGACCGCAAGTTTGTCTCGCTCGTCTGACCAACATTCGACTCTTTGCCATGGCAAAGCTCCAAAACCCTCGAGCAGTGCATGGATTTGGCTTGCCCTTGCTTCTCTCTCAATCTTCATCGACCTCTCCGTCGCCAGACGCAAAAGAAGCGATTATTAGCAGCACCAAATATTCTCTTTACAGAACGTACAAAACGAAGTGGCCATTCCAATTATGATTCTGATGCCGATCATCAACCGAACCGCCCTCTGGAAGCCTGAGATGCGTGGCACATGGCCGATGCCGCTGCTGCCTCGGAGCTCGTGCATGCTCCCCCCCTCTCCCCCTCCCATGGACCTCTCTCTATATGACCACCTTTCGCTGCTGCTTCCGAGTACTTAAAACAGCTTTACGTTCAAATAATGCAATCTTTCTTTCTTCCTTGTTTAGAGCGAGTAAAGCAAGCTTGGTTTCATGGTGTCTTTGTGATGGATTCAACATCTTGGATTCTGGCGCTTGTCCTTTTAGATGAACCATCTTTAAGAGAGAGAGAAGGATGGTCTCCACCTGACCCAATAAACCATGACATGCCAATCACTCTCTCTCTCTCTCTCTCTCTCTCTTGTTTAATCAACATGATCTTGCAAAATGCAAAAGCTAGATTCGATCGAACGTTTAGTAAAAGGCTACCATCGTTAATGTTTGACAATTCTCCATCAATAAGCATGGTTTCTACTCGCTTTTTGTTTGTCGTTCGACCTATTATGGCCTTTAGCTCGATGACTCGTCATGCGTTGGTTCACTTGAATCCACATATTTTGACTGATCCATCCATTCGTTGCATCCATGCGTTGGTTCACTTGAATCCACATATTTTGACTGATCCATCCATTCGTGTGCTGACAAATTCATCACACGCAATTCCTACTCCCGATGAGATTGTTTACTTGGATTGAAATTTCATTGCACGAGAGAGAGAGAGAGAGAGAGAGAGAGAGAGGAGAGAAGACATGGATGAGAACAAAACGCAAACTACTCACGGCGCAAATAGCGGGGAGTAGTCAGCTAACTCTACAAACAAACAAACGAACGAACGAACGAAGACTAATTCTATGATGAGTGAGGCGCCGTATGTTCAAATCCGACCCCCTTTTTCTTACCTAATTAAACAATCTCATCGGGAGTAGGAATTGCGTGTGATGACTTTATCAGCACTAATCCCTTTCAAAGGAATATAATACGTGATGAATGAATCATACCGACGTCCCAAGTCATCGGTTGGAAGTGGTCGGCGTGGGGTGTAAGAATAAGTGGAGAGGATGCAAAGCTTCCATGCTCTCGTCCTTTGGAGGCTTGTGAACAACGCAAAGGCCTTTTACATATCTTTTCCCTTTTGCCTCCTCCTTTTTTTTCTCTGGCGAAAAGTCGCGGAATGGGACCGTCGGCAGGAGAAAGCTTGTTGGCTTTTCCATATTTTAGTGCCACACTTCTCTTCCGACAACTGCATCCTTATCTCCTCTTCCTTTTTCTCATTAGAAACGGGCTTATGATCAATCCTCAATCCAAAGTAAAAGATGCAGTCTACTAAGCATATCCAAACGTAAATTTGTCGGAATTGTTAGGAGACTATCACCATAACCATAGCCAAATCGTATTTTGATGTATCCTTGTGAAGAAAACATTACTTCCATTACGTCATGATGTTTAATCCGTTCCAGATTCAAGAAGATAGGAATCACTTTTGAGCTGGCAGTCCAATAAACTATCGATCCAATCCAACAACAGTTTGATCTGATCTAAGTTGGACGCTTTCTCCTTTTTGTTGGACAAAGCTAAGATTTTAGATACTCTATCCAACAACAGTGTATTTTTTTTTTGTTTTTTTATTTCGACATGGAGCAATAATTTTCAGTGATGTTAAGAGCATTGTTTGGAGCATTATCAGACATATTCAATTAAAAGGTGCTTTGAAGCAATTCTCTGCCCGAGTGCTTAATTTCTATGATATGTTAGAGAGAGAGAGAGAGAGAAAGAAAAAGGCTCTTGTACTACTTAAATGATCTCAAATTAGGTCAAAAGAAAACTTGCAAGACATAGCTCAATGTTAAAGGAAGTCTCGAACGAAACATTCTAGTGATTAAAGGATCAAAGAGGTTGAGTCAACATTTTCTGATCTCGATCTTCTATCAAGTAGTATCGAGCATCACTTTGAGAGATCGAGTAGCACCCAAACTCCATCGGTCGATTCCTCTCCGACCATTCCTTGATGTCTAGGGATGACATGCGTTATCTCTCATCAAGTTCGAACCTGATCGAGTCGTTCCTCCCACCTCTTTATCGGGTGACCAACTTTGATGTTAATAAGTTCAGCGCTAGAAAGAGGATCGGACATGGCGTCAAGCAATTATCTCCGTGAGATGAGATGGTCCAGAAGTGTCCTAACAAGGAGATACCGACCAACTTCCTCCCCATCTTCGCATCAGGTTTGGGTTCGACACAATCGACATTCTATTCCATTCGATTGCTGCTTGAAGACCTCAGCAAACATCACTTCCCTATCGATGGTTATTCGACGACTCAAATTTTCCACCACCTAATACAGGCCAATGTGGGTATCTCAACATGTCCATTATAGATTGGGTAGAGACACGTCACTGTTCAATGTCGGCATCTCAGCGTATCCATTACAGATCAGTTGGATATGGGTTTCCACCACTCATGTGGATCCCGCGGTATCATTGAGCAAGAGATCGATCATCATCTTTTCTATTGCATTAGCATCTCACATGTCCATTCCAGATTGCAAGAAGATAGGTCACCACCTAATTTAAATCTGGACTTGTCCATTACAGATTGAGTGGAGATGAGCTTCCACCACACGATGTGAGTCCCTTGGCATAGTTGCAATAGGGGATCAACCATTTTCTCTATTTCCCGATGTAGGTGCGTTGGCTCCACTACAACGTGTTGGTCATGTCCACCCTCGGCCTTTTGAAGTAGATGGATGTGGGCATCTCGTAATGATATAGATGATCGACTGTGAGTGTTTCGGTGTTTTTTATCGTTGATCAACCAAAAAAACCACCCAAAGTGGGTGAATGGGGGTGTCTTCCTTTTTGCTCGATGTGGGTGCTTCAACAACACCATAGAGGATCAAGCATCAACTCCTCATCACACGAAGTGAGTGCCCCGATATTTTGTGTCATGGATCAACAAAGCATATCACTAATGTGGGTGCATCAACCTTGAGGCAAACCTTGAGTTCCTCTCGGCTGTACCGGGACCCAGGACCCAGGACCCGCATCTGAGGGAGAGGACAGCGGGACCCATGTCCCCCTAGTACTGCACGTTTTCCAAGCCAAATCAAATTACGAGTCAAGTCACTCGGTGCTGCAGGTCAAAGTCTACCTAATAGCTTGCCATCTGCTGGGATCAGAATAAATGGAAGTTTTGGCCGGAAGGAAAGAAGGAAGGACGGGACCGATGAGCAGTGTCAGATCTATCCATCTCATCAGCTCAGGTCCACATCACATCGCATCACGATGGAATGAGCCCCAACACCGCAGAACTCCTCAGTGGAGAGCTTTTTTAGGCCATCATTTGATCTCGGAAGCTCACGTCTCAATGTGCCTGCAACTTCCTTTTGCTGTATGCTTGCTTGTGCATGCATGCATCCATGAGGAGGATAAATAGATTGGAAGAATATTGTTGTGTAGAAGACGTATTAATTCTTCGGTGCCTTCGATTCGACTCGTGAGTAAGAATCAAAGAAAGAACATTACCAGAGTTTCGCATGGACTTGGGATGAATTGTTTTGGGGAAGAAATGGTAGAGAATTAGAGCGTGGAATCCGATGTGTCGCTGCATTTGCACTACGACCGAGGGAGGAAGGCCGGAGGGAACAAGGCATCTGCGACACGCAGCCGGTAGCCACCTTCGCCAGTAAGAAGGGACGACGCATTTCCCAGCGGGAGGTGGGGGCCCTTGGGAAGCAGGTTGCTACACGCAGCCCGAGGTGGGCCCCCAGCCGGGGCCCAAGATTCCCTTGCTGGCTTTAGCTGTCATGTGCATCAGACAGCAGCGGATCTCAGATATTATTGGCACATGTGATTGATGCCATGTGACCCCAAATTATTTACGTATATAGAATTCGAATTTTTCAGGTTGAAAAATCAACATAAAACAATAAAAAAAATAATATATTTTTTTAGAGGAAAAAAAATAAGTTTTGGAAGTAACAATATTTTATATATATATATATAAAAAATAGAAGTGATGAAGACTTGATTGGATCTTAGATCCCAGAGCATTGTTATCCGCGATTAAATTCTTTACTAGTTAAGTTAGCATTCTCAAAATTCATTGGATGAGATTCCATAATCTCAATCCTTAAAACTAGTTTAGATCTCTCATTAAACTATATGTTTGATAAATGTTAGATAATATTCAAACATCAGCTAAAATGTTCGGTGTATCGGATTCCTAAGCAATCACACACATTGGCTGTCTGGTTTTAGATGGGAGGATCCTGTACAGGCCACACGCTTTGTTTTCCTTTTTGTAACAGTGAATTGGTGGTACCTAATCAAGCTAGGCAATGAGAAGCGTGGATTCCATGCTATAAACATGCATATAACCGTAGCATTGCACCCCCAATGGATGACAAGATTTGACTGCAAAATCCACTCGGTGCTGCTTCTTTTTTTTTTTTTTTAATTTACCTTTTAAGTACATGGAAAATAATAAAGGATTGTAAGTGTCACAGAGGGTCCGTGCAATTTGGTCTCAGCAACCGAGGGGAATCAAACTTCACCTCAATATTCTTTATGCGGTAGTAGGCATCCAGACGTCCTCGGAAGCAGCAGAAGCCAGGCATTGATGAGCGTGAAATGTATTCGTAGGAATGGATTTTGGTGGTGTCGAAAATAATAGGCAATGGCTCACACGAACGAATGGCACAAGGACAGTAGTGTACGTGGAAAAGACGACTGATGGGCGAGGGAAGGACAGTAGTGTACAGTGCCAATCTCGTCTTCTTTTGACGTGGGAAATCATGACTGCAATGATAGATCAGGTCTCTAAACACAAATCCCTCACCCTGCATGCAGTACCATAAACATACGAGAAAGCTTAAACAACTGAAACCAACGTACACAAAAATAGAGGACATAATGGTTCTTCCCAAGAAAGCTAAATGGTAAGCATTACGATTAGATCTAGGTATAAAACAAAAAGCCGATGACAGTAAAAGACGAAGCCAACAGTCCATTGAGTTCTGCAAACAGCTGCACATAACGATCCCATGGAGATTAGTGTATTGCAATGA
The DNA here is from genome assembly GCA_004837865.1 of Musa balbisiana. Classification (NCBI taxonomy): domain Eukaryota; kingdom Viridiplantae; phylum Streptophyta; class Magnoliopsida; order Zingiberales; family Musaceae; genus Musa; species Musa balbisiana. The sequence goes on along the minus strand of CM017196.1, from coordinate 850,805 downwards.
TCGTCTATCTGTCTATCATTAGGCATCATAAGCATGAACAATAGGTAAATAAAGCAAAACAATTTGTTCGACGGTCACCCAACAACTCGTACAACATACAAGAATGAGCTGCTGCAACAATATTAATAATCAAGTGCCCAACATCTGTTACGCTCCAAGGCAATGGCCACTGTCAAAGAATGTTCACTCAGAGAAGGTTGGAATGTCGGGTCTCAATTTTTTCTGCTTCAGTGGTTGTGGCCATAAAAGAATTACATGTAATTCATCATATTATTTCGGAAGATATATTGTAAGGAGAATGCACTCAGTAACTGCATTTTATGTACATGCAAACGAGTCTCTCAAGACGATAAAAATGACTCACTTTGAAGCACTAAATTCAAAAAATTGGATGCTTTAGATTTTGGCAAACTGAGACAACGAGAAAGATGTATATATGTAAACAAATGAATAAAACGGTAGCAGTGCTATGCAAGCTATGAGTTTTCTGCATCAGCTTCTGGCTTTTGATTGGCATCAAATTCCATACGACAAGCTTCCCACAATTGCTGCTCGATGCCCAGTTTCCTCAGCTCTATCAGTCCCCGCTCCACTGCAGACCCAAAAGATAGGGAACAAAGGCAGGAAGCATGTAAGATGAAATACAACTCTTGAAGAATTATGGAATTCTAAAGACATTTGCATGTGCAAATTACAGATGCTTCTTAATACCTGGAAATCTATTGGAGAGGTGGTCTAATCAAATATAACAGCAGTAAATTCCAATAAATCTTATTTTCGAATTAAAAAGATATATTAGACTATTCTAATTATCCATCAAGCGTAGCCATGTAAGTCATTCACAAGTTGAGGTGACAACTAATTGTGTGCTTGTATGCCATCAACTACATCATGTGAACACCAGGGTTCTAGATGATGATTGAATTACATCCCCAGCACACAATACAGGCACATGGAGCATTTCTTGGCTTAACTTAATTTGCAAGCAAGTTCAACTGTAGTAGCTTATGATTAACACAACAAGAACAATGAGCATCTATTTTTTTCATTCCCACAAGCAAGGAATGAAGATGTCGATGAAGAATATACCGTCAACTACATCATGTGAAGTTGGTGGTTGGCCCATGCGCCCTATCCAAAAACGAAGGTGCTCTTCAGCTATATCTTCCTCTATACCATGGGTTTTTGCTCTTCTCCAAAAGTATGTAAGCCATGACTGCAGAAAGCTTAAAATCGGTTATACAATGAGAAAAATGAGAAGAATAATAGCAATAGTAAAAAAGAGCAATACTGGTAATAATAATATTAGCCATGAAATGTAATGGAGATAAAATTTTATCATCATAACCAGACTTATGCAGACAAATGTGTGGTTTAGTTCTTGAGCTCATGAAAAAGAACAAAGTAAGCTTTGTTCTTGAGCCTGAAAGAAAAAGAGTAATAATGGGTTTGCTCTATATGCTGTCAAAAAGAGTGTACATGATCTGTTTTAACCAATAGATCATTATTAGTCCAAGCTGTCTTGAGGAGTTATAGAGCAAAAGACAGGACATACACCATTGTGCTGGACCACTGTAAATCTTGTGCCATGCTTTACTTTTACTCCTAACTTCAATTTATTTTGCTTCCACTTGCAGTCATAGTCTTACTCTAATTAGGCTTTTGTTTTTTTGAACAGTTTTCAAGTTCCCAATAAGAATTATTTCAACTCCCATCTCAGTGTCTATACAGTCTAACATTAGACGGGTCTATCGAGTTACTTAAACAAGAGAGATGGCCATGAGCTACTTAATCAATTGTAAGGAAAATATTTTATGAAAGAAGTGTGTTTTCTCAGAGCCACAGACCTTATTTCTCATATGTTCCCAGCTTCTAGGATGAATTACCTCTCTTTTCTGTGCATTTTGTGTCTTCTGCTTCCATTGTCCATCAGCAGATGTACTGCTACATTGTTCTATAAAAATTACTCGTATTACCTCTAAACAGCCATGTGATTGTTCATCTCAGATCTTTTTAACTATTTTACCATTACAATAGCAGAAAACCTACTGTATTCTAATCTGAAATTATTAAGATCAACCTCCTAGTTCACATATTATCTACCTACATTACCTCCCACCTGGGATAACCATGTATCCACCCAATTGGTTCATTGCAAATATTTCTTTTTCAATTAAAAAATATACTTCCTGGTGCCTTGTGAACAATCAAGAGAACTGATCAAGAAAGCTCCATGTCATATGCCGGAGCACACAAGAAGCTGCTACTACTAGAATAACACCACCAATGCTGATCATAAATCCAAATGGAAAAGATGGAGCATTGTGGTAGGCCACTAACTACCATGAAATTTTCTCGAGTCTCATGAGCACCTGAAAAAAGTACAATGATAAGAAAATCTGGAAGAAGTGATTATTGCAAGGACACCTGATGTAGCATGGTGGAGCAGTACCAACAACCAAGAATCCTCTAAACATACATCTCTTTTGTGCAACAGCACTGCCAATTATGTATAAAACGGAGGATATAATGGAAGATTAAGATGAAGAAGATACAGAACATGAAGTTGAAAAAAGAAGATTCCATCGTATTCACTTTTATGATATTCCATTGTATTCACATTGATGATATCTTCAACTTATCACAAATACAACAATTGGTAGTCTTTCCTGTAAACTAGTAGTCCTTACCAAGTTTCTCAACCCAAAAACTATTAGGAATTGTTCTTATCATCATGGTTTGTATTACCGGTCCGTACTGGTATACCGATCAACTGTCGATACGATACATACCGAGCTATACTAAGTATACCGACACACGGTACATTAGGGTATACTGATGTACTGCCCATACCGGTTCTCTATCAGATCGGTATGTACCGCCTATACCAAGTGGTATGCTTCGATACGTCAAACCTTAGTGGTTATCATGCTGCCAAAATTCCAACTTATCAAGCCATATGATAAGATTCTCCTATTCAATTTATGAGAGTGTGGATGTTCACAAAGCACATCACTCATCTGGTCCATAGTAATCATCTTGATCTTACTTTACAAGCAATACACTCTCCAATCTCAAATTTAACTAAATCATTGATGAGCCAACAATGAAGGATATAACTGTGCAACATAAAATGTAGTTTGAATAAATAATTCTTTTATTAGATATCTATTAACTAAAAGAAACCCAATGAGTGCAAATTACAAGGTAAGCAGTAAGTAAAGTTAACAGACTATTTAATAAAACAAATTCCTCAGTAGCTACAGAAGTCAAAATAAGCAAACTATGGAGCAAGTAATGGAACCTGCTTAAACAAGACATCCTCTGCCTCCTCCTGGCTTAACTCTGTCAAGAAACATTGTATTATCAATTATAGTGTCCTAAAAACACATAGATCACAAACAAAGAATGAAGAACCTAAACAAAAGGATAAGTTACATATGGATGGCAAAGCATAAGCCAAAAGTATATTAAGTTCATAGGTAATTTGGAAATGGAAATATATAAAGGGAATAAACATTTTTATAGTTTCTAGAACATTTATTCAAAAAGCAAGTATGGAAATGGAAGTAAATAAAGGGAATAAACATTCTTATAGGTAATACAACATTTATTCAAAAAGCAAGTATCTGAAGCTTATAGATCTTAAAATTTACCAAATTCATCCCATTTCGGATCACCAGGTGACCTTAAGTCTGCACATACAAAGGAAAGAAAAAGATGTCTTAAACACAGTTGAGTTAAAATCAAATGGTTTTTAACTTGTGAACTTTAAAAAAATAAGTTTCATGCTTGCTTACTGAAAGTATGCATCGTGACAAAAATTGCTACAGAAGATGTCATTTTTTTTACATAGTAACAAAAATGCATATTCCATCGTATTCACTTTGATGATATTCCATGCTAGTCACTCAATGTGAACATAATGGTTGTACTTCAAAAAGATTGAAAATGGCAAATCAAGTAACCCCTAGTCTGTGTTCCCCCTATGTGAATCTTTGCATTAATGCATCAACAAATGTGAATCTAATTGATTGAGGTACTTTCATGCACTTGTCCAGCACCGAAATGTTGCTTCAATCAGATTATTTCTCTACCACAACCAACATAGTCATGATAAATGCATCGTCAGTGCTCAAGCAACAAGATTGCTGCCACTTTAAGTACTATAGAAAGTGTTCCACCAAAGATTAGCTGGTATGGGCAAGGAACGGAGTATGTTAAATGTGTACTCAACAAAGACTGCACACCCCTGACTAAACTTACCACAGGAGGAAACAACTTGTGCCATCTTAATACCGTCAGCAGAAGAGGTTATTTACATCTATAGGATGTCATCATAACAATAATTTTTCTCTAGCATCACCTATCCAATTAAATTGAGTGAAAAATTTATAAGTACTTTTCAACCATTTGTTCTGACAGCTTTTCTACAATTTGTGTAGTGGAATTTCCAGTATACCTCCAATCGGATCATCCACAGTACTAACAAGACTTCGCTGAGAGCAGTTCTAAAAATAAATATAGAACCTGAAAATTCAGGTTTTCTTTCTGGGCAGATTAAAATTTAAATTTAAGAAACTCGTGTATATATATTGTCTTTCTTACAGAATATGCTACACAAAATGCATCAATTTTAGAAAAATGAAAAATCAATTATACAAGAAAGGTATAAAGTAACAAATGATGAAAAGATCAATAATGTAAACAAACCTGAGGCTGATTGTCGAAGTAAATTAGGACGTCGATGTTGAGCCAGCACAAGCATGACAGCATCCTCGACCTAAGTTTAAGGATTGATAACACAGGTTTGTACACTTGAAGAAAAGTATAAGTAAAGAATTGACTAACGAATTCACATGAATTATGAAGAAACTAGTTCCTACTGCAAGCACACCTCATAAAGCATTACGAGATAAAAGGTTAAAGAAGAAATTATAACTCATAGTTTGAAGCTGAAATAAGACCTTTAGTGAAGCTAGTTCCCTCAGACCTTTCTCGACTGCAAGCATGTTTTCTATGTTTCCTTCTGCAGTTATATCACTTATATCACGATCGAGTTGATTTCTCCTATCAGTGTCATCATAACCTACAAAAGATAAAGTTAAATGACACCAACATAGTAAATTATGAATGTACAGTGTCAGAGGAATATCATGATCAGTAATGCTGGTAGCTCTTGTAATTTATGACTTGCCAGTGCTCCAAGAATCATCCTTTGTTTTTTGTCCAGCAGAACTGACAACTTCAAGTGGGAGAGGAGCAAATGATGACCAGTACTCATGTTTTGCTGCTGCAATTTCTGGATAGATGCCTGCAAATTTGAATGAGTCAAGAAATTTTACAGCTAAAAGCAGTAGAGAGCAGTCTGAATACAATAAAAGAAACTTGATAAAGCATGAAACACAGTGAAGGACATTTATGCATCAGTGGCTTTTGTTACAAGAGATGAGACTATTCAGATGAGTTGGAACTAACCCAATCAAAATAGATGAATTTTGCAAGAAGCAGATCTCCTATACCTTTTACAATGCATGAAGTCCTAAACGAAAAACTAGGGCCTGTGACATCCAGTAGTTGCTATGGAGCATAGATATTAAGATATGACGAGTTACACCTAATTCATTCATTGTTTTATTTTTGCTGGTGCCATTCATTATAATTTCCATATAATCCAAGTCCAAATTATTGGATGAGCAGCAGACACTTGAAGCAAATGAAACTAGAATTTCAAACATAAATATCCATGAAAGCAGTAAAATTTACTTTCTGTTGGTCCTACATTCAAATAAATCATACATAAAGATATCTTATGCTTTATGGATCATTTAGAAGTATGGAACTCATATAAGGTCTAAAAGGGGTTTTCTGTACTGTAACCTTATTTCAACAAATACAAATAGACAACCAAAGTGAATGGGTGCCAAATCTCTTTTTATTCTCTTTTCATTTGATGCAACTGGAAGACATGGTTATGTCAATTATTGGCACATGCTGTGCCACTTACAGCATAAACTTGTCACCAAGAAGGATATTCTTGCATTAGATAGTTCATCCTGTACAAAGAAGTTCTGAACAAGTTGAAGCATCCATCTTGCAGAGGTGGTATATGTAACAAAAGATGCATTGAAAAAAAATACATATACAACTAAAGCAATAACCAAATTTCATCCATAACATTTCCACACATAGAAATCCATGAAAGAAAATGTAAGAAGAAAGGATGAAAAATAGCATAGGGCTGAAAATAAATCAAGTGAACTCTTTTCTTTAATTTAGTCTGAATATTCCTTACACAAATCTAGGAAGTTCCAACAGCAAATCACTCAGCAGGAATATAAGACTGATAGACATCTACAAAGCCATATATCATTCCACTTAGTACAGAAATTAAAACTGACATTATTCTAACCAAACCACTTCTGGTCCTAGTGTCCTACTTCACCATCCATGACCAAATGGCATTAAGGTGACCATTTCATGTCCCACAACTTATTTAATGGTATAATCATATTCCCAAATCCCAACAAACTCAGTTAATGTTACTGCTTTGGACAGTATCCATGAATTCCATCTCCACTATGAACATAATTAATTGCTTTGTTTAAGTAAACCAATCAAGCATCACTATTTCTAATGCCTCACAGTATTCAGTCCTTTATTATATTTTTCTATGATAACTTAAAAGTTAAAGATGAATATATCAAGTATAACAAAACCCGAGCCATGTCAAAGTTGACCCTGTTTGTATATTTGTTTAAATATGTTTGTATATATAGCCAGGCAAGTAGATAGATAAACCAATGGACAGGCAGACAGACAGAAAGAAAGAAACAGAGTGTAGTTGTGTTCTTCTACAAAAGCAAGTGTGACATGGCTAAAACTATGCTTGTATATGAACACACTGTAATGACCAAAGTTGGATTTCTTCAGCTTAATTTACTACATTCATCAACAAGCATGCATATATCTGACAAAATTATACACATGCATGATACACCCACAAAAATACTCAAATATGCACATGCATGAAAGATATTAAGAGAAAAACATCCTTTTGATACCATAAAACTGATCAATACATTTTAAAAAACAAAAATTTACCGTGACGAACAGCTAAAGCCCAGTATCGAGCAAGCCAACACCTCTTTAGAACGACCTCTTCCTAGAATATTACCAAGCATATGCAATCAGATTTTGTTTAATTCATTATGAAGAAAATAAATTTAAGGAAAAACAGCTTATATGAAAGAGCTAACCATCTCTTCTTGGGTTAATATCATTCTATGTGTCATGGACCTTAAAGCTTTTACTTCCAATTCAGCATCCTGGAGTTGATCCACTGTGTTTGCAGTCTCATCTTTTGCAGACTATTCCGAGCACCAAACCCAAACAGACATCAGCTGTATAAAATAGGTCTACCACTAAACGATAGCAAGAGGTAAAAATGATTACTGATTACCTGCACTTCTTGTCGAAGAGCTGTTAGCTCCTCATCTTTGTCATCCTTTGTTCTCATTGCAGCCTTCATAGCTTCCTGAACTTATGAAAAAAAACATTTAAATTCATTTATCCAATACACCATCTTGGTTCCAGAAAACATGAGTGAAAATGGTATGGACACAGTTCTCAGAATGATGTGGAGAAGCAAAAGCAAAGTCAGAAAGCTTTTCAAATCACTCTTCAAGTTTACAGGAATTATAATTCAAGCAGCTTTTTCTATAAAAAATGACAAACTAATGAGGATACTAAAAGTATTGATGTTATATTGCAAACACATTCATTCGCAGTCATGCTGCTAGAACAAAGGATCAAAAATAGTCATGTCATCAGACCAACAATACCGATGCCACCAGATAATTAGTATGTCTCAAATATTTACGAATCCTATCATATGTTGCCTATCATCAGACAGCGACTTACATTTTGATTTGGGAAGACAGTGGCAGTTAGAAGCTTGGTTCCAACAAGCAAGATTTGTCATGTCACCTGTCTCAGCAGTGGTCAAAACATCTTGTACCATGCTGGCATGAGCTTAAGGTATTGAAATATGGCTAGGCCAATCTGATCTCTGTCGGCCAGCACAAGGGTAGGCCCTGGTGCAACAAACTTATGATTCTGGCCAACAATAGTAGTTGATGCCATCAAAGTCAAGTTTGTTTCAAGCAAACCATATATAGCACAATTTTAATTCTTATTCATGACACAAAATATATAACTCTTACTGTGATGACGTTTTCATAATGTCTCAACTATTTAGGGTCAGCTATGTGGATTGTTTACTGCCATTTAGCTCTTAATCAGAAGCTGATTGGAATAGCAAACCTAAATCCCTTTAGTGTCCACCTATTATTGAATGATTTACAAATAACACAAAATTCCTACCAACACAATTACCTCTCTTTGGCGTAGTGCTGCCTCCTTCCTGCAATAAAAATAGGCCTCAGATGTCAAAGTAGGATACCCACTTATAGGTTGGCAAGGTATTCATATTAGCTCAAAGTTTACCTGCTCAGATGACGGGCTTCTAACGAAACCCCTTCACCAAGGTTGGCAACCTGCATCATTGGTAATAAAAGAATAATGACATGGAGAATTTCCACTTCAAAATGGATGAAGACATATGTCCCACATGTGAATTAATACTGATAGTCCTCGAGTTCAAGGTGGACAAAACTATACTTAACAGTTTAATTTTATTCCTTGAGTTCCTTAAAATCATCATAATTTTTCTTTCAGCAAAAACATAAAATAATTGTTTGTCATGACTCCTACAAGGTTGATGTAAAATGGTTTACCAAAATAAATGAAGCCCTTTTACAAAAGGTTGAGCTGGACATGAATTTGATAAGAATTCATGGAGAAACATTCGAAATTCAACCAATAGGTATACTGCCCATCTATGCTTATCAAATTATGTACCACCAGTTGACACATGGTACTCCGGTACCACTACGTACTAGTCCATCCAATGACCAATACAACCGGTTGGCACGATATGGCATTCCTTGCATATGCATGTTATCATAAGTACAGCATAACATACACAAACAATTGACATTTTGAAATGTGAAACCTACCAAGGATTTAAATATTGATTAAGCTGGTATATATCAATTGATATTTACCAGTTTGGTCAGATACTAATATCAAAACATATATCATTCAATCTTATTATTTTTATTTAATCATAGCTAGAGGTACTAGTCAATATACCACCAGTACATCAGGACCATACCATTCTGATAGATTACCAAAATAGTATCAACTCATATTTAGATCGTTGAAGCTTATAATATATATTTACATGCATACAATAATAAACACATGGAAAGTAAAGGGGCTCGGGCTAGCCAAAAGCCCCACCCTTCTCACTAAAATTGTTATAATATCCAAAACATTTTAATAGCAGAAATTAATAAAGATGAATTAACAAAATTACTATAACCTGCTTTTCAAGCTCCCTAGACCTAGCCTCTGCTTCCTTGCATCTCTCTTCAGCAAGTTGCAGCTGTATAACAAGTTCCACATAATGCATCAGATGCCAGCATATAAAAGCAATATTTTGTTACTGAAACTATGAAAGATTGAAGACTTGAAATAACTCAAACCTTTTCAAGCAGGTTGTAATTCTCTTCTTCAAGCATATCAAGCTGCAAGTCAGTGAAAATGAGTCTAGCAAACTAACTGCCTCCAATTTCAATATAAGAAGTAAAAGTTTTTCACAACTAGAAGACATGTCAAAGTATCCAAAAGAATGCCCTCATTGAAGTATCTATACATTCATTAAAATAAATTAACTTAAACAAAATTGAGATGAATTACCTGATCCTGAAGTGCAGAAGCCTCACGCAAATCACCTGGCTCCCTAGAGTTTAGATGCCCCATGTCTGGAAAAAATCTGCAACATATGTAAACTTGTATGAATTAAAAAGTTTCAGAATTTTCTAAAGCCTAGGACATCTATACTAGTTGGAAACTGATCCAACTCATTTACTGTAATTGAATACTCAAAACCAACCAGTTAAAGCATGCATAGGTAAGGAGATTACTGGGGTGTAAGGGTAAATAAGACTGTTTCTAAATAATTACAGAAGTCAGATTTATGAGCATGCACATATTGTTCTATTAACAAGAAATCTTGGTGAATGTTAAAAAGATGAATGTAATAAAGCATCAGTTTCTTGACCAAGGGGTTTACTATCAAGTCATTTAACATTAATGTTAACAAAGAACCAAAACAATATTATGCTAGTACCAGTTTCTATTTGCTTTGAACCTCTCCAGACCCTGCAATGGAAGGAACCTAGTGCACTGGTTTTGCCATTTTACCAATTCTGATTAACTTATTCCAGGATGTCATACTCTATCAGCATGGGAAAGAGCAAGGATGGCGGTCTACTTCCAACACAATCAGGACAGGCTACTAGATTTATAGTCCAGAACCAGGAAATAAGCTAAGGGATGTGACGATATAGCAAAGTTGCGGAATATTATATAGAGGATGAAGCCCCCAAAGCATCATCATATATACAAGATGATAAATGATAAGCATAGCTCAGTGACCTTGTCACCCTCCACAATAATCTAGTCAATGAGAGTGTCAACCTCCCCACAGCCACAGATAACACCTCAGATCTATCATATCAAACTGCCACTAACACAAGACAGATGAACAAAAGAATATCAAGGATGTGCTGTTCAAGCATCATGAGACTATTCCGACATCACAGCACTTGACCTGCTGCCTTCCACTCTACAAGTCTATTTTGAAGTTGACTTCGCCGAGATCATTCCAAAGCAATCTCAAGTCTTAACAACATGCTGAAAATTTCAGTCTGCCAAAATTTGCAATGGCAACCCTGAACAGCAAAAGATTAATTTTAATGTCATTCCAATGACAAGTATTCAACAGCTTGAAGCAGTTTCACCTAGTCATCTTCGAAAGGGAACTTTAATTTCTCAAAATTTTGTGAACAATGAATGTAAAGCCAATGACGGTTGAGAATTTGGCCTGGCAGTGCGTACTTGGCTCTTCACCTTTGACGATAAGATTAATTTGATGAGTAGTGAATTGTTATGAAGTAGTTGGGATCTAAATCAATCCCCAAAAGGCTAGAACTGAAGGAAACAATGACCCAGATGCATCCACTGACTCTGATTCAAAGAGGACAAGAAAGGGATTTTAGATGAATTACTAGATGATTTCCTAGTCAGAATAGGAGCACATTATTATTATTTTTCATTACTTCTGTTATTTTTTGACAGATTCATCAATGAGTATCCAAGCCATTTAGTGGGCCTTTATGTTATTTTTCCTAGTCTGTACATCATCGAAGAATCCTATTATGGTTATATCACAGACTAGAAAAACTGCTAACCTATAAAGAATTGTATTTCGAGAATTGTAGAGTCCTCTTTTCGTAGAATTTTGTGAAATCACAAGATTAGGTTTTATCCCACAATTTCTACGAATATAAACACCTTGTGAGGCTTTGAGATACACTTGAGATTCATTTAATTTGTGCAATTTAAAAATTTTAGTTAGGCTAATTAACCTCTTCCCTCTTTTCCTTCTTGGGATGACTATTCTTTTCAAATTGGAAAACAATCCAATTAGAGGGTCACATGCTACCATAATTGTCATGTTTTATTATAGTAACATCCCATATATTTCTATATTAAACTTTACTGTTGTTCTTTTCTTGTGCTTGTGGCCAAGTATCATGGACAGATACTTAATTGCAGAATGTAGGAAGGTTACCGGCACATTGGAAACTGATTGGACTCCTATTCAACAACCCGAGCAACTGAAGGAAAGATCCTCAAACAAAAGAATGCACATAACAGCCTATAAACCAGAAGAAACCTAAACGATGGACAAAAGCTGAGTAAGCAAAGAAAAACTTAGAAACACCTTCCAAAGAAAGGAGAGTAAACAGATGCAGGAGATATCCATTAAGTATATTCTTAGCTAGGCAACTTAAACAACCTCCTAAAACAAGGAAAACACAAGTGAATATAAGATATTGGGGAGGAAGAAACCCTCAATGCGTAGGAAAGTAACAAAGAGAAGTAGAAAAGTGGTGTAAAAGCAACTTAGTAGAAATTGGAGAACAAATAGGAACAAGAAGGATCACATCCCATGTAAAGTGATGAGAAGATGAAAAAAGATATATAATGAAGGCATCATTTTGAATAGATAACATGAATAAACGCTATGCTATTCAGATAGTTTACATGATATATATTACTTCCAGATTAAAAAACGAGATCAAAATTCCCAATTATGGTACTATACAAAGAAATGCTAAATTTGATGCAGTACTGAAAACTTTTTGGCAAATGAAGAAACCCACATCTTTAAAAGACAACGATAAGAGCATTGAGTCATACATTTGCCAAAAAATTCTCTATCTGGAGTCCTGACACTGACTATGCAAAGCATGTATATTAAAAAGAAATTTGCTTCACATAAATTTACAAACCAAACTAGCGGTTTACAAGTTATGAAAGTAACAATTACATCCACCATCCAAGCACAAAGAACAAAAGAATGGACCGAACTCCTCAAAAAATCTTAATAACCATGGATCATCCTATCAGACACCTGAACTTAATGAAGAACAATAGTCACCATTTTAACATACATAAAAAGTTTAGCATATCATGAGAGAGGAAATCGTGTTACCTCTTATCTCGTCGTCTATCAACAGGAGGCTCTATGGCTGGAACAGGAGATGGAGTCCTTATTGTTGTTTTGGTTTGGGGCACCACTGGTGCTGTACGAACTGATAATGTTGACCTCCCAGCTGATGTAGAGCGATTTGTTGAAGTGGTTTCCATGATGTTCCTACCTAACTAATTAAATTGCCAAAAAAAAAATCAATATTAGACATGCAATTTAGATTGGGTATTAGATATAGGTTATGTGCGGCCATCTGAATCTATATTGATTATTAAAACACAGTGCTTGCCAATGATGACAGTCCAAGATACCTGCCTTGCCTAGTCTGAATATGTAAGAACCAGAATTTCAAAGCTACTATCCATGGCCTTTAGTCAAAAATCACTTATTTCATAACAAGGTTTTGTTAGACCACAATTCATTCATCATTAAAGTTGTAAAATTTGCAATCAACTCTGTAAAGTTCCTTCATAAAAGCCATGCAGAAGTATGTCAAAAGTTAAAAAAAGATGGTAGAGATCTCCACCAAAAGTGCAAATGATAACAATCAGTTATGTATTCACATGAAAGAAAATAATCATCTGGTGAGGGCTAATTACAAGTTTTTGTTAGAGCACAATTCATTCATCATTAAAGTTGTAAAATTTGCAATCAACTCTGTAAAGTTCCTTCATAAAAGCCATGCAGAAGTATGTCAAAACTTTAAAAAAGATGGTAGAGATCTCCACAAAAGTGCAAATGATAACATAACAATCAGTTATGTATTCACATGAAAGAAAATATCATCTGGTGAGGGCTAATTACAATTTTTGTTAGAGCACAATTCATTCATCATTAAAGTTGTAAAATTTGCAATCAACTCTGTAAAGTTCCTTCATAAAAGCCATGCAGAAGTATGTCAAAACTTAAAAAAAGATGGTAGAGATCTCCACCAAAAGTGCAAATGATAACAATCAGTTATGTATTCACTAAGTAAAATTGCAATCAACTCTGTAAAGTTCCTTCATAAAAGCCATGCAGAAGTATGTCAAAAGTTAAAAAAAGATGGTAGAGATCTCCACAAAAAGTGCAAATGATAACAATCAGTTATGTATTCACATGAAAGAAAATAATCATCTGGTGAGGGCTAATTACAAGTTTTTGTTAGAGCACAATTCATTCATCATTAAAGTTGTAAAATTGCAATCAACTCTGTAAAGTTCCTTCATAAAAGCCATGCAGAAGTATGTCAAAACTTAAAAAAAGATGGTAGAGATCTCCACAAAAAGTGCAAATGATAACAATCAGTTATGTATTCACATGAAAGAAAATAATCATCTGGTGAGGGCTAATTACAAGTTTTTGTTAGAGCACAATTCATTCATCATTAAAGTTGTAAAATTTGCAATCACTCTGTAAAGTTCCTTCATAAAAGCCATGCAGAAGTATGTCAAAACTTAAAAAAAGATGGTAGAGATCTCCACAAAAAGTGCAAATGATAACAATCAGTTATGTATTCACATGAAAGAAAATAATCATCTGGTGAGGACTAACGGAGATTAGTACTAGAACTTGAGAAGTAAAAAAAAAAAAAAGCAACAACCATGCAGATCGTCCTGCTCTACAAGTCCGCGCAAGAAATTCTTGAAACAAAAGGTGCGACGAAGCTCCTGAATACTCCCACCAGTATTTCTAAACTAAATTCAACACTACGCAGAGTTTGAAACTGACACCATCCAAGCTCAAGAAAATGATCGAGATCATCGATTTGGGTGAATAGAGCAAAATAGATGCATCAATTATTTGTTCCTCTAAGTGCTTAAGAGTGGAAATTTTGGAACGGTTTTGAACAGATCTCTCACTCTCCGAGATGTATAAGTCTCGCAATTACCGCAGGCGAGGGTGACCTAGCCGATCTCCCAAACAACGAAGCACCACCGCCGCCGTTGCTGCTGGGCACCGGCCTCGGCAGGCCGAATCGGACCCCGCCAACGAAGCCGGCCCCGGCTCTGGCGGGGAGGAGATCGTCGTCCTCCTCCTCAGCGGCGGCCTGCGACGCCATGACCTGAGCGAGGCGGGCGTTGGCTGCCTTGGCGGCGAGGTTCTGAGTCCGCCTGATGCCAGAGATGCCGGAGGCGGAAGCCGAGCGGTGGTGCCCCGGCGACATCCCCGGCGACGAAGATCCCGATCCGCTCGATCCACCGCTCCCTTGCCTCGAGTACGCGGGGCTTCCAGCCCGCATCCGATCCATCGCCGTCCTACACTGAAGGCGGCGGCTCGGATCGCGAGGAGAGAATTCCCGGCACCAATGTCGAGAAGCGGATTCCTGAGAAAATATTTAAGGAGGCAAACACCCGACGGAGATCTGACGGACCGTATATCGAGTTGGGTCGGGTGCTACTCGGGAGAGACGATGGCGGCGAGAACGGATGTATGTCCTCTGTTACCAAAAGCAAGATTTCGGGAGTTCCGTTCGCTGCGGGCGGAGGTAGTAGAGTCCAAATTGTGGTACTGCGGTTAGAGGAAGCATTGACGAACCAATGGATTTTGGGGATGGATGGGATGAACCGGAGGTGGGACCGGGAGAGTACTGACGAACGGCTGGGTGACGCATCAGCAACCAATGTGATGAACGAAACTGTACGGGTGGGTCCGGTTCATTGGGTCGAGGACACGGCTGGTCTGGTGAACGATAGGCGGATAACACGTCGAAATTCCAGCGGTGGGTGAGATGCACGGCCAGCACTACATTACCGCTTGACGAAAAAAGATAATTGAGGAAAAAAAAATCAAACACTGTCATAATTTATATGCAGTTAAATAGATTAGAATATCCTAATTAAACTAAGAGTATTAATTTTTATTTATAAAAAATTTCTTACGGGTCTCCACACGTGTCGGCCACCTCTTGTGATGACAAACCAACGGAAGAACAGCAATTGACGAAGTCTGTTCATGACAATATATTATGCTACATCCTAATCAGATCAAAGAGTCTCCAGTCATACTCATCTTTATATCATGATGATGGATGGATAAATTTTGATTACAATTCAACAATAAATTCTTTTTTGTAATTCATATTGTATTTCTCTCTATGTTCTCTCGTCCCTGCTTATCTCGTCTCTCATTCTCTCTCTGTCATTTCTCATTTGTAGGATATACTATTAGTTCGAACTAAAAAAGACGCTGTCCAGCAAAGATCATAATCCTATCGAGAACAGGATCTGCTAGACTTAATCTTAAGCTTTATAATTCACAGCTCAAAGACATGTTCGTTCAAAGCTACAACTCAGCAAGCAAATATGCATATTAATGTTGCAAAATAATCTATCGAAAAAAAATGAAGAGTAACAAATGGCATTATAAAAGAATTAAACCCCCACTAAAAGCACAAATAAAAAGCAATGGTAATGCTGCACGCCATGGAACATTTACACGGGTATTCAAGTCAACCCAAAGTACACTAATATTTTGAGCATCGAAAGTCAAAGAACCCCGAGCCGCTGATAGCTTTTATAGTGCACTATTTACTAAGTCATCACATCTTTGTAGCTCACCTATGGTATCTAACGTTGAACTTAGCTCATCTAACTACTAAGTCGAACAGGAATAATTTATTTCTCGTATTTGACCACAACTTATAATAATTTCATTAGTATGGTAAATCGATCTTTCCCCTAAGGATCCATCCAAGTGATTTATACATGAATAACAGCATATATTTAATTAGGCCATACCACGCATCAAGTAGAACGGAAGCACAAAGGATAAACATTAACAGAAATGAAATCAAAGTAAAAGATCGCATATGCTAGGGTTTTAGGAGGTCACCATAGGCGACGGGTTCCTCGCCGCCACCGAGGCGCCGCCTCCGTAGGCCCCGCTGGAGCTCCGGTACCTCCCGCCTCCGCCGACGATGGAGGGGATCGAATCGTCCTCCTCCTCGTCGTAGGCGTCATAATCGGGCCGCTTCCGCATCATCACCTGGGCAAGGCGGGCGTTGGCGGCTGCCGCCCTGGATGTCCGCTTCCCGTTCGCTGCCTCGAAGGAGAGGGGGTGCGCCGGCGACGATGGCGCCGATTCGCCGCTGAACTGCCGCGCGTACACGGGGCTCCCGGCCCTCCTCCGATCCATCGCCCGTCCCTTCCCTCAGATCGAGATTGGATGGGCGGGATCTCGGAAGGGGAAGAGAGGCCACAACCCGGAGAAGAGATGGGATGGGATGAGAGATCTGAAGAACGAGCCGTGGAACGGTAAGGCGGTCTATATACGTGGGCTTTGTAATTAAGAACTCGTATGATCCACTGTGCTACATGAAACCAGCAACTTCTTTAGATCAGTAACAACCAACAAAAACGTGCCACGTCGGGCCGACGGGCATTGAGAAGAGCTACTAGTCAACGCGTGGACGGATATGCTGATGTGGGATGACGACTCGAGCGGCGATGAACGTGTCAACCTCGTTGGCAAGAGAACCTTGCGCGTGTGGAGCCCATCTGTCTCGTGTCCGGCTGGAAACTTCATTTATTTGAGCGCCAGTCGTAAACGGGAGCAGTTGAGTTCGTGCAGGTGAGGCTACGCATGCATCCTGTTCGTAGCAGTCTGATTCCAACCCAATTTTAATGACAACCTTCTCATCACGATAGATGGCATCGTTGACCTCCTCCTCCTCTTCTTCTTCATTATTATTAGTTTAGTAGAGTGAAGATGGGTGAATTACTCGACTTCTACAGTGGCTTTTAGGAGAGAGAAATCTTCGAGTTTCTGACAATGTTTGTACGTATTTTTCTCATTTGTGGTCACTGATGGTCATCGGCGTGTATGGGAGTGTCCCTCTTAATTGTAATTACTCATTCGTTAGTGGATAGTAACTGACGGGCTTAATTCAAAGCTGATGAAATAATTATCATAACTTATGTTAAAATAAGGAACTAATTTTCCGGTTGTTAAATCCATTGTCAATTATGATATTAAAGGTGATTTGTGCTAAGATCATGCATAATAAATCCATCGTATGTTACACGTCATAAACTTAATGCCTTTTGTGAATCTACATAAATCCATGTAGTGATATTGCTACACTTATTTTTTTAAAAAAATAAAAATAAAGTAGTATATATTACTTAATTAAACGGAAATATTCAAAAATCAATTCATCCACAGCACGTGTCCTCCCATCATCCACAGCACGTGTCCTCCCATCAACCTTATCAATACATCCTTAAGTATTTCTAATTACATTCAAAAATGCATTAGAGTCGGGAGCTAAAAATATATCTTCAGTGTAAGCATAAAAAATGATAATATGTTATTATTATTTTAAATTTAAATCCACGTGCCATCCTGAATGCTGACTGAATTGTTACGTGTCATGTCGCTATCGGAACATATATTTCCCGTTCAAATCCTACCCGCTAAGTTGCTTGCAGGCTATGTAACATGACGTCAGCTTACTTGTATTTGATGAACTTACATTCATAATAAACATTGCATACATCTGATGATGAAAAGACCCATCACACACAGTTAATTTTGATTGAGACTGTCGTAGACTTGGTCAATAGTTCCATGCATGGAACACTACGAACATCTGACTAGTTCCTAGATTTCCAGCTTATCCAAAAGACAAATGGCAATAGTTGCTTGGAGCATCAAAGCCGACCACCTATTCCCATCCTCTCCTTCGTGCAACCATGTCATTGGTCAACAGCTAGAAAGTTCACCTCAAGTTGTTATCCACCGAGTCTCCAAACTCTCACGTCAAGGTTGCAGACAAAAGGTAAATGCTTCGATGCTTCATAGACTCCACGACATCCATGCACATCTCACATGAAATGCTGTAAATTCCCAAATTCTCTAGGGAGATCATAAATTTTACGCATAAGAGCTTCACGCCATTCAGTATATAAAAATTTGTTGATAAACCTGAGAGAACATCACATATGCATGAAAAATTAAAATAAAAATTATTTTTTTTAAAAAAATAAATTTATATCGAATCACGTGCGATGATTGCAAAATAAAAAACACAAAAAATCGATAACTATGTAAGATTCGTGAGACGCTCTCACATAAGGAAAATCAAATATCCTTGATCTATAGATCTCAGTCCATAGATGAAGGAGATCTCGTGTTCTCTTCTATAGCGGTAATCCACACGGTAGATGAAGCGACGACGTGGCTCCTCGCGATGCGTTCTTTCCTCGCTTTTGCACACCACTATCATGCAGCAAGGGCAAACCTTCTTGTTGCCCTCTCGCACCAAAGAGGGAGGTAGTCGACTGAGGAAGAAACAAGGAGAAAAATCATGAAGGTGGCAACTAAGGGGATTCAGCCTTATAACATTTTTAGTCTCGTATCCTTTTTTACATAGAGCTTTTTTTGTTAGCCTTAAAACCCCAAATGATCCTATCCTATTGGGTATTAAATCTCCATCCAATTATCCATAGCTTAATGAAAATTGGATCTATATTCAATTATCCACTCTAAGCTCTTATTGTGTTTCACCCAACGGATCTAATAAAACAATGGCTTATTGGATATCACATATTAAATCCTTTATTTGTTGCACCATTCACCATATGTATATGATCCTCTAGACCTAATATCGAGCTGGCATGAGTTATATCTTTTAAAACTCCTTCTGATTCAATGAATTATCATCACATAATAATTCACTCAATTCATCGACTATGAACGTACTAGGCCATTACGACATACTCCCTAGACGGTATAGGGGGATCTAATCCATTGGATCTATTTGCCCTCAGTTACCATATATATATAATATCTTATCTATCTCATATCCCAAAGATTCACCATAAATAACGAGACTCATAGTGCAAGTCTTAGTTCGAAGTGATTCACCATCAACTCAATACAAGTGAACATATTGAGTAATACATTGGTGGTCACATGATCTCATGATGGAAGTCTCAGGTCAAAGTCCATAAATAAGGAGACTGGTAGTTTAAGTCTCCAACATGATCTGGATAATATGTTAGTAAATATATTACAAGATTAAATGGGAATAGCGATCTAAAATAATACTAAATGAAAATATATTTAGAGTCAATATAAAGATCGAATTCAGGAATAGTGGGCATGAGATCCATCATCAATTCAATGCAAATTGGGAAGCATAGCAACTTGGATAGAATTTGGTGAAGTACTTAGGCCGCATGAAGGGAGTTGACATAGAAGACGAAATATAGAGTAAAGGAACAAAGCTTTCCTTGGACAGATGTCAATGACATAAACTCTCATAGAGGTAAGAGTAGGATCATGTCGTTCCATGGGCCTCTTTTTTTTACGAAGAAGACTCAACTTGCATGGTGCAAAAGTTAAAGGGAGCTTCGAGATATATGCACCTTATCTTAGCGAATCATTTAATGGAGAAACTAATACTACTCAACTTACAGAGATGAAATTGGGGTCAAAGGGCCTTGGCATGAGACAAGAGGATGCGAAGGCAGATACCCTTGAAGAATATGTTGTAGTGTTATCATTCGAGTTATCGCGAAGTAAATGATGCATAATGGTGGGGGGTAGAGGCCCAGAATTTAGACAAAGGCATACTAATTTCAACGAAATTAGTGGATTTCAAGAGTTGTTAGGCAATAGAATGTCCTAGAGTCATACTTCATCCGAGTGTGACATGAGAGTGGGTGAACGAAGATTGATTACCAAATGAGTGAATATAATCGGAAGTGATAAAGACATGCGATATACTGCCAGAGGCCAAACATAGAGAGTTCGTAGTCCAAGTTCATCCCACTAAGATCAGGATGTAATGACAATGTCAGTATGAGGCAATACGGTATGGTGAATAATTCAAGGTAATACAACATACACAGGAGAAGTCCCATGAAGGACTTGAACATATAGAGGTATGAGTAGGAGTTATTGGGAGCTCCACTTTGATGAACAACATGATGGTAAAAAAAACTATAGACTCAAAGAGTGAATGCCTCTGTACTATAGAGGCGGGTCTTCTATGGGTGCATCAAATTTTATATCAGATGAAAGACTTAACCATCAGCATATGGGGGTTATGTACGATCGAGGGACAATTCTGAGTGCAAGTACAGGTGAGTCTTATAGGGGGAGACTTAATCATATAGAGTTATGATCTGAGCAATTAGAGAGTTGAACTATTCCATAGCTCATATTCATTTAAGATAGCCCAACAAGTCAAAGGACAAAGTCAAGTAATCAAACATTACTACCAATGAAGCAAAAGAGAATAAAATCGGCACAAGCCTTGCAACATAATGACGGAGGTTATGCATGAGAGTTGTAGTATATCTTTCCATCGACAAAGAGAAACTACTGGAAGAACACAGAGATGTTGAAGCATGTAGTTAAAAGGAGCAAGAAGTGATGACGAGTCTAAATGGACTTAACTATCCAAAACTCTAAATACCGAGACAAGGCTAAAGGGCAAAAGCTAGAAAACTTCCTATTTAGGACGAAGTAAGTGATACACAATATTGTACCTTCTTTACTCATAGGAGTATATGACAAAAATGATAGAGAAGATAATACAATCATAGAAGTGACTAAAACTATTAGAAACTTGCTTCAAGTCAGTGTGAACTTTTTCTCTTTTCAAGTAAAACTTCATGCATTCCAAAAATTCGACAATAATGAGAAGACAAATCACAATAGTTAACTCAACATAATGAGTGCAAACACTTCGAGTGCTTTGGAAGTGAATAAAAAATATGCGAAAGCTAGTAATCAGCTTAATGCATGGAGTACAACCCTCGATGAGACAGATGAAGTCAAGTAACATTTGTTTTCTCAACTCTTAAGAGAATGGATAAAATTAAGTACCATAGTTTTCTTATTTATCTAGTAGAAGAACTCTATATAGGTTCAAAGACTATTTAAAGAAACTTAGTGAAAGACAATAGTTGTTAAATCCTCATTAATAGTGATTTGTGCTATCGAGATTAGACTGTTTGTTTCATTTCTCAATAGAATACCAATCAAAAGTGAAAGTAATTGGAACCTACTTAGAGGTAACAATTATATAAAAGAGGAATCGATGGACAAATTTTATGAATAAAAGACCCCAAAAACTTCAAAGTCTATAAGACGATGCTTATTAAAGCTCCAATAAGCATCCACTAAGTTCAGAGTCAAGAAGCGTATGATCCGTATGAACCAATAAGGAATAATACAACTCGATCAATTTCACACCAAAGTCAGAGTCATTGATAAGTTGAAGTAATATGATAAATCAAAGTTTGACTACTCAACAATAGTGGCGAAGAGCAATTAAGAGTCAAGAAGCGTGTTGCAATTGGAGCAAAAGATTGAAGATTCAGCAAAGGCAAGGAGATATAACATCTACAAATGTTTTAATAAGGATATTGAAGGAATAATTAGGTTAGAATGTCATAGATAAAATTGTAAAAATAGTGTTCGATGTAATGCTCATGTATGCCCACATTTTTTTTGTTTTGTTCATACTTTTCACAACATGTAGAGAGCTTATAGTAGGCTTGACAGCTCCATTTTAATTGGTTTTTATAGTCATTTCAAGCTTGTAAATACATGTTGTATATAATCATCACACGAAGGTAAAATTACACAGAAACAAACCATCCAAGTAGTTATTTTGAAGATTTTTTTTAACTTTGTAGAGTGGTGTAGAATGTGAGTCAACATAGCACCCAAAGGTTAGTTCATTGTCTTATTCCGCAGTAATATCATATAAGTATTTGTGAAGACTTTTGATCGTTGTGAATCATGTTGGACCTTTTATCGTATGATCGTTCAAAACTTACAAAGTCCATATTTATAATTTATGAATTAATACATAAGAATATCATATGAATTACATAAAATCAACTAAATTTATATAATGTGAGATATGATAAAACTTACACAATTCACCGTATCCGTCCAATCACAATTCCTAAAACTCCTATAGAAAAATAATGAAATTAAAAAGTAATTCAGATTATTACCTGATCTCTTTTTACCGGAGTCGCTTGCCTTTTGTGCTTCGATGAATCTGATTTGGATTATGTTTACGGATTTATAGGTGAATCATTATCGGTTTCTATCATATATCATCCACGAAGTATAAAGTAATTCTCATATTTGTGCATTTTATATTTAAAGTAAACCACAAAGTAGATTTAAGATCTCATCATCTTCGGATTTAGTTTCATGCTAACAAAAAACCAGTAAGATGTTTATGCAAGTTGGCAAATCAAATCTGTCCGACAATCATATCAGATCATATTTTAAAGACAGTATATAAGCAGCCATGCTTTGCAACCTCCCAATCTATAGAGGATCTTAAATTATGAGAAAGAAAATAAAACATGATTTTTTTTATTTTGTTCAAACATAAAAAAAAGAGGATTAATTTGAGAGAGACTGCACATAAATAATTGATAGGAAAAATTATATTTAAATATAGCATAGCTTCAAAGTTAGTAATTTTGGTACTTATCCTTTAAAATTAGATTTAGCACACATAAAATTATAGAAATTGTAATTGTATTATTGCAATTAATATCCACTGATTGATATTTATTCTAATGATATTGAAGCTCTAATACATTAATGCCACTATAGGTTACAAGTTAATTAGGTTGAAGGGTGATAATAATAATTATCTTTTTTGAATGTATATATATATATATATATAACTCGAATTAGCTACCAAAATTATTGAGGAAGTGAATGATGTAAATATTTGGAAGGAAAATATATGATACATTAAAATTGATAAGGTCAAATATGCTTATTTCGACGTGTGGGAGGAATAGATATATGGAAGCCCCATAAATGATCGACCCAATAGTCAGCTTGTGAAAGTGATGGGAAACGAACGGAGCAGTGGAATACACCCCAAAAGCACTGCCCTCACTCGCGGAAGAGTAGATCTCCGTTGCCCCCGATCTCTTTCAATGTGGTAGAACCACCGGTACACTCAGCCGACGCCGCCGCTTCTACCACCATCGCTCATGGGTTCTGCCCACTCCTCCCACTCCCCTCTCGAGGCATTCGACGACGACGACGACGACGACCGCGAGGAGGAAGAAGAGGAGGAAGGTGTGCGCTCCAGGAACCCAAAGTCCTCTAAGGAAAAGGTCCTTGAGCAGGAGCCCGAGGTCCTTCCCTGCCGCACCGCCGCCTCCCCGCTCTCCCCCCAGCCCTCTGCTGCCGGCACCCCCCGCATGCTTGGCCCTTCCGTCAAGGTATGGGACCCCTGCAACGTCCTTCTCCAACCACCACCGTCGCCCCTGGCTCTCTTCGCCCGTGGCGCCGCCTCAGCGGCAACGGATCGGGTCACGGAGGTGTTCCTGATCGCCCACGGCGAGTGCGCCTCCAGCCTTCGTCCGGATTTGGTCGGTGGGCGGTGGTCGACTGCGGCGAGGCTGACCGCAAATGGGGAGCGGCAGGCCAGGGCGCTGGCCGTCTTCCTCAAGTCACAGGGCGTGAGGTTCGATGAAGTATATAGCTCGCCGTTGGATCGGGCAAGGACCACCGCGGCCTTTGTTTGCCGGGTAATTTCCTTCCGTCTTCGATTGCTTGGCTTTTGCTATTCGTCCTATAGATCTGCAGATTCTGTTTCTACTTCCGAGCTGTCTGAAAATTCATTCTGCATTGTTAAGGATCGAATTTCCAGTAATCATTATTCTTTTATTTATAACTTATATCATTCGATTCCATTCAATTCAATAAGATCCTCAAATTGCTATTCCACTCATAGTGTAGCTTACTTTCTATCAGAAAGAAGATTTCTTTCCCAGGTATCCATAGGTTTGTTTTAAATATGCCACTTATCTTCTTTAAAGACCACATTATTTTTTTTATGAATCTTGCAATCCAGCTCAACAATTTCATCTTGTCTATACTAACTTCTGGTGCATATTCTTTTCCCTATCTATCAATTTTTTGGTCCATAAATTCTGGTTCTTTATAAATATTTGATAAAATAAATTTTTATCTAATGATGATCATCCATGTGTGATGTTATCCATGTGATCCACACAGTGATCTTATGGCATGTAGGGGAAAGGAACTAGGAGATGTCATTTCTATGACGTTGGTATGTCAACATGAATGCCGCATTAAGGCTAACCTGTAAATGAACCACAACATGTTATAATCATTGAGAATGGTTTAGGCCATTGAGGATTTTTAGTGGACATGATAGTGGGTAAATTTATCATACTTTAATAGCAAACATTTTCAAGGTTATGACTGATTTTTACTTTTTAGAAGAGTAAACACGAGAATGGATTACTTTCGAGAGACACATTTCAAATTTGTTAGAGAAAAAGAATGTTTATAACTGCCCTTTTGTGGACTCAATAATTCTATTTTAAGGCTACACAATATATCGTTCTTTAGAAAGAGAGAAAGGGGGCATACTACAGTCTTTTTGGTTTTAGTTGGATAAATTAACAATCTAATGCATGAGCTATTTTCTTTAATTTTATTTTTGTGATAATCTTGAAACCTTAGAGGTTTTTCTGCAAATTTCATCAGTTACCACATGACAACGTCTTTTATGCTTCTATATTACTTGGATTGCCTAGGTGATTAACATAACAAGCTGAACAAGAGAAGGAATATTTTCTTATGCTTGGTTAGAGATTCGAAGGAAAAAGGAGGGACTTGGGCTTGATTAATGGTTCCAAGGCTTTATTGAACATTCCAACTTTACAAGTTTAATTATGATTGAAGAATTAACAAAGAAGGAAGCTTATTGATTAAATATTTTTCTTAACAAGGAAGGTTATTTGCCAGAACAAATCTCACTATATCTTCTCCAGAAAGGAAAGCATACAATTATTAATATACCTTGATTTTTATTTTTCTTCTTGTACTTGGAAGGTCCATAAAAAGATAGTGTTTGTAAACTGGAACATTAGAGAATAGTTATTTGAAAGTTGTTTTTCCACACAATGTGTTAGTTCCTTGAGGACACATCCCTAGGAATGAATTGTTGGGCCAGAGTGAAGCTCCAACTGATTCTTGGATGGTGCAATGCCGTCATCTGTGTGTGAGGCATCTCCAATGCAAGGTCAGGATCCCTAGACAGGATGTCTAGCAACTGGAGCAAGTGCAGGGTTATCTACTCTATTTTATTTCTGATCATTATTTTTCACCATTACTATGTTTTCCTTCCTCTCTTTTATTTTTCGATGTTCTCTCTCTCTATTCTCAAATCTAAAATAAGAAAAATTCTGCTCTCCATTCACTTGGCCTATATTTGGTATTAGAGTATCCATCCTTCATCATATTTGATATCAGAGGATATCCTCATTGCACTTGTCCTACATTATGGTCCTGTTTAAAAGGAGAAAAAATCAATATGGTTTTCTCTTTGATCAGCAGCGATTGCAGTTGCTTTAAATGGGTTTTGAAATGACTCTACCTTGAAATGACTACTCCCTGGCAGCTCTTTTGTCTATTATGTACAGCTTGTGGTGATATTGCAATTGCATCTGTGATATCCAAATTATTCAATTGTTTCTAGTATTCCATATTATGCGTCAATTAAATCCTCTTTTGGTATTTTTAATCACTGACTTTGTCAAGTTTTGTGCTCTATCAAGGAAATCGTTGTTGTCCTATTATTAATCTTTAGATTTTATCTTTATTAAGGGACAAAATTTACTTAATCAAGTCATCCCACCATTCCATTATGGTCGAACCACACTTGCAGATCATATTCTAATTGGAACTTTTTAATTCTATTTTCAGCAAACACTTCCATTTGTGTGTGATCCTTGAAGAATTGAAGAGACACTAGATCTGATAAAATATTGAAGACTAAACTGAAATTTGAAAAGTTCATTTCAATTTGAACCTAATATCATCAATAATCCTGAACTTTCTTCTGTTGATTCCTAGACTACATGGGGCCCTGATCTTGATCACATTGACCAGATCAGATTATTTAAAATGATCAACAAATTCTGTTTTACATGTTATTAGGATATTTGGATACTATTCAGATGCAATGCTTCTTGTTTATGCTGCATACACATAATTACTATCCCTGTAGTGATTTCCATTACTGTTTTTGGATTCGGCAGCGAGAGCTTGTCCCTGCCTCCCAAGCGCCAGTCCTTTTTTAACGGGGATCTTGTTTGTATATATGTGTCATTTCATGCTATTGACAATCCACTTACTGATCTCAAATGTGCACTCTTCAAGTAGTTCATTTCCTTTTCTTTTAATTGTTTTTCTCATTAAGTTATGGTCTTCTGAAGGTTAATATTGCCGAAGCAAGCACATTCTTCTTTGTTCATAAACACTTGTATCTTCAGTTTCAACAATGTTGTTGAACTTTCTATGTTACAGTTTGCAGAGCTTTTGAATGCACAAAATTCTCTATTCTTTTCAGTTTAGTTGATTACACTGCTGAACAATTTGCCATCCAACTCTGCAGGAGCTTGGATTTGCAGAGGAGCAGATCCAATCCTCCGATGCTTTGGTTGAGATAAGCCAGGGCCAATGGGAGGGCTGCCTTCGGTCAGAAGTTTACACCCAAGAAATTGTGAACTTGATTAGCAAAACACAGCCTGATTTCTGTGCACCTTCAGGTGAATCACTCCGGCAGGTTGCATTTCGGATGATCGAATTTCTCAACATGACAGTCCTAAGATTGCCTGAAAAGCTGGCAGTGGCAGATAGGCCGATCCATCAAACAGAGGCGAAGGAACTCTCATGTAACGGCTCAGCCAATTTAGTTCAAGATGGTGATGGGCCTCACTGGGATCTGATGTACAGGCTTAATCGACCGTCTCTTCAGAGGAAGAAATCTGGTAAGAGCAGGCTTCAGTTTGTGACTACTGGAGAGGACGACCCCAAAGATGAGTTCTCCCCCAGAGAAGTCACACGAGGAAACCTCCTTCCTGATGGTGGTAGAAACCCTACCTTCTCCATGGGAATCTTCACCCATGCAACACCAATTAAATGTTTTCTCACGGGCCTGCTCGATTGCAGTCCCGTAATGTCTCATAGAATATCTATTGATGACTCTTCTGTGACGGTCCTGCATCATTCACTAATAACAGGATGGCAGATAAAGAGGCTCAATGATACAGCACATCTCCGGCTTCTTTAGACCAAGGATGATATGCTAGGCTACTCGAGGGCTGAGGTATCTCTCTTTCTCTCTCTCTCTCTCTCTCTCTCTCTCTCTCTCTCTCTCTCTCTCTCTCTGTATTCTTGCAAGTTCATTCTGTACGCAAATGCTACAAACTATTCCATCTTAATACAATGAAAACCGATAGATACGAAGAAGCAAAGTAGGGACCAGACAGGTGCATTGACATTATATCGTTCATTACCAGCTCCAAGTGCCCATAGTTGTGGATAGGATGTACCTGCTTGTTGCATCTGTCAATCATCTCATTTTTCGTATGTAAACTTGTGAGGGCTTCATATAATCAATCAATCTGATGTGCATGTTATGTTGCCTTGTTGATGGCGAGCCTACGTTTGTGCAATCAGTCACTTTTCTTATTCTTCAAACATTATTTTCCAGGTTCAGAAAATTCTACTTGGATGATCATCATCACACTGTGATGAATAGGACACTCATGTTCTGAGTTTTTCCTTGTAAGAATTCACGGTTAGGGATTCACAATCCCATCTGAAAGCTATGATGGCCCTCACCATCATCCTCGTCATATCATCATCCGCCGGCCAGTCCATCTCGGCGCACAAAGAAGTCGTCCGGCACGCCATCTCATGATTCGTGCTACGGGAGACCAGCGACAACCCCAGCGGCCCCCGCCAGCCCGTAACAAACCCCCAACTGTTCGACATTTTGATCCGATAGTCCGCTTATACGCCCTAACAAAGGCGTACATGAATTGGTGGAATTCGTCATTTTGGTCGATTAGATATAGACGTGTTTAATCCTTTTTCCTTTCTTCTGAAACTACTTCCAATCTCTCCCCTTCTCTCTCCATGAAATTGCAAAGAGGAGGGATTATATGGGGGGAAGTGAATGATCATGCGCCTCTTCCGACTTCTTCTCCCGTGAGCCGGTTCTTCCCCTGCCGCTTCGCTTTGAGCTCGCTCGTTGAAGGGTTGCGACCATGCTATGGCACGATGGTCACGGTTGGAATCTCCTCCGCCGGCGCTGGGACCCACCCGGGGGCTTACGTATCTGTTGTCGACTCTCAATTCCATTGTATCTACGGCTTGTCTTCGATGAACCCGAAATACTAGACGGCAGACGATCCCTCTTCGGCTCCAAAAAAACGAACATCATGGAGGAGGCCCCGCCCTAGCAGTCGGAGATGACACCAGCAGCTTCGGCGACTGGCTACATTTAGGCTTCTCTGCTACCGTGGAACCTACAACTACGCCGGAGCGATTAACGTCAGGGTAACCCCCGTCCTTATCGTCGGCTACGAACCCGGTTGCATGGCCGGCTATCAGCGGCTTTCGTAATCCCATGATGGCAAAGACGATGACGATGATGCCATGGGGGCCTCGGAATAATAATATTGTCCTATGTCCTGGATGATCGACGACGCCACCACCTGTGATTCCGGAGTTCCTTGCCCGGCAGTTCATGTACTCACCGTCGGTGACAGAGGTTCATGCTTCAGGCTGCAACAAATCAGTAAGAATGACAATACTTGCAAGTCTTAGCTTTAATTTTGGGATATTTATTTATTGGGTTCTGTTGTTCCAAAAAGTGCCCTTTTTTTTGTTTCCATTGTTGTCTTCACATTTGGCTGACGAGTTCTCATTTTGTGTTTTTCTTTTTAATTTTTTTATCTTATAATATTTCTAACCTGTTATAGTATTTTGGTTATTATAATAAAAATACTATAAAACCTACTTAATAATATTAAAACTGATCTAAATAGATTTGTAGCATCACCAAACTAGTCACATGTCTAAAAATATGATATTGTAATAGTATATGAGTAATGACAACTAGAGAAGCATAATTCAATAACAGTGCCTCAATAAAATACTGTAAACATTACTGAAAAACACTATAAGCGAGTCAAATGAAAACATTGAAAACTGATAAAATAAAGATATTTTAAGTCTTTTTTAAATTAAAAGTAATATTTTGAAATAAAATAAAATAAATAAAGATATATCTTTTTAAAAAAATATTTAAAATATAAATATTTTCCAGAAAATCGCTCCTTATGAATTAAGTACTGTAACTCTCTCATCATGATCCCCTTGTTGAGTTGTCTTTTCTTTTTGTGTTTTAGATATTCCGAGGACCCGTTGCTTGATATTATTGTTGTTGATGATGATGATGGTGATGATTTTGTTTTGGATTCTTAATTATTATTTACTGCTTGTAGGGATGGAAGAATGACCGTAAGGTTGCTGATGAAGTACTCAGATAAAAAAAAAACTCAGAGGTACTTGAACTCTACGACTCTCTAAGCCATCAATGCACTCTTTGTTGCTTCTTGTACTGGATATGGATAGGAGTGCTTTAAACGTGGGATCCCAACTTTTGTGGTGATAAATGTGGTGAATTAGACCTATTTTTCTCTTTCATTCTATGATGATGAGTTCGAGTTAAGTTGATCAGAGTTAACATTACATAGGATTGGACACTAATTTAAATCAAAATCTTAAACTTATTAATTAGAGCTCCGAGTACTTCTCAACATGCTTTTAAATTGTTTTTCTATCGGTCAAAGTGCGAATATTATGATCACAAGCATGATAGCAAATAATTTAGTATAGCGCAAATCACTAGACAATGGTTGTTTGTTCTACATGTTATTTTATTGACCTCGGTAGCATAACCAATCAATAGGTGAGCTAATCTTCGTAATCATGGCTGCGGTCTTTGAAGAAAAATTTTATGGAATAATTAAAGATTGTCACTGAAGTATATACGTAGTTAATAGACTAAAGAAAGCTTAAGCATATGTGACTAACCATCATTCTTGGTTTTAGGGCCAAATGACTTAATGTAGCTGGGACCTGATAAGTTAGGCATTGATGTATGTGCTTTGACTTATATTAGAACAAGAGAAATATTTTGGAGAGCAACATTGAAGATTGCATCATTGTTAAATTTGTAGTAATTTTATCCCATGTTCTTGGCAACATCCTTAACTGTGGTTGATGTAATTATGTTAAACTTGTTTTTCCATTCATATAAATTTGGCAACCATTCGTTAATGTGAAAAAAATTACGAAAGATGGAACACAAGCTTTCGGCCATACAAGAATTGCTCGTGTTTTGTAAAAATTATCCTATTTTGATAGCTTAATATATCGATTCATCTTTTGTGGTCAAAGTTGAGTAAATTGTATGTGATTACGCTTGATAGTGAATGATTTACTTTGTGATCGTATATATGTTTGCTTAAAGAGAGAACACAAATAAATCGGGTGGAGATAACATGTAGAGGTTGATTGCTTCTTCCCTACTTGATACTGCAACATGTTCGAGACAGCATATGGTGTTTGAGGGTGATGATGGCACCCCTCCAGGACTTGCCCTACACAGATTGTATCATGATGTTGCAGTGCAGCAGAAGTGCATAGAGTTTGGCTTACAAGCCCTGTGTTTGATCAGTTGCTCCACCGAGTTCTCTTTGTTTTTTGATCATCTTAATCCATCGAGAGAATTGCTTGGAAGTATTGGTCTCATAGGGAAGCATTGAACTGTTGTACTTACAATCCATCATATCTTGATCCTTTTCTGCCTCACTCTCTTAATTTATTGATATCATCTTTTGCTACAACCGGTATATGTCGAGCAGTGATTTAGAGACTACAAGGGGGATACCTACTTTTGTTTGTGAATTATTATTATTCGACAACCTTACAAGCTCTTATTCCTTTCGAAATTGCCACCAGTGGTAGCTCACATTCAATGGAGTCACAAAGTGTCAGAGACACAACGAGTGTTCAACAGATCACAGTGCAAAGTGCAGTTGGTTTTTTAACTGATTCAACAAGTAATAAGTTTGAGAGAAAAACTTATGGTGAAGCTTTGTGTATTGATGAGGATACAAGTAGGTGTAAAGAGTTCCTCCATGATCAGCTGTAACGATATTAATAGAATTTCTCTGCAAAGGAAATCCCAGTGGATTATTATATAGGTAGCCTTCACCATTATGTCAGTGTCTTGCGGACTGCAGAGAAAAATATTGAAGATTTCAATAATCTCATTATTATATCTCTCTACATAAATAGGTATTTTCTATAGTGTAGAGTTTTGGGAATTTGTGTAGCATCATCCCCACCGAGTACATAAATTTGTGAAGCATTCCTCCTCGGAGATGAAGTAAGCTTTATCTCGCACAGGAAGAGAGAGAGAGAGAGAAAGAGAGAGAGAAGAGTATTCTGAGAATGGTCACTGGAGTAGCTTGATCATCTGTATGTTGGTGGTTGATGATGCATGATGTGGGTGGCTTCGAGGTTTTTGCTCGGTGGTAGCATCAGATGTTCTTCAATATTCTCTACCGAAAACAGCAACATGTCGTCGAACTCCATCTCATCGAGACACCTTTGTTCTTGTTCCACATCTTGTATCCTAAAACTGCTATCATCCTGAACCAGATGATTGATACGAGTGTCGTCAGGGATAAGGTTATAATGTACCGAGATTAGAGCTAGAAATCGTTCTTCGCCTACCTCTGGTTGCCCACTCAAGTAATCAAGGTCATGTAACATGGGACTCAGCAAAGCAAGCTTCATCGAGAGAAACTGGAGAGTGGTAATTTGTTGTCAGATAAGAAGAAAGAATTAAGGAAACCATTTATATATGTGTATGCGTATGTGTATGTATCATCATCTTGATCACCTCAACTTGGTTTTGTAACGATCGCACATAGTTGATGATCTCATCCAGGATGAGTGCTTTTCCCTTCATCTATCCAAGGCACATTTCAGCTATTAGTAGTGTTGTGGAGAGAGGGGATTCAATGAAAAGATTTGTTGGTGGGTACATAAGTCAGTCAGTCACCTGGTGGCAGCCAGGAACAAGACCTTGTAACACGTTCATCCTCTCACCAATCTTCTTCCTTCTGACCTGAAAACATATGATGATACGGCATATGGTTAGATCTTCATTTGACCTATATGGCCAGCAAAATGCTGCGTGTGGATACCCTTTCTGCAAGGCTGTGGCTATCAGTCGCTTCGCCTCTCCTCGCTCGCACATGAATGAAATCGACAGGCGGCTCCGACGCTTTCTTGCCATCAACTTTAGGCTTTTTCTTGCTTTCCATCGCATCCTAACAAGCCGCCGATCCCATGCAACAAGTCATGTGGAAGCAATAAGGAGCTATGAACAGTCAGTCCATGGGAACCGAATGCCACATGCATGCACATGTACCTGAGACTTCCCGGCGATGAAGCAAGCTCCAGCTGCGCTAGGCTTCCTTTTCCTCTCCGCACAACCTGGCTGTGATCTTGGGATCTTATCACCGTGGGGTTCATCTAGCACCGGTGAACGACCGATGCATGGAACTCTGGAGCAGTTGTCGGAGGTACTGCTGCCGGTGACATGGGTTCTGGCATCAGTTGCAGAGATCTTGGGGTTGGCTTCGAACCAGGGGTAGCAATCGATCTCTTCAAGATGCTGTGGGCAGATGGGCATCTCCATGTTTGGGAGGCAAGCAGAGTCCAAAATGAGATGGTAGTCTTGACATGAGAAGCCCATCATCTGAAGCTGTGAAAAAACCAAGAAAAGAAGGAAGGCAGTGTTGCCGGGTGGGTACAATGGCAGCATACACTCTGAGAGAGAGAGAGAGAGAGAGAGAGAGAGAGAGACTGGTCTTGTCAACAGCTTCTTCTCTCCGAGGGTGTGCATTAAATAGAATCAAACCCATATGCCATCGACGCGTCAATTTGTCGTGTTCATTTAATGACCAAACTTGCATGAAAAGTATGGCGAAATTGTTTGATTAAATACGTATTTGGTTGAATTAGTAGAAAATTTTTTAGGTTTTTTTTTACAGGAGAAATGCTCCTATCTTCAGAAAAAAAATTTGTTATCTATTACCTAAAATATTCTTTACTTTCACTCAACCACTTATTACTCTTTTCTCTCCTTTTCTATAAACCGATACGAATCGATTCGATTATAATAATTTTATACTATGCTATATGATATTATAATATTTTTATCACTATAAAAAATTTATAGTGATAAAATTTAGTTTAGTATAAAATTTTATAATAATTTGAATCCTTTGACCTCTATCATATAAAATTTTAATACAGGACATCCTTAAGTTAGTTTAGTACGTAACCATCCATCGTAAATTTTAGATTGAAAATTTATACCGAGACTTTAAATATAAGTGAGTCGAGTATACTATCACCATTTAAGTATGTTTTAGATTAAAAATTTATATCAAAAATTATTGGACGATATTCTAAGCTCGTGCTTTAGAAATTTTCGAATAAGTTTTTGAATCATTTGACCTCTATCATATAAAATTTTAATACAAGACATCCTTAAGTTAGTTTAGTACGTAACCATCCATCATATATTTTAGATTGAAAATTTATACTGAGACTTTAAATATAAGTGAGTCGAGTATACTATCACCATTTAAATATGTTTTAGATTTAAAATTTATATTAAGGTTTGAAACAAGTGAGTCGAGTATGCCATCACTATTTAAGTATTTTTGGTATAAAAAATTATTCGATGTAGTTTTAAACTCTAATTTAATCATGAGTTATGTTTTTTATTATGTGACATTATCCAAAATTGATTTTTTTTTCTAATTATTTTTTTCCAAGAACAAAGTAGTTGCCAACATGTTACATGCACTACAATTTTTTATGAGTACTATTGGGAATCTATTTTTGTTATGTTAGTTTAGGTTACGTATTTTATTTTCTTGCATATGTGTACAAGTCACATGTAAAGAAAGAAAGAACATGGTTGACCATCTACCTTACCCTAACACAATATTCATCTTTTTATCATAAACCATCTCTTAATTTGTGTTTTTTTGGGGTTTAGTTGAAGAAATTGAGATCGATTCGACTAATCCAATTCAATAATATATACAAAAAATACAATAGGATGAAATAGAATTTAAATTTTAATAGAAGAAACTTAGGATACTTCATGTTAACTTAATTAGGCGTAAACTCAGGTTGATGTGTGACTAATCATTAACACTTAAATTAATGATTAGTCATCCTAAAGGATTTAAACAATCAAAATTTAATATCAATCTAAGAGCATTTATTTATTGATGATGTAAATCACAGGATGAGTGTTTAAGACTTAATTTAATAAATTTTATATCTTAAATATTAGATTGATAGTAGTGTACGATTCTCATTTATAAGAGTCGAGGGTTAGAGATCTCATCGGATGAATTTTCGAATATATTAGCTAATCTAATCGATAAAGACTCTATTAAATCATCTTAAAACGCTAAATAGCTAAGTAATTTATCAAATCATGTGTAATCAACAAAAGTTCTAATTTTGAACCAAAGGATAAAGTATTATGTTAGTTGATATGGGCACATAAATCTAATAAATATTGATGTTTGCATGAATGAACGGATAGAATAATAATATGTTTGGGCACAAGAAAATGAAAAAAAAAAAAAAAAGAGTTAAGGGACAACGTGAAGCTTCTCTTTCCATTGTCTCATCCAAATCTAAAGAAGGTGAAGAGGAGGAATCTGAGAAGAGAAATATTGACACAGCTCATCCAAAAAATGGACAGCTTCGATATATATATATGTATATATGTTAGAATAACACCATAGAAATCCTTCCCGTGATAGGAGTCAGATGTCATGTTGGGTCCATCTACGTATTAAAAAAAGATCAATCATTGTCCGGTGAAAAAGGGTTCGATTGAGACAAATCTTCTCTTTATATGCAACACAACAACAACTTCTCACCTTCGCATATTCTTCCTAGAGATGTATCCATCTTAATTTCCTTGCCTAACTCAGCGATATAGAGACCATAATATTCTCTACCTCATAGTTTTACTCATAATATGGTGCGATTATTGGCATTCATCTTGTTGTTAAACGATACAAGCCATAGCCGCATGTCAAGTGGATCAAAAACAAAGATTTGGTCGGTGATAGTAATTCATTCTATTAATGCCCATTATCCCGTTAAAAGCAGATTAAGTATATATATATATATATATATATATATATATATATATATATATATATAGATCGAGATAGAGGATATATTATAATATAGGTTAGTAGGCTAATCATTATTAAAAATATTCATATGTGTAGGATAAGAAAAGATGCATTTCTATTGTTATGAATTGAAAGAATCTATGTCACATATATTTAATTTGACTCCCCCTTCTTGTTTTGAATTTATATGAAAATTAATATATATTAATTTTGATCGATTTAATATAAATTTATTTATAGGTTATCAATCCATACCGATGTATATGAGTTACATCGAACCATATCATTAATATCATTGATATCGAATGGTACAGTAAATCTTGAATTTATTATTATTTAATTTTAAATAATTATCTTTATAGATTGATAATTTATAGGATAATAAATTATTATTTTAATAATAAATGAGAGAACATATTATATTATGTCAATGGATCGGTCTATCTCATCGGATCCATACGCGACAATAACACGTTAATATTTGAGTGGGAATCAAATAATAAAATAAAATTACGTGCACGTGAATCCCATGGCATCGTTAATCGGCGCGTGCGGTCAACTATGGCAGGCAAAGGTGGCGCGACTCGCTGCCACAATCCTTCAAGGATACGCCTCTTGGTAACGACAGCGATGTCGGAAGCGCGTTTCCCGCGTGCTCGACAGCCTTAGTGATCCACTCGAGCTTCGGATGAACCATACGTCCCGACGCAATCTATCCGATCTTTTGTTTGTAGTGCATTGGGTTGTCGTATTAAATGCGATCCATCGTAGTTTCTCTCCCTTTGATTCCGTGGAATGATCGAATTGTCGTATTAAAATATCTTTTAATGAAAAAAATATATAAATCTTCATTCGTCACCCATCACGGGAGTGTCAAACACACACACACACACACACACACACACACCTGTATACAATGGATCGGAAGCTTCGGCTCCCCATGACTGCTTGTTCTTCGACCTAATCTACTATGGTTCGTGTGCCAAAACATTGCTTCGCCTGCTTCGAAATCAAACCTCGTGACCATTAAAAGAGATGACCAAAAATAGAAGGTGTCATAAAGATTGCCACACTAACATGCCATTCGTTGGTCTGTTGAATTTAAATAAGCTACATGTCATTTGTCAGTACTTCTCATACTTTTGAAAGACTGTACAGAGTCGAACAGTTGGGAATAATGTTGTGTGTTTATCGAGATGAGATGAATACAAGTCATCGATCTCATTAAGAACAGAATTAGTTAGAAGAGATTAAGAAGACTCACAGCAAGAGGATATTCGAACTATGAAATATGGATGATGAATGACTACTGCCTCTTTCTTATCACAGACACATGATTGTCTTCGCTTGCTTCTTTCTGTAAGGATAGAACTGAAAGAACGAGAAAGGAAGGTAGAAAACCTCTGCAGATTTCCACCTGCCAAGACTAGAGAGAAACTGAGACGCGTGAAGATAGATATAACATGAAATGGGATCTTTTGCTTCCCTACCATGCAAAGAAAACGGTTTTAAGATGATTATAATAAATGGATAAAGATGAGTTATTGTGAGTAGAAGAAGAAAACACCTTAATCATAGTATAATCAAAAAAATAAGCGCAGAAGGAACGACGTCTCATTAATCGCATCCCTCCAAAGAACCCCTGTAAAATTATTACTGAACGCTCCCATCCATCACGTTCTAAGAAAGGCTGGTGAAGAAGAAAGAAAATAAAAACAAATTATAAGCTGCAGGAAACAGACAAGAGAGGTGAGGAAACGCTTTGGCAGCAGACCGACCCCTTTGTAGTGTAGCAAATCCGCGCAGTAGATGTTGTACCGAGGAGGGGGGACGGCCCGTTCGGTGCAGTCGCCCTGACGTTGGACTGTGTTGAGCACTGGTGGCGATGCGTCATCATCTTTGCAAGGAGAAACAGCAGCCTCATGTCGTCGTCGTCGTCCGCGAGCTGCATCAAAGAAACACATGCACTGATAACTGATACTGTTGTCGGACGATTGAGCACACAGCACTGTCTGAGTGTCGCCGACTCTCTGCTTCCATCTCTTCGTCTCCATACGGTAAGTCTTGGTCTGTTCGGCGCACACGTCAATGATTTCTTTTGTCTTTATATATATATATATATATATATATATATATATATATAGACAATTCATTATTTTCTATTGACAATCCTTTATTTCATATAACCACTAAAAACAATAAAATATTTATTTTATTAAATATAACTCCACAATTATCAAAAATATAATCTTTTACTTCATGCATCACACAACTTCTAATTTGGTCCAAAATATGAATCTTTTGGTTGACATAAATATATTAACATAAATATATGTTTATGTTAATGCTGTGTATAAAGAGAAAAAATAATGTACCGAGCGACTTTAGGATGAAATCGACATCAGTATGGGCGAAACCACAGTGTGTCTCATTTACAACAAGCTTGTTTACGATCTAATTTTTCATTGATGATTATTAGGTGATATGACATATTTCGGTATCACTCATGTGGTAATAGTCAGTAGCCACATTATCACCAACGAGGAAGTTTGAGATTGATATGATATAGTGCATCAATATGACACATCAGACTCAGACGGAATGATCGCATGCTCCTATGCTTTTCGACGTTGTACAAGATGACGCCACATAGTACATAGTCGCTTCGGAAAGCTTGGAACGATGTCATATGACGCAAGTCCGTATAAATCGATCGGCGTTCGTATGAGAGGTACAAGTCGATTGCCATTAACGGATCACGTATGACTGGCGCTCGTTCGTAAGTATAAAAGTTAACCTCTTGACCGATGTCAAGAGGAAGATTTCGAATACGTCAACTCCACTTAACCCCACTCAATATTGACTTGACCTTATGAATGGTAGAGTCAGAAAACTTCCCTCTTGGCTCTGACCTTTGTGTAAGGACTCAATGGAGAATGGAGAATAAGTAGCAACCCGTCGAGGGAGACACCACACTCGGGTGACGAAGCTTCGACTCGACATCGACCTATTCTGTTCAAGCTTTCGTATAGATGATTGTACGTACTCAAAATCGGACCAAACCATGTTAACACTTCGGCCACAACATAACACTTATCCCAAAACTTGGAGAACGTATGTTTTGATTTTTAGAAGATTGCAACAATCGGAGATTCTTCGAGTCGAAGACGAATGCAGCTCGACGGCTCAGACCCTTAAATTCCAGATCCATCGTTACATGCAAAACCCAAAACCCAATTCCAAACCAGAGAGCGGCTCGGATCCGAAACAATCTGGCTTGAATCACATCTCAAACCATCAACACTTATCGTTTAGACG
This sequence comes from Musa balbisiana, assembly GCA_004837865.1. Lineage (NCBI taxonomy): Eukaryota > Viridiplantae > Streptophyta > Magnoliopsida > Zingiberales > Musaceae > Musa > Musa balbisiana. Next base: position 811,664 of record CM017196.1, on the reverse strand, counting down.
AACATTATTATTTGTCAGTAAAGTTAGGGTGCTGTCATTGCTGATTAATAGCCATGTCATTTGAACTTTTCTCGGGAAACAAAAACTGCAAAATTATATCAATTTATTTACGAGAATCCACTCTCATATATTTTCTTTCCCCGTCTATCATAAAAATCGCATATTAAACTTAATATTATTTCCATAATTTGTAAGAGTACATAATATTTTTCCTTCAAAAACTTCCGAAATTTAATGACCATTTGAAGAAACAAAAATCAAACAACATTGCATTACGAGTTTGACGATGCGTCGGTCCTTTTCATTTATGTGTTGCTATTTTGTTATTAAATAAGCGTATTTGGCTGATTCCGTATCTTTTGCTTCTTTTCCCTCATCTCATTGCGGACTAAAACATACTACTCCTTTGTGTTGCTCGATTGCATACCTGCCGTTTGATCGGAGGAACCCGATCAGCATCCAATAAAATACCAGGTATGTTTCGAGTAAATGTGGCCTGAGGGAAAATAACTTTTTGTTCGTTTATGAAGCACGATTATGGCAAACAGGACGTGGCAAAAATTTCTCCGCGTCTCATGACCCAGACGTCGGATCATACGTTAACAACAGGACAGAAAACATATAAGTAGCTAATGAAAGTTCAGTACGTCGTCCTTTAATAGCCGTAGAAATATCTTCTGTGGAATCAGAAGCCTGTTTCTGTTCTATCTTGAACAGTAGATCACATAATCACTGATTTCCGGGCCAAGCCTTATCCAGCCCACCATACAACATCTGTTACCTCCTCGAGAACACGACGAACTTGTAGTACCACTTTCGTGGCGATAAACCATTGGATTTTGTTTTGAGGAACAGTGAACGGGGGCGGGGTGGGGGGGCAAGACACCTTTGAGATTTGTGCAATATCAATGCCTAAACTTGGGACGAAACAGAAAACCAACGTTAACCTCCGCCTCGATTCCATCGTACCGCTCTTCCTCTCCCCTTTTACCTCACTCCCCTCTATATGCCATTACTCTGAGGCAAGTGCTCTCTGTTGTTCCCCGCCGAAATCCATGGCGATCGATCACCCTCACCGCCGTACGCGGCTTTCCGCCTTACTCTTAGTCGCGCTGTGGTCGCTGGCGGAGTCCAAGTATATCGCCTACAACACCACGCAACGGATCGTCGCTGACAAGCTCAACGTCCACATCGTAGCCCACACCCACGACGACGTCGGGTGGCTCAAGACCGTGGATCAGTACTATGTCGGCTCCAACAACTCTATTCAGGTCCCTTTCTCCTGATTTCTTACACATTTGAGTGATTTCCGAATGATCCCGGCGTGAAATTTTTTATCCCCGTGTGGTCCGTAGGGAGCATGCGTCCAGAACGTTCTTGATTCGATCATTCCCTCGCTATTGGCCGATAAGAATCGCAGGTTCATCTATGTGGAACAAGTGGGTGGCTATTTCATTGCCGTGGTTCGGTTTTGATTTGGGATTTTGGGGTTCGTGGAAGACTTATACTCGAAATGAATACAGGCGTTCTTCCAGCGATGGTGGAGGCAGCAAAGCGACGAGATTAAGAATACGGTGAAGGAGCTCCTTAGCTCTGGCCAGTTAGAATTCATGTAAAGACTTCCTATTTTTGTTTCTTTTGGCAGTGTTAATTTGATGTGGATCATTGTTATCATGAATTCACCAAGGCGTCTCTTTCGCTTTTGCTATTTCCTCTTTTTCTAAATTATGGTGAGTAGTTTTACAAATTAAAATTTCACCTTTTCTCTTTGAAGAAATGGTGGCATGTGCATGCATGATGAGGCTGCAGTCCATTACATTGATATGATTGATCAGACGACCCTTGGGCACCGATTTATCAAGCAGGAATTTGGTATAATACCTAGGATTGGTTGGCAGATTGATCCCTTTGGACATTCTGCCGTACAAGCTTACTTGCTTTCTGCAGAGGTAACATTTTGTGATTGACATCCATATCTAGCTTTCTGCTTTACTTTCATGGATATGGTCCATCCATGTTAATGTTTTTTTCACCCTTGTGGTGATTGATGAACTCAAGCTAAGATAACTTCTCTTCCAGTATTACTTATCTGTTATAAGTTCTTCATATATTGCTATGATGCATATGTGCTATTTGTTTCTAGCATCGAATAACATTTGTTTCCAATATTAACTATAGCCAAGATTGTGATGCAGATCATGTGAAATTCAAAGTGATGTCTATTTTTTCTGTTTGTATCGTTTATAAATTGGTAGAAGCTTGATGCTTTTCTATGGTTACTAAAAAGATTTATTACAGAAATAATACTGATAGATATTGTTCCTGATTCTTTGGATAAAAGGAAGAACATTGATGAAATAACTAGTATGATAGCTTCTCACTATGCTTCAATATTAGGTCAACTCTGATACCAATTATTAGATCCCTGCTTGATGGGATTTGATAACTGGTATCAGAGTTGACAACGATTAATAATAACTAGATTATTAGTTAATAACAACCGATTTGTGCTCAACGAATTTGTCATTATTGGTTAATAACAATTAATAGTACCAATTATTGGTTGTTATTACTATACTCACCAATTAATAATAAACTCATCTTTTGTAAGTGCATTCTTTAATGTCATCATCTAAAATATGACAAGCATTATATCATTTCTTTGTATGAAGAATCAAGAATGTTGTTATGTCTATCAATTTAAAGTCGTGCTATCCTATCTAAATGATATGTTATTATATATAAAATAAAAGCTATAGACTTTTTTCATTTCAGACCCTTGCATGATATTTTTCTTTGAAGAGGCTTTAATAAATTGCAGGTTGGATTTGATGCTCTTTATTTTTTTCGGATTGATTACCAAGATCTGGCAAAGCGAAAAGACCTGAAGAGTCTTGAGGTTATATGGCGGGCTTCTAAGTCCCTTGGCTTGTCTGCAGATGTGAGTCTATTTTATTCTTGCACCTGATTATTTCATTATTCTGTTTCTCCTTCGTACCTTATTATGTTTCTTTGTTTAGATTTTCACTGGTATATTCCCAAAGAACTATGAACCTCCCCCAGGTGGCTTTTACTTTGAAGTAAACGATGATTCTCCTGTAATTCAGGTAATTTGTTTTTAATGGTATTTAAATGTCTCGGTGTTTTTAGAGTATCTGATTATTATATTTCTTTCTTATGAAGGATGACCCTCTTTTGTTTGATTACAATGTTCAAGAGCGTGTTGATGATTTTGTTGCTGCAGCTCTATCACAGGTAGTGTTATCAGCTTGGTGGTTCCATAGTTTCTTTATTTCTTCTCTAACCTTTTTTTGAAGTTCCTTAGGATAACCAGAACTTAATTTGCTGCAATATTTGAAGTACATAACTTTACGCAGACACCAGTTCATGGCTAGTCCAGTTATGATTATGTGTCTGCTTGTTATGTGAAACAGGTTTGCTGATTGAAAATTCAAAATTGAGGTACTAAGATTTGTCTGCCATTGCAGAACCTCAAACTCAAAATTTTTGGTTTTCTGTCATATTTGATCACCTGGATATTTTGATATTTCAGGACAGTTCAAGATACTCCTTAAACACGTTAATGCACTTTGGATCATATCTGCATTTACACATCTGTCATAAAGAAGATCTAACACAACATTTTCGTGAGCGTTTTTTTTTCAAATTATATAATCTGTCAAATTAATTGTTGACTATATCCACAAAATGTTGAATGCCTATACTATCATTTTATGATGTGTGCTAAATTTTAGTTCCCATGTCCTTTGGATAATTGACATATTAACATGCCATCCCATTTTATTTATATGAAACTTTGGCATAGAAGCCATGTCATGTAGTTTATAATAGTTTGCTATTTTCTGGTTGTGAGTACACAACATATTTTATCAGTCTTCATTACTCACTACTCGTGGTAAATTCCATCTCATTTTTCAAACAATCTACAATACCTCCATCAGATGCAGAAGTACAGGAGCTTAATTTAGATTTTTTGCTATAAAGTTTACGTTGTGTTCGTTATCAAGATTTATTGTAATCTTCAGTAACAATGTAGTAAACAATTTCTATGGTCTATCATATTTTACATGCGAGCAATATAGTTGCAGGAAATTATCAGTTAAATGACAACTAATAACATGTATTTTTAGGTTTACATGCACGTCTGAATGTGTAAACAACAGTGTCTTTGTTCAAAATTCATTGTTAAATTGATGGTTCGTCTAGACCCCTGAGATATATGAAACTTATGCTATAGGCTAAGGAATGTTGTGATACAGTATTGTGTGCTCTTCATTTTCTTGTCCAATGAATGTTGTGATACAGTATTTTGCTGTGCCATGTCATGCTCTGGTTAGTACGTTCCACCATAGTACATATATGCATGTGTATGTTTTTTACACACCAACTTATATGTGTTACCTATACTTGTTTGAGATATTGTAGCTAGTATCATGTACAATTTAACTCGTCTCAGGAAGCAAACTATTAAAAGGTTTGTTTTATATTTTCAGGCAAACATTACCAGAGCAAATCATATAATGTTTACCATGGGGACAGATTTCAAGTACCAATATGCAAACTCATGGTTTAGGCAGTTGGATAAATTCATTCATTATGTCAACAAGGTATTTTTTTTTTCTGATAATATAAAGAAAATGACTTGTTGAGGTGTAATTTCTTGAGATATTGCTATTTAGAAAAAAATTCATTTCTTACATTCTTTCCTTTTGTGATTATTCCTTTTTATATATTATCAGATATCATGATCTAATGTTTCCATTCACTAGTATGTAACGAAAGAGTTATTAGACCTTGGTTGCCTACATTTATTCTTGACCATAGCCATGAAATGTACAATTATTTTTATAATTGTATCAACTAGTGTGTATCATCTATGTTTATTTCTACATCATATTTTACTCACTAATAGACCCTTCAAGGGCTTAATTTTGCCCTATTTTCATATTTTATGTTTAAAATCCTAGACCCACTCATTTATGAAACTGATATGCTAAAAAAAGTCAAATATTATTTGCCATATACTATTCATTAACTTAAACTGGGTCTAGTTGGTGGGTTTTGTATTCTTTCTCTACAACAACAATAAAGTTGTAAGTTCCAACTATTTTTGTTCAGCTACATTGATCTTTTACCACCATTGAGATATGTAAAAGGTAATATGTTTAGTTAAGTTCAGAGTACATAAATCTTTATTTTTAGTTTCTATTAAAGTTTTTTTTAAATTTTTTTCAACCTCGCCTCTTACCATTAACATTAATCATTTCACCTCTTTTGATTTTCGCATTCGAAGATCTCATAAGCACATGCCCATGTCATTTTTAATGATTTTCTCTCATTATCCTTTATTAAAGTGATACTTGGTTGTTCATGAATAAAAGTACTTCTTTTCCTGTCTTTCCTATTAACTCCATACATCAATCTCAATATTCTTATCTTGGCAATACAAACTTTTTCTATATATTATTTTTTAACTGCCCAATACTCAGATCCATAAAGCATTGTCGGTCTCATAACTGTCTTATAAAATTTTCATTTTAATTTTATAGGCATCCAATGATCACACAGGACTCCTGACGTCCCTTGCCATTTTAATCATCCTGTTTTTACTTTATGAATAATATCTACATCGATCTCTTCATCTTGTTGAATAATTGATCTAAGATATATAAAACTTTTATTTAAAGGGATTTTTTGTCCATCCAACTTAACTATATTCTCTTGTTTATTCTTAGAATTACTAAAATTGCATCTCATATATTCACATATTTAATTTAAAATCTTTAGTTTCTAAGGATTACCTCCATAGCTCAAATTTATAATTAATTTTAGTAATTCTCTCATCAACTAAGATAATATAATCAGTAAATAATATGCATCAGAGAGGTCTATTATGTTAGTGATTACTAAGTTCATCCATTATCAATATGAAAAAGCAAGGACTTAATACAGATCTTTATTGTAATCCTATACTAATAGGAAACTAACTATACACGGTCCCTATAGTTCTAATAGGAGTAGCTACATTATCATACATATCTTTAATAACATTAATATAATTATTGGATACACCTTTGTTTTCTAAAACCCAACATAATAAATCTCTAGGAACCTTATCATAGGCTTTCTCTAAGTCAATAAAAACTATATACAAATCTTTTTTTTTCTCCCTATACTTTTTTATTAATAACCTTAATAAATAAATATCTTTTATGGTTGATCTTGCAGGAATAAATCCAATTAGATTTTCAGAGTTTCAAGCCTTATCATACTTTCAAGTTTCAATAACTCTTTCCTAAAGTTTCATCATATGGCTCATGATTTTAATTCCTCCATAATTTGAATAATTTTATGTCACCCTTATTCTTGTAAATTGACACTAAAAAACTCTTTCTCCATTCATCAGACATCTTTTTATATCATTTCTCTCTCTTTAAAAAATGTGAGACACATTAGTTGAGCTTTTTTTCTCCATGTTTTAGGATGGGCGGGTTAATGCCTTGTATTCTACACCTTCCATCTATACTGATGCAAAATATGCACTGGAGGAGACTTGGCCTCTGAAGACTGGTGACTTCTTTCCGTGAGTGAAATGCTTGCAAATCGTGGAAATGTTATCAATTATCTCATATAGTTTTTCTTTTATGTGACAAATTCATTCCTATCCATTCAGTTATGTAGATAATCCAAATGCATACTGGACTGGATACTTCACCAGTAGGCCAGCCATAAAAGGTTATGTGAGAATGATGAGTGCTTATTATCTGGTATGTAGAACACCTTAAGTTTCGTTTTGTATTCTACATGTAGCCATTTCAAATTTTTGATCTGCTGATGAGAACATGCCTAACTTTGTGGTAATATAATCAGGCTGCTAGGCAATTAGAATTTTTCACAGAAAGAAATAGTTCAGGCTACACTACTGACAGTCTAGCTGATGCTCTAGCTATTGCTCAACATCATGATGCGGTCACTGGAACAGAGAAGCAGCATGTGGCTAATGATTATGCAAAGCGACTATCTATAGGCTATTCAGAGGTTACAACATCAACTCATGTTAATGCAGTCTGTTAGTAATTATAAGATGGGAAATTTTTTGATATTAAATGGTACATACAGGCTGAAAAGCTAGTTGGTGCTTCTCTTGCTTGCTTAACTGAGCCAATATCAAGACCTGGTTGTTACAACATGACAACAAAGTTTGAACAGGTAAACTTCTTTTATTCTTGCTAGGTGATTCCAATTTGTTCATGCTACTAATCCTCTTAAGTCTTATCTTTCTGCATATGAGTGTCTCATTTAGATTTTATTAGAATGCTCGGGCCGTTGACTATAAAACAATGTCAGATATAGCAAATGAACATTATTTTCCTTAAAAATTTTAGCTCTAGATAGTTATGGTGGACTAAATACATAATTCTCGAATTTATTCATTGAAGTTCCAAACATCAGCATGCCAGCTATGTTCACTACTACATTAAGAGTATACGTTAGTAATCACACAACTAGCCTGCTATTGTGATTTTTCATCTACGGTAGACATACTATGATGTTGGTTCTGAATAAGAGAATAACAAAGCACATGAATTACTGTAAATCCTGTGGCTGTTTCACGACCTATATAGTTTATTGTTCCAGTGCTATGTTTTTCAGTAACTATGTAGTTTATTTCACTAAATCAGCAGAAGTCATGCACTTATGTAGTATATGCTAAAGAAAAGCATTTTTTACTTGTCCCTCCACCATGAAACCGTACACAAATAAATTGTAGGGTCATTTTCACAATTTGTTTAAGAAAATATTCAAGGGATATTCTTTTTCTCTTCTTTTCAGTGTCCTCTTCTGAATATAAGTTATTGCCCACCATCTGAAGTAGATTTGTCTCGTGGAAAAAAATTGGTAAGTTCTAATATCAAATATTTTTCTATGATATTTCTTCTGGTTATGTCTTATGGAAAAATCTTTTTTTTGGGGTTCACGTGTAATCCATAAATCTATTATTTTTAGATTGTTCTTGTCTACAATTCTCTTGGATGGAAGCGGAATGACATTATTCGTATACCTGTAAGTAAATATTCTTCCCTATTACTCATCCTTAACTGATGTATTTCTTTATTTTTCTAGTCATTTCCAAGTCTACTAGAATCTTTTAGAGAGATGTAGCTTCAGATTTGGATTGAATTTCTTAGTTCATACATTAGCATGCCAGTGCAACCTTGCCTACGTCAGTTTTGATTATATATGTTCCTTGTACTATTTATCACTTTTGCCTGTAAGGAAATTGTTGACCCATGCATCACCATATATCGATTTCTCATAACAGAAAAAGACAATGTCATACTGGGAGCAGATGATCTACTTTGTTCCTTTTCTTCAAAACACCATGTAAGAACTGGGACTAAGTGGATTCTGTCCTAGGAAATTGCAAGGAAGGTATTGCAACATCACTTGAATTTTAAGAAACTTATACATAATTGTACTTGTTTCAGGTGATTAGCGAATCTATTGTTCATGATTCTGACGGAAATGAGATTGAGTCTCAGCTTTTGCCTTTAGCAGATGCTACAATCAACTTACGAAGTCACCATGTCAAGGCATACTTAGGCATTTCTCCAAGTATCACACCCAAATTTTGGCTTATTTTTGCAGTATCAGTACCACCTCTTGGTTTTAATACATACTTTGTTTCAAGTACAAAAGGAAAAGGTAAAACTATCTATTTGCGAAGTTATTTTTATATTTATAGAATACCGTACCGTACCGATGTACCGATCAATTGTCAGTATGATACATACTGAGGTATACCGAGCTGTACCGAGTATATTGACACATGGTACACTAAGGTGTACCGATGTAACTCCTGTACCGGTCCTCTATCGGACCAGTACATACCACCTGTACCGAGCGGTACAGTACGGTATTGCAAACCATGGTTTATACACATTTTAGAGACATGATATGTATCTGAACTATCTGATGAAAAAGTTGCAGGTTCAGTTGCTTCAGTATCAACCTTTTACTCATCAGAAGAAAGTAAGAAAAGCAACATCGAAGTTGGAAAAGGAAAATTAAAGCTTCTGTATAATGTGAAAGATGGAACACTCACTCATTACTTGAATAGCAGAAGCTTGGTATGTTTTGATGGTAGAAGATGGGTGTTTTATCGATCTTTTTATGGTTATTTATTTGCTCTCTTAGTTTTTGAGGTTCTACTAACTGTCATATTGCAGTAAAAGTTTGCTTTTAGATCTGATATTTGAAATTTGACACGGAAAATCATGATACCGTTCTTGTAGCTTTCCAAGCTTATGGTTGTGTTGTGAATATGCAGTAGCATTTGATTTTTATTTCTCTGTAAAGCTTTCCATGTCCCTAATTGGTGGTCTGTTTTCAAGGTAAAAGCAAGTATGGAACAGACATACAGTTACTATGCTGGTGACAGTGGAAGCGGTAGTGATCCTCAGGTACAAATCCTTGCTTCAAGTTATATGTTCTTTCTCATATAACTTTGTGATGTTTAATTTATAACCATGGTTAACGTTATGGATAAGTTTCTCAAGAAACTTGTTTTAATTGTTGAAGGCTTCTGGAGCATACATATTTCGCCCAAATGGTACATTTCCCATAAAGCCTGAAAAGAAGGTACTTATTTCTTTTTAGATAATTTGAATTATCCCATGTATCAAGAGTTTATCAATGTAGTAAATGTCTCCTAAATATTCATATATTATCTTATTTCTCAAGACACCAACCACAATTGTTCGAGGATCTATACTAGATGAAGTGCATCAGCAGATCAATCCATGGATATATCAGGTAACAATTTTTAAAATTTTGGTGGATCCTATTGTAATAATTAGTACAAGAACTACATTATATATCTATGCTGGGTGTACCTATACATACCTGCATCTCTACTGTTTATTGAAACTTGTGGGTCATAGAAAGCCTTGTCAGCCAAACCATTTTTAACACACACACACACATATGTATGTATTTTTTTTGCTTTTTATGTAGCAGCTTGGTATAAAAAAGAAAATACTTGATAAATAAGAAAAATTCACTTGGGGCATTTGGATGGTGTGCTAACTTGCTGAATCTACCTAATGGCATTTAAATTCTTTGGAGTGGATAGGCACCTTGAAATCATACCAAATGTTCTTGAAGTTGATTTGGATATTTTCAAAATTTGAATTGTGTAGACATCTATAAAGAGGTCAATCAAGCTGCCGACTTGCTAATCTTGGTAGGAACCAAATGATGAATTGTATCTGAAGGACTCATATTCATTACAACTTTCGTCTATTTGGAGTCGCCTTTTGCAATGCGCTTTTAAATTAATTATATTCTCTTTTGGGTAAAGAAAACTGAATTCCTGTCTCTATTTTATTTTTTTTGCTTTTGCTGTACCAGGGATCCTTTTATCTTTCTGTCCAAAAATCCCAGTACTCCTATTATCATGACAGCTAACCTTAACATTACATATATGCACTGAGCAAGATTTCATAAAAATAAAAAACAAGACAGTGGTATAAGTCCTCTCTGAAACAATTGTAATCTGTGCACTTTTAGTGGACTTAGATGAACCATATAATGCATGCAACATCCTGTAGTCATGTATCTGACTGAATTCTCTCCAATTTGCACTCCTCTGGATTCAAATATCATCTGTTCTGCATTTTTGTTTCCCATATCAGATAATTGAGAATCATGTGAATTTAGAGTAGTTCAGTTTTTCAAACTACATAGTCAAAACTGAATTAGAGATAACATGGGAACATAAGATAGGCAATAACAAAATTAAGACTCATTTTGCTTGAATGGCGTGCTTATCATGTTTCCACACAAGTCTTTCTATGCACCCTATGTGTAATGGAATTAAATAAGAATCTTAAAGTTCTATGGTTCTGTGGCGTGAAGTAGACATAGTTATCATGTTTCCACAGAATTTTTTGTATATTTTCTGTACAAGAATGGAATTAACAAGAGTTTCAGGAAAGGCTAAACAGTTTAGGGATGCTGACCAACACAAATTTCACTACTCAACTAGTAAATATGGTATCTCTATGTGCAGGTTTCCAGGGTTTACAAGGACAAGGAGCATGCAGAAGTGGAATTTACAGTAAAGATTTTTTTATTAGAGCTTTTAGGGTTTCCTATGTTTTTCACATTTAATACCTTACCTAGTGCTCATGTTGGTTGTTACTAATGAAGATCTTACACTGATATATGGTCATGTTAGGTCGGGCCAATACCAGTTGATGATGAAATTGGGAAGGAATTAGTGACTAAAATTACAACAGGCATGGCGACGAATAAAACATTCTACACAGATTCCAATGGACGTGATTTTATTAAAAGGGTATTTGTGCTACATAATTTACTATATTTTTCAAGTGTTACCAAAAAATTACATTATATTGGCATGTTAAACTTTGGCTTGAAGTTGACCAATGTTTAATATGTCTTTTTCTTCATATTTGCACTTCCAGTGAAATGTGTATATGATTCATTCAGAGTAAATGAGAAACAACCAATAAAAGTTACTTTCATATATTGACAGCACATGAGAAGTCTTGGGATGCCTTGAAAATCTGCAATTGTATGTTCTTATGATTTATCACTTTCTATTTGATTTGATTTTTCTCAACTGGAAAAAATAGAAGCACATCTCGGACTAGCTGGTCATTGCCAGATGCAATTAAATATACAAGCATATGTAGAGGTCTTTTTTTATATCCATTCAGACTCTTTTAATTTTGTTTATCTGAAATAGTTGTTGCAGGTTTAATGGGGCAGCTTATACAAAAAATTGTTTTATGTTATTCATGCTTCATATGCCCTGTAAACTGCCACTACTTTTCATCTTTTTTTGTGTGGTGGAAACCGTGGGTTTGATTGCCAGAGAGTTTATTGTTATTCCCAGGTTCATAGAATTATAGATCATAAATTTCTTGTGTCAGTGTTACTCTGTGAACCAATGATCAGACAGATCAAGGTTTTAAACTACGGATCAATGTTGTACTAATACATGTATAAGTTTGAACTAGAGAGAAAGAGGGAGAGATGAGGGGAGGGTTGCTGCAGGACTATTATTTCTAATTTGAATAAATTTCATTAGTTTAGGGGTATTTTGAAGATGTTGTAAGATGCCACATGGCAATATCTCCAATGTTTCTACTTTAGGTCCTTGATCCTTTGGTTGCTGAAGGAAAAGAAAAAGGATGTCAATGAGGAAAACATGTAAGAAATCAAAACTTGGTTTGATTGAAAATTACAAATCTTGATTAAAGATTTCACTTGTACATGATGTTTCCATCATCCTTTGAAGATAAAAATCTACAAACTAAATCTATCATTAAAAAGAAGAATGGTCTCCAAAACAAATGTATCAAGGACTTGACACTCTCACCAAGCCATGGGCTAGGAAGGGTGAATCTGTGTTCAGGATTGGTCACCGGTTCCATGCCGGTCCATGATCGGACTGGTATGGGTTTGGTCTGCCTTGTGTACCATGTGTTCAGCATACCACAATATTGTTGGGGAAGGGAAAAGATGGGAGGAAGAAGGAAGAGGAAGTGATGTCTTGGAGCGAGGAGCATACGGTCAGCAGCATGCAGGTGACTATGGGTGGAGAGCAGACACACAATTCCTTGCAAGGCGTCGCATTGCAAACCCGGGATAAGGTTGTAAGATAAATTATATATACACACACACACACCGGTTGCTGGTTGATGGTCAGACTGATAGATGCTGGATGAATCATACCGAACTGGTTGGTTTTGCAATCGATGATCTTAAGCTGTAAGAGGATATTTTTGTGACTTGGGCCTTAGTAATCCAGGTCACAGAAGAACAACCTTACCTTGGTCATTAGCAATGTTTATTTATAGTGTTTATTCACTGCTTTCATGGCTTATCCAGTTCTTGTTCCGGTGCTTTGTTTATAACCTCCATAGTGGAATTTATGATAGCATCATTCATGAGAAGAGGCTTTCTCACTGTATTATAATCTTACATCATCTGCAGGTCCGAGATTACAGATCAGATTGGGAGTTCCAAGTTAACCAACCTGTTGCCGGAAACTATTACCCTGTAGGTTTATGGTTCAGATGAACACTCCTGTCCTTTTTACTTTTCTTCCGAAACTTAAATGAGGTGTCTAATAGATATTCTTATCATGTAAATAGAGTTATTCTATGAGGATAAAAGTAAAAAAAGATGAGTGAAAACTGGGTAGCATATTATATATTATTATCTTTAAATGGGCAGGCTTTATATTCGTATTGTGCTATTTCAGATCAATCTTGGAATTTACATGCAAGATGATAGCACAGAATTCTCAGTACTGGTAGACCGTTCTGTTGGTGGTTCTAGCATACTGGATGGGCAAATTGAGCTTATGCTTCATAGGTAAGTTAACTTAAGATGAACAAAGTACTTCAGTTGAAATCCACTGTTTTTTATAGTGTTTATTCACTGCTTTCATGGCTTATCCAGTTCTTGTTCCGGTGCTTTGTTTATAACCTCCATAGTGGAATTTATGATAGCATCATTCATGAGAAGAGGCTTTCTCACTGTATTATAATCTTACATCATCTGCAGGTCCGAGATTACAGATCAGATTGGGAGTTCCAAGTTAACCAACCTGTTGCCGGAAACTATTACCCTGTAGGTTTATGGTTCAGATGAACACTCCTGTCCTTTTTACTTTTCTTCCGAAACTTAAATGAGGTGTCTAATAGATATTCTTATCATGTAAATAGAGTTATTCTATGAGGATAAAAGTAAAAAAAGATGAGTGAAAACTGGGTAGCATATTATATATTATTATCTTTAAATGGGCAGGCTTTATATTCGTATTGTGCTATTTCAGATCAATCTTGGAATTTACATGCAAGATGATAGCACAGAATTCTCAGTACTGGTAGACCGTTCTGTTGGTGGTTCTAGCATACTGGATGGGCAAATTGAGCTTATGCTTCATAGGTAAGTTAACTTAAGATGAACAAAGTACTTCAGTTGAAATCCGACATGTTTTTTTATGTGACATTCAATTTATATAACTAGACTGATTTTATGTTTTATTTATTATTGTATATTGTACAGGAGATTGCTCTATGATGATGGTCGAGGTGTTGGGGAGGCACTAAACGAGACAGTTTGTGTCGATGGTGAATGTGCAGGACTAACAGTATGTATATATTGGTTGTTATTTGTGCATGTTTATCATTTTTTAATCAACCTTTTGAACTTATTGATGGCTCTTCGAAGAGAGAAATCTTGATTGAATGACATGGTGGAATACTATGAGATTGGAGTAAATTTACTTGAATTTGATTTGTCTAGGAGGAAAATACTCTGTTGTTTTGGTTGAATTTCATACTAGAGGATATTTTCATAGACTATCTAGTTTCTATTACTTGTTCGGCGTCAGAAACAAACTTTTCGTATCTGCACATACCATCTAAATCAAGGTACTTATGCCAAGTGAAAAGCTTTGCAGGTAATTTACATGGAAGCTTAATGGGTTATCAATTTTGACAGGTTCAAGGTAAATTTTATGTTAAAATTGATCCGCTTGGAGAGGGATCTAGGTGGCGTCGGACGTTTGGCCAGGAGATATATTCTCCTCTCCTTGTAGCATTCTCGAAAGAGGTAATACAGCGTCTAGTACCTTGGCTTATAAGTTTGATGCAGGTTCACCATTTTTGTTTTCTCCAGGATGGTGGTAATTGGACAGGATCCCATACTGCAAATTTCTCAGCAATGGATCCCTCCTACAGCTTGCCAGATAATGTTGCACTGATCACTCTTCAGGTATGTGACTTTTCTGCAAAAGATCCTTCCAGAGGCGACCACAGCAAACATTTAATTCTGATAAAATTGAAGCAAAGATGCTTATTGAGTTCTGTATCTGCATGCCTTTTTGTTACATTTTACTTTCTTGTTGTTAATATATTACTAAGCCAACTTGAAGAATATTTCTAAACTACTTGTCTGAAAATTCTAAATGATTGCAGTTTACCAATGTTACTGGGATCTCAGTCTCTAAATTGGGGCAAATTACTAGTGATTTGTGTTTGGTGCTTGTCATTCTCTGGCACAAAATAACGTACCTTGCAACCATCTTGGGGATTTTCTGTCAGATATGCACATTGCTGACGTTATCTTACGTAGTACACATTAGACTCTGTGAGATTTGCTCTAACAAATTAATGATTCAACAATTTTCTTCCAATCTCTTTCGGTTATCCATAACATAACTGTTATGAATACCCACATGCAAATGCACATTGTGAAACCGAAATAGTAGCATCCATGTTACATTTGAGATTTATATCAACATGGTATCATCGGTGGTCTGTGATCATTGGAAATCTCCAAAAGCCAAGTCCAGAAGCTGAAATGAAGAGGCTAATTACTTTACAGGACTAGATCATTGTGGTATAAGTTGTGGTTACTGGTAGTTTTAACATGTTCAGACTGATAGGTGAGTGATCTCCATGTTTTTTTTTTGTTCTTCTCCTTAATATCTTATTTTTCGAAAATTTAATATGCTGTCAGGCACTTGAAGATGGAAATGTTCTCCTTCGGTTGGCACACCTTTATGAGGTATTATTTCTCTTATTTCCCATTACAATATGTCATTCAAGTGGTGGATTCTTTCTACTTGTACATGGAATTTAGTAGGACTTCCAAGTTGAGTCTATTCCTAATTTGTTTTGTTCATTTGACAATGTAAAGGTGGGAGAGCATAAAGACCTCTCTGCAATGGCCTATGTGGAGCTTAAGAAGATGTTCCCAGTGAGAAAGGTAAAGGAATTCAACTAAACTGATTTTCTAACGAGCAATTATAATAACATCATTTCTGTGATTCTGCTATTCCAGATTGGCAACATAATAGAAATGAACTTGTCTGCTAATCAAGAGAAGGCTGCAGTGGAGAAAAAGAGACTGAAATGGAAGACTGAGGGTTCTTCTGGTGTTGAAACCATTGCGAGAGGAGCGCCTGTCGACCCTTCGAAGCTGGTTGTGGAGCTCGCACCAATGGAAATCCGCACATTCATGATAAAATTCGATTATATTACCTTTGCCAAAATTGGTGATAGTTGAAATGTGTAACTCAAACCATCATTGACTTTAATGTAGACCCATGTTGCTAATAATGCCGAGCCTTAGAGCATAATCTTATTTCACTAGCTTTTCACCAAATGTTACGTGCTCTGGGTTCGTCCTGTTCCACATATGTTCTAGCACTTTCCTAGTCGAAAGTAATTTGTTCTAAAATAGTCTTTCTACTCTGGATTACAAGATATCTCTGGTTTTCGATCGGGATCGTAACTGTATTTTGAGTTTCTGAAGATATAAGGGGTTGTACTTTTCCTGCTAATATTTCTGTATATAATTTCTGTAATTTGATTGATTTTGTTGCTTACTAATGAGCTTTTTCTTCCGAGTGCCAGTTTATCTTCTTGAGAAGACCATCCAGGAGGAAAGGATTGGACCAGAAGTGATGTTAACTTCAATTGATGAGGTTGACTCTCTTATGTTAGCTCCTCGTGAAGTTTATGGTGAATCACATTCTATCATCTAAATTATAGGATACAATTGCTAAAAGTATTGTATGATCGTGTCAGAGGAATATGAAAGAGCGGTTGCAGATGACATGCTACGCATCACAGCGGAGGAGATGCGGAAGGTACGCTTTGACATTGACAAATCCCATCATATCTCCATAGAACTTTTAGATGTCTCGAGATCATCGCATGGTAAGTTAAAAAATTGATTGCATTTTACATCCATAGTTTGAATTATAATACCAATCGATATATTATTTTCATTAGAAGGTTATTATGCCCATTTAAATATAAATTTAAATATATAATAATTCAAAACGATTTAGAGAATTAAACTTGATATCGGGTTTGGAGAGCTAAACCGCGACCAAAAAGATTCAATCTAAGATAATGCTATTAATAGTCTAAGTCGTCTCAATTACTACCTAGTGACAAAACTCAATTGTTTAGCTTGAGGTCACTCTTAAGTGTCGATACCACATTAATTTTATTAGATTTCTTCTCAACGTATGTTTAAGTTTAGTAGTCCATATTATATGAGCCTTTTAGGCAAATGATGCCTTCTCTCATAAATAAAAAACTTAACGATGCTTCTGACATCCATATCGTAAAAAATATATTTGGATGCGATTTATCGTATTTTAAATTTTTAGTTTATTTTTTTATAAAAGGTTTGACAGAATAATATTTTAGATATTTTGATGGCATTTTGAGGTGAGAGTGAGGGAAAAAGTGGTACACCTCATCACATAAATAAAGTTGTACGGGGGTTGGAGACAGCTCGGTGGTTGGAAATGAGTGGGAAGAAACAGATCTTTGTTCTGTCGGGGCAGAGCAACATGGCCGGCAGAGGCGGCGTCAGACACCACCGGTGGGACGGAGTCGTCCCTCCGGAGTGTCGTCCCAACCCTTCCATTCTTCGCTTCTCAGCCCGAAGCGACTGGGAGGAAGCCCACGAGCCTCTCCACCGCGACATCGACACCACCAAGATCTGCGGCGTCGGCCCGGGCATGGCCTTTGCCAACGCCCTCCTCCCCCGCCTCTCGGACGAGGCGGTCCTGGGGCTGGTACCGTGCGCCATCGGCGGCACCGCCATAAAAGAGTGGGAGCGGGGATCGCGGCTCTACGAGGAGATGGTGCGAAGGGCTACGAAGGCGGCCGAGCTCGGCGGCGGTGGGGAGATCAAGGCGGTGCTTTGGTACCAGGGGGAGAGCGACACGACGTCGCATGGTGCTGCGGAAGCGTACGCGGCCAACATAGAGAAGCTTATCCGGGATGTCCGATCGGATCTCTCTCTGCCTTCTCTGCCGTTCATCCAGGCGAGTCTGGTTCCAATTATAACTTCTTTTCTTTTCCTTTCTGCGATGCTCGTCTTCTGTTTCCATGCTGCAAGACCCTGCCTTGGCATTGGCTTATTTTTCGTTCTGTAGGTGGTGTGAATATGAGCGTAGAGCAACCAGCAGATAGGAATCTGATCCACGGAACCACTGATCGTCTAGATAGACATCATGTTAATTAACCTAGCTGGTATGAATTTTGACGATCGATAGCAAGATCCATGGTCGAATCCACCACTTTTCATTATTCATATCCAATTAGCCAAACAGACCACCATTTAAAGGCAACTCTGCAGAAATGCCTCATGTTTGGGTTCTACTGAACATAAACATGATATTCCTTTACTCTACCTTTGAAATATTCTCTTCTATGTGAGAATGTGGTGGAAACAGGACTGAGACAATAACCATTTCTTCCTGGCATATATACTTAAGGGATCAAGCAGTATCTTTGAAATATGAAACTATTTGTTAGTCCTAGGTTGTGCTCTAGTTATTGCTCACTCTAATGTAAGCACTGGCAGAACAAATATTGTGGAGGGCGTGAAGGGATGAGAAAAAGTTTTCTATGATAGGAAAATTGGGTAAAAGGAGGATGATCCTCTTAATAAGACGAAGAATTCACATATCGCTATCTTAGCCATAAAGAGAGTGAAGGGCAGGGGAACTTGTCAACAAAGACATGGGTTAGAAGTTGGATGAAATACACAATATATGAAGGAGGATAAGATTTACTTGCTCTCGGAGAGTCTGAAAGCTGATATTTTCTTTTCTCCTCCTTCGGGTTGGTTGTCATTCTAGCATAAAGGTTGGGTGAGGGGACATGTAACAACCAAAGCCTATCTGTTTGCAAAAGAACCTGATCAGTTAGCAAAGTCTTTTTTAATAGAGTTATGTTAGAGAAAAGTTCGCAATTAAATACAATCAGTTAGCAACTAAACTTGATCAGTTAGGAACAAACACCTGCCCTTTCTCATCTATTCATAAAAATCTGAGTGAAAGTTACATTTAGACCCTATTGGCTTTGATTTAAGAACATAGCCTTAATTGGCAGCAAATAATCTTGCCCCTTGTATTAAAACTATTTTACTAGACCAGGTCTTGAACTCATATGGAGTAATGTATGCTAGTGATTAGTGATCTTAGGCAGTTTAGATGTGTTACTGAAAAATTCTACCATTTGATTGGTTCTTATATTAAGACCAACAAAAAAGAATTCATGTGTCATGAATGCAATATTTCGGCAGCTGCACATAAAAGAGGGAGTGCACCATCCAGTAACCTTGTTTCCAACTGGACCAAGCGAAATCACCTGGTCCATGCGTCTGTCCCTCTTCCAACCAGTAAATACCTGGTGGCATGCCTGGTGTTTTAAACTTTGATTGAAGCACACTTTAATCTGTAGGATCAAGGGCAGAGACAAGCATCACTATATGATTTCTTCCGTTTCCTACTAATTGACTTTGTCGGTCATTAATTTGTTCAAGCCGAGCATCAAAGTGTCACAATATCCTCAATTTCAACTTTATCTGTGGAAGAAAGGTAGGACATGCTGAAGATGATGTCTTGTTAGGTCACACGAACCATAAACCAAAAAGTAATTGAACCATGAGAGAACTGGCTTGGTATCAAATTGATAGAATTTAACAATTCCTATTGAGCATTTTCTTAGATTGAAGGAAGGACATGGAAAATAGTGAAGAGAAATAGAATCAATAGAAACAGTAAACTTCAATAACTTAAGTTCTGATGCGTGCAGGAGTTTACAATACTTTTATAGCTTCTCACACTTCCTCTCTTTTATGTCAGTAATGTCGGACTAAAATGCTGCTTTTATGTGAGACTTCCACTCTTTTATGTCGTGGAGTCTTCTAGGCTGATAAAGGGGTAACTACGCCTTTGGAATTTACATCTTAATGCAGTTGTTTCTGAAAACCTCGGTTTATCCATGGTAAAATAAGAGTGGTAGGTATTGAATGTAGTTGGCCTAAGATAATGGGCCTAGGTTATGTTATTGATCTAGAATAAGTGATTGACCTAGGTGCATATGGAGAGGAAGGTGGCTGGTCTTGCTTGAAGGCTAAGGATACACAAAGTTAGAAGAGTATAAGATCGATGAGAGGATTTAGTGAGGAGAATTGTGCAATCCACCAGAATGGAACATCTGTCATTGTAATTGCATCTGAATGTTCTGAATATTGTGCCACTTTTTGTAAGATCTACAAGTAAATAACTTCTGGAAATTTTTAATTTTGAAAAAAAAAACAAAATCCTACAATTAACATGGAATTAGTGAGGATGAGTTGAATGAAACTTTTAATTTAACATGAATCTGAAGCAAAATAGAATTGGAACCTTAACTTGATGATGTGAATTCAGCATGCCAAGTTGGATAACAAGAATCAGTTCAATGATGAATTTTCTTTTGTAAATATAAGATCGACTATGGAACCCCTTATCCCACCATTGGATCATCATTAAGTGTGACACCTTAAATTCTAGACCTTTTGACAACAGTGTGTTCCATGCTTGCTGGTTTAGATATGATAATTTGATTTTGCGCATTAGCATGTTTGTCACTCACCTTGTGGGATCAATTCTTTGTTGCAATATTTACAAGTTGTGTGGTTTTGAAATTAGTTTGTCATAATACTTGAGTAATACAAGGGTTTACTTCAGCTGTTTAAGTGTCTCTCGGTGGTTTGAACCTTGTATCATAATTGGACATGATTTGGTTGCTCCAAACTCTTAAGATCCTGATCTGCCTATCTGTAAGTATAGAATATCCGGCCTAGACAAAACAACGCCTTGCTTTTTCCTGGTATTGGCTTTGGGCTTTTCTTGTGCAGCCTAGGTGGAAAGTGAAAAAAGGGGGAGCCCTAGCCATCAGTGACAGACCTCTCCAGAAGAGCTGAGCTAGAATTGTAACCTTGTATCTGGGTGTTGTCAAATTAATGATTCATGGTAGAAATGGTATTTAGTTCTGGTTGTGGCTTTTATCTAGAAGGTTTCCTTTTGCATCCCCAGGTCGCTATTGCATCTGGTGACAAGCATTACATAGAGAAGATAAGAGAGGCTCAACTGGGAATTAGTATGCCCGATGTTCTTAATGTAGATGCTATGGGTTTGCCACTAAATGAAGACTGCTTGCATCTCACTACTGAAGCTCAAGTCCTGCTAGGCAACATGCTTGCAGAAGCCTATGCCGAACACTATTTGACGATAATCGATGGCCTCTGAAAGAAGCTTTGAAGGCGCGCTATGCCACAACCATGTTCCACAGAATCGACTCTTCTTGTGATGGCTGAAACTTGGGATCTCTTTTTGATGCAGTTATCATTTGATTGGCACAATAATTATTGCTTTTGATTCAAACGGAAATGTGTGAAATCTTTTGGGTTGTGATTAACTGACTCATTTCTCAGACATTAAATTTATATAGATTGGAATGGTTGCTAAATGAAAGAAAACTACATGAAGATGATCTTGTGGTTCGATGCACATCTATCTATATGGTAGGAAATATAATTGAACTTTAACTTGGATTCGTTTATCTGATGTACGAACCTTCTTTCTTTCTTTTTGAGGTTTAAGCTTTTATTTATTTATTTTTTTTCTGAAAGGTGCGATACTATATTTGTTTCATTACTTTAACATTATTATACGTTTTAAATACTATAATGATAATAGTTAGTTAGAATAATTAAACTGTAGTTATGTTTATTTAAGAATTAAAACCGTGTTAGGTATTGGATAGAATCGTAATACAAATTGGTTTATACAGCAGAATCATTTGATTTATCATGATTTATGATAAATCGTACTGACAGTGCGCATCGCTACGTACACTCGTTACGCCTTTCCTTTCCGGTGGGTAGTCTTAAGGTGCAATTAAAGTGTGACCCCACCCTTTCTTTACACTAGAATACACGCTGTCCACCGAAGTCCGCCGTTAGATCTAAGATGATACTGGTAGTCATCAGTCGGACGGATCAGATCCGTTCATCAAATCCAATGCACAGTAAATCCGCTCACAGAAACATAACATGCGGTCACTGCGTTCGCATACGTCGCTGACGCGGGAGACGGGCCCTACAGCAAATCTCCAATCAACCAGGAGCCACGCTGCGGCCGAGTCGGACGAG
This sequence comes from Musa balbisiana, assembly GCA_004837865.1. Classification (NCBI taxonomy): domain Eukaryota; kingdom Viridiplantae; phylum Streptophyta; class Magnoliopsida; order Zingiberales; family Musaceae; genus Musa; species Musa balbisiana. The sequence continues at coordinate 789,581 of CM017196.1, read as the reverse complement.
TTAACGCCTCCGACAAAGCAACCCATCTCCTCATCTTTAGAAATCCCCAATCCCGAAGGAAGGGTAGCAAACCCTCGCCATCTGCTGTTCCTTCTCCGCCCCCTCCGCCCATGTGAGAGGTATTCGACTCCTGATATCTAATTAGGCTTTTGTCCCTCTCGATTTCCTGTGGTTAGATTTCTTGGGTTGTACTTTTTTTATTCGATTTGCTACGGCTCTTGTCTGTCTAAAGGCGTTGATTGTTGTTGATTTCATTGAGAAGGTTGATTGAAATCTTTGTTTGTGATGGTGGTACTCTTCTAACCATTTGTTGCGAATGGAATCTGTTGCTGGTGTTAGTTCTTTCGTAAACCTTGTTATTTGATTGCTTGTGCGTGTGAATTGGGTTTCATGGACGGCGAGAATATGTTAATCACTGCTTAATGTGTTGCTTCTTTGCTTTGATAGTGAGCCATTTATTTCCTGCTGTTGTGTTGTTTGGCCATCTTGTTTTCGTCGCGGGAGGATTTTGATTATTTGGTGCTAGTTGGTTTCGTATGACGTCATGGCATGTAGCTTTCAGCAGCGTGTATAATTTTTATTATATTTTTCAAAAATTTCTTTTTCGGTATTATGCTATCAATGATAGTGCTTTTTATACAGGTATTTTGCAGAAAACAATAATGTAAGATTCTACCTTTCATCCATTTTTGAAAAGAAAACAACTTGATAGCTATCATCAAAAGATGTATTCAAGGGCAGTCACTATTGCGTTCTCTGCATATACGGGAGAATGCAACGTCATCAAGTCTGCTCCAAAGTTTAGTGGTGTCATTACAAATGTTAGAAATTTGCCATGGAGGAGGGAGTTTGTTGACGAAGACATCCACCATGTTTGCGGCATTAGATTTTTATAATGCGCTTGTAGTTGCCCTCTAACAAAGAATGTGACAGTCCATTCCTTAATGCTAACGCTTCACATATTAGATCACTCCTTCCACGACAGTACCTTCCACCTGCCAGTAAACAAGTGCCATTAGAGTCTCTTAAAATGGAACCAAGGCCACTATCATGTAGGTCCTTGTCCAGGACCTAAGATAAAGACTAAAAAATTTGCTTGATAAATGACCTGTATGCTGTACCATCTCATACCAGGCATTACAGGAACTGTGTTGAACATATATGGTCTGGTTTACTGTCAGACCAGTGAATACCACCTGTACCATACTGTATCTGGCGGTATTCCAAACCTTGCCAGTATCCATCAACATTGATATTCAGCAGCTTGGTCCAGTGTATCCTAATTTGACATTAGGTTATTAGTCCCTTTAGAGCTGGTTGATTTATAAAGTCAGCAATAAGAAAAACAACTTGATAGAAAACAGCAACAGGAGTGCTTTCGTAGTTGTTATACTTAGTATCATTTCTGGATTGCCATAGGAGCCAGAAAATGTAGCAATTAAACCTCAAAGGATCTTAGCATCGTTAGGTGTCGAGTCATCTCCATTGAGCCAGGATCTACTAGACTAGTTAGTCCTAAAATTAAACTGTATATTGAAAAACCTCATAAAGAGGTTCCATACAGAATTTGAAAAGCTGTGGCTACAGGAAATGTGGTCCACAGGATCCAGGTGCTCCTTGGCTCCTCACACAAACAGCAGCGATGTATACTGGTTATGTTCAGGTGAGCCAATCTCTCAGTTGTAAGAAGGTGACTGTAAGAAGTTTCCAACAAAAGATAACAACTTTAGGAATGACTGGGAGCTTCCAAGGCCCTGCTAAATCCCTTCCTTTGAGATCCGAAATCAGTGTTCCTAGTTTTGAGGAAACAATATGCTGATTTCACAGTAGCTGAATCCTTAGTATCAGGGTTGTTGGGTTCTGCTATCGCTTAACACAAAGTGAACAGGGTTGGTGAATCCTTGCATGGTGGTTTCTTGTAGTGCTCCAATAGGTAGGCAGTATTAGAGGAGCATTTTTCTTTATTATACATGTCAAAGTGGCGGGATGTAGAGGATTACAGCTCTGGACCAGTAGGCACCGGACTGGTACACACTGGTCATAATTCAGAGTTTGTTTAACCCATTCTTTAATTAGCATTAACCCAAACCCCCCACCCCCTAGAGTCCTCTCCCTCTTGATGTCACACTCACCTCCCTTGTGCCGCCCGCCACTGTCCTCTTCCTACTTTGTATTTTTCTTCACTGCCTCCTCCTCTTCCTGTAAGCAACTCAGAATAAAATATCTTATATAAGAACTGAAAAGAACTTTAAATCATCTTGCAAACTTTGCCATCTGTTGATCATTTCTCTTGTGTTTCGCTTGCTAGTCTTACTCAAACTGTTATGTTTAAGAATGGGATGCTTTATTGCACATTGATTGAGTTTGATATGCTTTAACCATAATTTCTCAACAGATAACTGATTTTCATATCCTCTATTTTGTTTCTGTAAAAACCAAAGTTTTCACTACATTGGTTTGCCATTGGAGCGATAAAAATACTAAACAAACAGCTAGGTTTTCTAGCTTTCATTTTGTTTTATGCAAGGTATACAATTTCAAATGATATCGTCCGGTACGGACGGTACATACCGGTCCGACAGTAAATCGACACACGGACCGCTCACCACCGAGCGGTATTTTTTTCATAAATTATATATATATATATATATATATATATATATATATATATATATATATATATATATATATATATATATATATATATATATAAGATTATATATATAGGCAATGTTGCCTCATTTTTTCTGCGACGTTGCCGAATTTTTTTTTTACTTTGTATATATATATATATATATATATATATATATATATATCCACCGAGCGGTATACTGCTCGGTATACAGTACTGTACCGAGAGAGTGTCGAAATTTTGATACGATATGATATTTCAATCTTTGGTTTCATACAAAGATTAAATTGTTTATTTATCGATCCATATAGATCCCTTTTTTTTGGAGGCGGTGGATAGGCGTAGGGGGCAACAAGCGGGGACAAGGACCATGAAAGGTGATCAGCACAGGTGGACTGCACGAGGAGGAGAGAGAAGATGGAGGTGGGGGGTTGGGTTATTAAGGTTTTTAAAAAAAGTTCAACATAATAATAAAATATTGGCCTTACCGCTCGGTTCGCAGGGCTACCAGGTGGTAAGCCTTGTACCATATGTGGAGTGCTGGAAATAGGATAATTCTCATGCTGGTTCACATCCGAACCTGGTCAATATTGGGGAGTACATATAGATCTAGATGAAATTGCATTCGTTTTCCATGTGTCGTGAATTTGATGTGATCATGCTTGTTTATGGATGCCATGAATCAGTAACAAATCTCCTGTGCATGATTGATTCTGGTTTGTATTGCACTCTTGGGGGGGATATCATGGTATCAACATTAGTAACACTATTGTGAATGAACCTCGTATTGGAAAAGCTCAAGGAAACGCCTAATGCCCCTATCTTGGGGTTGGACAAGGGCTAGTCATCTTGTACTGGCACTCAGCTCATGTGTACTATTGCAATTGGATGCCTCATCTTCGCACTCCTGCCAACGTCACGAGAACTGTTATCACTAAGTCATAGTGGATCATCATAGGCATGCTACAGCTTTTATGTCCATCCATTCAGGTGCTTCTTTTATATTTATTTTTTTCTGCAGTCTTAGAGCATTTCAGGTATCTAGACTTTTCCTAAAAGCTCATTTGGTTTTTTGGACCTTTGTGCATTTGGTGATCTCTGTAAATTCTAGCAAAGACTGCTTCATCCTTGTTATTCCTTCACCATGAACAATATGTTTCACCAATGATGGATATGCTCCGACTATCAAGTATGCTCACACTGGGTTGGTACTTTGATTCTTTGTTGTCATTTTCCTATAATCATCAATCAAGAAGTGGATTGAACTATGCAATTCAGAAGAAGTAACAAAAATACAACCTAGGTTTATTGTAGATTTACATGTTTAATTCAGATTCCAATGGATTTACAAATCTGGGCTAGATTTATGCAAATCTACTTGGATCTGACTTATATTATAAAGGTAAAGGCTAGATTTCATAGTATAGGTGGGATCCACATAGATCTAAACTATATCTATGTGGATTTAGGCTGGACTCATCTGGTCAGATTCATGTGTAGTTAGCCTAGATCTACATCTTGGTTTGATTTGTACAGATTTGGGTTAGATATAAAGTAGAGTTGTGCAAATCTACTTGGATCTGGCCTATATCTATAAAGATCTATAAAGATAAAGGCTGGATTTCGTGGTCTAGGTTGGATCCATAGAGATCTAAACTAGATCTACAAGGATTTAGGCTGGACTCGTTTGGTCAGTTTCTTGTGTATTTAGGCTAGGTCTACATGAATCTTGGTTCGATTTGTACAGATTTAGGCTAGATATATGTGAATCTAGGCTAAATTCACATGGATCTAGGCCAAACCTACATGGATTCAGGTTAGATCTACATGGATCCATCCTAGACATGATGGACTTCTTTGATTTGAGTTAACTTCAATTGTTCATATTCATTCCTTTGGATGGTCACATAAATAACTGCAATGCTTTCTATCATGGTAATCCCACTCATGTTGAACAGGAAAAGTACATTCAAATAGGCATCAGGGATGCATTTCAACTGAAACAGATTGGTTATATGGTCATGTTCAGATGACATGCAGAATGGCAGCTGGTCAACAGAAGAAACGGTTAACAAGTTCCAACTTCCATGAACAACATAAAGGAAAGAAGAAAAAAAAGCTGGACTCATCTGACTACATATTAAATTTAAGATGTCGTGTGGATCTGGCATGGGATGACCATCAAAGGAGAGTTGTGGCAAAGAAGGAACAAATCAGTTTATCATGGACAGATATTGCTCCTTTCCTTGACTCTGTTTCCCAGTCCCATGCTGGCTTAGCTGATGTTGTTTCTGTTCCAATTGAAATTTTTAGTTTGGACAATTTGACTGATGTTCTTTCTTACGAGGTATGATTGTCCTAACACAACTAATGAATTTTCTTTTGTAACCTCTGTTTCTTATTAAAATCATTAGTATCTATATTTTAAGTATATATTGCTCTAATGTTTTGTCAGGTTTGGGCTACATGTCTTTCAGAATCAGAGAGAAAGCTTCTCACTCAGTTTCTTCCTAGTGTGAAAGGTGCAGAACAAGTAGTTCATTCGTTGCTTAAGGGAGAAAATCACCACTTTGGAAATCCTTCCCTGAAATGGCAAGTTGAATTTTTGTTGTTGATTAGTTGCTTCTGGTCAGCTTCTGTTAATTGGACTCTCCACTATTAAATCTGAAGGATGCTGATTTCCAGTTTTACAACATTTATGTTCTTCTAAATAATATGAACTGTGGTTTTTGAAGGATATTTATCTACTTGAATTTAAAGACTTTGTTCTTAAATATTTTTTGTTGCTTGGAAAGTTTATCTAACTGATAATATATGCAATTTCACATAAAATCTAACCAAATACGAGTTAGGAGAAGTAATATGAGCCCAAATGCCATAAACATGTTAGAAGGAGATATATTTATTTAGCACTAGGCTTTGTTCCGCAGATTCTTAACTCAAATGTTGTAGACTTATTCCCATATGCTCCACGGATCTGTATTGTCCTTGTTTTAAATTTCCGATAAGCCTGTTTGAAGGAGCTTATCCTATACTGCACAGGTCTACTTCTCTTTGTGCTGGTAATCTTCATCCTGATATTCTTCTTCAAGTGGAGGAACAATGTCAACTCAGTAAGAGGGCATATTATTGTGAGATAAATAAGTATCACAAGGGGTATGTGCAGTAAAAATATATTAGGAGATTGCTAAACTTTGCATTCAAAGTACCACTTTGGAGTGGTCAAGTGTGTTTAATAATATGCTTATGGTTGCAGCATGCTTGAGGTTTTGAAGAAATGGAAGGAACGATGGTTGAACTGTAAGGATCCAGAGTTATTGTTGAGGTTGTTTCTTCTTGTCTTTTTCTTTCTTACACATATGGATAAACATTTTTGCCTGTGGCCATTCAGTAAAAATCTTTACTAGGTATTTCTATCATTGTACATTATTGACTACATGGTTATTTTTGCTTGAACACAAGCTTAGCTCCAAAAAAGAAGAGGCAAGGTATCATTTCTTCTTTTTGAGGGACACTTTGCAGGGTTTCTCATAGGTTGCATGTTTGCTACCAATATGGTAGTTCTTCTAACTTTGGAAATTTTCTTGGTTGTGTGGTTAAATTGCAATTGATATGGTAGGTTCCTATCCATTAAGGTGAACTGTATAATACATTATCTATCCTCTTTAGGTTTGATGGCAAGTTCACATCTTGGCTAGCTTAGTCTCGGCTAGGAATCTATAAAGGTTTTCTAGTGGTATCCCAGTTTCACAGAGAATTAGTTATATGCATGTCTATAGTTCATAATTATTTTCAATGTTGTAGCTTCAGGAAGATGGTGGCAGTTTATCGTTAGCTGCTGGAGATGGTGTCGGATTAGATGAGAGGAGAGATGAGGATTGAGATGAGAAGAAGATAAAGGAGGAGACCAGGTGGTCGGAAGAGGAGAATTCCCACCTAATGAAAACTGACGTCTGAGCAGCCAGGGAAAGGAAGAAAGAAATGTTAATATTTTATTTGCAATTGTCAAGTACCATCAACATTTCCTCTCTTTCTGTAGGCTGTCTGTGCATCTTGAAGTTGGAAACTAAGCTACTTAGTTTAATCTATTGGAGTTTGACTATTGTCAAACTCATTACTAAATTGATCTAATAAGTTGAGCACCTTAAGTGATGAAAATACCCATTCAAATTAACTATCTTTTATTAATCTAGTTAAATCTGAAATCAAAGGCTCTTGTCTCGTATTGACGATCTTTTTTTGTCCCTGGACAGACCAGTACATGTCAGTCGGGACTCGTGTACTGATACATGGTACACCTGTACATACTAAAGACTTAAAAAAGAGGAGGGGGAAGGAATAGATGGCTGCGGAGGAAGAGGAGGAAGGAGGAGGAGGAAGACAGGAGAGAGGTGGCGGTGGAGGAGAAGAGGAGCGGAGGAGTAAGAGGAAGAAAAAGGAGAAAGAGGAAGGTGGAGGAGGATGAAGCGAACCAGAATCAGTGGCACACGAATGGGTGATGAGCGGCAGCAGGTGGCTCACGAGTGAAGAGGGCTCGCAAACATGAACCCTATTCTGGTGTTAAATAGCTTTTCCTAATAAGCCAGACCAGACCACTCGAAGTCTGCCAGTTCATGCCCAAACCTTACAGACTTGTCAGTTTCATACATGTCCAAGTGAAATGGCGTTCCATGTATGAAATTAAAATAACATTAATCCAATCAAAATATCATCCCAGTTCAATTTTTCAGGCTTCTTCGGGGTGGAGAAGAGTGAACAGGGAGGTGCACCATAGAACCAGAGTAGTTAGAAGCCTTTAATACTTGTATGGTTGTATAGAATACATATATATTCAGAGTTTGATACTCATCTATATTCTAGTACAACACTAAAGAGAATAAGAAGAAATGTTAATATTTTATTTGCAATTGTCAAGTACTCTTGTCTCGTATTGACGATTTTTGTGCCCTGGACAGACCAGGTACATGTTCAGTCCGGGACGTCGTGTAACTGATACATGGTACACCCTTGACAGACTAAAGACTTAAAAAAGAGGAGGGGGAAAGGAATAGATGGCTGCGGAGGAAGAGGAGGAAGGAGGAGGAAGGAAGACGAAGGAAGAAAGAGGTGGGCGGTGGAGGAAGAAGAGGAGCGGAGGAGTAAGAGGAAGAAAAAGGAGAAAGAGGAAGGTGAGGAGGATGAAGGCGAACCAGAATCAGTGGCACACGAATGGGTGATGAGCGGCAGCAGGTGGCTCACGAGTGATAGAGGGCTCGCAAACATGAACCCTATTCTGGTGTTAAATAGCTTTTCCTAATAAGCCAGACCAGACCACTCGAAGTCTGCCAGTTCATGCCCAAACCTTACAGACTTGTCAGTTTCATACATGTCCAAGTGAAATGGCGTTCCATGTATGAAATTAAAATAACATTAATCCAATCAAAATATCATCCCAGTTCAATTTTTCAGGCTTCTTCGGGGTGGAGAAGAGTGAACAGGGAGGTGCACCATAGAACCAGAGTAGTTAGAAGCCTTTAATACTTGTATGGTTGTATAGAATACATATATATTCAGAGTTTGATACTCATCTATATTCTAGTACAACACTAAAGAGAATAAGAAGAAATGTTATATGAACAGCTTTTGGGGACCTGAGAATGCCTTTGTCTTCTCCTCTCGTCTGAATATGTCTCAAAAAGGCCTTTTGGACACATATGACTGCTAAAGACACAGGATGATTTGCTAGAATCCTACATGCCTTAGTATTTTATAATTATTGCATTACATCATCTAAAAACTCAAGAAAACTCCTATATATGGAAAGTTAAAAAGATGCTCCTAAGCTGAACTGAATGCTCCAAATTCAACTTTGATGCTTAATTGACTGTATCACAACGATCCAAACAATCTATACACATTAATCACTTTTGTTGCACATGGCTCATCCTAGTACTATGAAATGAAGATGTTTCATACCATTTAGGGTATGGACTGAAAATGTCTTTACACTTTTTCGATGAGCAAATATAAGTAATCTTTCTTACTATTTGTTCTTCCCGTCAATCTGAGATTCTGAGATCATCTTGCAGCCTCTTTAATTTGCATTGAATTTAAATATTGTTGCCTCTCATGCTTCTTGATAGTGTAGATATTTGTGCTAGCCATATGGATGGCATTTGAACCAAAGCCTTCCAGAGGGATACTTCGTTGTGATTCTGTCCAATTGTCATGACATCAGTGATACTTCGTTGCTTCATCACCTGCATAATGTGTAGAAACATCCTTACGCATCTTCTAATTTCTTTTCTTCCTTAGCATCATCTTAATTTATTGTTTGCGATGGTAGTATTCAAGGTTCTAATACCGGGCACACTGCTTGAAATAACCTGGCATTTAGCAGTTTGATGGAAGGCCAACAGGTGAACTGGGCAATTTTGCTCGGTCGGTTTGAAGCAAGGATGTTTCTAATTCTTTGTTTTGGATGTGATAGGTCTATTATTTTCATTTTGGATTAGAATATGTTAACATTCCTACTGTTTTCAAACTTAGTAGTTGATATTAGATCTTAGAAAAATCTGGTTGAGGAAAATTTTAAAGCTTTGATAGGTCTATTATTTTCATTTTGGATTAGAATAATTTAACATGCCTACTATTTCCAAACTTGGTTGTTGATTAATGATAATGATAAAATTTGTTGATCCTTATCACTGTTTGCATCTTAGGAAACCACTGTCTTTCTATAGGTTTGGAAGCTATCTTCATAAATTGAACTGGCTTCTGCAAACACTTGTTGCCAATTTTTTCATAGATAATTAGGCTCTATGAGCATCCATTAGTATTTTACAATTGTTTTATTCCTCTAAGCTGAACACCTTGAATATACAGTGAAGGATATTGCGAGAACAAGGAAGGAAGCTTAGCTAATTCTGCTGAAAGGGCTAAAGTTCTTGCAATCTCAAAGAGGGAATCACCACATAAAGTCTATGACCATGCTGGTGACACTGATAAATACATGTCATATATTAAGGTCAGCTGACTTGTATGTCCTACTTATTAAGTAGTTAAGCTCACTTATATGGTAGTTGGTGCAAGTATAACTAAGGTTTTTAAACCAAAATAACTTCACTAAAGTTGAGAACATTCTTTTGACATGATATTATCTTTATCATCTAAATGCCTTTACATAATTGGTTGGCTTGAGTTTTATGGCTTTTGCCAGTTGGCTTGGAATGCACCTTGTATCTATGGACTAAACAATATGCTAGTAACCATCTCAAATGAAAATGATATGAAATATATAAGTATCAGGACTGTATTTGATGTGCTGGGATGTTTTGAAAGTCAAATGAATATGTCCTCATTAGGACTAAATTTGTAAGTAAATAGGAACTTTATATCAAATAACACAAGTTCATTTCTCTTTGAAATGATATCACTTGCATCTCTCTTTGAAATGCATTTTATTATGCTTCGTAAACTCAGATAAGAGTGATTGAATGATGACAAGTCTGTTATCTAATCCAGAATATTTCTTTTTGAATACTTAATGAGAAATCTGTTAGATAAAGCATTGGAAATATCCTAAGAAGTTACATCCTTTTTTGATCTAGTGACAGTTAAAAGCAGATGACCTGAGTTCTGTCTCCCAGAAATTTGATTCAGAAAAAGAATGTATAGTGGTTTAGTTGGACCTTCTTGTCTTGTTAGAGACATAGGGCTGTTATTTGAAATCTTATAAAAGTTATTTGAAATGCAAATGCTCATGGCAAGCACCTCCCAGCATCTAATAATTATATCAATGGATAAAATTATTCCAGCTTCTCTTCACAACCAAGCTATGCTACTTTTGACTCATTGCAAAAGTTAAACAAAAATAACTTGTCAGATTCTCGACTTGTAGATATGCTATATAAAACAAAAAACCAGGGTGTAAAGACTTTCTACATGGTCTGAATCCGGTTAGTTTGTTGCCAATGGAGATAAGATACCTCTTTCATACATATTATGCCTTGATACTCCTGCTATTGAGAAAATCACTAATATTTTCATCTTGGTTTTGTTTATTATTGATTTGTTTTGTTTGTTTTATTTTCTTCTTTCTGTTTTCTTGCATATATTTAGACTCAGATGTTGTGGAACTAAGTCCATTGGTTTAAGCAGACATTAAGAACACTTGGTCTTTGAATATTTTCCTGGTTGATCTTAAAATTTGATGCTTGTCGTCATTCCCAATTTGGTACTTTATAAGCTTGAACTAAGTCAATCTGCATGTCTGTGTGGATTTTCTGCTCTTTTTGATAAGTTTTATGCACATTAGTTATATATCTGATATATTTTATATTTGTTGGATAATTTTGGCATTTTTGTTCATTTCATTTATCTAACAGTCCATAAAAAGAAAGAATTCTTCGGAGTTCTGATCTGTAACTCAAAATTGGCTTTCTTTATGAGGCTTTTAGAAGAAATCTGGCGTGCTGGGTTATGATTGCTATCCTATGGTTGAAAATGCTAATAACTTGTTTTTCATTTTTTTGTCAATACTTCAGGTAAGCAGGGCACAACATCAGCTGATCAAGAATATAAAGTATTCTGCTGATGGTATTCAACCTAAATTACTTGGTCGTGTGCTTGGTGACATACAATGCTTTCATGTTCATCCTTATGAAACATTTGAAGAGGAAGAAAAGAAGAGGTTGCATGAGCACTGGTTAGTTATCATTTCTCTCATGGTCAGTTTGATGTCTGAAAGTTATTAGATTCTGAAAATTAAGCCTCGTGCAAGCAGGTTGCAAGTAGCAAACAAGGATCTCTTGGTAGCTTTTGAGGCTGCTAGGGGCCGGAAGTTGTGGAGAGAGCGATCTTGGAAATCTTTGGAACGGGAACTCGCAGAGAAAATGAAGTTTATAAATGATAAGGTATTCTTTGATCTTATTAGTTAATATTATTCCTTCACATATTTACTTTCTAAGTTAACCTTTGAAATCGTTGAATATATAATGAAACTTTGCTTTATTAGTTCATGTTTTCATAGTTTATTATTATGGATATTCAAGATTTCTGTATATTAATTAATACTATTAGTAGTTCTTTAGATGCTTGCCAATATCTTGTAGAGGTAGCAAAAAGAACTATAAGCACCATCCATGGTAATGAAATCTGTACCCTGTACATGCTATGAATTAGTTGGTAAATTGCACCGGTGCTTACTGAGTTCTTCATCCCTTTCCAGTATATAAGATCCATGCACATGCCTCAATGGGCATGACATGGCATGAACTTGCAATAGTGACCATGGACTCCCTGTGCTACTGGCTGCCTGCAATGGTCAGAGTATGCTGCTCCTTAAAACTTATCTGCTTATATAAATTGTGATGCAGAAATCTTAGGTGATGTTTTTTGTTTGCATTTATGCATACATGAACATACATGCAATTCGTTACTACATATGCTCACATTATAAAAAACAAACTAATGTTAGATGCTCAATATCCATATGCATGCACACTTGGATGAATAGAGATGCGGGTATCAGTTATAATATAAATGTGACTAGTAACTATTAAGTAGTACGTATGCACATGTGTGGTCACATCATAGACAAATATAAGAAAGGATGTTGATTGTGGCACTTGATGCCATTTATTTTATTTAATTAAAGGATAATTGCTAGTTGATATTCTCCACTTGCTCTATCCTTAAAACACAGTTATGACTTGCCATGCATAGATTCTTGGACATCTGAGTGTCCCATCTCTGATCAACGATACGGAGATATAACTCAAATGTCCTCGAAGCAGAAAGTGCCTTCCTGATCTCCTTTATAGTGCAGACATGTGATATACATAGTCCATCTACTATGATAGAGCAATACATACAATGACCCGATCATGACAATGAATTCAGTCACTGCATCTCAGAATCTGCAGGATATATAGAGCTCCATGACCTTTTCATCTGATGAGCTAACCCAAAATGTAAACATAGTTTTCAATCCGATTATTCTTTGCAAGATAAACTTTAAGGAGATGGATTGGCAAACTAAGTAACACAAACTAAGTGTCCAATTGTTCACCAACCTTTTTAAGGTTTACATTATTGTTGGTTATCACTTTTACTGCAAACTGAGGTCTAATCTCATTTATGGGTCTCAATAGTGCATTGTGAATACAATTTGATGCATCAACCAAACTTGTGGAAGACTATTCTGTTACAATATTTTAAGAAGTTTGGGATATTCATCCAGATAGGGTCAAACCAGCTATGGTACATGATTGCCATATCATAGAGGATCCGGCTTCTTAAAAGCAAGGTTTTTAATATCGAGTATCAGAGCCATATCATTCCTGGCCCAGACCAATATAGGTATGAGATTTACCAATATCAAATTTTGAAAGTATGAGATTTACCAATATCAAATTTTGAAAAAAAATTGAAAAAAAAGATGAAAATTATAAAAATTACTATCTAGTAGAAGTCCTGTATCGGATGGAATAGGCGTTGAACTACTCTTGGGTACAAGCCCTATGCCTAGCAGACCACCTAGTTTACCCAAGTCTTTGTGCCAGCAAGCTGTGGGATAAGTAAATACTGCCAGTACGGTATCGGATGGTATTGCAAACCTTGCTCAAAAGTATTAATTTAATCTTTGACTCCTCAACCTCTTTATCAAGATATCTACCGATAGTCTTACAGGGAGTAGGAGGTTATACACTAGGGCATGCTTCTGAATGGACTCTCAGGATCGTAGCAAGGATCTCAAGCTGCATTAATAACGATGAAGTTGAAATTGAACCATTTTATAATTGCTTTACCCAACGTTTCGTATCGTACTGCCTGATATGGGTGGTACGTTTCAGTCCACCAGCCTATTGGCACGTAGACCGCCCACTACTAGGTGGTATCAGATTTTTGGCCTCGTATCGAATGATACGAGGCTATACCGGGTGATAAAGGTCAAAATTTTGACCATTACCGACCTGTACCGGGCGTTACATAACAGCTGTCATTCGACCAAGCGAACACGCCACTTTCTTTCGGTACGACATTCTCCTAGTGGCTGTCGTAGCGGTTGCCATTAGCCCAGATGATCGCCCCATGGTCGAATATTATGTCGTTCCGCCACTCGCCTACGTATTAGTTCCCCTCCGCCACACGTACTGGCCGCAACCCTCCTGTACGTTGTCCCACTAGCCGCCCTTGTGATAGCCGTCATTGGAGTACCACTTGCGTTCGAACCCGTGCTCTCGGTCGGCGACACAGGAACCGGGGCAGGCATTGCCCTCAGACTCAATGAAGGTCCCGAAGCCTTAAATCCAATTGAAACGGAGCTTGCTCATGAAGGTCACATTGGAGAGCCACGAGAACTTTCCCTTTCCGGAAGCCTTCCCCCTCTGCCACTCCCCCTCATGCACGCACTAGTTAGCCCCAAGGCACTTCGCCCGTCGATGGGGGGAGTTCTCCGCGTCCACGATCAGGTACAAAAACCCTAAGTTGCTTCGTGTTCTCCGCTTGATATGCCAGTATGGTATGAGATTAAAAACCTTAGTTTTACCTATATACCTCTTCTTCTCTTTAGTATGTGTGTCATTGATCCTTGTTTGTTTTGTAGTTTAAGATGGGAAAGCTATGGGATTTATGTCGACTAATTAAAAGCTGGCCTACCAAATGAACAAAGTAGTCTATTCCAAGCGAGTAGTATGCTATATACTCTATCAAAAAGATTTGTGGAATTGAATAGGAAAACAAGTTGATTCTTTGGAGAAATTGTTTCCTGGTGCACATATCACTGGATTTTCACCTAGTTTTGTTAGAGAGATAAAAGAATTTTGTGAGTTACTAGTGGCAAAGTGATAGATGACTCCTGGCTTACAGTTTTAATTGAATTTCTCATGGTGCTGATTTACATAAATTGAATTCTGTATGATAAAACCTTAGTTAATTGTAGTTTGTTTTACTTTGCATTTGCCTTTTGTGAGATATTTTTGCTTTTGTTTACAACAGGGTAGTCTACATTTTTTTCCCTGCTCTTTGCTGATTTCTAATTTCTTTTAGTTTTTTTCTGTTAAGCTTCCATCTATGAAAAAGAGGTTGGAGATGCTAACTGTTCTATGGCTAATTGATTAGGATGATAAAATAGAAAGTTCTGAGGGCTCCCCAGAAGAACCTACATATGATGGTTATTGCAGAAATCAACATACCCAGGATATTGATGACAAAAGTTACGGCCAGTCAAAAGATAATTCCATTGTTGACCATCAGTTGGAGCTCATTCCTTCTCTGAATAGTCACAAGGAACCTAGTCTTATCATCCACAACCAAGAAGAGACATTACAACAGGATGATGATTTCTCTCCTCTTTCGCATGTGGAAAAGCAGAATCCTAAAAACATGTGGCAGACGGCAGGTGTTTCTGATTCTTATTACCATTCTACAGAGAACCCTGGTTACACATCAGCTAGCGAGTTGTCTCTTCGGCAACCCAAACTTACAATAGAACATCCAACTAATATGATTGATCTAGAGAGAGACATAATAGAATCCGAAGGTGGAGAGTCCATTCCATCAGCTTTTGATTTAGACGGCCGGGCTTCTCTGTTTTGTTCATTTGGTCGAAATGAGATGCTTCCAACCTTTCCAAAGGAACCGAGAGTGATGTCATCTTATCCAGAACATATAAACGGCATGAAGCAACCTGGATTGCAGTTTTTGATGGCTAATGATGATTTGCAAGAATCTAGTCTGGCTTCCAATCAATTGCAGGAGCAGCAGCGGTTGATAGAGCAGAGAGATGTAAGGGAGAAAGAGGTATATATGCAACAAATCATACCCAAGAAAGTATATTCCACAACCAGGTACCCAAACCAAGGGTTTCCATCAGTTGATCGTCAGAATCTTGCTGCTGTTCAGTCATCCATGAATAGTGGTACCCGAGGCTACAATTGGTTTCCTGGTGATGATCAGTCTTACAGTAGTTGGTCTGCAGTTGAATCATCGAGGGGTGGTGGCCAATGTTTGGATGACGGTGGCAGTGCAGACGGGAGCCTCTATAGTGTTTTATCTAACAAGTTGTCAACGTGCTCACCATATGACAGTAATAGTTCAGAACAGTATCTCCAACCAAGAAGCTTTGTTGGAAATGTTATCCCCAGTGCTCACAATATTTATGGGTACGGACAGCATCAACCGGACAACCCAAGCAGCCATCAAATAGGTGTTACTCCTTCAATGAACAACGGGTCATGGATGAACTTTCCACATCAAAATCCTGATCTTCACGATCCTTTGGGGAGACCATTTCAAAGGCCTTGGGATCATCAGTAGCACCTTACTGCAGGCAGAACCCTCTATCAAGTTCTCCATTTTGACTCGTTTGCAGGCTGAACCCTCTGTCAAGACATTTACTCGTAAAGAGGCTCAATGTGCAGAATGCACCAAAGATGACTTCATAAAATTTAGTTATTTGGCCTTTGTGGGGTGGCCTCTCTCATAACCGGTGCTTGCAAAGTTTGGTGGTTTGTACATATATCCTGAATGCCATGAGGGTGTGGAAGGGGGAGAGGAACAGACTGCTTTGGTTCAGCAGGGATTTTTTTTTTTGTTACAGCTTTTTTTTGTTTTTTTTTTTTAATTTCGCATTGTATGAAGGGTATTATTATATTTTTATGTTGGGAACGAGGGTTCCTTCCACAAATAAAAGTGTTTTGATCATTTACTTGAAATAGTAAAAAGGTATGCTACTTTTGATTCCAATCATCCTGATGACGGCAAATGCATCTTTTTTGGTGCTTGATCTCACATCGGATGTCATGTTGCTTGTTTGTTGACTCAAGACAATTGTCGTTTGGGCCTGGTTATACCGTCATCCCAAACTACTTTTAGATCATAATTTGCCTTCTAATTCTACTTTTAGATTAAATTAGCTGTGAGGAGCAGGTTGGTTTGGTTTCACGGCAAAATGCAACCGTTTGATTTATAAATCCTATGATTAGATAAGCCAGCGGAGTAGGCCAGGAGGCCATTGGCAGGTGCTGTAACATCGCCGTCATGGCATTGGTCAGATTCACGCTCAACTGCTGTGACATTTCTCATTGACCCTCCGTACCGCACCAGACTAGCTTGGTCAGAACCCTTTCTGCCTCTAAATGTTTGTCATCGGGCAGTAGATCCGGTGGCCGTGACAGCCTGCAAAGACCAAAAAGTAGTGGATTCAAAAACATCAGTCCCTTCACAATTAAACAAGCTATGCGATCATCAGCCATACTACTTCCCTGCATGTGCAACCTACTGCTAAAAGAAACATACATACCTTCTTTGCCGAGCAACATAATCCAACATTTGCTGCATAAGCCGCCAAATATTAGTATGATCACCAGCAGATTATAAGCAAAAACAATTAATTCCAAATTGCTAGTTAGTCAATGGTCACTTCAAATATTAATTAAGCCACAAATATGCTAGACCCTGACAAGATTCAACTAAAAAATGATCCTTACGAACCTACCCTAAAGAACAAGTTCTCTCCCCAGAACAAAACCAATGTCCACAACAGAACATCCTCCACAAAAAAAAACTAGTTACTCAACTTGAAGACCATCATTCAGGGATAATGCTGCCAACTGATCAGCTGGAGCATTCACAAGCTGGTGCTGCTGTGCAGCATTCCTCAGGACTTCCATAGCTTCTGCTACTTTTGCTTTCAATGCGTCCGGAGACTCCAACAAATGCAGGACTTCTGTCTGGTCCATCTCCAGAAGCATTCCAGTCACTTTAGCTGCATGATCATGTTCCAGTTGGTCCACCAATGGGTACAGGCTTTCACCGAGCATCTGGACAAGAAAAATGTGCTGGTAAGAGCAAATTAAGACGGAACCAAATACATTCAGAGAAACACTACTCAAGATATAGCTGAAAGTTCACAGTTGACCAACTAGTTCATAATTAGGTCCATGTTAGTGAAGACCCTCATAGGAACTACGATATGACACCAGAACAAGAAAACCTAAGAGAATTTACAAACAACATAATTGAGCAAATCAATAAAATGAGAAAATTAAAAAACCATACACGCACGACATTGGGGTCCTGTACATGGTTGAGAATCTGTTTTAAGCAATCTTAGATTCAATGAAGATACCAATAAGGTG
This sequence comes from Musa balbisiana, assembly GCA_004837865.1. Classification (NCBI taxonomy): domain Eukaryota; kingdom Viridiplantae; phylum Streptophyta; class Magnoliopsida; order Zingiberales; family Musaceae; genus Musa; species Musa balbisiana. The sequence goes on along the minus strand of CM017196.1, from coordinate 771,827 downwards.
AGAAAAAACTGATGAACTGCCCACAGATAGAAGGATAAAAAAATGTAACAGATAGAAGGATAAATCATCTCGATATCAATACTGCTTGATGCTTAGTAAATAAGCATCAAGCAGTATTTTGGTGACTGAATCGAAGGTGAAGAGATCCATAATGAACATGATAAAAGAAGAAATCATAGACCTTCACTTGATGATGCACCAGTGAAGTCATCGGCCGCCAAGGCGCTCACCTAGGTGCCCAGGCGAGGCGAGGCTAGGCCTGAGCGCCCGCCTAATGGTTTGGGTGGGTGTCTTCACTCAGGCGAGGCCCAGGCAAGTGCTGGGCGAGTCGAGCAAACTCTTGGTTCAACTCAGGCCAGTTCGAGCTCGAGCCCAAGTTGAACCAAATAATTGTATCTAGTTTGATTGAACCAGTTAGACCCTGAGTCGATGGGCGTAGTATTTAATTGAGACTTGTCCACGCACAAGGCGTAATGCAGAAACCCTTTCACTTCATTTCTACATGACAACAGAGATCCTCCCATCGACGAACGATGGCAGCAATGACAGCAACAGCATCTTCCTCCAGCAGCAGAGACAACGACGTCTTCCTCCAATGATGACGATAGCAACGGCGTCTTACTTCGACGACAGCGGCAACAACTTCTTCCCCTCCCTCCCCGTATATCTCTCTTTCTCTTCCCTCCAACCTTTGTCATGTTCACCACAACACTCTGCAACCTCTTCTCTCTTCCCCTCCTTCCCTGGTCACCACTGCCTTCTTCCTCGTTCATAGCAGCCTCTTCCGTCCTCCCCTCCCCCTTCTCTGTTCATCGCTGCCTTCTTCCCCTTTCACCACTGCCTTCTTCCCCATTCACCACAGCCCTCCTACAGCCTCTTCCCTCTTCCCTCTTCCCCTCCCTCTTCCCCATTCATCGCTGCTTTCTTCCCTTTTCACCACTGTCTTCTTCCCCATTCACCCCAGAGATTCTAATGCCTCTTCCCCTCACTCTTCCCTGTTAACCACTGCCACTTCATTGCTGTTTGTCAATTTAAACTTAGAATAGCTCCTGCTTTGCTGTTAGTCTTTGTTGTTTGTTTGTTTGTGAGAACAGCAGCTGCTGCCTGCTGTAGTACAGCAGCAGTAAAATGTCAATTATTATTGCTATTTTGTGGTGATTAGTGCTACTTTCTAGTGTTGTTTTTGTTTTATTTTTTTATTATTCATTATACATAATTTTTGAATTATAATATTTGGGAGCACCTCGAGCATTTTGGGATCGTCGTGCCTTTTGACGCCTACCACTTTTGACTACACTGTGGTGCACAAAACCAGATTGTCTAAATTTTACAAAAGATGAACAAAAACATGGGTTATTTATAAGCACATACCGTTCTTTGATGCTCAGGGGTTGCATTAGCAAGGGCTGAAGCCAGCGTCCCAGTGGGAATAGGTTGTGAAATGGCAGCCTCTCGTATAGGCAAACTACCCATATCATAAGGTGAGAGCATTCCTCCAGGTGCACCAGGCATAGGAACCTCAGGTATGTTTCGCCCAGGAGGATAGCGAAAGACACGACGTGGAAGCATCTGGAATGGAATAATATCAACAATATTAACAAAGTGAATGAGCCTTGTTAATGGATTAAAACAAGAAAAAACACACCAATAATTGTGTATGCACTTACACATAAAAGAATGATACAATGAGTTGTACTGCACACTGTAAATCATATATTAGGATTGCATGGAACAATGACCATCATACACTCTAGGCATGTTGTTATTCACACTATTTAATCATGCTGTGCCAGAGTTGTCTACGCTATTGGTTAACCTTCAACATAGTTATAATTGCCAATTAGAGCCAGGTGCTTCCCCAGCCTGTCATAGAATCTATATCAACCACATACTCTGATCAAACCACATCAATGTTTCCAACAGTAAAACAATTAAACCTATCAAATGGAGCAGTGGCAAAAGAGAACTATTTTTAAGCACAAAAAGAAATCACAAACCTGCTGCTGAATAAAAGGCATCGGCTGATGTGTTTGTTGCACAGGTCCAGCGCTGGCACGTCTCCCCCCAGGGCGTGTCTGCTGACCTTGTTGGACTAATGGCAAATAGAAATTTGGCATAGGAGCACCCACAGGCCTCATTCCCGGAACATGCTGTTGTGGGAAGCCAAATCCCGGCTGCGAATGAAGATTCTTTTAGGTAACCATGCAACTGACAGTAAGCATTAATTACAAGCCAAATCTTTCAAAGGAACATAAACTTCAAATTTGTTCAACCTGCCCAAAAGCACAAAAACAATGTACTCCATGGAAATTGAGAGTAAAATCTTATGCAAAGGCATGTTGCGTGCATCCATGTTTACAACAATGCAACGTTAATGAAAACAAGCCAACTAGGATTATCAATTGATCATATCCAACTTCAAAAGTTTAGGTACCACTTCATATGTTCCATGACTAACAAAGCAGCAATTCTCATCTTTAATTAGAAAAGTTCCTTGGGGTGCATTAAAAGATGTAACAAAAGGGCTTTCATTTGGTATATCTTCAAGTTATGTTTCTATTTGAGCCAAAAATTGTTCTAATTGAATTTATAACAGAAAATTTAACTTCAATTTTACAGTTATAGCTTATCTTGCCACTATTCCGCGAGAGTTTTTAGAATTAGCTTCAGAGACCTACTTGGAGTACAACTAATGTATTAATCAAGGTATGCAATTACGAAGGCGGTATGTACCGGTCCATCGACTTACCGGTACACGGACCGCCCATTACCGAACGGAACAAATATATATATATATATATATATATATATATATATATATATATATATATATATAAAAGGCGACATCGCATTGCTTTTTTCAGCGACGTCGCCTTTTATAAGAATATTTCTATATAAATATTTATATATAAATATATAATATTATATATATATAAACGAGGTGATATCGCCTTTTATAAATAAATATATATATAATATTTTATATATAAATATATATATTTATTAATTTATATATATATATATAAACGAGGCGATGTTGCCTCGACGACGTCGCCCCGCCTGGGAAAAGAGAGAGGCGACATCGGTATATATATATATATATATATATATATATATATGTACCGAACGATATACTGCTCGGTATATAATTTCGTACCGTACCGTACCAAACGTCGAAACTCCGATACGGTACGAAATTGCATACTTTGGTATCAATACTAAATATAGAATCATTTTCCATAAGTCAAGGTTTCTTTTAAAAAGATTTTGTGACTCTAGATTGTCTAAATTCAAAATGTTTCATAATTCATCACACAGCTTCTTCAACTATTATTCATTAAGCATCCAGTGTATAACACATTAATAAGTTTAGTCATCAAGCATCCCATATAGGATGCGATGGCTACAAGGGATTAGAATAAATTTTCTTTTGCTGAAACAGAATTTAATGAATACATTAGGATTTTAGTCCAATTCTTAAAATAACATCTCGGGATTAAAAATTCAAACAAAACCCATACTCTTCCTCCATTGAAAGAGTGTAAACCTACTATATGTTATTGTTTCTCTATCTGCAATCGAGATGAGCTTTTATGATATAACACAACATTATTTTTGAACTACAATTAACCATGTCCTTGCAGATTAACACTAAATCACATCAGATGTCAGTAAAGAAACCAAATAGATTCATATTTTCATAGGCGTACTCTCAATGTATGCATAATAAATATAAAATTAAAGATACAGCCAAAGAAAAATGCTTCAGAAAACATTGTACCTGTGGAGGAACAAGAGCATGCGGAGGTTGACCATAAAAGATTTGTTGTCCCAAACCAGGAGTAGCAGGAGGGTACATAGGCACCCTAGGACCAATGGCAGGTGTCATTGCAACTGGCCGCATCTGTGAAAAATGTGCCTATATTGAACAAGATCAAGCAGATATGTTTTAGTCAATCATGTCAAAATAGTTAATTTCTTAGTCAATCATATCAAAATTGTCAAGTAGAAATATGAACAGTGTTGAAAACATGACCAATCATCAGGAAATATATGAAATAGACTGAAAATATACATCAAGCAAAAAGTAAACCACCATGGCGACAGTAATTCACAACAAAATCAATATTGCAAAAGAAACATTAAATAAGCAAACCAATAACTGCAAAGAGCCCAGGGAATATATTGTACAAAACCTAGAAAAAATCAAAATCCAGTAGAACTCAGTAAATAAAAGACTAGCTGATTGACAGGCTCCATCCAAACTACCTTAAAGGCTTAAACAATTCACCCAAATCTCAATTGTTACAGCCAAGGCTTAAAGATTTAATCCAAGACCCATACCATTCCTAGCCTCAACAATACAAGTCCTTTATATACCAGTATACTAACTTGCAGAATGCTGGTGTCACAATCAGCAGTCCTTGAACAATTGTTACAGCCAAGGCTTCAAGATTCAATCCAAGACCCATCCATTCCAGGCCTGACCAATACATGTCCTTTATAAACCGGTGTACGAACTTGCAGAATGCTGGTGTCACAATCAGCATGGCCCAAAGAGAAAGGAGAGAAGAAGTTGGGGAGGAGGAAGAGGAGAATAGCTTCACATACCATCCAATGAGGCAACAGCAGTGATGATACAAGGAGGAGGCAGCATGGATATGGTAGTAGGTGGACAAGGTGGCAGCGGCATTAGTGGAGGTTGCATCATCCAAGTGATAGAGAGAAAAGTCTTGTTTAAAGTAAAAAGTTTACTCTTTTCCTTTACCATCTAAAACAGCCAACTCCTATCAACAGCTGTTTTCATCTGTTAAAATTTAAAATATAAATAAAAAACCCCAATTTCGAATTGTAACAAATATAACTGCCCCATTGGCATGCACCAATCGGTATATACCAATCAAACAAGTCATTTAAACCATGGGTACAAACTTGATATGGAACTTGTATCTAACATGATCGACCTCATCATCTTCATTTTATTTACAATTACAACATGTAATTTCCTTATCATCCAACATTATAAACCATAAAGCATGGTTGGATCAATATATGACTTTAAAGTAGAGGGTAGGGCCACTTGACTTCTATATACAGTATCTAGGTAGTGAAGGCACCAAAATAGCTTTCACATAGCACATGAAAGGCTTGTTTATTAACTGAAAAAGACAGTAGGATAAATTATCTGTGAAATTGCATAAGAAAAATTACCTGCAATCTAGCTCTCCTATCTTCTTTCGATTGTGCAAGTGCAACATAGAGTGGTTTTCCATTAATCATCTTCCCATTCATATCTGCAAGCTAATGGAATGGAAAGAATCTCGTCAGTTCCAGAATATTATCCAAATGCTGAAAGAAAGTCTTCACTTACAGCTCGAGCTGCTTCCTCAGGAGTCGAGAAAGCAACAAATCCAGAACCTTTACTTGCACCACTGGGATCCCGCATAATCTGCACAATTGACATATATCAGGGTAACATCTTAGAGAAAAGCTCCATGATTGACAAAAATAAAGCATAATCATGGCAAAAATGCAACAATACCTTGCAAGATGTAATAGTACCATATTCAGAAAACAATTCTTTCAGTGAATCATCTCCGATGTCATCATCTAAATTTTTCAAATATAAGTTGAGTCCTTGATATTTATCTGCTGCTTCCTTCATACTTTGATCAAACCGTCCTTTCAGTTCTCGCTCCCTTTCAGATTTCTTCTGTGCTTTTCCAACATACCACTCCTTCTCATCAAATTTCTGCCCATTGAGTTCCTGAACTGCCTGAGCAGCAGCATCCGTATTTTCAAAATTCACAAATCCAAAGCACTTTGATTTTCCATCCTCCTCCCTCATAACAACAGCACTTGTAATTTTCCCATACTTGCCAAATATTCTCTCTAAGTCTTCCTTTGTTGTAGATTCCGATAGGTTTTTGACAAAGACATTATTAAATTTTGCCTTGTCTGCTGAATTTTCCCTTTCTTGTTTACGAAGGAAAGGTCCAACATAAACTGGCTTATCATTGATAAGCATACCATTTAATTTGTTAATTGCATTTTGTGCCGCCTCCTCTTGATCAAATTGAACAAAACCATAGCCTTTTGACTGGCAAGAAGGATCAGTAGCAACCTTGCAAGAAAGTATGTTTCCGAATACAGAAAAGGTATCATACAGTGCTTTGTTGTCTATTGTTTTGTCCAGATTCTGACATGACAAGTAACAAGAAATAATCATTAACAAAAAAATTGATTAATTAAAATAGGAAACTTATAAAGGACTTAGGTTGAAGCAAACCACATTGATAAGAAAAATAAGAAGATGCAATACCTTAATAAATATATTAGCAGCCCCACTTCTACGAGTGCTAGGGTCCCGGTTTGAATACATTATACGAATAGGCTTATTGTTGAGAGGCGTGAAATTCAGCGCATCCAGTGCCCTTGCAGCTGTCAACCACGCAAGAATAACAGGCAACAAACAAATTAGCTAGGCATTATCAAGAAACACTAGGTCTTTCTTTCCTATTTAGATTTCAGGGATGAAGACAAAGGAAAGATTGCACACACATAAAGCAAGACCAAAGACCACTCATAGAACTCAAGATATAGAAGTGGAAGATCCAATATTAGGAAAGAATTGCAAATATGGTACAGAATATAAATAACAAGATGATCTAGTTGTGCATATAACTCACAAGAAGGATTAGTCAACAATTTAACTATTTTAGGTACTGCAACCTAATAAAATAGGATTTAATATAAAGCAATGTTATTTAACTCACTTCTTAACTCAGTATAGCTACTACCATTAATATATGACACTTGCAACCGTCAGCTCCTCTGTTACATCAATACACAAATACAATAAATCATCATAAGATGATGTATCCATTGAAGGAAATTTCAAAACATGACAAAAACTTAGTAGTGATGTTCCCATGGAGCATTATATATGTTAATAACAAATGATCAACCAACTTTACAATAATACAATGTTATCAAAAGCTCGGGCCGAATTGAAAAACTATGATGGCCTCTCAGAATCTAGGCAATCAAAGTGAAGCACATGCCTCACTGAAGCTGGTTGCACTTTTTCACAGAATACCTGAAAAGATGACCTTACAAAAAAAATTCTAGAACTAAAATTACTTATCATTCAATATTAAAATAATCAAAGTTGGCTTATTGGCTCAGGCAATAAATCATTATTATATTTGTAAATATGCCATTACACAAATGTGACTAGGTCGATTCTGTCAACAAAACCATATATAGCATAAAACAAATTGAATTTGCATCATTTGAGTCAGATAAAGAGAATTTACGGTGGACACTGACAATTGAATATATAAGAGGCTCGCCTTTCATGGGTCTCTCAAAAGGCATATGAGATGCAAGCCTTAAGCATTCCTTGGAGCCATGGAGCTTCAGGTGAAGTTAAACACAAAAAACAAAATGAAGTCTCAGTGTGCCTAAGCGCACCTAGCATGACAAGAACCTAAATTTATGAGCCTGATGCCAAGGAAAACTAGGTACATGTTATAATTTGGTAGCTGAATTATGCTAGTCAGCATTTACAAAGCATTTGGTTCCTACCAAAGAGAATTAGCCAGTCATTTGGTTCTTACCACAGAGACACAGGGTCGTAAGACTCTTTTTCCTGCTTTATATCTCTAGTATCTTTTTGTATCCTCTCCTCTCCATTCTTTCCTCACTCTATTTTTCTCTCTGATTCATCAATTTATTTTGACAACTTGTAATTACACCTAATCAAGCCAAAAAAAAAAAAGAGATCCATCTTTAATTGAGGCTTATAACATTTAATTGACCTTAAGCATTAGTGAATATTTAAGATGAGTTAACTAAGCTCAAGGCATGCATCTAATTGTCATAAGTTGGTTATTTAACCTGAACCATCAACATCCTTTTCCTTTGCTTTCGTCTTTTATTCAGCATGTTTATTGGCTATCCTACATCTATTTTTTACGTGGAAATCTTATTATTGATTTTCTTCATCTTCAACACAGTTAATTTTGGATCCGTCAAGCATTAAAAAAACTGTTCATATAGACGTTTTTATGTTTCACGAAACATAAGCTTGTGTTGCTAGAAACATCAACAGTATCATAAAAAGAGTTTTAGAATTCCAGGAAACGTATCCTGACCACATAAAATACTTATCAGTGCCCATAAATCAGTCAGGATCTACACATCACCCATTCAAACGATATCCAAATTGAAAACCAACATAAAATAAACATGTATCATGTTAAACAAACAAGCAGCAAGTCCCCTTCCTAAGGTATTCTTCAACGGAAAAGATCAACGATTTAGCAAACTGTTACTAGTGAAATCTACGAAACCGTCATGAATGAAGGCATGGAATTGAGAGATTATAGACTAAATCTAAAAGCACGGCCAATGGAGAAGCATCCTACTCACCGTCGACCGGGCTGTTGTAATTGACGTAGGCATAGCCCAGCGAGCGGCGGGTGCCGATGTCGCGGCACACGCGCACAGACACGACTTGCCCAATCTGGCTGAACAGATCATACAGCTGCGAATCCGCCACGTTCACGTCGAGGTCACCGACGTAGAGCGATGAGGACGGGAACTGGTTTACCCCCGCAGCGCCACCATTGTTGGCCATCCCATTCGGTGGCTGCGGCTGCACTTGAACCTGCGCCATCCCTCAACAAGATACAGTAACTTTTTTTTGCCTTTCTTTCTCTTCCCCCTACGAGTCAAAAAAAAAGAAAAAACACACAGCAAACCTTCCTCTTTTCTAAGCGATTTCGATGCAAAAATTGTAAGAACAACAATGATTTTGGCAACGAATTTTTAGATTTTTTTTTGTTTTGTTTGGGGATACGTCGATCGGAGAACGAAGAAAAGGGCAAGGGAAGAGAAGGAAGACGACGGATAGATTGGTAGATAGGTAGAAAGAGAGGAGATTCGGGAGGGCAGCCCCCAACTGCGCTTCACTCTCTCTCGCTTGGCCCTTATCCGCGGTTATATCGCCTGGGTGGCGGACAAGAGGAAACCCTAGGTCACTCACGGGTTCATCCTGGCCGTCGGATCCACTTTGTCGGTTTCAGGATCAAATGTCCAGCACCGGATGGGAGAAAGAACCCCGTTTGTCTGGCGCTTGAAGACTATGCATGCTAAAGTTGGCTCGATCGAACCACAACATTTTGTGTTTAAATTGATTCCCGATTCAGATCTCCCAATTAATTAGTCAACTTATTTTTCATCGTCGTAGTCTGCATCTATGTAACATTAACATAATATGACTGTCATTACTCCAATAACTTTGAGCTGTTGCCTCCTTTCTTTGAAAAGGAACCAAAAGTATTTTGATGACAAAAGTATTTTTTTTCTAATTAAAATTAGAAATTGAAAGAGAGAGAGAGAGAGAGAGAGAGAGAGAGAATGAGGTGTGTATAAATGAAGAGACAAAAGAAGAGATAGGAAGGAACTATTTAGTAGTCCAAATTGTGATCGAGTTGTAATGCTTGTTGAGTTATCTAAATATGATTAGGAAAGCTTATATATTTCTTTTTTTTTCCTAAAACTATATCTTGAAATTTATTGTGCTCGCTCGAAAGCACCCCGTAAGAGATGATCAATCCTATATAAAAAATATTTAATTGAGAATCGATGATCGTAAATTCAACTTGTGAAGTTCCATCCATCCACGTGGAGGGCATTTCTCTTGCTACATATTTCGCCATCCTCCTGTAATTTGGAAGGAACAAAAATATCCTCCGGAAGCTAATAACATATTAGCTTGTAGTATTTTAAATGTTAGCTACATTTAATATCTTGATCCTTATATTTTAAAAATTATATTGATATTTTTATAATTAAAAAATTAAATATATATATATATATATCCATTTACTCTAATATTATCGATTTTATCAACAAATACATAAAAATAAAAAAATAATTTTAATGTTCTAATTGATGATAATAGATGATGTCGGTAGTGGTAGACGATAACGTTACTCGGGTTGCATGTGACTATTATGGATGAGGAGAGCGACAATGAGAGGTGAGAACCGATTTGCATATGCGTCGACGTTGACCACCATCGACACTATCGTCGCTCTCCTTATCTACAATAGCCACCCGCAACCCCAACAACGTCGTCGTCCACCACTATCGACACCATCTATCTACCACCACCAATTGAAATTTAAAATTATATTTTTTTACTTTTTATTTTTATGTTTTCGATGATAAAATCGATGAAATTATAATAAATAGATTTAGACGTTTCACTTTCATAATTATAGGAATATCAATATAATTTTTTAAAATGTAAGGATCGAAATACTAAAAATAACTAACTATAATGGATAATTTGTAATTAGCTCTCGCACTAGCCCCGACTGTAACATGCAGCGAGACATCTTCGATATTACTGTGCTTCATCACCAACTTTGACGACCCAACTAACAGCCTCATTAGCTACGTAACTTGGTATACCAGACCTCAAAACCACATGAAGCAAATACCAGACCTTAAACCACACGAAGCAAAAACCAACACATAAGTCGCTTTAGAAAGCCGATCAAACTTGATGTATCAACCAAAATTATCATCCACTTCTGGCACAAGACTAATCATCATTCACATAAGATGTGCATAAGCCAACTTAATCTGTCCACTGTCATTAAATTTTCCTCTGAACAGAAGTCAGAATGTCTTCCATGAAACACAAATCCAATTATTACTATCACCAGAATGTTCTGAATGATCGGACAATAAGTTGTAATTTCAACTGCAACCGTTGATAAAGATTTATGTTTCTACTCTCCTTCCCATAAGCAGATTCAGATAGAGCACAGTTTGGTTGCAATTTATCTTCATTTCTATCTTTTGTTTCTCTTTAATTTAGATTATGAAAATGTACTTTAACCAGACACTACAAATCCCTACTGGCAAAAATAAAGTCGTACTTGTTTACATTCTCAGCAAGAATCTAGAAATTTCATATTTCAGATATAGTTTTAGACAAAGTGCACAATACACAACCCAGAAGAACTTACAACACTCCAGCATTCTTATTCAAGTTTACTATCTCTATCATAGACTCATGATAACGGAAAATATCCATGTGAATTTCCTTCTCAACAAGTTGCAGAAAACAGACATACATAAGGACTCAAAATAACTTGATCTGTGCATTTAGTTATATGCTGAGATTTCCAATTGAAATAGAATCAGTCCTTTGTGCCAAACATTTAAAAAAAAAACTTATTGTTTATTTCATGATGGAAAAAGGAAGTTTATTCTCATCCTATACAAGGCATCACAAGACTTCTTCTCTAGTTAGGATTAACAGCTAATACAGTTGAAAGTTTGATCCTTTTCTGATGGCAAGACTGGAGATCAAACTAATAATATCTTGCTGACGTTGAACTCAAAGAAGGTAGTTGGCAGTAGGCTCTTGGGAATAGCTACAGATTCAGATAGAGCACAGTTTGGTTGCAATTTATCTTCATTTCTATCTTTTGTTTCTCTTTAATTTAGATTATGAAAATGTACTTTAACCAGACCTCAAAACCACATGAAGCAAATACCAGACCTTAAACCACACGAAGCAAAAACCAACACATAAGTCGCTTTAGAAAGCCGATCAAACTTGATGTATCAACCAAAATTATCATCCACTTCTGGCACAAGACTAATCATCATTCACATAAGATGTGCATAAGCCAACTTAATCTGTCCACTGTCATTAAATTTTCCTCTGAACAGAAGTCAGAATGTCTTCCATGAAACACAAATCCAATTATTACTATCACCAGAATGTTCTGAATGATCGGACAATAAGTTGTAATTTCAACTGCAACCGTTGATAAAGATTTATGTTTCTACTCTCCTTCCCATAAGCAGATTCAGATAGAGCACAGTTTGGTTGCAATTTATCTTCATTTCTATCTTTTGTTTCTCTTTAATTTAGATTATGAAAATGTACTTTAACCAGACACTACAAATCCCTACTGGCAAAAATAAAGTCGTACTTGTTTACATTCTCAGCAAGAATCTAGAAATTTCATATTTCAGATATAGTTTTAGACAAAGTGCACAATACACAACCCAGAAGAACTTACAACACTCCAGCATTCTTATTCAAGTTTACTATCTCTATCATAGACTCATGATAACGGAAAATATCCATGTGAATTTCCTTCTCAACAAGTTGCAGAAAACAGACATACATAAGGACTCAAAATAACTTGATCTGTGCATTTAGTTATATGCTGAGATTTCCAATTGAAATAGAATCAGTCCTTTGTGCCAAACATTTAAAAAAAAAACTTATTGTTTATTTCATGATGGAAAAAGGAAGTTTATTCTCATCCTATACAAGGCATCACAAGACTTCTTCTCTAGTTAGGATTAACAGCTAATACAGTTGAAAGTTTGATCTTTTCTGATGGCAAGACTGGAGATCAAAATAATAATATCTTGCTGACGTTGAACTTCAAAGAAGGTAGTTGGCAGTAAGGCTCTTGGGAATAGCTTTAACTTGGGACAGGCTCAGCTACTCTTGACTGTAAAATCTTAACTGATAGTGCACTTCAACAGTTAATAGTTGGACTGGAAATTTCTCAGTCATGCAAGAGGAGTGAAGTTAATGAAATAAGTGTTGTTCAGTTTGCAGGTCTATTGGAGAAGCAATTCAATAAAATGAAAAATATTCTTCGAGAGGTAGCACTGACATGGGTAATTGGGGATTAAAGAAAGAGAAATCAGAAAAGATAATGCTTCAATGCTGTAGTGGATAACAGACATATATGAAGCATGCATCGTCCATATAGTTGAAGTTGGGTCAGGAAGAAATAACGTTATGGAATGCAGTCTGAGGCCATGTATGCATATATGGTCGCATGCCTGCATCTCATATGGCCTCTGTGGCCACAATATCTGTCAATTACATTACAGAGGCATTTACTGTGTGACTGCCTTTGCAGCCTTCGCAGGATAGCCTTCGCACTGACTGTAAAATATTATATTTTTATGTATGCATATAATACATAACTATGTGACTGCCTTCGCAGCCATTTAATTGTATGTGATTGTTATATGTGGTCTATGTTTCTCCCTGTGCTATTATGTCTAATAGCACAATATCTTAATAGTATAAGACATAGTAGATGTAGTATTTGAATAATCTGTAGCTTTAACTTTGTGCAGCAACATATCACTAAACAGCTTTCCGAGTGTCCTTTGATCGAATTATATATTATTCAAATATTGTAATATCTACACATAGCCATTTCCATATGCATTCACAGAATGCATGTGTGCTATGCAGTGACTTGACCACCTGTATCCAATGGCTTTCTTTAGAACATGGAGACAAAAATGCACAAATTGACGAGTTGCAACACCACCAATCTTGTCCCATGTCTCATGGAAAAATGTGGAGGATATGTGTTGGGTCATCAGTAACCAACATAAAACTTATAATCTCATAGGCATGGATCTTAACTGTTTACATTATAGGGGCAGGGCTGGCTAAGTCACCATCAAAAGTGACATGTGACATCTTCGTGACATACATGTTCTCGAGTGCAAAGAATGGACTAGGAGACCACTCGGGAGTGACCCCTCATATCAAAATTTGGATGGTGGATGGAAAATAGAAAAGAGTTCTCATATTGTTTTGGAGTAGTGAGTATAATCTAGAATCAAAGGATAAGGCTAACAATTTGGAACACGAGAACACTTTTAAGGAAAAGTCTAGCGATGATTGATGCAATGATTTCAACAAAGATTAACATAATTTGTTTATAGCAAACTAAGTGGCAGGGAAAATTTGTCAAGAGAATGATAGTACTAGATATAAATTTTGGTATGTTGAAAATTTTAAACATAAAATATTGTCGATATTATTATAAACAATAATCTTAAGGATAATGGTATAGAGACAAAAAGATGGGTACAGAATTATAATTTAAAATTTTGTACAAGGAGAAGTGATATTAAATGTTATACGTTCTTATGTGTCTCAAATAGGCTAGGTGATCAAACACAAAAATATGTCTTAGAAAAAATTGATAGAATGACTAAAGAAATGCTTCCACTTGAAAAATGCTAGTCATGCTTGATGGATCAGAATGTTGATTGGTTGAGAAACAAAATATGCAAAAGTCAGTATAGTTTAAATAAGAATATTGAGGATGATGCATGAAAGTTACTAGAAAAGATATTTTAAGTAATATTTAATTGAAACAAATTAGGTGTCTCCTCAATAAAGAATAAAATGAGAAATTTTCATTTAAGATGATATGAACATATTTGAAGGAGACCTATATGTGCAATGTTAATGAAATGTGAATCAATTAGGAATAGTGGGTGTAAGGAAAGGCAAAATGATACCTAAGAAAACTTTACTAAATTCGATAAAAGATATTTGAATCATATTTTTTGTTTCAGATTGGTAAGATTGGTACTGTATTAATATTACAACATTATTATTTTAAATTTTTTGGAGTGATACCAGGAAAAAATCCATATAGGTGACAAAATATTTTGGACTTTACAAGTTGTTGGGACCTAAGTTGAATGATTTGGTTAAATGGTAGATAAAGTAATGGAAAAAAAATGTTATTTAGGTATGACAAATGATTAAAAGACAAACGTTTGGTGAGACGCTCAGTTACTTGTTGACAAAGAAAAACAAGCCTCTTGTGTATTTGACAAATCCAAAGTTCCAAAGAATATAATAAATGGTCATTGACATTTACATCTTGCAGTAAATAATCAAACAATGGTTTCATGGGAAGAGATAAAAAAGATTCTGATTTCAAAGCAGGAGGATCAAATTCTGTGGACTAATAATAAAATATAGATTTCTCCATCAAGGATGCTTGGAACAAATACAAATTTGGAAGTTGCTGACTAGAAGAAACTAGTTCAATTAAATCAATATTAGAAATGACCAATTTTTTGTGCTGAAGAAACTTTATCAATTGCAGATGATGGTTCAAGCTTGATTCAACCTGATTAGTTTACACATATATCAGGGATTTAGCTTTTTTTTGGAGGGTTTTACCATTTTTTGTTATGGGAGTTTATTGTGACATTGCTCTAATATGCTATACGAAATACTTTGGTAGTTGGTTACCATCACTCTAGTGACAGGTTGAACTTTTGTTGTGAGTCTTAAGCACAGGTTGAGAGATGAACAAATATATATATATATCATTGTACTTCTTCAGTTTCTTAACAAAATTTCAATCACAGATCCTAGGAAAAATAGCAAAAAAGAATATTTTAATGCATGAACAATTAAGCATAGCTACAATAGAGGATAAAATGAGTAAAATCATCTTAAGATAGTACAATTGCATTTTGAGAATATCTGTATATATTTGAATTAGACGATGTGTTGGTCATGAGAGAGTTAGTGTTAGTGGCATGAAGAGAGATTCTAAGAAGACTTTACTAACAACTACAAAAAGAGATTTGCATGCTTTTGATTCAACTAATTTATATTACCTTCTAAAAACTCAATGACAAAAAAGTTTCATGTACCCAAACTCTAATAGCTGGGATGTTGTCTTGTTGTTGTGTTCATTGTTCCAATAAGTCTGCTGATAGAAAACATATTATGTATTCTGAACAATGTATCTTAGCTACTTGTTTAACTTTCAACTGCATTAAATTTTGAGAAAGTTTTTCAGTAGAAAGATGTACACCATGTTCAAAAAAAGTCAATTTACTAATAGCAAAATCACTGCATTAACATTATGGTTTCCTAAAAAATAATACAGTTCTTTCTTCTTTATTATCACTACAAGCAACAATATATGTTCACATTTGAAAAAAATCAAGAAGCACCAAAATTAAAAACCATAAGATTAAAAAGAATTTAGCAGAGTTAAGACCAGTTACCACAATCCACACCTTCCCTCTTCATCAGTAGTCCAATAACTGTACTACTTGTAATTTATGGAATGCCAATTTGTCCTGAATCTCGGGCTGCCCTCGCTCTCACTGCCAACATGCTCCGCAATGTTGAAGCTTTCATCTCACAGTAAAAGTCCTCCAATCCCAAATCTTCCCCAGAGTGTTCTAAACCCATATGGTTCTCATTGCTTACATCAGATAGGGCAGAGTAGTCCTCCCTCATCAGCAACACATTGTGAAGAATCGCACAAGTGCCAATGCATGCCACAGCCACCTTAAAATTCTCCTCTTCTCCTAAAGAACTAAGCACGCCCCAATTCCTCATGCTGCAAACCACCCGAAGCACAGGCCGGCACATTGACTGGTGAACGGCATTGAAGTCCTCTTCGCAGGAGCCACGAACTGGATCAGCAAACGGGACCATCAACCAAGGCAACAGAGGGTAGCGGCCATCCCCAACCAAGTACTGTGTTGCTCCCAGCAACTGCCCCTCCTGCACATCCTTATAAAGCGATGAGCACTTGAGAACGCTGGAATCTGTGCGATCCCCTCGAAATCCAGCAGCAATGTGTATGATCCTCGATGAGGAATCGGCCACGATCTGTGCAGCGACGACAGACTGGCCACGTGCCTCGAAGCGAGTGCAGGCCATGGCACCGCAGCAGTCGGGAAGGCCATGGCCGACTGCCTGGAATCCGGCGGAAACCGTTGCAAGGTCAGATGGAGAGGGAAACGTGAGCCAGAAACGGAAATTGGTGCAGAGCACGCGGCAAAGATGCTTGGAGCAGAAGCGTGCGGCTGACTCGGGCACCCCGAAGCGGCAGGCGAGGTCACGGTAGGAAGCACCGGAGGCAAGGCGAGAGAGAGCGATGGCGAGGCGGGTGGGGCCCGAGAGGCGGAGGGCAGAGCCAGCGGGGTCGCGGCAGTCGAGAAGGGGATCGAGGAGACCGGAGAGCCACTCGAAGGTGGTGGACGTCATGCGGAAGCATAGCCGGAAGTGGTCGGGGCCGCGGCGTGGGACGTGCAGATCCGGTTGGTGCTGGTGGCGCTTGCGCTTGTGGGGAAGGAAGTGGACGGAGGCGGCGACGTGGGAGGAGGAGGAGAGGAGGTGGAGAAGAAGGGAGAGGAGAGGGGCGAGAGGCGTGGGTGGGGAGGAGAAGAGGAATAGAGGGAGGTTGCTGCGATTGGGGACGGAGGCAGAAGGGTTGGGATGGGGGAAGGGCAGGGAAAGGAGGAGAAGCGCTTGGGACACAAGGGAGGAGACCAGAGCAGCCAGCTGCTTCGGGTCCATCCCCGGACTGCGGCTTTTGGTTCGGGTTGGGTTGCGGGAATTGGGCGTGGCTTTGAAGAAGGATTGGGGGAGCGGAGGGTGGTGGGAATTGTTTTCTGTTTTTGCTTTTAATATTTCCTTTTGTTTTTGTTTTGTCTTAAACACTCATTTCGATCAATCATTCGGTGAGACACAAATGCTTCCTCGTATAGAAGGAATGTGCCTATCGACGCCTATATTATTTATTTGATGACCACTGGTCCGTATTAGTTGCACACGACAACTGTCTTGCGTTGACCATTTAATTTATGCTGGCTTTTATTTATTTTCTAAACATAGAAAAAAATATCATATGAAATGTTGTGCATGTCGTGATCGACAGCTCGATCCAATCCAAGTGCTTAAGGTAGTCGATATGACTTTCTAGCAGGTCGGATCAGGACATCGTCTGCTGAGCCAATCCAAGGTAGAGCTGAGGGTGATTTTTTTTTTTTAATGGGCTCATGCACATAGGTCGAAATGAGGAGGAGAAATCCTGACTATATCCCTTTGAAGCTTAAGTTCATATGATAGTAATGGGATGAAATTTAGTGTTATAGATCCAACCCCTCGAGCTGGTCGGGAGAGTCAGCTTTTATACATGCGATCGAGGGTCGATCATACTTGGTCCGTTAATGATCGTTGATGCTCCAAGCGACGGGCTCGTAGACTCAACATAGGCGTTGACTGACCTGCATGACTTTGTGCCACGTTATGTCGTTTTGTGTCTTCCTAAGCTGCTATCCATTGTCTGACACCACTTTACACAACCTCAAGCGACATAAGCGCGGGCGCAATCGGCTATCTCATATAGGTCTGTGTTAGCGATGTGAGTGTAGTCGACTATCTCGTACGAGTTTGCACTAGCGATGTGGATTCAGTCGACTGTCTTATACAGTTCCGATGTGTCACATCAACGTGCTTATAAATGCTATGTCAGTCTTAGGATGTCACATCGTCTTTGACGTGACGATCGAATACGATTGAGATGATACTATAATATATCCTATCAATCATAAAATGACTTTAATCTTTATATCGAGTTTGCAATCAAAAGTAATTAATAATATAAAAAAAATCTATAATTCAATCTATAAAATCAAAACAAAATAATCCAATCTATAATTTTTTTTAAATAGAAATGCTTTCAATTAGTTAATCAGTTTGTAAACAAAAGGTCGAAAAGCTTGGAGGACTCTCGCCAGTAGATGCCTCCCACACAGCAAACTCCTCTACCTATATTGCCCAGGTTGTGCACAAACACAAGGCACGTGAACTCAATCAACTAAACTAAAGCTGATAGTTAACATCTTAATATCATCAACTATCTTAGATCATGTTTATCATAATCTTGAGACGAGTGAGTCCCATCCGCCTTGCTTCCTGTGGAGCTTTGAGCACTGCACCCCCTAGACCTTAGTTTGTAATGTTTCAAAATAGGCAATGACATTTGGAGTGAGTGAAAGATCAAATCCAATATTGCAACGTACCAAAAACCGATAAAAACACATTAGTAGTGTTGAGGGTAATAATAATGATGGGACACGGACTAATGTCCCCTGCTCCCAGGTGACGTCTCCTAGGTCATGCAGACCGAGGAGCCACGGGGGTCGCCTGCCTCGATCTGACTTGACAACGCCTGGCTGAAGCAGACCAAAATACCGATCGAGGCACGTCGCCATCCTGTAGGAGCCCGGACATTCACGCAACACCAATGCCGGTGTCAGACGTTATCCAAGGCACGACCCTGCTCTCTACAAGTGGGTATATCAAGAAACGGTGACCTTCCGTATAAAAACCCTCGCGTTCGGAATGAAAAGGAGAGGTGAAAAAATAAGAGAAACCCCTTGAGACTATCGACTAATTTGATCGTCAGAGGGGTCGGGCCGAGCTCTCCCGACCCGACCTGTGTGTAGGGATGAAGACATAGTGCCTCCCACCGAAGCCCCCAAGCGCGGAGTCCTCTCCCGGAGAAAACAGTGACCTAGCCATGATCGGACCACCGAAGTCGATCACCTCAACAGTCTCAAGGGTCGTTCAGAGAGATCTCCAATCATTCGAACCCAAACCCAACCGTGTCGGCCCCGAGGCCACGACATAAAAGACGTTGACACCAATAAGTAGTAAATTATATTTATAAAAATAATTTTTTTATAGAAATAAAATGCTACAGAAATCTAATGTTTATAAATATAGGTGAATATTATCTTGGATTCTCCTATACTCTTGTGCTGGATCCATTACTTACTTATAAGCTTCCTAAAATCCCTTCTTAACTTATAAAGAGTTAAGATGATTAGTAAGAAAACTCTCGATTTATTTTTTATATTCAAAGGTTCAAGTGATCTATAGTTAATATTTAAGATCGTAACCCGTTGAGATGAGGTGTGAATCTTTCAACATAAATAATATTTTTAAAATTATGATATCGACCTCTTGGACATAATCTTTTCGATAATAATTCAAGAAAAGAACATCTAATCGAATATACTAGATGCAGTTGATAATATATTAAACCTTATTTTTTAAATTTGAATATGCTGAAACTTTTTTTAATTTCACTTGTTTTATTTGTTGATGATCCCCAAGTCCAAATAAAAAATGAGGCATGGTAACATAAAATTTTATCAAATCTAATGCAATGGATTTGATAAAAGAAAAAAAAAACAAAGCAAAATAATTGGGATATCACTAATATATATATATATATATATATATATATATATATATATATATATATATATATATATATATATATATATATATATATATATATATATATATATATATATATATATATATATATATATATATATATATATATATATATGTAGCATTTTGTATAGTAGTTTGGGCACTTGGAGATTGTGAGTTTAAATTCCATATATGCATATTTTTTATTTGCCTAGTTACTAATCGATACATATAATACCCTCCTTTTTATTTAGCTTGCAACTCTAATGGGGGCCAAATCATATATCAAACAGTTGAAATGCATAAATAATTTAGGAGTTTCTTGAATGCTTCAGCAATGCATAATTTCAAACTTAAGTATAAAAAATATATATAATTAAAAAAATAAAAAAAGATTATTACATCTACAATAATGTACTAATTAATTTGAATATTTTTTTAAAAATAAAAAAAGTATGATTAAACATAAAATTTTCATAATAAAAATTAGATGTTAACATTTTCATAATTTCAAACTTAAGTATAAAAAATAATATATATTTTTTTAAAAAATAAAAAGATTATTACATCTACAATAATGTACTAATTAATTTGAATATTTTTTTTTAAAAAATAAAAAAGGTATGATTAAACATAAAATTTTCATAATAAAAATTAGATGTTAAGTATAATAAACATGGCAAAATTAGATGTTTGCTATTATCTAATTCACAAGTAAAGGGTAATGGTACACTTACATAGGATTCTTCACACGGTCTCTAAGATCTTTCAAGTACAAGACAATTTACTCATATATGGCCAAGTCATATTTTGCACGGTAACAGAGTCATGACACAACAAGACACTTTACTAGCAGTGTACTAACATTTCATGTACTGTACAACTACCCTTATTTCACAATCAAGAACATTTAATAATCTACAAAGACTTTTGGCATTCATGTATTATTGATGATTGTACTTTATATTTCTTAAAAGTATTTTACCTATAACAACAACTGGTATATCTTTGCAAGAAAGAACTATATAATCTACCTCACTATTATTATTATTATTATTATTATTATTTGCATATTATCAATAATTATCAATCCACGTGTTAAATTATTTTTTTTGTAAAAGATTATACTAACGTATTTAAAAATAATATATTTCCTAACAATTTTTTGATCGATCGATAGATAGTAAGATCAAAAATATCTATTAATGCTTTCGTCTAACCTTTAAAAAATTAAAATTTTCGTACTCTAACTAAAATATTATAAATTAATTTTTATAATAAGAACCTAACATTTGTGCACACCAAACTTATTCATAAAATTTTCTTGAATTTTGGGAATTACCTAAAATATGACTTTGATAGCAATTGATTGGGATCAATTTTGTCTTCCCAAATATATATATATATTATTAAAAATAAAATTCATTTTTAATACAAATTGATGTGTTGTTTCATGCTCCAAAAAATGCTTTTTAAAATTAAAAATTAATATATTAAACCCTTTTAAATTTAGATCTAAAATTCCAAAAATTTTGTTGATATGTTGTGACCTAACGCCGAGAGGAGTGAGAAAAATGAAGGAAAAGGAAAGTTGTATTTATAATTTAGAGCCCCTCCTTTTTTTGAAATTTAAACTATTTCATTAAATGACGGTAGCATCCCAGGAAGAATCCGAGGACGTGATCGGCATTACCGAGGCCAACGGTGGTAATATGGTCATTTCATCCGGTCTCTCGGTTTCTCCTCTCGTCCCCGCATTCAAATTTCCTCCGCCTCCGCATTGACTCGTCGTTTTCCTCCACGTTCCCCCCTCCGCCGTATCCCCGCGTTTCGCCATCGTTAAGAGCGGGATCCCCCCGGTGGCCGGAGTCAACTCCCGGCCGCGCCGCATCCTCTCGTTCCTTTCTTCCTCTGTAGCCTTCGTGGAGCCATGGACGACGAGATGGTGGAAGCCGTTCAGGGGGTATTCGTCTGCTTCGAGGTCGATCTCGATTACGAGTTCGACGCGCCGAGGTACTTCGACCTAGGACGGGAGGAGACGCCGGCGGAGGCTTGGGCTGCGGAGCTATGGTTCGATACCGCCGGGAGCCACCCTCCCTCTCGTACGTGCCGTTTCGCCGATGCGCAAAACCCTAATAGTTTGATCCGTTTTTCGATTGTTTTCGGTTTTCGGTTTTCGGTTCGATACTTATGTTGCTTCATCGGTTCTAGTGATTGTTGCGAATGATTCTGTCGTCATCTCTAGTCGTCTATGATGTGATGTAGTGTAACCTCATTTCTCTGTGCCCTATTTCTTGGCTTAATCTGGGAGTTTGAGGTCGTCAAGGTTTAGTTTCGGGGAATCACCACTTCTCTCAAGTTTAAGGGATGGAACATGTAGGTATTGAACAGCTGGGATTAATAAGGGGATTAATGCACGTTTGCGTTCGGATATGTCGAAACAAACATTTAGATGCGAAGGTGCCTTCTTTTCATTGAGAAGGCATATTTCTTGTTCTTATCATTTTGACCTTTTGTCTTTCTGTTAGTAGTCAGCTAAATAACATTATTATTCTTTGTTCATCTACTTGTGTCTATTCATTCATCTTTTAAACCAGAAAAAAAAGAGGTAAAAGGAAGATGGTTTCCTGCACTCCAAACGAGACAGCTGGCTGGTCGTATTGGATTTTGCCTATATTTGGGGGGTTTACCTACTGATCACAGGTTTTTTTTTCAACTTTAGAAAATTTTAAAGATAACATAAAAGCACAAGCACTTACAGAACATCTTGGAACAATTTTTTTTTAATGCAAGTCAGAGGTTATGTGATCAGTAGATTTGCAAATAAAGTCTACTAGCTAATAGAATCCATTAAAAGCAGTCAAATGATTAATTCTCTTGATTGTTCTCTTTCAATATGACATGGCTATGTCTTGTTCTTGAATGGAAAGTTATCTAATAGACTAATACAAATAATTTATTTCAAATCTAAAGCAAACTGTTAGAGGGTTTTTGTCTTTAGGAGTTGAAGATATGCTTGCAACATTTGGTGCTTTTATTGCGTTATTGTGCAACGTGACCCATCAAAAAATGATACCACGCTGGCTGGATAACATGTGGGCTTCCTTCAAAAGAATGAGGACCATGAGTTCACTTTATTTTTCCTGAAACATTCAACTAAGATGCTCTGTTTATAGCAGAAAGAAAGCGAAAGTAATTTTTGGACAAAGTGCAGGATTGATGGTTGTCTCTTAATTAAGATAAAGTAGTTTGAAGACTGTCCATTTGTTACCGAGTTTGGAACAATATTCAGTTGATGCTTGTTCTGAGCTTTATACACTGCTTATGCTCTCTTGGATTCTTGATATTCATAGCAGAGTTTGCCTTTGTCAAACACTGCAAATTATTTTTCAAGACAAAATCCATCCTGTAATTGTTTCCATGATATTCTACTCCCTTTCTATTATAATTGGCTCTTGTAAAGTTATATATTTGATTTATTTGTTCTTCATCTTTCTCAGCTCTGATAGTGAAGTTATTTTTGGGAAAAGATATACGCATAGCAGCTACAAGTACCAATTCAGATCATGAAGATTTGGATTATAAAAATCCGGATGGTTCTCATGCAGATTCTGCTGCGCCTGAATTTTTGGTTAATGACATTGATAGAGGTATTCTGTTGGTGAATGCTAGCAGCTAGTGATATATTAGTTGCTCTAATTTTTCTTTCTTTTAATGCTAGTACTTTTTGATAGTTTATAGTACTTAATTACTTTCCAGTTTAAACAGGACTTTGAGATTTTCAAAGGAATTATAGTAGAGGAATATAGATGGAAACTTTCTTTCTAATCGTGCAATAGGAAATGGATACAAGTAGATAAGTAGACACCTGAATACTAGTTAACGAACACGAGTAAAAGTGAAGAGATTGAAATCGTAAAGAAGCATAACATTTGGTCTTATGATAATTACATGGGTATTTCCAACTCAAAGGAATAGAAGATATCAGTTTTTTGGGTTCATTTGATCATTTCTACTTTTCAATTTAAGCAGTTAACACAACAGATTCATGCTTCCATTGCTTTTGAAATTTTACTGGGTCCCAATGTGCTTAATAAAATGTTTTGTGTTTGTTGCTTAGGACGTACATTCCACAATTCTATGCTGCAAGGTGTATCAAAACTTGACCATAAATCTACTTTTAAGAATCCTTTCTCAAAAAGATCAACTTTGATGAAGCCTACTGCAAGTCAATTGGCCAAACAAAACCGAGCACGTGAAGTGAAGTCAGTCAGCGGGTATGCCTTTATATTGATGTTTACATTTCAACTCCATAACATTTCTTCATCCATCATGGGCAAAAAAAATGACAATTTTTGTTCGGAAACATTATCATGTTCGGAGTGACCATTAATTTCACTTTAATGTACCATTAGTTAGAAGATTTGCCTTTGTACAAGATTCAGTCCAGTTTCTACATTTTGTGTACTAGAACTGTGTTAGGTACCAGACCCATGTCTGTCCCATGGCTGGACCAGTATACGTCCGGTTTGTTTCGGCATTCCAACACAGTATGTCTGAACATGCTGTGGTATAAAGATGAGAGGAGGAGGAAGAGGAGAGAAGGAGGTGGCAGAGAGGAGAAGAAGAGTACTGATTCTACTAGAATCAGGTATGCAGCATGACGGCAGGCGCTGCATGATAGTGTGCGGTGGGTTGCGCAAGAGAGAGGCACAGGGAGAGGATTTATTGGGTCTAAAAAAAGATAAAAAAGAACCATGACAAGCCTATTTTGCATGCGACCAGTATGTACAGGGTAGTATGTATTAGACCGCCCAATCCATTGGTCCTTCATTCACTCTTTTGCTTTCTTTCACTCTCAGTATCATTTTTTAATCTCAAATATTACTAGCTATGTTCTGATTCTTTATGGCAGAAGGTATTGTAAATTTGTAATAACCCTTGTTCTTGACTATAATGTTTTCAAGATTTTTTTTTTTTTTTGGTGAAAGTTGAGTTTTATCTTCTATTTCTTTCATTCTCAGGTTGCAGAAACAGTTTCAAGTTAAAAAAGAAAAAAGATCTGAAGATTCAAATAATTATACTCTTCAAGCTACCAAAAGGCAGAGATTGGAGAAAGGACATTGCTGCAAGGTGCTTTGTAATTTTCTTTTATAAGCAACAAAATCATCATTGACATGCTTTTAGGTAAAATTAGTAACATGACGTCATATCATGAACTAAGAATGAGGTAAACTTGCACTAACTTTTGGAGTCTACTTTTACATAGTTTCTGTTGGACTTAACAATGAAAGCCTGAAAAGTGGGTCGATTATGTTGGCCTTTATTTCCCACACCCAAATGGAGCTGGATAGTCCTTTAGAAACTGTGCATCCTTGGCACATCAATATTGGAATCTGAATTTTGCTATCTGAAAGTTAATGGATATTATGATGTATTAGATGCATCTAGGTACACATGTTGCAGTAAGAAAGTGGGCATCTCACTGGTTTTCTTGCTGCAAGTGCCCTTTGAGTTGTTCTCACTTCAGTCGCAAGAATCAGAGTCATTTCCTATGACAACTGAATCTGGCAGAAGATCTCCTCTCTAAACCTTTTTAAAAATAGATTCACACTAGTGCACAACAAATTTTAAGTTTCAAAGGTGCAAAACTCCAGTATTTCATAGTTGCATTGAGCTAACTTTAAACAAAGATGACAACTTAGATCAGTTTAAAAGGGTAAACCCATTGATGTATACTAAATGATACCACTATCTTTGCATGTTAACCTGTCAATAAGAATGTAATAATACAATCTTTACTCTTAAGAAATCCTACGGTCGTCTTCCACATCAGATGAAAAATGTGCTGACAGGAATCTCTTATCAATTACAAAGTCGAAAGAGCTGCTGATTTTTTGTGCTTCTGAATCTAATTGTTTACGTATCCAGAAATCCAACCCTCTTTAGTCCAAGAGCAGATAGAAAAGACATCCACATTTAAGATGAACTGAATGTGTGCATCTTGGTGCATGTGATCATATCAGTCAAAACAGAAGGGGTTATGCAAATGAACTATTTTTGTGCTGGTTCACTTTATAATCCATTGTTGGCAACATTGTTTTCACTACTTTGTTGTAAATGGTGCCTACCATGCTGGGACCCATCAGACTTTTGTTGAGGTGCATTGTGTAGCATGGGTAGCATAACGAATGATCATTATATTGTTTTATATCCTACTGGCACCTGTAATGATAAGAAACCTAGAAGGCACTGTTTTAATTGCTTAAACTGAAAAGAACAGGCTAAAATTATAATTGATATTGGAGACACACCATCTGCAAATTCCATATGACACAGAGACTTTCCTCCTTTTGCCGCTCATTTCATTTTTTGTTTAATATTTTCCCCCCCATTTCCTATATTTTTCTTCAACATACCTTATTTTTGTACTTCTCTATTTCTCTTATGTATGCATAAATATATTCAAGAGAAATGACAATGAAAGCAATTCTTCAGAATATCTTTTACCTAAACCTCTTCAAGTCCTATATTATTAATGTTTGAAGCAGGCAGTTCTGGCAAATGCTGGAATGGTTTAGTTTCTTTATTCATAGGATGAGTAATCATATGTCCTTATCCTATGCTTTCTCTTTATGATCTTGTACTTTAAGTAATTCTAATACTTTATACGTGTGTGGTGTTATAAAATCCGGGAATTTAAATATAAATCAAATTTAATAATTTAATGGAAATAGCAACTAGTGAAGGATAAAATTGTCCACTGTTTTGGACAGACAATCCAGTGCATTTGGTGATTGGTCTAGTTGGTTGGTCATTAGCATCTTTGATTTAAACATATGAAGTTTCCAGTTTCAGGAAGTTTAGGGCCTTTAAATGCTGCCCTCTTATGAAGTGGTAGTCATAGTTGTTTTAACATTCAAAAGTTTCTTAGGAAAAATGATGGTAAAACTCAATTATTTTAGAATATTTGTTACACTCTATAACTTTTGTCAGTTCTTCCAAAAACTCGGAAGAGCATCCTTCTTCTGAGTCGTGGTTGGATGACATCTAGTCATTTGTACTTGAGATGGTTCTTGAATTAGTTTATATAAAGATGTTTGGGTAAGAAAGTTTTTGGACCTAATGTTACTTGTACAACTACCTAAAATAGGATAATTTCATTTGTTTCTGGACCCAACATTACCTTTTCCTTTGTCTAAGCTGAGCTTGTTTTTCTTATTTTCTGTCTAATCACTCTGAAAAAATTTCCAGTAGCTTTCATCATCATCATCACTTTTCCTACCCTGCAACCCACTATATCATGCTCCCTCAGCTTTAGGTGTATCCTTCTGATCATTGCATAGTTGTCTCTGGTGAAACGAAGCAAGGGTATATATGACAGAGAAATCTCATGTATTGTTGAACCGCTTGGAATTGTTCTTCACTTTGTCGCATGTCTCTGTGTAGTTCCTTTTGTTGAATTAATGAAATGTGATTGTAAATGTAATGTGTCAGAGTTACGTGGTAAGTTTCATGTTCATTGCAGGGAAATGGTGTCAAGCAGCAAATCGACTTGTTTCACAAAGTTCCAGGAAAGGTAATTCTTTTGCTGAAAAAGCATGATATGGTCTTTAAGTAAATGATGATTTCTAGTTCCTTCTTAAAGCCCTTTTTAAATAGTTGACTTGCATATTTTTTTTTGAAATTCTTATGATGTTCTTTTAATGTGGCAAAACATGCTTTTTGGATAATGATTCTCCTTGCCTAAAAAATTCTAGCATTCAATGATATGTTTTTGAAGAACAACTAGCTATAAAATACCTGATTATTTAACAATTCCCTACTTAAGATGTACTTGATATTTACTTATCAATGACGATATCCAGCAAAATGGACTTGCTGATGCCAATAACCAGCTTCATAGATTGAAGCTTACAATACCAAGGGAACCTGATTTAGAAACTGCAAGAAGGGCACTTAGTTCAAGAGTTCAACAACAAAGGTGATTTACTTTAAATGCATTTCATTCTATTTAATGCATAACTATCTACTAAACTGCTCAATAAATCAGGTTGGATGATGCTAAATGTCTTGTCGAAGGAATGGCACAGACTACTTCCACATTCAAAGCACGTCCTCTAAATAGAAAAGTGAGTATCCTTTGATCATTAAATTGTAGGTACATGAAACAGTTAGTCATGGACTATGTATTAGTTGTTTGCAGATTCTTGAGGCTCCATCTCTGCCCCTTCCTCAAAAGAGCACTCCTAGATTGCCCAAATTTAAAGTAGGTGCTTGAAACTCTCATTTCTTCAAACTGATTATATCTTTCATAAGTTTTGCAGGATATTAGCAATTGAGAATTTAATTTCTAAATTTAATTGTTTTTTTCTTGCTCCAATTGCTTTTAGGAATTCAATTTTAGAACTCATGACAGGGCTCTACTACACAGCACAACTTCATCATCATTGGTAGGTTCCATAAATCAGATTTTGCTTCTCTTATGATAACTATACCCTATATATATGCTGCAAAAATGTCAAACAAGTTTGATTAGTTTTTTGCAATCAAAGCTTTGGATATAATGATAAACTTTACTCAATTTTAAGAACATATGATATTATGCTGATCTCAAAGAGTGCTATATGTGCAAATACTGCAGATTTCAAGCAGTCATATTCCTACTTGTAGGAAAAGTTCAGTACGGATACAATATCAGAGTTCTGGTCACCAGCAACTGCATATGTAAGTATTTCAGACTAACTTCCAAAGGTTCTTCTCTTTCCCATTCCTCCAATAAATTCTGATATTTAAGTCTTTTATTGTTGCAGATAATGCCATAGTTTAGTGTAGGCATATATAGCATAATGAATAAATGATTAGCTAGTTCAGTGACATTATAAGCCAAAGACCTTGATGTCGCTTGTCGCATTTATGCTAGCCAATATCTGGCTTGTGATATCATATTAGTATATTGGACAGATATTGCTGGCATGTATTGGCACACACCACAATCCATGATCATGAATTTGACATTCTGGCAATTTAGCTATACTGAAGGCAAGATGGTCAACAACATATACGACAGTATGTAGAAGAACGTACATGCATGCATATATACACTATGTTAATCAACTATTTCCATGAACATAATGTTCTCATATGCATTTAAAATTTACTGTTTTCAGTATATTAGTGTCTTTTTGGTCAAGTAGGTGTTCTTTGCTGAATGTTTCAAAGTGTGCTTTAGTTCAACATGATCTAATGGATGTTATTATGGATTTTATAAAAATAACTAATTTGAAATCGAATTAAGATATCATAGATTCAGGAAAAGAGATGAAAATGGCAAAATACAATCAAATAAAAAAATATATTTGCTCAATCTTATCACTCAGAGGTTAAAATCTTCATGGACAGGGCTCTAGTAGGGATCAGCTGAATTAACTTCTCTTGGCTGACCCCAAGACATCCTAGGCTGGTAAACCCTAGGAACTCAGCTGTTTTGGATGTAGGTCGATTTATGGACTAGCCAATTCTAAAGTGTTACTTCGATGCAAACATCATGAGTTGGCTATTCTTATATAATTTTCCAGTCATGAGGGTCTGCATGCTGATTATTAAGTTGATGATGTTCACTTATGGATGTATTATCAGAGAATAAAAAATATAGATGCCAAAGGCATTTACTGCCACAATTGTATGAGTGAAAATGAACTGGAAGCAGAAGCAGTTGAAAGCCTGTCATTGTGATCATAATACAAAAAAGCATGAAGAAAAGGCATCGGATTCAGATCAACTTTCAAAATCTTGTGCTACTATCTAATTTGTCATGCTTTAAATGGGTTGTCATATACTAGCGCTATTGCACCTTTAAATGGGTTGTCACAATTAACTTAGATTGTGATTGTCCATATCAATTGAATTTATGAACATAATGCATGTCTATTAGTTGAAATCTATATAATGCTTGTCTTGAAGGGATTAGCAATGAAGAAATATGTTTAATTTATGTGGTAGCAATGCAAAACATACCTTGAGAAGGCATCAATGAAGTATGAGAAAGTCATATAATCAAGATTGTCTCATATTGAATCACACTATCTTTAGAGTTGCAGTCAGAAGTTAGTTACAGCATCATAATCAACTCGTTCTTTGGTTTGGTAAATTAGGTCTTTTAAAAATTACAGCAAATTTTTAATTGAATAGCTGAAAGAGTTGACTTTGCAGAATTTTGTATGGTTCTCATGGGCAAGCTTCAAAATTCTCTTTTTATTAATTATTATTTTCCTTTTATTTTCTGAGAAACACGGTATTTGAAATCATGATGCTTACATTTATGTTATTCTCAGCTTGGTCTTTAGGTTTGAATAACCAGACTACAAAGTCAAAAAATTAAATTGAGATATCTAATATGACTTTCTTGAGTAAGTATTAGGTTTTAATGGGAAATTGTCATCGAGTGGCCAAGGTCTGATGCAGATATGCCATTAGACATGCATACAAATTTTGATTCTCGGTGAAACTAGAGCTTCACGGTCATGTATTTTCATGTTATACTTTCAGGTTTGACATTTAGATAACACAGGATACGATGCATGTAGTTTGCTGGCTAGAACAAATTATTTGATCCATTTATGGAGTGTTGCGATAGGCTCGAACCTTCATTTTTTTTAGCGTTCAGATTATTTGATCCACGACTTTATATTTCAATAATCCTTGTTGTTTATTTTGTGGATGCTAGTGGGGATAAGCGGACTGCTGAAAGTAAAGACATGCCAGCAGAACTCAGAGCTCAAACATTAAATCAAAAGGTACTTAGTAAATGCTCTTTGAATTTTCCAACTATACAATAAAGGTTCAGAAGCTTTATCTGACCTCTACACTTTTGCCCATCAATTGTTTTCTATCCACAAGGTAATAAGAATCTTTGGAGATCCAACTCTCATGCAACCTTTGTGCTTACACAATCTTGAAAACCCATTACATTCTTCAACAAGTATCTTTAATTATCATGTCTTTTAGCAGATTTTTGAAAGAAATGGAGATGGGGTTTTTCAAACCACCAAGTGGGAAATAACAGTACCCAAGGTTTGAGTATATTGTTTTTAAATCCTTAAAAGGATAATTTTATTTCATGTTTTGTATTTGAATTTGTTATACTTCTTTATGTAGGAATTCAACTTTTCAACAACAGAAAAGCTTCAGCAGACTCCACTAACTGAACATTTTAACAAGGTAGATTCATGCAACTGAAAACAAGTTTATGCTGTCATAATTGTATGCTTTTTTCGAAGTATGTTGATGAATTTGAGGCTGTACACGTAGCTTGAAATATTTTGTTAGCCAACTGATAACTTTGTGTTGTCTGCCTCTCTCTTGAATGTTTACTCTTATCCTGTAGCTCTCCTTGACTTCCGAAGCACAAAAGCCTACTGCTCTTGCTCTGCCAGAGTTCCCGAGGCCAAGTCATCTAGATACTAAGGTCTTCTTGTCTTAATCTATTTAAGCTAATACTTTTTTTCCCTTCAGTTGTGTTTTATTTTCATAAATATGCATCAAAGTTTATTTACTAGTTTTTACAAAATTTTGGCAAGGACTCGAAAGAAAACTTGATCAATGGTGTACAGAAATAGCAGTGGTATGATATTATTGGATAAAGATATTCACTTTATTTTATTTCCATGATGTACCTTGGTTTGGAGTATCCACTTGATTTCGAACTTTGAAATAAGCTGATTTATGCTGTTATTTTTTTGTTGCAGAGGAATTATGTAATCAGTGGAGAAACTTAAGAGCCTGGAGAAGCATATTTGTCATCACATTGAAGTAATGCATCGATCCCTTTGGTAACCATCTATTGTCCTCATACCACTTGCGTGCCCATTAAATAAGATTGAAGCCTGAATGATAAATGCTAGCAACTAGAACATGTCACTGTGCATATATTTTTCCTTGTGCTCATTATATGTGACATTGCGTGTTTCACTTGTGTTTTTAGATTTATTGCACTTGCTTTTATGCACCACTGATTTTCTGTGTGTGTGTATGTTTTGAGCTATAAACAGATATAAGTTGTTCATACTTTGTAATGTTGGATGAAGTGATGGTGTGTAGTCTCTCTTTTATGTCCTAATTAATCTTCAAGAACAGTATCGTTCAGCTATGTTGTCATAATAGAACATACTTGGTCATAAACTTATCTTTCTAATTCTTTGCTTTAGCAGGAGCCGCGGCATTTTTGGTAATAGGGAAAGGGGATAGCTGAATTTGTACAGGTTTTATTTGATTTTTTTTCAAGAGTTTGGAGTACTGCATTTGAAGATGGACTCACACCTCCACTCCCGGTATAAAGAATTGGGGAGTTGACTCAGCAAACATATGGCTTTGCTGTTCTGCCATATAGTTTTGGTTAGGCAGTCTCTTCAGCTCTTCTCTTTACTCAATCATACCATGCAAAGAAGTTAGAGTTTACATAATTCTCAAACAGCTTGGGAAGCACAGAATTAGAGAAGCACAATTAGTTGGTGTCGTCGACCAGAGGAAAAACAGGTCAGAACTGTACAAAAAGCTGCTGTAATGTTTTCCTTCTTTTTATTTTTTTTTGACATTAATGTGTCATACCAAAAGCTTCGAGCTGAAATGTTTAATGTTGAGAGCTTCCTTTCTTCTTCGTATGCATCGAGCAGTTTCCTCTCTCTCTCTTTGTTAGTGAGTTTTATGTGCCATCCCAGTTTTATTTTGCTCATATATCAAACTAGACTTGTTGACGTTCTAAAAACAAGTGACAAGCCCTAGATTTAGCCAATTGATTGCCATCGTTCACGATGTTATTATTTTATGATTTTAGTGGTAAAACTGTGTTCGTTCTCTTTCCAGATCTCGCACTGACGGTTGCCTGGTGTAAGTATTACTCGACGGATCATCATATGATAAGGTACATGATTCATCTACAGAATATTTAAATCCAAAGTTACAATTATCGACATATACAAAAAACCATTTTAAGTCAAATCCATTAACGAAGTGGGACAAGAAGTTAGCTTTGGCCTTCAAGATGACTTGGAAGAAAACAACGTAGTAGTTCGAATCACTAAAAGATCCTCTCACGATCTTCATCCAAGTTTGTATCCCCAAAAGATTCTCCCAATATCTGTCCTAATGATGTGGCTTCCTGAGTAAATCTGACTTTCGGAATCCACAGATGCGGTCAGATAGGGCCACCACATTTGTGAGCTCACGTACGTATATAATAGATCTAGTGGTGGTCGTGCAGAAAATACAGAGTTTGTTCCTGGAAGATATAGTGGAAGGTATAGATACGGGCATAATATCTTTGTCATAATGACGTGGCTTCCCATGTAAATCTGACTTTTGGAATCCACAGATGCGGTCAAACAGTGCCACGTCTGTGAGCTCACGTGTCTAATAGATCTAGTGGCGGCTGTGCAAAAAATACAGAGTTGTTTATGGAAGATACAGTGGAAGGCATAGGGGCATAATATCTGTCCTAATGAATGTGGCTTCCTGTGTAAATCTGACTTTCGGAATCCACAAATGCGGTCAGACATGGCCACATCTGTGATCTGACGTACATAATAGATCTAGTGACAGTTGTTTGTGGAAGATATAGGGGCATAATATTCCATGACAAATATCACAATGATTGCATAACAAAACAATTGTTTATTAAAATAGTCCTACACAAGAATGCAAATAGTATTGAGTGATCACATTTAAAAACCTAATACAAATATTAGGATACAGATCTGAAGAAGAACGCCTAGAGACAAAAATCTGATATCAATAGAAGCCAACAAGAGCATATAATATAAACTCCTTCAGTGTTTGAAGATATTGCTATTCTCCATTGGGTGAGAATAATAAAGAAGAAAATATTCTAGCTTATCTATACAATACCCTCACAGTAGTCCTCTTTCTCATGATTGTAGCACAGAGAATATTTGTTTCAGATGAGGTGTACAAAAACTTAGCTTTCTTTAAGTTTAGCTCAAGAGAGAACTTTTCTACTTTACCAGAAGCAGAAAAAAATTATAGAGCTTTTATAAAATCCTCTCATTCATAAAACAAACTTGATACTGTTTAAGCATAACTATGTGATGAAGTGCATGATTTTGTTATCATCAAGGAAATAGAAGGCGATACAATTGTATACACAGCCTTTGCCATGAAAAAATTGGTATAGGTATAATAAATTACAAATTTAGAGTATATATTGAAAAAGGCAATTCTCTGAACATGGACATCAAGAATGTCTAGCTTATATAACATGCCACGATGATAAAGAACTGGTCAAGAAATAAAGATAGTAACTTAATTAAGTTAGATGTGTAACAAATGGTACAGTTAAAGTTGTTGGGAAGAATGAGAAAAATAATGAATAAATACGACAACTATTATTGTGAATTGCTAACAAACAAAAAATTAAAGCAGCAAAGAAACAAAACTAGTGTTACCCTTTATTACCCTTTCATCAACACCAACAATATTTGAACTTCAAAATCAGCACATTGAAGCCCAAAGCCAATTCTTCAAGGATGTTTCTCAATGACTAAATAAACAGTGCCCTAGAAAAAGTACTTGAAAATTTTATTTGCTTAGCAGCCCATTCAAAGATATGGACACACTATTTGGCATTCACCAATGGATGAACTATAGTTTAGTCCATCACTAGATGTGTGCAATGTAAAAGGAGGGAACAGAATCAATGTAACACAAAAAGTAAAAGTTAATCTATTCAAAGGGAGACT
This sequence comes from Musa balbisiana, assembly GCA_004837865.1. Taxonomy (NCBI): domain Eukaryota; kingdom Viridiplantae; phylum Streptophyta; class Magnoliopsida; order Zingiberales; family Musaceae; genus Musa; species Musa balbisiana. The sequence continues at coordinate 737,144 of CM017196.1, read as the reverse complement.
GTTCTCATCAATTAAACTTTCTTAAAAGGTCTATGGTTCAGCAATGTGGATGTAGTTGATTATAATAATATAAAAAGAATCACTCAGAAAAGTTAGTCACAGAGAAAAATTGCTGTGAAAAAATGGAAACATAGATGAAGACAGCCATAGACCAGTGCACCATGCCACATTCATAGAATATCGTTGAATAGCCCTTCCATAAAAAAAAATTAGCTAATTGCATATTACCCCTTATACTTGGACCCTATTAGGGTCGCAGTCCTTGTACTTAAAAAATTTACATTAGAATCCCTATAGTTCTGAAAGTAAAACAAATAACCCCATTTATTCTAACGTCATCGATTGCATTGATGGAAAACACAACATGTGACACCATGTGCTGGATCGACATAAAAATGATAGGCAAAAAGATAATTTTAATATCTCTTCCGTTAAAATCGTTGAAAACGAAAGAAATATTAAAAATTATTTTTTGCCCATAACTTTCGTACCGATCCAACATATGATGTCACATGTTGTGTTTTCTATTAATGCAACTGACGACGTTAGGACAAATGAGGTTATTTATTTTATTTTCAAAATTATAGGGATTCCAATGTAAATTTTATAAGTACAAAAACCACAATGCTCATAAAGTCCAAATATAGGAGGTAATATATAATTAGCCCATAAAACTTAAAAGAATCTATATCCATATTTTTCTATAATATGTACATAACCAAGTATTACATGCCAAAGTAGCTTACTCAAACAATCCTTTTCGCAATAGATATGTATACTAGTAAAAAAATTAATGCTATAATTACATAATTCTCTGTTATACAAAATTTCTTTAACAAAATTGTATCATTATGGAACTTTGATATGAGATCACTACCAAGATTGCCAAACTTAAATGGTTAAGATCTATAATATATGAAAATTTTAACTTCTCCAATAACTTGTGGCTATTACTACCAAAGATGACAATTGCCTTTTTAGGTGATATTGCATGTGGCAAAGAAGGGCACATAACAAATGTCTCTATAGTATTAAAGTTACAGTTGCTGTGCCTAACAAAATTAACATAACAGAAAATTTTCAACAGATGGACATTTGCGCCATGCATCTTTCGAAGGTAATTTCGACCGAACAGCTTGTTCTTATTCATGGTACTTTCTAAACCCACACTTGATCAGCATATAAGCCACCATATTCTACATACAAAATTTGTGGTCCGGAGACAGAGATTTTTCCAAAGACCATATGTAGTTAGCCTAAGCATCTCAAATGACAAGTGCACCATGTGCATTGGTGTAATCTGCAAGATGTAGATGAATGTGCTGTTTAACCAAAATAGCAAACTTCCTTTATCAAGATGTTCAAGAAGCATGTTTCATGTACCAGAATAGCAAGTGAATCAACCTATCAAAATTATCTCAGGACAGACCTCGGATGTCAGGATTATCCTCCTCATGAACCTGATATATAAGTATAACGTGTTTGAACTCCAACGACAAGCTCTACAAATTTATCTGCATAAAAGTTTAAACAAGCATAATACCAGTGGCTTGTTGAGGATAAAAACATTGACACGGAGCTAGAATGAAGAAACTCAAACCTGTGAGGAACCCAATTAGAGGAACTCGGCTTAAGTATCCATCAGTCTTCTCAAGACGGTGCCTGGAAAGAGAAGATGTAAGCAGCAAACCTAGACAAGGCAATAACGGTATACAAAACTGATCAAAAGCCTGAAAGCAAGTGTATCATTACTTTGTATACTTGGTAAAGAATGGATCCCTCATGATGTAAAGTGCCCACAACAGCTTTCGCCTTTTCAGCTATATGGCACAATTGATGCCAATAAACAAAAAAAATCACAGCAGTTTAATTCCAATAACATATGATCCTTTATACCAAAGTAACAAACAAAATTAATAAAAAAATAATTTTAATAAATGAAAAACCAAATTTATCTAAGCCACATTTACCTCATATTTTTCAGATGCAGTGAGTTGATAATATTTATCATCACTTCTAGGGCACCAAGTTGTAGAATATGAAAGGAAGCTCATTCCAGCTAGGTCCATGGCCAGTGAAATCAACCATGGTTTCCAAGATTGAATACCATATTTTCTTATAAATAGTACATATATGAGAGGTCTCAGAACAAAAAGCACCTCCCCTGTCACAAATAACCGACTGGAAAGCCCCTTCTGTAAACACAGGTTATAAAGTGTGGGCTTCCCAACTGAAAGAGCTGCAAGAAGAAGGCCCACATCATAACTCCATATTGCACATAAATTGTGTTAGAAAGAGTTACTAAATATCAAAAGCCAACAACATTGCTTGCATGACCATGATAATCACATAAAAAAATTATACCAGAGGCCTTTGAACTCTTGCAAAGCTTTTTTGACCTCATTGGATCTGACACCATTTTTGCATTCTCACCAAACCGGCTCAATGCAGAAATGGCTCTTCCTTCTAGACTCTTAGGTATTGAGCCATGATAATCATGGATACAACCAGGCCCGTTGCATCCACCAGGCTCTCTGGCATCCCCGATCCCTCCATTATAGACTTCTGGAGCAGCTTGCCTTTCATCCACGTTCACTGTTTCCCCACCTTGTAAGAGCATCTTGTATCCGCTATCACGAAAAGCAGCTAACCTGACGAATGCCCTGTGCTACACCAAGGCATGTCAGAGCCCAAAGAAGCAAATGTAAGCACCAAATCCCCAAAAAAGATAAACATATGCCGCTACGAGCTTACTTCACCGCCTCTGTGACGGCCAGGTAATTCCACTTGCGCCCTTCACCAGCAAACTGCTGGGTTGCAACCTCTACCACAGTCTCCGAATCTCTGATTATGGACAGGCATAAGGACCATGGAAACGTCGACTCTCCCAATCCATGACGCGGTGTCTTTGTCGGGGCTGTATCGATTATGTGCTGGTTCACCGTACTGAGTATGCCCAAAAAAGCGTACACTGTGAAGGAAATACCAATCCATCAGCATGATTATCCAAAAATGGGACTTCTATCATAATTTAGCTTCGAGATTCAACTGTTAACAAATCCGAGACTTAAGCGCTCTCTTCTGTTGATCACTAGCTTATCAACCGGAAAAAAATCTCTCCCTCGACAAGGGAAACCCCAAAAATAAACACTTCAGAGAGCAGCAGAAGTAAAAAAAAAGTATGGTATCAGTTCTCATAGACATCATAAAGTTAAAAGGCGAGGAATATGTTACCAAAATTTCACAGCACCTGCTTCAGGACCGATCTCTGAATTGGAGAAGCGCTCCGGGAGAACCCACGTTATGCCCTAAGGGCAGCAAAATTCGTACTCGATTTAGCCAAAAACGGAAGGAGAGAAAGATCACTTTTGACACCAGATGAGGTGAAAGTAAAGGGTCATCGAGAGGGTTCTTACATTGGACAAAGATTCGAGGAACTGGACGAACTCTCTGTTCTTCCTCACCCAGAGCTTGTAGGCCTCCATGGCGACGCCTCTTCCCACTTCCCCGCGACCACCACAAGTGCCTTTAATTGCAGACTTTCTTTCATATAAACCCCTACGGATATAGATATTTTTGTATAAGTTCCTTAAAAGAAACTATATTTCATTTATACCCTTCATCTAGTCAGTATTAGCGAATAAACCCTTATAAAATGCTCGAATTACCTAATAGATAGTTGTTTACTGGTCCTATCATTATTTTATGGAAATCAATCCATATAAATCCCTCCCAATTAACTAAAATTTATATTAATTCCTCTCTATTTAAGTTTGGCATATATCTCTCTCCAAATTGAAATATATATATATATATGTATATCTCGTATATATATATATATATATATATATATATATATATATATATATATATATATATATATATATATATATATATATTATTATCTTTTTTATCTCGTAAAGGGATTATTCGACTTCTAAAATGTGTTCATATGCTATAAAATGCAAAACAAATTATATTGTTAACACATCAACATCAACAGAAATGATGAATGCCCTTTTGTAATGACTTATGATCATCTTATAGAAACTATAATGTTACACGGGCAATGCCCCATATCGTATCATTTCAGGAATTCCAAGAGCCATTCCTGCTTTAAAACTCGTGGATTGCCTATTTATCCATTGTGTCATTTGAGAACTACACTCGTAAATCTTATCCATCTCACCTATATGACTTGTGATTGGAGGCGAAAAATGGAGCCCACATGGAATTCACCTAATTGATGGTTCTACATCCAATCATAAAGCGAGTAGTGGTTGAAGCCATCATCATAAGTCAATCTTATAATTCAAATTTCATTTGTCTTCCTGATAAAAGCTCTTAAAAAATTGCTTTTTTTTAATAATGAAAACTCGAAAATACCCCAAGTCAATTTAAAAAAACACAGAAGAAAAACTTGACTTTTGTTCTTGCATTTGACTTACATGCTTCCCTACATTTCCATCGTTTTCTTGGAGGAATGAGGAACTCAATAGCTCGAGAATCCAGAATTAGTATTAATGGGTGTTTAATTTGCTGACAGATATAAACCTTTATAAAGAATGGTTGGAAGCAAAGGAGGGCGTTTGATTGCTTGAAACTGCTATTTATAATAGCTCAAGAATTCAGAATGTACATTTAAGTGGGTGTTTGGTTATTTGCTTGCGCCTATAATTCTTTATAGAAAATAGTTACAAAGCAAAAGAGGGTGTTTAGTTGCTTGCTGTGATATATTTTTCATAAATGATAGAAGCAATCGAAAAAAAAAAATCTAAAAATGTTTTGTAACGGAATCTCTTCGATACCCAAATTAGTAATATGAAATATATATGAGTAATTAGAAAAACATTAAACTTTTTTTTTATTATGTTGGAGACCAATTTTTATATTGATTGTAAAGTGATAAAATATTATATGAAATAGTAAATAACTTTTAACCGTCTCCAATAGTCTCCATTCGATCTCTTATCCACGTGGGTGACAATGGGGAAGGGACAACTCATAACCGTTTATCTTGGATCCTTGCTCATGTGAGCAAATAAGTATAGGGGTGACTTTATCTTTTCCTTCCATCCTCGACATCACGTGATAGTTACGTGTCGGATGATGATTAGTCGGTGGTGTACTCCTTATCATTTGTCGCCTCTCAAAAGGTGTGCTTTGGGGCTTTTGCCAGAGGGATTCGAAGTACAACGTCTTATTCATTTGACACACTAAGCTTATACCTCTTCGATTTATGATAAACTTGGTGACATGTTTAGTTCGTCTGGCATGTCTAGTCCACCTTGCACTCCACATCATTTGTAACATGTTCGTCTAGCAAATCCATTCAAGATCACCTTCTCTAGTATTTGCTAGTAGTGATCCATTGACGACCTGCTAGTCATATCATCAAGGGATGTACATAGGTTGGGTTTTACAATCACCACACCTTGGATAAAGACAATGGTTGGACTTCCAAACCTCAGTGACTTAGTGGAGGGGAGGGTTGGACTTCCCAACCCCCATGCCTCAAGCGGAGTTGGGGGTTAGGCTTCCTAACCTTCATGCCTAGGACAGAAGCGGGGTCAGGCTTCCCGACCTCCGTGCCTCAAGCAAAAGTGGGGTTCAGACTTCTTGACCACTATATTGCTAGTTACAGATGCTCTACAAGCCAATCATATGAGTGATGACACGTGTGACATGCTACACAATCTTTTTTCTTATTATTATGATATTTTTCACTTTATATTAGTGATAAATATATATTGTGATGCCATTGGATTTATACAATGAGAATTAGATCATGATGAGATTTATGATAGTGAGACCAATTTGCCTATAACATAGGTCGCTAAATATTTTCGATCATAGGTTACTCAAGAGGGACATCTAGATAGCTGGATAAGCCGATAGGTTACTCAAGAGGACATCTAGATAGCTGGATAAGCCGGTGTGCTATATACTCGTTCATGTGATGGAGGCAGCTAGTCTCATAGTGCTTATATGGGGACACTATGGATATAGTGCAGGTGCTCATTGAAGAATGAGTTCAAGTTGACTATCGCGTAGGTCTCATAGTTACTGAGTTATCATGAGGTCGAGAGTTCAAGCTTGATCTGCTTATGGATGTCAATAGTCATGAGAGAAACATCTCATATAGGTCAATTGGATCGTGATGAATCCGATAAGTATAATCAACAATGGTATCAAAGCCAGGTTGCTCATACAAAGATCGATCATTAAATGTGTTTCGTATAGAATCGATTTTTGCATAAAGTAATTGTGTTTGTTACCGATTACATATTTGAACTCATCTATTCTGACACTTTAAATTTTCATCAACCATTGATTTGTCATTAAAATAGTTAACAAAAATTGAGGAAAAAGGATGACAAGTGTTGCAGTCCAGGAACATTGGCAGAAGGCTGCTTATGACCTTAGCTGAGAGTAGCACTTACTGCTATCGGCCTAGCCAAGGGCTGCATGGCTAAGAGCATCCTTGTTGCTCTTAGCCAGGCAGAGTAAAGCCCTTGCTGCCAGGGTTTCTTGGTCACCCAAGCAACGCATACGGCTAAGGTTTCCTGGCCACTTGGGATACCCTGTAAGGATGTTGCGGACTTTCTTAAATTGGATTAAGGGTTAATTCAAGTGTTAATTAAATAGTTTAATTAATTATTACCTAGTTAGTGCATGTATATATGTGATGTATGATGTGGATATATGATCATAGGTCATGTATGATGATGTTTATGTGTATGTAATTATTATTGTGGCCTACGAGCCTCCCTCTCTCTCTCTCTCATTATATCCGACATGCATTTCTATCTCCCTCAATGATGTACCTCCCCTTGATATGATCAAGATTTCTCCTTGATGTGATATATTTTTTGGGCTTGTGTACTTGTAATTAAGTTGTAATTTCACAAGATGACACGATAAGAGCATGGAGGTACTAGTGGAACCCACGAGGACAAGATGAATATTAGTCGGGCATAGAGATGTACCAAGGTGTCGGCACAATCAATGAGACGAGATGGATGATCATTGGACATGGAGATGCATTTAGATTGTTAGTCATAGGGACCCTGCAAGCCAATCACATAAGTGATGACACGTGTGACATGATACACACTCTTTTTTGTTTATTATTTATTTAACATTTTTCTCACTTTATACTACCCTTTGCACGTATTGTGATATTCATGGATTTGTGCAATGAAAATTGAATCGTAATTAGATCATGATAATGAGACTGATTCGCCTTTAAATACAGATCCTAAATAATCTTGGTCATAGGTTACTCGAGAGGGACATCGAGATAACCGGATAGACTGGTGTGCTATATACTCGTCCATATGATGGAGGCGGCTGGTCTCATAGTTGCTTGTGTGAGGACACTAGGTATACAATGCAGGTGCTCATTGGAGAATGAGTTCACTGATTGATTCGCTAATGGAATGCTGGATAGTTGATAATACCTCATTTTCAGATAGTGATTCAGTCAACCCAGTGGTGTATCTGATCCTTAGACTTGAGACACTAAGGATGACCTATATGAGTACTATACTATTTGATACTAGACTTATAGGCCTGAAAATTTTAGATCTAGCAACACAAATTTTCGAGAGTGGTAGCCAACCTTACGAGAGCTATTAAGTATTGATGGAGGATCATCCGCCCTCGGTGTCATAGGAAGAATATTCTGTGTGTTCTTATTAAGGTAAATCCTTAGCTAGGTATATTTGGATTGAGAGAGAAAGAGTTCTCTGGGAGAATCCAATTAGAGCGAGACTCAAGTAGATTTCATATGGGTCTGACAACACAATGTCCGGTATACGATCTCTAGGATATTACATGGATGATGAACTATAGATACATGGTAATTAAGGACATACATGTCCAATGAATTGGATTCCTCTATATTATCTAGGGACTACAGCGTATTGGCCTAATACGTCCGTAGTCGATGAGTTGAGTGAATCATTATAGAGATAATGATTCACTGAAGCAGAAGGAGTTCTGACAGCTATGACTTACAGCCAGCTCGATATTGAGCTTAGGGAGTCACACTCACATGATATGTGTTGCGACCAGTAGATGTTCGGATATAAGATATTCATTAAGCTCTTGAATTATTGGATCTTATGAATAAGATCCAATAAGAGATTATTGGATAGAGATCCACTAATTCAAGAGGCTTAGGTAGTTTGATGAAGATCCCGTACATAATAGGGTAAGATCCATTAGAGTTAAATTGATAGAGAGCCTCTATAAATAAGAGTGAACTAAATGGCCATAGGCTATACCCTTTTGGCCGCCACCTCTTATGCTCCTCTCTCCCTCTTCTCCTCAGCCAACAACCCTCTATTTGGGGCATGTGGATAACATGAAGGGTTGACACCTTAATCACGTGGTGTGCATGAAAAGAATGATTGTGCAACGATTTGAGGAGCATCTTCGTAGCCCCTACCATATGGATTACTGCTAGAGAGGAAGCCAATTAATCTTATTCATCCTCTCCCATAGATCTGTCGGAATTCAGGGATATACGATCTCCATACGTGACACATCTTTCATATATTTATAGTTTTTCGATTTTACGATTTTTACGTATTAATCTTCGTATAATGATAAAATCTCTTTTTTCTATGAAAAAAATTATGATTTTTTTTTCTTCCGTTGTGTATTTGATGCTACCATAGATTTTCCAACAGAGATCAAGGTCACTTGCATGAAGACCAAAGTTGAGAGAGATTTTTTAATCAAATTCTTTTAACACTCGAGTTAGTAATCCAAAATATATAAATACGAACATCAACGATCTAAAAGGATAAATTTTTTTTATTATTTCATTATGTTGGAGATAAATTTTTATATTTAGTCATAAAAAATAAAATATTTTATAATTAAATAATCTCTAATGGTCTCCAATCGTTTTTTCTTAATCTATTGTCTATATATCGGTGATAAGAAAGCATAGCATATGGATTAAATAGTGATCGGATAGTGATTAGCTAACGATCAACTTCCTATCAATTGTGTTAAAAATAAATGATTGGATGGATGTTTGGGGAAAGTGACACCTGCATTACTGAAACGTTTTCCAAACCGGTCTTTGGAGCCGTGCAATTCTTCCCATCCATCGTTGTCTCCCGTCCAACCCACCATTCAAATTAATAGCTTACCAGAGTGAGTTGTTTTAACACACTTGTCCACGTTTCCTTCGAGGATATATATATATATATATATATATATATATATATATATATATATATATATATATATATATATATATATATATATATATATATATATATATATATATACACATATATATAGATATTGTTATGTCAATTATGCAGCATGCAGTTGGTTCTCTGAGAGAGGACTGCCATGTTGACGTTAACTTATTGGTGGGGAGGGAGGGAACGTGAAACACGAAAAGAAAGTCCCAAAAATTAATAAAGAGAAAATATATTAGAAAACTAGTGTAAGATGTAACTTGACTGGATAATTTTCTACCTATAATCATGAAAAAAATTAAATTATTTATTATATATAAAAATATATAAGACCTTAAGTTATTTAACTCAATTATAATTCTCTTTATATAAATTAAAAAAACTCTTTTTTATATTTATTAAAAAACCTTTAAGAGTACCTAAGATATCTTGTTTTTTTCTTTTCCCGCCAAGCATTAAGATTCAATATGCATTTACATTAACAAATCCTGATTTTTTAGAAATTTTTCGTACTTGAATTCTACTTAAATCGAAATCCTAATTCACAAAAAAAATTAAATTTAATTATGACTCTCGGATAATTAGAACCTCCTAAAATCTATCAACTCTAATAGTTACTAGGGATAGATGCCAGCAGATGATCTATATGATCCTCTTCCTTTACAAGTCATAGATCTTCTCAATTAATCTTTAACATTTAAGAAACTCAAAATCAACGTAACATTTAAGAAACTCAAAATCAACATAATAATCATACCTCTGTCACATAACTTAAGAATACTAAAGTATCTTCTCACATTTTATATTCCCAATAAAATGTAAAGATACATGATATACTTATAAAATAATTAAATCTTAAATTTTACAATTTTCTTTCTTCACAATGAACTTTTCATACTAACATACTTGACTTCAAAAATCTAACTCAATAAATTATTGTCCAACATATGGATAGGAGTAATAACCAGCCTATTGGTCTCTTGAGTAATATAGTAGATCGCAGTCGATGATTGTCCCTTTATGAGGAATTCAGGATGTATCAATCAATCTGTATAAATTCTTACTAATGACGTTCTTACTAATGACGCTATTAAACATCTCAAGCAACTTACACGAGTTCCACTTGTTGTTATCTATCAAGGTAGAGTAAGTTTCCATATCCACAAAAGTAGGTTTCGGGTCGAAAAATATCAAACCAGCACTTGTCATAAAACATCCCCATACTTCTCATTTATTAGTCTCCCTTATTAGTGTTCTTTCTTTTTCTTCGCCATCCTTTTCATATGCATACATTTACTTTTTTTATCACATCAAATCGTGTGCTGACCTATTTTTTCTATTAGTTAACTCAATCAGGTTAGACTTTCATTTTACTGTGATGCTATAAAATTCTCAGTTTATTTTATATTTAAGATCATACTATATATATATATATATATATATATATATATATATATACAAGGATAAGAGGTTTGACCGGGTCAATGTCCAGCCATCCGAAATCGAACAACAAAGAAGCCATGCAAGCGGTGGTAACCACCGGACCTTGAAGTGATGTCGCTTTGGTAGTACATGCCACCGAACCACTAGTCCCGGCCACGGATTCCCACCCACGCGGCCACAAGTTGGAACCTCGCTCGGTAGGAAGCCAGAGTTCCGGGGACGTGGGTCCCGAGTCATTTAAAAGGGACCCACGAACTTGGAGGGCGGACATCCCGAAGGAATCAACACGAGTTCGTCACGTGCGCGCACCAAAACAAAATGTGACAGTTGGCTGTGTCAGTTGAAAACGTTCTTAATGCTCCACCTACCCCTTTCTGCTTGATACATACCGTCCGATCTCGAACCGACGGGTGTGAAGACGGCCCGACTCACGTGCCGAGGCCCTCGATCCGGGCACAGCGCACGACCGCCCCCCTGGTAATGGCTCTGTTGTGATTAAAGCCCGATTTGGTGTCGGGAGTCGGAAGGAGCCGGTGGAGCTATAAATACAAGGGGAGACGCTACTCTCCACGAACTTCGCATATATCTTTCGGCTCTGCAGGCGCTTCGCTTCGAAGAGGCGTTTGCGTCGGCCGAGAGAGGAAGGAAGAAGGAAAAGGAATACTTGGTTATCGTGGGGATGGATTCTGGAAAGGTGAAGGATGTGGGGATTCTTGCGATGGACATTTACTTCCCTCCGACTTGCGTCCAACAGGCATGGATTCGAGCAGATCCTCTTTCCGCTAATTCGGCTGTAGCTAGGATTGATGCTATTTTTCGCTTGAGCTTGCTACGTTCTTCTGCCTCGTTTGATTGCTCGATCGAGTTGGTTTTGGGATTTTGATCCTTTTTTTTTGTCTTGTTTTAAACCTTTCATTTCGGTCAATTTGGGGCTGCGGAGATGGGTTTGTTTTAGGTGGATTGAGAAGTGTAGGTTAAATTTTGTGGTTGATCTTGAACTTTGCCTTTTGAAGAGGCTACTTCGAGTGAAAAAGGTGTGAAATATGGGTGGATTTTTACTTTTTTTTAGGGCTCTTGTTCGATCTAACTCTTTGTGTGTCCACTTGCTTTGAATATATACCCTTTGGATGACACTGCTTGGTGTATGCCATCAAAACCTGGCGCGACGTTGAAAGTTGAAACAACACAGGTTTTGTCGGAACATATCCGGAGGCACAAGGAATATATTAAGGAGGAGTTTTAAAGAAGGAATTGTAAAAGAAGGTTAATAGATTGTTTATCATATCGATCTACATAGTTGTGCGCTTTAGTCATGGTAAATAGTAGAAGTCCCTTTCAATTTTAATTTTCTCACCATAAATTATCGGAGGATTTTTTTCAATTTGGCGTCAAAATGTTTTTGTTACACGGTATCTCATTCTTGGTGTAAATGTCTAAAAATACTAAGTGTGCTCATTGCAGGAAGCACTGGAGGCTCATGATGGGGCGAGTAAGGGGAAATACACCATAGGTCTCGGCCAAGATTGTATGGCCTTCTGCACAGAAGTGGAAGATGTGATCTCTATGAGGTAACTGGCCCTCTGGTCTGTTCTTCTTCACCAACTAACTTACAAACACTTGTTAGACAGAGATGGGTGCACCTAATGTTTACCTGGGAAAGTCTATGTACTAGAAGACATAGCCACAGAAAAGACGAAGATGAAATATTGCTACCATATTCTCTGAAGGTTTTAGGTTAGTTTTGACATCATAGGCCACTTTGTAGGATCCGAAGCTGAAAAGTGTAAACACAGGAGCAAATAAAAAGTTTACACTTTCATGGAGATATAGGTCATTTTTTTATTGAATTATCTTCATCACTCAAAGAAATAGAAGAAAGGATACTGGCACTGTTGAATCAAAAAATGATTGGAATATTTTTGTTTATCGATTATGTTCTAATGTATAATGGATGCTACGTACTATATTTTCACCTTTCATATATGTAACCTTTAACTTTTTATACATCTAATGAATGATACACTTATCTTGACATACATATCTCTGTTCTTTTTAATAAGTTATTTAGCTTCATAATTTTGTGATATTTTAGGTTTTTCTCCTCTCCGCCTTTCAAATGTCATTGTCCATGTTATTGTGGCTGTTTCGATATGGTGGAATTAATTCCTTTGATTTTGTTATTACTTACAATTATGCTCTTTGAAATCATTGCTGTGCCTTCCTTTCTCTCCCAGTTCTTGTTCTTAATATATTTACCACTTGACTGGTAAAAGATGACACATCATGTCTCCAATTTTGTAGGAAATACATATTGATCTGTTTTCTGATTCCTATGTAATATATTCAGATTGGAATTTTAATTAAGGGTTCTTTTCAGCTTGACAGTCGTTACTTCTCTCTTAGAGAAATATCAGATTGACCCAAAGCAAATTGGCCGGCTGGAAGTTGGTAGTGAGACAGTGATAGACAAGAGCAAGTCAATCAAGACCTGGATAATGCAAATATTTGAGGTATGTTCTACATCTGTATGACAAGCTTATTTAATCTGCTAATATCTAAGCATGAACAACATTGATCAGAGAAAATTGGACAATGTATTTGTAGCATTTGCATTTGCTTAGGCTAGAATGATAACTGGTCTTGGATGATTACATTTTGTATCTACTGGTATATCATTTATTTTTTTGCTTAAATCAGTCTTGCTTAAAATTTTCCCTCACTTGCTGTTGGATTCCTAAGAACAACAATATCTTATTGCCCAAATATTTACTTGAAAATACAGGAATCTGGTAATACTGATGTTGAAGGAGTTGACTCAACGAATGCATGCTATGGTGGAACAGCTGCTTTGTTCAACTGCGTGAACTGGGTTGAAAGTAGCTCATGGGATGGGCGCTATGGCCTAGTTGTTTGTACGGACAGTGCGGTATGATCATATTGGTCCTTTTAAAAACTAAATTCATTTGAATTTCTGTCACAATTATCTATTTTGTGAGTATAGCTCATAATGTGTGGAGATTGTTCTACACTTACTAGATCTTCTTTTCCTTTAGGTTTATGCAGAAGGGCCAGCTCGTCCTACTGGGGGTGCTGCTGCTATTGCGATGCTGATTGGACCAAATGCTCCAATTTCTTTTGAAAGTAAATTCAGGGGAACTCATATGACTCATGTTTATGATTTTTATAAGCCAAATCTCGCAAGTGAATACCCGGTTTGTTACCTTTCCATCCTCCTTTTATTTCTCACTTAATCCTGTTTAGTCACCATCCACTCTGATTTTTTTCTTCTCCTGTCTTCTATTTAAACTATGTGAATTTAGTATAAGATTTCTCTAATTTCTTCTTCACAAGTGACTCTGCACAAATGATGTCATAAATTATCAACAAAAGCTTTTGGGTTTTTTCATCTAAAGATTAATATTTCAGTTCTGAGCTTTCTTATTTTCTTTGTAGACAGTTTCTGTGGTTCTTCCCTGAGGTGCATATGATACCAAGTAAAATTTGCAATTGCTGCCTCTAGCCATATTTTATTTAGCGTGCTTTTCATTTTTAGTTTTTCTGTTATGCCAAATCATTTATTATGAGAGTACAAGACATAAGGTATGATTTAACTCTCTCTGCTAATATCTGCCATTTTAGCTGAACAATCAACTCACTTGTGAGATGGTACAATAAGGACATCCTTAAAGATATAACAGCAGCTGGTTGACATCTTAATGATATTGAGTTATATTTTTGTCTTTGTAGTATTTCTATTACCTATCATCTTTAGCCAAATTGATTATCTACTTGACCATTTACCTGTAGGCTGTTATCTTGTACACAAGGACACTTGCCCTTTGGATTTTTATTTTTCTGCAATGTCTTCATTGTTTTCATTGCCAGCTCTTTCAAAAGAAATATTCAACTTTATGCAGTCAAAACTTGAAATTGTTGGTCTTTTCGACAGAAAAATCAGGGGCTACAAACAAATAATTCAAGTCTCAGCACCAGACCCAACGCTGGTCTTGCCTCAGGGCTTGGTAGGGGATGCATATGGTTTGGTATGCTGCTGTACCAGTTGGTACCAGATAAAATCAATTTTATAAAGAAAAAAAGAAAAGAAAAAAAATGTGAGAAAGGAAAAAATCACCTCTTTGTTTGTCTTCTTCCTATTTGGTTCCCTAGGCCTATCGATATTTATTCATGATAAGTTGGTCAATTGCGATTAAAAGTGTCATTACCAGACTGCAATGCCAGTCCCCTTGCAAATCAGCAGGGGATGGTTATGGTCTGGTATGCCTTGTGTACCAGCTGGTAGCAGCTGATTACAATTGGTACAAAAAGAAGCACCTCTTCTCTCAATCTCTTCTTTGTTTTGGCAACCCAAGTCTATTGTGATAAAATTCATGATACGATGATCTGTTGCAACTTTTGTTGCATAAGATTGGGACCCACAAGGACTTCACGGCAGCACTGGACTGGGCAGTTCATGAGGCTGGTTCCTCATATGGTTTGTTTTTGTCCCTGAACCAAGGAAATTGTGATGCACTGATTATAATAGTGCAGTTTGTTTCAGCTGAAGTTTTATTCTTGGTAGGAATTCAGACAAGTATGTACTGCCCTTTCTGGGTGTGGTATACTTCTAATTAACTATCCTTGCTACAGACAATGTTTGCTCATGTAAATATCATGCAGCTGTTGTTGTCTTTATTGTGAGGAACTTATGTAAATTTGTTATGCATACAGGTAACTTGGTATCTGAGTTTGCAAATTGATATTGAGGGTCTTCCAATTGTAAATTATGTTTCCTTGAATTAGTTCAAGATTCAGATTGGACCAGGTTAATGTGTTTGTGACGTTGCTTGTTAGATTATTTTTGAGGTAAATGAGAGTGCAAATTTACTTAGATAGCAAATTCATGACACCTGAAATCATAGGAATTACAGCATATTCGAACCGTAGACATGGATAACATCTACCAAAATTTTCTTGACTACTTGTACCTCCTATGATGTGCAATCTGACTAAATATTAGTTGTTATCATGAAAAGTTATGAGCCAAGCTAAAATTTATTGAGGCCTTGATGAACCTTATTTATGTGATGATTTTTTAGTTGCAGTTGGTTCTCAATGTTGAGTATTAAACATTTTTATTGGGATGTAGGTTCGGATGTAGAAGGTTCTCATACTTTGCATTTGTTGGTTTTCTTATTATGCCCATCTAGGTTGTTGATGGAAAGCTATCACAGACATGCTACCTCATGGCTCTTGATTCTTGTTATAAACGTTTTTGCAGCAAGTAAGTTGTGGCTGATTGTAACAATAATGTGCATTATCTTTTGTTGTTTCCTTGGGTCCAAACTCAAACTGATTCATGATCATGTCATCAGGTTTGAAAAGTCTGAGGGAAAGCAATTCTCAATTTCTGATGCAGATTATTTTGTTTTCCATTCTCCGTATAACAAGGTATGGCTGTTTTTCCTTCTTTGACAACACATATATATATCTTCAAATCACAGAGAATTTTTCAGGTCTTGCTGAATAACTTTTTTCCTTGATGTGTTACAACAGCTTGTGCAGAAAAGTTTTGCTCGTCTCTACTTTAATGACTACTTGAGCAATTCAAGGTTAGTTTCTTCTTGTCTACTTTTATCCTTATCTTTTGTTAATCAAACTGTAAGGAAAACTTATCTGCTTAATATTTTTATTATATTTGAAGTGTTTATCATTTAAAAAAATTTCAAACAAAATTTTATATTGTTGTTTCAAGATGCATTTGGTGTTCTATAAAAATGATTAAATGAAAATTTAACGAGCTCAACAGATTTATGTCTTGTCATTGATTCATTAAGTTTATACTAATTTTAATATATACTATGTGGTCTCTATAATACTATATTAAAAAATTGGTGTTTAGTTTTAATCAATGGATATATCTCATTTGTTGCCCCAGTAATGCTTATTTTGGACACAGGCATTTAGTATAAGTCAAAAATTGTTAAACAAGTGATGTTGTGGCGATAAAAGCTTATGAAAACAAGATTGTAACTTCCTAAGCAGTCTAGAGATTGTTTGGGTGGTTACCTTGTCTATGAATTCCATTTCCCTTTTTATGTTAGATCACAAGGTCTCCATAAATATTGTCTTCCTGGTCTTAAGGCTGGAAGGTGATTGCACAGTTGAAGATGGACCTTGCAGTTGTTATATGTACTCATTTCAAACCACATTTTAAGATTTAGGTCACATTTTATAATATGGATAAACACGGAACACCAACCAGATCCAGCCACTTGGTGACCTGCCCACAGTCAGCATGTGTGAACCTTGTGAAGACTATCAGACCCTTGTGTTATTCTGTCAGAAGTCGAAATGTAACTGAAGCGGTGGGTTGACTGGCTGCAGTCAATACCATTGGACACCAGCCAACAGATCTTCAGTGCTCTCTTACCACAATGAACTTCAATGTGTGGACTGACTTGATTCTACTTTTGGTCACCTCATCCAAAGCTATAAATTCCAAGCCCAATTATGAAAACTGTCCGAGAAACTTTTTTCCCATCAATCTCCTATGATCTAGATTGTTTAGGCATTAGAGAGGCTTTGCTGGTGGACATACATTTAGTTTTTTTGTGTCCATCAATCTCCTATAATCTAGATTCTGAGAACCAACAATCTGCAATTTGTAGAAAAGGGTTTCTGAAAACTAACAATTTCAGTCTTGTAATTATGCTTGCACTGAGAAATAAGGTTTTCTGTGAAACAAATTGAACATGGATTAATTTTGAAATTCATATTTTTTTGACATTTTATTAGTGGATATAAATTTCATTTACAACTATCAAATGAATATTGGTTTTTAATAATATTTATGTAAGTCGACAAAGATGGAATCGGATGTATGATCACTATGGCTTTTTGTTGAATTGAAGCTGTATATGGATGAAGATAGTACGAATTTGAATTTGTTAGCAACAATAGATAAATTGCTATTGTGAGTCTGTTGATGGTACTTGTTGGAAAAGAAAACGAGGATAACTATAAATAATTTAATATTGATTATTACCTAAAATTATTTTGAATTTCAATTACATAAAGTTATTTCTCCATGTACATTTAATCCTTGTGTTATCTGTATATCCGAATGACAATTAATGAATGGAAGTCAACCATTTATATGACCCCATGTGTAAAATTTGGGTAGCAAAATTCTAAATGGATGCACATTTATGATACCATATGTGGCTCCAATTAGATAAAAGAAGCATCATACAGGTGCTATCTGCTAAACTTTCAACCCTATATTAGGTTAACTAGTTGATTCTTCTTGAGAGACAAAAGGGTGTACCCTGTCCTCCCATCTGTTCTTCTTCCTCTTTAACCTTTGTAATTCTTCTCCCTATCTGAACCATCAAACATGCTTAATGTTAGCCCTTTATCCTTCATTTAGAAAGGGCCAAAATGCTGCTTTTAGCTTTCTGAGGATATCACGTCTAAAGAACTTGAGTAGCTGAAACAAGGGCACTGAGAGGATGATCCTTCTTTTTTATCTTCATTTGTAGTCTAAGGTTAAGGAAGCTCATCTGTGGTGTGGTTTGACAAGTCTGAGTATACGATGTGGAGGAGGAAGAAGGGTCTCTGAATGTATTAACTGAAACCAGTTGTGAGAAAATTCATGTTGTCTTTAAGGCAAGGGAAGAATGTAGGCTTCGATTGAGCTAAATCTAAAACCTAAAAGATTGATAACACAATCCAAACTGTCAAAACTTGAGGCCCTGTTGATACTTGTTGCTGTTGTAAGTCAGTATTTGACCATATACTTTCTTGGTCTTTTATCTATCACCTTTAATCTTTAACTAATTGCACTTGTGAATATCTTTTCATGTCAGTTCTATTATTTGGAGAACTATCAGATTATTTGTGACACCTTGGTGTAGTGGAAAATTGCAAAGTGTCTTTGTACGTTGGTTATGAAGTACAATCATCAGCTCTGCTTTGTTTATCCTTTTTTTAACCTAAGCTTAGGTGTATTCTGAAGCATTTTGTTTTGTCATTTTTTTCATTGAATGTTCAGATTCTATAAGGTATAAATTTATTCCAAGTTCCTAATTGTACTATTCCTTGTTTCTCATTAGTGTTGTTGAGAAGGATGCAAGGGAAAAGCTGGAGCAGTTCTCTAATCTGACTGGTGATGAAAGCTATCAAAGTCGTGAGCTTGAAAAGGTCATTCATCTGCTGCGTAAAGTTGATACCTTATCATTAATTTTTATTTGCTAATTTTTTCTCTCATAAACTGTTTAGGTTTCTCAGCAAGTTTCAAAGCCTTTATATGATGAGAAAGTTCAACCATCTACTTTGCTGCCAAAACAAATTGGGAATATGTACACTGCATCTATTTATGCTGCATTTGCGTCTGTTATCCACAACAAATATAGTACTCTGGTGATGTTATCATATTTCTTTCTGTTGTCATATAAATAATTATATATGATATAAGCTAATGACCTTAATTTTACATCGTATATGCAGATGGGCCAACGGATTGTAATGTTCTCATATGGCAGTGGCCTATCTTCCACAATGTTCTCCTTCAAGCTTCAGGATGGTCAACATCCATTTAACATATCAAACATTGCTACCATTCTTAACGTATCAGAAAAGCTTGAGAAGAGACATGTGGTACATTTTTTGTCATTGAATTTGGTTATAGATATCCTCCGTGTTGCTTGGCATGTATAAGTTCAAGTATATTCATTATGCCCTCTCTATATTCTGTTGTTTCATCATATCTATGCATCGTGAAAACGCTTGAACATCTTGTCCGGACAGGGTACCCTTGCATCATGACATTTTTTATTCTCCCAGTTCTACCTATTTATATTTGAGTCTCTCCTGTTTTGCCCTCTACTTTGAGAAACCTAATAACCTGGAGTGGATCGATGATACAGTAGGTAGGTTGCTCAATGTTTAAGTGATCTATATTTTATCGTGGTTCA
The DNA here is from genome assembly GCA_004837865.1 of Musa balbisiana. Lineage (NCBI taxonomy): Eukaryota > Viridiplantae > Streptophyta > Magnoliopsida > Zingiberales > Musaceae > Musa > Musa balbisiana. The sequence continues at coordinate 717,499 of CM017196.1, read as the reverse complement.
GTAGGTAGAATGCTTCAGTATTGTTTCTTTTGGTGCTAGTGCCACTATTTGCATGTGGTCATTATTTATATTTCTGGTTAACTCAACTAGTATGTGTTTCTCTTCTGTTTCTTATTCAGATTTCACCAGAAAATTTTGTGGAGACATTGAAGCTGATGGAGCATAGATATGGAGCCAAGGATTTCGAAACAAGCAAAGATACAAGCTTACTGTCTCCGGGAACCTTCTATCTCGTGAATGTGGATTCCATGTACCGGAGGTATTACGCCAAGAAGGGCACAGAGGAAGCTGCGAGTGCCAAAAGTTTCAGCTGCAAGAACAGCTCTTTAGCCAATGGCCACTGATGACGTGCTTCCAAATTGGGGAGGCTGGTGCGGAGCCTGCCAAAGTCGTTCCTTGTTGGTTCTTCTGATGCTCATGTCATTATTGTGCTAATCACTCGATGAATCTGAATTATCTAGTGAATAATTTGGTTGAGCTATTTATTTAGAGCCATTATATTTGGTTTATTCGGACAATGCTGGAGAATCACTGTGCCCCCATCATATTACTTAGCTCTAGCTATCTCGAATTGTCATTTATCATTAGTGTCTCCTTAATAATCCCGTATAAATATAATTTTACCTTGTGTTCTGATTTGATTGAAAATCGCCACTATTTTAGGTTTACAGGGATTAGGAACGATGGACGCTAGAGCATGTAACCTACTCAAAATAACGATGGATGCTTGAGCATGAAAAAAAATATATATATATATATATATAATTATTTGATCGGTTTTAAGTATGATATTATTCCCTATAATATTTATTCTAATTTTATTTTTAAGCTTTTATTTAAAAATATGGAATACCTTTACTAATGATATGTTTTAACTTCTTTAATTTCCAAAATTGCATATAACTTGGGTATTTACCAAATATCTATCCAAATTGTTCGATCGATTAAAAATTTGGGGATATATTATTTTCTTCCCCCTATATATATATATATATATATATATATATATATATATATATATATATATATATAATATATATATATATATTATATATATATATTATATATATATATTATATATATATATTATATATATATATTATATATATATATCTGGGGTAAGATGGACGGTTGTGATCGGAGGAGGGTTGTCGATAAGACCACAAAAGATTCAGGCCGTATTATAAATGCCAACTTTGTCGGGGAAGAGTCGGTTGTGGGTGCCGTCTCCCATATTCTCGTCTCCTCTCTTTGCTGCTTCTTAGGTGCACTAATCGTCTCTGCTTTTAGCTCCCAAAGCACTGCAACTGGAGATCTCGCTCTTCAAGGTCGGTATAATCTCCTCTTCTCTCCCTCTCCTCCTCCCCCACTTATTATGCTTTGGTTTCTATTTATTGTCTTGCCGCCTGCCGAATCTTTGCCAAGCAGCAAATCAACTCATTAGAACTAGCTTGTGCCTCTATAAGTCGTTCTGAGTGTGCTATTTTAACTTAAAAAGAAACCACATTGTCTTTGAAATTAGCTTTTTTTTCTTGTTGTTGTCCCAAATGTTAGAACTCTGCAAGCTAAGCATTCAAATAACAGAACTCCGTGCTAACCATACAAGTCACGGAATAATATTACGATACTAGCAACTGTTTGTCTTTAATATATCTGTACTGATTTCTCTTCAGGCGAATAATAAAAAACAAAACCAATGCAATTATAATTTTCTTTTGAATTTTCATATCTAGCGGGTGCTTGATATGTTCCCTAATTTACTATTTCCGTCTTGTATTATTTAACATGTTTTGGCAAAAGAAAGTACTGATTGAATTGTCTCCAAATTTTTAAAATGGAACCGTAATCTTCTTTTCTGTGCTATCAACTTTGTATGTTTACAATCAGACTTTAACAATAACCAAGGTTTTATTTAACTACGTCTTTTTGTTGATAATGGTTAAGAACCATGTTCATAAGATCTAACACTGAAAAAGATAAAAATTAATAAAATAGTTTACTTATAAATAATTAGGTCACAGAGGATTACAGAAGAGAACAATCTAAGGTACTATGAACGTGTTAAAAGAAAACCTGTACATATTGTCATTAGTCAAGATGAATCAACTAGTATCATTGGACAAGAAGAGGTAGCGTCCGAACTATGAAATAGTACTAATAATAATTAAAAAAAAAGAATGCTTTTGATTTAACTAGACGTGTCTGGTATTCATTGAAGAAAAGTTTCATATAGCTGATCCTAAATAGTTGGATATTATAGCTTAGTTATGTTGTATCTTAGTAATAACAACTAATGGATGTGAACTTCATTCTTCTTTTCTACATGGTTGTGCACATAATCTGTCCTAGATGAATCCCATGGAGTTGATTGTAGAATAGATGTTCATCAATTGTTTTTTTGTCTTGCATAAACATTTACACAAAATTTTTTTCAGTACATGATCGTGATGTTAGTAGAATTAAAGAGGAACTGATGCTCGGAATAAATGTCTCTACTTCTTTATGATCTTTCACATGGTTGTATACAATTCAGTACATGATCGTGATGTTAGTAGATTAAAAGAGGAACTGATGCTCGGAATAAATGTCTCTACTTCTTTATGATCTTTCACATGGTTGTATACATAATCTGTCCCATGAAACTTTATAGGAGTTAATTGCAGAAAAAAACTGATTTGGATCACTGTTTACTATTTGAGCTTTGCTTTTGATCTGTTTCTTTGAGGGAAATGATCTAGTAAAATAGAAGTCAAATGTCTAGTGCTTGAATGCATAAACATGATCCGTATAGGGCATGGATTCAACGATTCGTCAATCTAATGATCCGTATGTCTATTGCTCATAAGATTAAAGTGCCTACTGCAAGGGCTAAGCAACAGAATAAAAGCAAGATAAAAGACTTACAAATGCGTAAGAACATAGGTTGCCTTTGGATAGCACTTGGGTGCTGTCGACAAGTTGACGATTGCTGTTGGTTTTGGTCTTCTCCTTTCTTGTTGTTGGAACTTCCTTCTAAGGTTTGGACAGCGAATAACAAGCTTTGGGACTTCTTACAGCGGCTAGACGTAGCTTTGATGAGGGACTTTGGCTATTGGAACTTGATGGAATCTCTGCTGCAACGTTGCTGCAGTAGGCTGGGAGGAAGAAGGATGAAGGTCTGCTGACAATGGAGGAAGTAGGCTGTTGCTCTTCCTTGAACTCTCATTCTCCCTTCTTCTTCTTGCTGCCATTGAAGGCCTCTTTGCAAGCTATAAAGGCTGACAACAACTCAAAAAAGATCTCTGTAGCAAGGTGGCTACAGGTAGGAGGAAGGATTGTTGAATTTGCAAACTCCTTCCTCTCTTTCTCTCCTCTCTTCTTAGCTTAGGGCCAGTTGGGAACTCAAGAGGAAGCATGACTTGGATGCTTTCAAGAGGGTTGCAACCCTTTAGATTTATAGGATTGAGGGCATATAAAGTCCTAATTTGATTAGGACTTCTCTTTAGTTCCTTGTAGTCGTTGAAGTCTTTTATTGGATATTACCCTGGTTGGCTAGGGGCTGCCCTAATCTTGTTCCTACTAGGATTGAGATTGGGCTGACTTGACTTAGGTCTCTGAGCTCAAGATTGGGTTTGGTCTCTGTTTGGCTTGATCATGATCGAAGTGGGGTCTAACTAGAACTCCAATTAGGCCGAATTGGAGTTTGGCTTGAACTCGACTAGATCGTCCCTGATCAAACATGCCCAAAATTTTTTGACTAATTGACAGAGGATGATAGTGAGATTAACATGACATGAATGTTTGTGGAAGGCTTAAATGATTTCACATTGACAATAATTTTCTAAATACTTGTAATTTAGCAACTGGTTCATGGATCAAAGATGAATGCACTAACTTGAGTTGAACTTGGCCAAGCTTGAGCTAGGCCTGGCTTGCTTGATCTCAGCTAGTTGACCTTCTTTTTGGAAAATCATGGAGCTAAACACCGTGGTATACCAACCATAATGATTCAATGCTACTGATATGTTGGAATCGCAAGCATACTGATAAAATATCAACATCTTATATATTTTTAGATATTTTTCTCAATGGTCTACCAAGGTAAACCATACCATAGATTGACAATTCAGTACATAATAATTTGATTAGATTTCAGCAAAAGTACTGCTACTAATGTTTTATTCCACAATTAAGAAGTAATTCAAGCTATAAATTGGCTGAGCTCTTAAGGTTTCAAGATCATAATTTTAGCCGTTGGAGTTGTAGGATTTTAGGTTGCTGAGATGCTGACATGGTTAACATTTGATCGAACAGTTCGAATTAATATCATTCATTCTTTTTGGCCAAGGCTTGGTGTGAAAAAGATAACACCATTGAATGAGGATAAATCATGTAAATTTCAGTGGCTTTGGCAAGACTGTGGAAACCTAAATCTGTTCCTGATCTTTATTTATTTCCCCATAATCTTGTAGAGGAAGACACAAGAAGAATAGTCTAATTTTAGGGCCTAGCTGATTTGCTGCTCCATGTGCTCTGTGGATAGTTCAAGTAAAGTGTTTGATGTTTTCACTAGATGAGGCTGATTATAAGTTTAATCATATAATCATATACCTTATCATTAAATGGACGTTTTGGGGCCTTAGTGATGATCCAGACTATTTTCCTGTGAATGATTATGCTTATCCCCCATTATCTAACTGGTCAACATTTTTACCCATCTTATTTTTATGTCATTTAGAGTTTGCCTTGATTTGGTACTGCTCTCGCATCCCACACCAAAATAGTGCTGACTAAAAGTTTAATTATATATTTATACCTTTATCTTTATCACTAAAAGACATTTTGGGGGCCTTACCTAATGATCTAAACTATTTTCCACTCACCGATGATGCTTCTTCCCATTATCTAACTGGTTGACATTGACCCCTCTTATTTTGTGTCATATCTAGTATTCAGAGTCTGCCTTGGTTTGGTACCCGCTCTCGCATCCCACACTGAAATAGTGCTTTACCCCTGGATGTGCAGGCCAACTGTTGCGCCTCAACATATTCGGGATTCACAAGCATAGTCCTTGAATTGGCGAATGTATTTCTTTTATCCAAGGGCACCAAACTAAGAATTACAAGAACTAACTTGCATTTAGTTTACCTTGACTAGTTTATGATAAAAAAAAGTTCAATTGAGAAACAAGGTCCCTCATATAATTTATTTGATTTGGTCATGCACAATTGTTTACATATCCAATTCTTTGACCCAGAGAAAAATAGTGAGTAGTTGATTCACATTATTCATCGAGATACCGTTATCTGAACATGGTAGCACAGTAAAAGAATGTATCCCCAATTCTATGTTGACAGTTCAAGCAGAAAGCATAGTCAACTACAGAAAATTCAGCTCATTCACATTAAACCTCAACTGTTTTCTGATTCAAAGCCAAATATCTCCACCTTTCCTTCTCAACAAAATCTGCATCTAGGAACTTAGCAACAAAAGTCCAGAGTTTGTAAGCATCCTCAAAGTTAGTGAGGAAGCTAAGGGAAGCATTTAAGACATTTATTCCCATAGTAGTTTTTTGTTTCTTTCTGTTGCCTGCAACTGTTATTTCACAGGCTCTTCTCTCCAAAACTTTATGTTTCTCAGCTTCATATTTGTCTGGGAAGCATATATTGTTTAGGAACCCACAACTAAGAGAAATGTTGCTTCTATCTGCAAGCTTTTGTACAAGCACAGGCTCGATCTTCTCTCCTTTCCAGTCGAAGATGTTGAAAGCTATTGCAGGTCCCCTGTCAAATTTTACTTGTGGACCATAGATCCTAACTAGGGAATGACCACTTTCAGAGTGAGGATGCCGCAGCTTAATCAAAGCAACGACTAACCAGTTGGTGATGCATCTCAATCTGTTGCTGATGAGTAGCAGACCTAGAGAGTCTGCATGATCCAATCCTCTGCAGACAATCTCCATGCTCTTGTTTGCTTCAGCAGTGGTTGTGCTCTTTTCTGCTTGCACGGAGAGGGTGCATTCTAATTCTACAATACCCGATGATTCTTCATTATCATCTCGTGCTTTGGAACTCTCCACCTGCTCGGATCTCTCGACTTGCTTTTGTTTTTGTGTAGAAGCAAATTCTCCAAGCACATTATCTATAGCAGCAGAGTCATTACCGATATGTGTGGGTATTGGACCAGAGAACGAACTGATGGTCTCAATATCGTCTTCATCAAATTGGTTTCTAGAGGAATGGCCATCCAAATCTGTTCCTGAATAATCATCAGTCAGCTGTGACAGCCTTCTTGATGGGATGATGCTCACAATTCCGATACTCCTGGTTATTGTAGATGACTCCAATGCTGCAGTGCTGGACTTTTTGATGAAAATCCCTGCAAAACCAGATGGGTTCTCACCAAACACTTTGAAGAAAGAGCAGATGATGAAGTCTGGCTGGATCAGCGAGAGCCCGAGGGTGTCCAAGTCCTTTGGCCCCAGAGCACATGCATCCAGCACCACTTGCCACCCATGTTCTTTAGCCACAGTCATCCATGAATACGGATACCTGGCTCCAGTAATCCTGGACTGAAGTGGAAACACAAACAGTCCTCTTCTTTTCTTCTTTCTCTTGCTCAGCTTCTCCATCAATTTATCAGAATGAATCCGAAGGCTTGGCCAGGAGAAGCTAGCAGACATCACTTTGGCTCCTCTCCTGTAAGCGCTCTTAGTCATTGCATATATGGCCTCGCTCTCGTAATCATACACACTCAGCAGCCCCTTGTTGGCATGAAAGGGATAGGATTCTGCCAACAGCCTGAAAGCAGTGGTTCTGTTGGCAGTGCAGATCATGCTGTATGCACCATCCAGTATGTTGAGGAAATGCATGATCCTTTTCCTGATTGCTGATTCCAGAGCAGCATCTTGATTCCCGTACTGCACTTGAGATTTCAAGCTTGCTGACTTGTAAGCGATGCTGAAATATGGAGGCTGCAGCAGGCCTGAAGGCTGAGGATCACCAGAAGTGGATGCTCTGGAGGAGTGCACTTGTGCATGGGAGAAGAGGCTAAATCCAGTATAATCGAGGCAGACATGATCAGAAAGGTGATAATATTCACTGTTCCTGATTTGGTCTGCTTCTTCTGTCTCACCGTACTGTGGATACACTCTGATAAAGCCGGACAAGGCATCAGGGAGGGGAGGCAGGCACTCATGGTTTGTGAAGTGGGTGTTTGGGAAGATGGAATCCTTCGTCAGCTTTGCAAAATTCATCCGTGAGATTCCTATGGTGGTGGTTCTTGCGTGGTGCATGGTGGTGCTGGACTCGACCAGGCCAAGAAATGGCACCGGACAGCAGCCATGGGTGCATGCCTCTCCGATATCCCTGATGCAAGGAGATTGAATCTCTATCATTATCCTCCCCACCTTGTTCTTTCTTGTAGCTTTCTTTGTCTCTTCCAGAAGCCTTTGGTAGCCTTTCAAGGTGCCAATGGATGAGGAAGAACATGACAACGTTTCATCGGTGGGAGGGAAGAGACTGTCATGGATCTGATCGGAGTCCCGAAGAAGACACAGCTTTCTTGCCACAGGCCTTGGACTCTGACATCTCATGAGGCTCTCATGCCCTTTTTAACACACCAACTGCTCAATTAATCAACAATTTTGGATACCTTGACTTCCAGATGATAATCATACACAGGTATGATTGGCTCTTTTGATCTTTTGGCTGTGGTCCACCTCTGTCCATGGAATTATAGGTGCCTGCATGGACCATCTCAGTCTTGGGAGAGAAAAGCTGCTTGCTGCCATATGTAACCGTGTTCTTTGCACTCTCATTAAATAAAGATGTGCAAGTTGGTCAAGTCCAGATATTAGATTGCAGATGCTAACCGATGTAAGATTACGGGCACAAGTAAACAAAGGTGGTCATTGTAAGGGACGGCTGCAGGCAGGCCTCGATGGGGACGGCTAGCCTAACGCAGAAAAGGCTAACAAGTTGCTTCCTTTGTTGAAGGATTGCTGATCGTCTTGACCTGGTCCATCAGTTCTTTAACAAGCCTTGCATTTTGGGTGATCATCTTTTTGATTCAGTCTTGCTGTCTCTGTGGGTTCTAACTGGTGTAGTATGAATACAGATTGCAGGATCTCAGAAATCTTGTGCTTCTGCTCCTTCTGGCTGCTAGTTTAAATGAAAGCAGGTAAATTTCAGCTGCCTAGAACACCTTTTGCTGTCATGTTCATGCAGGTCATATGCATATGATCCAGATCAAACCAGGTATCTTTCTCCTTGTGTTCTTTCAGCTGTTGTGTCATCCTAAAAGCTTAATTACGGCCTGCCTCTTTGCTTCCGTGACGACTTTTCAGAGAGGTGGAAGATCATTGGCTATGATTTGGTGGGAGACCCAAGTGGTGTGTTCTACTGCGGACATGATCGTTTAGAGGCCACTCCGATGTCTCGTGGACTGGCCCCTCGCGAGCACGTCGTCTGCTTATCATCGGCCTGTGCTCGCTGGCTTATATGGTGGGAGGCCTCCGGGGATGACCAATCAACATGAGAGATGAACAGCAGAAGCCTCATCTCTGGGTCGTACGACGGAGCAGATCGGGTGCGAGTCAATGGGTTGACCTCAGTGGGTACAATGCCCTACCATGTGACCTGTCAGCCTTTGCCACCTCTGCGTTGATTGGTGAGGTAAAACGTGGACCCACACGCTCGAGGAATGCATGCATTTAGAAAAAGACATTATTCTTTGCTGCCGCTTCGACAGCTTCTTAGGGTCCCTTCACCACATTATTGCAAGTACTACTATCACTACTATTATTGCATCCCATATTTATGCATCATTACGCAAAGATGTGAGCAAATATCACGTTAAGGGACATATCGGCTTTGAAAATATGGAATTATTATTTTTACCTTGATACGAGATATCATCTGGTTTTAGACCACAATACCTTCGAGTTATGGGTCCCAGGTGAAGGGCATTCTTGATGGTGGAAAAAAAAGTACGAGGAACTTTATCGAACGATTTAGGTGAAAACAATATTCAATTTAAAGTCGTTATAAAAACATTTAAGTTTTTATTTTTCCTCACAAGACATTCTCTTCTTTTTTTTTTTTAATGATATTATCTCTAGCCTTTGTCATGTAAATCATCGCCTTCACCTCATCGGTCATTATTTTTATTCTGTAATCTTTTTGTGGCATCTTTCATCTCTCGTCGTAGCCTTCGACTTCAATCCTGTTGCTCTCGTCCTTATTTCCCAATTACTACCTCATTCATTGTTATCAAATCGTCCTAAGTTCTTGCCTCTTCTCGTTATCCTAATTGTAAGTAGATGTAGATGAGAGAGGGAGCAAATGATGTCAATGTTGATGTAGAGGAGAGGACAAATGGCAAAGGGTGAGGGAATGAAGGTGACGGGAGCGAGGGCAACATAAGAGAGGAGGAAGTCATCCTCATAGTGGAAGGGGACATGACAGCCTAAACAAAAGAGGGCGAGGGTGACCAAACCCATTGTTGAGAGAGACGATGGGAATCACGGATGGACGATGAGAAAGGATATGAGAGAACGAGAGTAAGGGTAGAGACGATCGACGAAAGTACAACAACATCATTAAACGTGGGTTGAAGACCATAATCAATGGGATGGAAGCAAATGATAATCTTATTTTTAAAAAAATATTTTATAAAAAAAAGTATTCTAAGAGCAAAACTGAAAATTTAGGATTTACTTTTTTAAGAGTTTATCATTTAAAGATCTTACTATAAAATAATAAATATTTTTAAGAACTTTACTATCATCAATCATTGACGTCGGGGAAGTACTTGTTACCACTCCTGTGGCTCATTTGATTTGACATTGAATGAACGAATGAATTGGTCGGATGGCATGGCTCCATGATTGGATCCAAACCCAAAAAAAAAAGTGGGGTTTGAAGGTCAGTATCATCTATCATTGTTATTAATTAGAAAAATATTCTAGTATAATATATATATAATTGCACGACCATCGTAATTGATTCCCTCAATTGCAGTCTTCTCAACGCCGAACAAAGTCATGTCGTGTGCGTAATCCAACTTCAATTCCTTGTGCCGATGTTGTGGACAAAAGTTTCTCGGTAAAAGCCTCCATCTGACCTCATCATGCGTCGTTTCCACGCACCGTGAGAACGGTCAAAATCCAACACATTTCCAAATCAGGTTGAGTATTTGATTATCCATAATTCTGATTTCAATTTCAGAACCGACGAATTTAGTTTCAGAATCGATGATCCTGATTTTATCGAATTTGAAATCACAATGGAATCGATTCGAGACTGTCATGATTTCAATTCGTAACCCTTTTATTTTTTTATTTTTATAAATATCCCTTTAATTAGTTATTTATTAAGTTGTTGGAGGGGTGATTATCATTTAGAAGGATGTTTGTTTGTTTAGGTGAATGGAATTGTGTATGGTTCTGACCTACGGGCTAGAAGGAAAGTTGCCTCCCGTTCTCACACCCGTGAGTGAACGTTAGTTGGGTAACATCCCGGCCAAGGTATTCTTTAATCTTATCCACCAAGTATAAAGTCTGGGATGATGAATCTATCATCCCCTAGGTAATCCCCTCTCCACTGCTATAATCAATCATTTTTAAAGTATTATATATTCGTTCATAGGAAGCGATTAGTCTAATAACTATTCATGTAAGGACATTAAGGAAATAATGCATATGCTTATTAAAGAATGAGTTCATTAATTAATCTACTTACATACAGAATGCTGAATGGTTGATGGGAACTCAATGATTTTGTCATCCAAATTGTGTATTAAATTGTATATCTAGTCCTTAAACTTGACATTAAGGATGTTATATACGAGTACTCAACTCTTTAATACCAAAAGTTCTAGATCTAAGACAATCGATCATCAAGAGTAGTAGTCAATCTTACGAGAGTAATTGAATGTCAATAAAGATCATCTACTCTCGATGTCATGAGAAAAAGTATTATTCGGATTGAGAAAAAATAAAAAACTATAAATTCATAATAATTGAGAACAAATAGATCTAATGAATTAAATTTTTCTGTATCGTTTAAAAACTATGACATAATGATCTAGTACATCATAGGTTTAGCCGTTTAGCCATTCACATTATTCCAACTGTTCTGATTATATCATATGATGAACTTGATACAATGAAATGACCTTGTGTGGAATTCAAGAGTTTAATTGCAAAGTGTTGCTCGGAAGCAAATCAGGATTTCCAGTTAAAATTTTAATTGCTGGAAACATGAAACAACTTAAAAAGTCAAGAATTACAAAACATGAACCATTGACTCTAGAAAACAATGCTTCAACCCTTGGGAGTCTATTGGTATGATTTAAAATCTCATAACAACAAAAGAATTGTTGCAACACAGACGTGCGCTACCTAAGGGGAATTCAGCGCTTTCCTCCACCTCCAAGTTTAGCTCCTTTAGGAGCAGCACCCTTTGGTGCACATTTTGTCTGAGTTTTTTTGTGTCTTCGCAATAATTTCAGCCTTCTTAGCCTTTTTCTCATCCTTCTGTCGTCTTGATTCTCTCCTTGATTTCACTGCAAATTTTGAGAAGTGTCTCTATGAATTGTTCATACAAAGAACTCTAGAAAGAATGACGAACCCAGGAAAGCCTCCTATTCAAACATGATTAATACTAACAGTAGTATTAATGATTAATCCCATTCAAGCATCGGACTTGAGAATTTCTAGCCATTGCACAAAAAAGGTACTGTGCATACATGAAGGTTTCCCAAAAGCTGCTGAAACTAAAAAATTCTCACATTCGCTGGTATTCTACATCATTAAACTACACCTAAACTAAGATTTTGCCATATAGGTTGAATTTCAAACTGTATAGTTCATACTTCTCTAAATATGTTGATTAGTTTTTTTTAGCTTACTTTGTATAGGATGTTGGAGTGCTGATCTACAGTGGAAAACATATGCAAGTCAAAACATGTTATTTATGGGCAGTAATGCTCAACCCAGACAGTAGGTTTTACTGTAATATTGGTACACCCAAACTTCAACATCTTCACCGTTGAGTCTAGTTGCCAGATATCAATCTAATTATTTTGTTCCCAAGGCATAAATGTTCTTGCTAGCTACCTAAATAATTCTAAATCATTGCTCTTGAAGTGCTCGTGGACTCTCAACGTGTTTGAGAATTGTTCTGTTGAAATAATATTAAATTTTCAACTTGTTTAACAATGGTTCCGTCCATTCCTTAACAAGAATATCCTGTGCCCATCAGCACATTCTGGTACCAATTGGAAACATCGTGTGATAACAAAAATATTCACATAATGTTGCACAGCTGATGCTTCCTAGCCAGAACATTCCCCCGCGAGGGCACCTAGTGCAGACTCCAGGAAGATAGTGCAGTATGGACCAAGTGCAACATGAAGCTACACTATTCCTTCAACAAAATGTTAGTGAAGAACCAAACAGAGCAACTAAAACTTTGGGCATTAAGTACAGAATTTAATTAGGGGTGCTTTCTAGTAAGAAATATCAAAGTTTATGCACCACTAGTGCAGAAGATATATATTATGCAAACAAAGAGGATGACCACAAAGTAGGTAAATATAAAGCCCTAACATACCGTAGAGCAGCTTCTCTAGCAGCATCTCAGACTTCTGGCTTCTCAGTTCTCTTCTTCTGAATCACCTCTAAAGTAGCGCCAACGATTGACCTAGAGTATGGCTTTTTCGTGGTTCGGCGCCTCTTCTTCACAGCCTCAGCATGTATATCCTGGTACATATAATGAAAATGCAAGTGAACAAACAATTATCTTTGACAGCATGTGGTATCTTAAGCAACATTAATGAACCAGTCAATCGGCAGGATCACCTTCTTATGCTGCTTCCTATACATTGCTGTCCAAGTTAGCTTTGCAGGTTTAAGTCTGTTGTGAAAGTACCTCTTACATTTTGAATTGGCAAAAAGGAAGACCTACAATAAGCATCAAACATATGTTAACACCAACTGTAGGAAGAAGCTTCACTTGCCATTCTAGTGGGTGCTAGTTAACAATTAGCGATCCTCCATATTCCAAATGTTACAACCATATGCACCAGCTATACTTATCTCAGAAGTTGAACCTCGGGAAACAAATTACTTAAACCCAACAAGAATTTTGACCATGGGCAAAAATTGCAACACTTGCAATATAATACGCTGAACAATAGCGGCACAAAAGTCAAGCAACATCGGTGCAATCTCAAATTACCTGAGAATCTGAACGCACAAATCGAATACCCTTTCCAGGATATATCTTGGAGCCACTGAAGCGACAAAGTTCAGTCCTGGCGATAATCAAATAGCCAAAGCCATGAGCACAACAAGAAAATTCCACATCATAAGGTACAAACAGCAGCTACTATATACTAATAAAACTTAAACGTGCTCCACCACACAACAAAAGACAAAGAAGAAAGAAACGAAAGAAATATGGAAAGTGAGGTCGAATGTTGAATGCCAATCGATGGACCTCATGACGAATCCAGTACAGAGTATTCTTTATCAACAAAACGATTTTCTTTGGAACTACGTTCTACCAATAGCTTCACAAGAGAAATCAAGTTAAAGCTCCTAATGGCAGGAAATAATAGGGAACCTAACCATTTGGCAATTGCATGATCAAAATGAGAAATAATCTGCTTCTAGTTTCACAAACTAAATTCGCTACGACCATGCTTTTCTGTCTATATTAAATACTATAATTTCTCCGATTTAAATTTTATAGAGCTACAGGTTTCCGCAACTGATTAACAAGACTTGATGTGTATTTTTCTGCCCTCGCAGAATCATGTGTGGTTCTCCTCCACATATTGTCACCTAGTGCCAAATCTATGCCACTTCCAACTCTATGCACTGTGCATCTTCACCAGAAAATGCACCCTAACGAGCACGTTTCTAAGAACAAATTTCCAAAAATCAAAGGAATATGACACCCGCCTCAAGAGGTAGTTTTAACTTTTGCTAGCTCTTCGCAATTCATCCAAACAGCTCACTTTATTCAGAACATCACTATTTTAGAAATAAATTCCGCCAATTTTAATCACCTTTTGGCAGAATCTATAACGACACTATCTTCAACAGGTGTGACATGCACATCTAACACTAACGATCTTCTAGTTAACATCGGTGATACAAATTAATACTTCAATATCGCTCGTTGTCCCCAAACATATCTGTAGTATGTAGCAAATAACGTACATTTAGATTAAAGGCTATTGAGACCACATGAGTATCGTCGACATCGAATGATCCCTTCATATCTTCCTTCAAAACCATTTTACCAAGCCAAAGCAGGTCGAAGAAAACACATTCGAAAACCAACGCCACTCTTGTTCATTTCTGTTCAGAAGCAGGTGTGATCTAAAGCTACATCTTCTCATCCGAATCAGATCGATCATCAAGAACTCAAACGGAACAAAATTCAAAAGGGAGCTTTCCGATGTCTGTTTGAAGTGACATACAGGGGAGGGAAAGGAGAAGCCGTACTTGAGAACCATGGCTGCCGCCGGTTTGCCGCCCCCTTCGCCTTCTCGCTCGTGGTCGCGACGCAAAAAGCCTAATGACATGTATACGTACCCTGGAAATGTGAGATGCAGTGACGTTTAAGACCTCCCCGATCTCCGAAGTTACAGGAATGACATTCCGCCGACTCTGGGCTCATTGGGCCTAATCTATTGACCCAAGTTTGAAATGGCCGGTCGTTATAAATCCACGTGGTCGTTAAAATTGAGGGTTATTGATAGACACTTATCTCTTATCGTCACTTTGTTCATTCACAATAATCAACAGTGATCCCAAAACAAAAACATCGATGTTATTTATTTATCATCAATTAAAATATTAAAATTATATTTTTATTTTTATTAATAAAACTGATCCCAAAGTAAAGAATTAATTACTTCATTCGCAAAAACAATAATTTATTTGTTTTTAGAATTTGATTATATGCATTTAAACCAAAGAAAAATAATCATAATCTAACTTGTAATAACCTACGGGATGGATATCCAACAGCCACACCACCGTCTACCCACAATGGCACGCACCGCGTTTTCCCTCGCCGCCGATAACCCTAACGGAGAAGTTGATGATCCCATTGCCCACACCGTTACTGTCCCTCAGCTTGTAACTGAGCAAGTGCAGGTAGTCCTCCAGCCACAGGAAGTCCGACACCGGAACCTCCGCCGCGGCCACCGCGCACGCGGCCCCAGCGCCCATCTTGCTCCTGCAGTAGACCCCCACAGACATTGACCGTGCCGACGGCGGCAACGTCATCGTGAGTTTCTCGTTCCAACAGGGGTAGCCTCCGCCGTCCCGGTCGACGCCGGTGGCGACTTGGCCGTGCGTGTCAGAGCCGGAACGGACGGCCACGAAGGCGCCCTTGTCTAGCGGACGGCGGCCGCGGCGAAGCTCCTCGGCCGAGATGATGGTGATCTCTACGGTGGTCGCGGTCCTCTCCATTGCTGCTTGGATGGGGTTCGTGGCGTTGGTGCCGCTATATACGCAGCGCGTGGGAAGGTAGGACGAAGTGGGAACGAAGCCTTGCGGCGATTTCCTGCGTGGATTCTGTGTAATCAAGTTTGATTTCTTTCGGAGATTGGATTGGCGAGCCAAATTTTTTGACCGAGTCTATATCACGTACTTTCCCAAAAATTCTGTGCCTTCTCATTAATTTTATGTTCAATATAGAATAATTGAGTCAACAGACGGACTTATGATTCGATCCAACCACACCTAACTCGTTTCTAATAATATAAACCAGAGGACTGTTGCCAAGCAAGATTGGTAGTTTGCATGCCAAGTTGATGAACAAAAAAGATGATGTGGTCATAGAAAAGAATCATCATACGAGCTATGAATCTTCCACCAAACGTCTGTTGGACGGGCACTCAACAAAAAACATAGTCTATTTTTGTATGACAACTACACGAAAAGCATTTGATTCTAAAGAATGAATCTTATGAGCGTGTATGATGCCAGGAAGAAAAAGTTGATGACAAAGGATAGCGCACATCTTTTTGTCTCTACCTTTAGATGTGTGTAATATGGGAATTGAAATATAACATAGGGCATTGGTGTCGCTCGAGACATACAAGATTAAATTGGCCTTAAAAAGATTTAATTTGTCATATACGATCGAGTTTAAGAGGTTAAAAATTATTTAATAAAAGGTTTGATCGACTAAAATATCGAAGGAATTATATAAAATTCTCGTCAAACATTGATCTTTGTATAGGTTGACATTTAATCAAGCATCCTAGAAACTCACTAAAAAAGAAATTACGTACGAATCCCACCAATGTTGTATGTGGATACGAGTTCGAACCAAGTTGAATTGATCCACTCATCATCGATATTTTCTATATCAATTATAAATATTTTTCTGATTTTATCTTTTGTTGGGATTATACCTAATTCCTACAGTTCTAAGCAACGTTTTGCCTAAGATTTTGACCCTAAAATAAAATTAATTTAATAACTTGTAATCATCAAGCTATAAGCAATAAAATAGCCGTAGAAAATTCTGAAGCATAGATGTCACATAAATGAACGCCATGCAGAGAGAGATTCTTACACCGACTCGATCGCCCGCTGCTTGGGAATCGAAAGAGGCTGAAGGCTCTGACTCGGTACAGAAGTCTTCTTACAGGTTGGCAAAGCCGAGCATGACGCGTACCGGCATTGAAGCCTCCCCCACACGGATCAAACCGCGCCCACCTTAGAAACAATAACCCAAACGGCGGCAGATTAATAATCCAAAAGAAACGTATAAAAGAAGGGATGAGACGTTTCCAACGACAACAGAGAGCTCTAAAGTAAACAATATTATATTATAAATTAAATACCTACAATATATTCTAAATTAATTCATTAGCTTTTTTTTTCCTAAGCTTCCGTGTAACATCGGAACACGTGATAGCCCGCTCGCGTCACGTGCGCGCCTCGTCGTCGAGCTCTTCGCCGCCGCGATCGGCCCAGTCTGGTTCGTTACACGCCCTCCGCGTCGGCTCGGGGCAGTCGATCACCCGCGGATGCTGGGGGCGGCGCTCTGGATAAACCTCGTTAGGGTCCAGCCCCACCGATTCCGTTGGCCCCGGCTTCAACATAGGCGGCGGGCCATCGCCGTCCTCCGACCGAGGCCGCTTCACGCCGATCGACACCCCGAAGAGCCTCGGGCTCGCTCCCGGCGGGGAGGGAGGCACCTCCTCTGACGTGGCATCCTCCGGCTTCACGTCCTCCTCCTCTTCGACCTCGTTGTAGAACGCCTCCTCCGCCCCAGGTCTCGCCGGCATCAGCTCCAGGAACGGAGCCGCCTCAGCACCTCCGCCACCTTCCTGCCGGCCCGACACGTGCCTCGATATCAGCGACGCGATCTGGCCGCACAGGCTCTTCATCTGCGCCACCTCCCGGGCGAGCCGCTCGTTCTCCTTCCTCAACCGCTCGTTCTCCTCCCCCAGCTCCGCGACGCCGCAGGGACCCACGGCTACCGTGGGAAGCGGCCCGGAAGAGGAGTCGGACGACAGCACCTGCTCCTCCCCCGAGTTCGTCGGCGATCTGGCTCGGCTTACCAGCGCCGTCATCCTGCTCGCCGCGGCGGCAGGGGCCGGCTGTGGCGCCACCATAACGGCCTTCCTGCGGTGGATCTCGCGGAGGAGGCGCTTTTCGCCTCTCCTGAAGTAATCGTTGGCGAACTCCCATCGATCCGGCACGATCTTCCGAAATCCCTATCGAAAGTCCCCAAAATACTCAAAAACACATCAATAATAAGAATAAAAGGACACGGTCGAAGATTAGGCATACGTAGGTGTTGAGTTGGCGAACGAAGCTGGAGAAATTGTTGTGCTTGAAGTATTTTGGGAGGAGGTCGCGTGCGAACTCCGCCGGCCGCCAGACGACGAACGTCGACCCGTCCTCGTTCCACGAGATCACGTCGTCCATCTCGGGGTCGTCCACCAGCTGGTACGTCTTCGTCAGGAACGGCGTCGGCAGCGCCCGCTGCTGCCCATCCGCAGCCCGTTCCTCGGCCGGCTCCGCTGCGGGAGCCATCTCGCGAAAAGCTGCGGGAAGATATTGAAACTTTCCAGAAGTTTCGATTGAGAAACAATAATATATATAAATATGGAAAAGGACATCGCAGTGGGAGCGGAAAGCAGTTAGATAGGCAAATAAACGCAACGGGTTGAAAGGAGTCGGTGTACCCGAGACATGATCCAACGGCGAGCAATGATTCGGGCGGCTATCCGGAGGAGAAACTTCGATCCGGTTCTCGTTCTCGAAGATTCGGGAGCCGACGTGTCTGACCAATCTGATAGTACACGTGGTGGCCTGTGATGGGTTGAGCGACGGAAGCGCCGGATCTTTTGTGGCTTGGATTGCTAACGTTAAGGATTAGCCCGACATCGACACGTTAGCAACGTGCACTTTTTATCTTCTCGGTAAGGGAAAAATAATAATACAAGGACCGACGACATTCATCATGTTCTGATATATATGTATATATGTATGTATATATGTATATATATATATGTATATATGTATGTATATATATATGTATATGTATGTATGTATATATACATACATATATATATATATATATATATATACACACAGATGTATCGTATTTGCTGCAAATCAAATTTTGAAGCATGTAGAAATTTGAACCTTGATGCAAAATGTTACCTACTGTCATAAGATAATAATTTGTGAGGAGGGAAGGTTTTAACATGAATAAGTCTAGAGAAGTGTCAACCATCACATGCCATGAATAAGTCTAAGCTCCCAACAAGTTGGGATGGTTTTAACAACAGAAACCAATGGCCTCTGGTCAAAAGTTAGAAGCAAGTTTTAATGCATCAACCCTCCACTTGAGCAAGAACCACATGCAAAAGTCATGAATAAAAAACAGTATAAAACAAGTCATCAAAACCAACATGGTGAAATATAGAATTCAAAGTGAAGCAAGCACAAAGATAACACTGTATTCCAAAGGACTAAGATGAGACTACAGGTGGAGTTTAGAGGAACTCCTTTACATCTTTGAAGAAAGTGAGCAATTTGATGAGACTTGGAACATACAAGATGACACAAGTTCCACAATGCCAACTTATAAATACTATGATCAAGGATATATTTTATCATAATGATCTTCCCAACCATGGAGGCAGCAACATCACAAGGAGAAGACCAAGCTATGGTTTAACCAACTCTAGAAAAGAGAGGCATTGCCAACTAAAGAATGACAGTAGGGGTAGGTACACATTTAAAGAATGAAATAAGTATCAGTCAATGACTGGGAAACTGAGCTCCAGGTGCATAAATTGGGAGGCAAATGACCAAAATGCACTTAGCAGTAGCAAATCTGCAGCTTGTAGATGATCATCCACCTTATTGACTAATTACCTTCAAAAGCTAATATTAAAGCAAAAGAAGAGTAGGTGGATTGATTGGAAAATTTAGGTTTCTTGGAGGAATGTCCTAGGAGAAACAAGGAAAAGAAGCTTAAACCTTTCTTCTTGAAATAGCAGGAAAAACTACAATACACCATATATATATAAATACATCAAATAAAACTTCAGATGGTGTTTGCAAGAAACAAAAATGAAAATAAAAAAAAGAGGAACATTGTCACTGACCTTATATTGATCAATAAAATATGATAGTAACAAGCGAGGATTTTAATTTCGAATGATATCACCAGTACCGGACGGTACATACAAGATGGTACGTATCGATCTGTCATCAGATTGGTATGTGGATTGCCCACTATCGGGCGATATTAGCCTAACTACATCAAGGAAAGAAGAAGCATCAAAAGAGAATCGAGAGAACCTCAACGCTTTTCGATCTGGTGCCGTCCTCCCTTGACGATCTTGATCCAGAAGGTAATGGAGAGACGACGACTCGACTTCTTCTTTGTCGAAGGCCGAAGACGCCTACGGCCTTCGTCGCGTTCTTTGCTGAAGGCTGGAAGCGTCTATGGCCTTCGACGCCTTCGCCGAACTTCAAAGATGAGGAGAAGACTTGTCTTCTCCTCATCTGATGCGACGAGAAGAAGAAAAGAAGACAACATACACTTCCTTTTTATATTATTTATATATATATATACACATATATATAATATACACACACACACACACACACACACACACACACACACACACACACACACACACACACACACACACACACACACACACATATATATATATATATATATATATATATATATATATATATGTATATATATATATATATGTATATATATATATATATATGTATATATATATATATATATACATATATATATATATATACATATATATATATATATATATACACATACATACATATATATACATATACATATATATACATACATATACATATATATACATACACATACATATATATACATATATATATATATATACATACATATACATACATATACATACATATATATACATACATATACATATATATATATACATATATATATACATATATATATATACATACATATATACGTATCGAGTGGTACACCCTAACGTATCACTCAGTATGCTTGCACCATAATGTACCGATCAAAGCTCGAAACATTAATACGGTATGAAATTACGAACCTTGGTAACAAGACTAATTAAAGTTTTGATGCATCCATCTAATCAGAAATATATAGGTAAAAACTCTACTTAACACAATAGGATTTCATGTGAAGCCAATTTATTTGAACAATATCTTTTAGGATATTAGTTGAAAAACTTAGTTTGTATATTAACTCACTGAAAATTAAAGCTCATGCTAGATGATACCAATAAAAAAGGATTAGACAACACTAGAACCATGGAACACAAACGTTTAGTCAAATATAAAAGAAACTTCAAGAGGATGAAACCAAAATTTATCCCCAAGAGTTGAAGAAAGTTGAAACACCAGCAAAAAAAAAATGGAAGAAAGATGAAACACCACTCAGCAAAAGAAACTTCTATATGAAGATTAATCTAACTAGATAAGCAGGGGTACAACGATTAGCAATTTAAGCCATTAATGAAGAAAAAATATAATACAAGTTGAAAGAAGATACATATATGTTACCAATCAAGGTTAAGAAAGCATCATTTTGACATCATACACATAAGAATTTACATTGAGAGCTGGTTACCAATGCAAAAATTGGTTGAATACTTGAAGCTGAGAGGTATGCAAAAATTTTGACATCACATCATAGACGTATGCTGGAGCAACAAGCTAACTTCCATTGGTAAGTAATACTTACAGCATTCCAGAAGCAAACTTACAGCAACAAGCTGTTGGTCCAACCCTTAGAAGTGAAAAAAAAATGGTTCTATAGTTGTCATTCAGTTTTTCTATTTAAATAGTTTGATAAGTCAAGCACGATGTCTTTGCTTATCATATATAACCAATTCTTCTTTTGTCGTGAGTTACAGTAAGGCTGCTTCAAGAGTGTTCTACTTGTTTAAAAACTCCCACCCTAAAAAACTCAAACCAATTTATAAGAAAGAAAAGCAGCCATTGGCAGATCACATGAAGTCAACATTAGAAAAGTATGGGTTAATTAGTACAGGACGATCTACAGAGTAAACACAGTGTATGCTCACAATAATATATGCTTGTTTATTGCTGCTTTTTTTTTAAAAAAAATCTTAACCTTCTTTGTTGCAGCTCCATTTGAATGAAATATATCATAAACATATGCACATTAACTGCTTGTATATGGTGACTGTCTTTGACAACA
Organism: Musa balbisiana; assembly: GCA_004837865.1. Classification (NCBI taxonomy): domain Eukaryota; kingdom Viridiplantae; phylum Streptophyta; class Magnoliopsida; order Zingiberales; family Musaceae; genus Musa; species Musa balbisiana. The sequence goes on along the minus strand of CM017196.1, from coordinate 695,729 downwards.
TTGCTAAAACTTATAAGTTTATCATAAACTAAAATAGATACACTTGTGGGGTCGTTTTCGGATTTATCTTGCAAAAAAGTACTAAACAATATGTTCTCCATTGTTCTGGATATAACCAAGTTGGAAAATCCTCAGATCACTAAAATTTCACATTGATCATGGAAGCTAAATTATTAAGACTATTTTAATTTTTTAATGAACATTTGAGAAGCACTATCAACTGTTTCTTGGACTTACAGCCAACTATTTCTGAGATTTACAGCTTCGTCTTCTACATTCCCATCTTCATTCTGAGCTATACAGAATCTCAATTCCTTTATAGTCCTTAGTCACATATGGTTTCTCTCAAACTAGCCTAAATGACAATTGAATATTGGAAAAACCATCTATTGTCAAGTTCCCTTGTTATTAGTTTCTGACTCTGAAGCATCACAAGCCTGCACTCCAAGATCCAGCAAATTTAAGTATTTCATTTTTATTTCAAACAATACTAAAGCCCTTTAAGCCTAGTACTTTCTATTTACATATCCTTGTTATTCATATTAAGAAACACAGGATAACATGTAACAAAGTACAAAAATATAAATTTAAATGATTAATAACTCAATATAAGTATGCACAAGTCATGGGCTTAAGGGTATATATGTATGTATACATATATAAATGTATATATGTATACATACATGTATGTATACACACACACACACACACACATATATATATATACACACACATATGTACATATATATACACACACATATACATATACATATACACATATACATACATAAATATATATATATATACACATATATATGTATGTATGTATGTATGTGTGTATATATACATAAATATAAATATATATATACATATATATATGTATATATGTGTGTATATATACATAAATATATATGTATGTATATACATACATACATATATTATTCATCTATTAAGCATTCAAGTGATAAGTTAAAAGAGAAGAAACAAATAAAGGCATTTTATCATAAACCATGTTTTCTGATATCAAAATGATATAATGGTTGGAACAATAGTGATAAGAAGGAAATGGAAACCACCTATATGACAATTAGTTATGTCGCAACATTTTTATCCTTATGAGAATGACAGCACATGCAATAATACCACATATTGACTAAAGATTACATGTAAATCTTGTGTAATGCAGTACTATGACCCACATATGCATATACAGTTGAACAAGTCTCTTGTTGGAACACAATCTCGAAGTATATTGAAATTGAAATAGAAATAAACAGGTCCAAATGATAGATGAAAAAGTGTGATGCTTCTTTGTAATGGCTTCATACTAGAAATATATAGGCTCAAATAATAGAGAAAGAAATGTATGATACTTCTTTGCTATGGCCGCATACTCCAAACTTCCTATTATCTACAATATTAAGAGCAGATAGCAATACCTACATGACAAGTACAACAATCCCGCAATCAAACTTCTGCATCTTTTTTTGATTTGAGATTATGATTTCCTATTTGTAAATCACAACGAAGCCCATTCATCAAACAGAACTTGGGCTGAATAGTGGGAACAGATGCTGCAAGGTCCACAAACTGTGGCAAAATTAACCACTATTTGTTCTACTGAAATTGTTGGCCATCACATCCCTACATTTGGCTACAGCCTAAGAGAAGCTATACTCATCTTACCAGCATACGAATAAGTTTGAACTCAAAATTCTCATGCACAAAGTTGAAGTATTGAACCCAAACCATGTACACCATTCAAGGAGTCCAAGCTGCCACAAAAACTGAGAGACCAATGAATGTTAAAGAGAAACCAATAAATGTTGATGTTTAACATAGACAAACACCTGTTCTCCAACTCGATCACGTTTGCTAGAGAACAAAGATTTTCTTGTTGATGGTCTAATTTGATTTCTAGAAGTGGACCTTACCAAAAGTAAGTAGCATTAACGATTGGAACAATGAACTAATTTTCCAAATGAATTAATCAAATCAATATGCCCTTGTGGTGTTTACCCTCTATTCATTGGATTAGCTCATAGACTGACAACTATCTAACTTCTGACATATGGAATGTTTTCTCACTTCAAATAAAAAAAAAGTTTCTAACTTATCAAAAGAATGACAAATTGATGCTTTCCTATCAATTATTATGAATTTGATGCTTTCCTATCAATTATTATGAATTTGAACTATCTAACTTTAGTACAAATTGATGCTTTTCCCCATCAATAATTAGGAATTTGAATGCTTAATTTGATTAATTTTACCTTACAAAGAAAGGTGACCAGCTATGTAACTTCAAAGTTGTTATATTTTTTTCCCTTCTTAACACTAGACCATATTTAATGTGGCTCCATTGATAAATATAATAAAAGATAACTTGAAAAATTGTCATATATTGCATGTTACATGTTTAATTGAAGACAATATATGATATTAGAGCACAAAAAGTTCACAAATCAAACAAACCATACAAGTTGTGATTGCATTAGCAAAAACAAAAGATACAAGTATCAAGCTCCTCAATCAAAATTAAATAGCAATCACCTCAACATTGGTAAGTAACAAACATTCCAACTCCTATGTTTGAGAAGGCACTGCACAAGAAAACAAAACTCCAAATCAAAACACAAACAAGAAACCACATCGATGTAAACAGAGGATTGACTTGGTCAGTGTGAAGCAAACAAACATAATCCACCAAGCTAAGAACAAAGCTATCTCTTTTGCAAGATCAGAGGAATTTAGAAGATTACCCATGAAAAGTATACCACTAAACAAGTCGCCTCTAACCTGAGACAACCCAAGCAACAGCAGAACCATAACCGGTGGTGCAAAGAACTGGAGCACCACCAAGCAGAGATAGTGATTGTGCAGGAACATTTTTGCCCTCCCACAGTCCATGTCCGGCACCTGGGTAGCATGCAGCCACTGATACCAGCAGACCACGGTTTCATTAAGGTACATTTGAACGTTAGGGCGGAATACCATAAGCTGCAGGACGACAGAAACTAGCAGAGTCCAAACTCTTGCTCCCTGAACCCGACCGACCTGATGTCACCTCCAGCCGGCACCACTGCCGCCGGGATGACCCAGAGAGGTGGTGCGGCGGCCCCTGCAAGAACAGCGACGGAGAGAACCTTGGTGAAGGGGCCACACGAAACCACGGCAAGGTTCCACCGGAGCTGATCCGTCCCTAGCCAGAACGCCCTCGCCGCCCGAGAGAAGAACAATCCCGCAAGGGCCCCGGCGAGTTCCGAAGCCGTCGCCTTAGCAGTTCCAGCAAATCGACCGCCCAGCTCAAAGGCAAAAAGGGAGGGAGAGAGGACGAAGGTGATGAGCAGAGCAGAGCAGAGAGGAAGCCTCAGAAGCCGGCGATGAAGCTCAGCTCCTTCTCCGTCCGTTTCGAGGCGGATCTCTCGAGAGAGAGAGTTTGCAGAGGAGGACAAGGAAGAGGTGGGCAGCGGCGATCGCAATCACGAGAGAGGGTTCGTAGGGAGAGAAGATGCGGAAGAACGCGAGATCCGCTGAGGCGACAGCGGAGAGGAGGAAGGCAGCGCGAAAGGAGGGGAAGAGGAAGCGGATGCGAAGGTGGGAGTCGGAGGAGCTGGGCATTGGCATCGTCGAAGCCGGGGGGCGCGGTTTCCAGTAGCTGTTGATAGAATATCTCCTGTGGTGATACTATGAAACCGCCTACTACATGTGTAAAATCTATCGCTCCTTATATGAGAGCGGATGTGGCTGTGTTTTTCTATACTACTGTGGTAGCTAAAATGGTGCACTCCTTATCTGCCACATTAGGATTCCTCGCTCCTTGTACGACTAAGTTTTTGTTTTTTGTTTTTTAATGTATCGCAGACAACATATATACAGATGGAAGTACAAGAAATCACATTATTTTTACCATTACTAATAAACCATGAAGTAATGTTATTTTAATCACGTATGTCCCTATCGCGATTGTTATAATGTCTATAAATATTAGCGCAACATTAGAATGAAATTGCATTAATACTCTACGAAGTTCTCTCAATTATCAGATAATAGAAACAAAAACGTACGTGGGCACAAAAACATAGTCATAGTTTGCTTATCTTTCACGAGAAGCACTACTCATCCGTTGATTCCAAAAATCCGGACCTTGTGCATGTTTGGGAATTTGGCAACCTCCAAAATGGCCACTGCAATCGTGTTCAAGAACAGCATCGGATGTTGGTAATCGGTTGTGTGCGAGGCTATCAAGTACCTGCTCACATTCAGAAACCAGAACATATCAAGTGGTAAGAACTCATGTAGATTCTAGGAATCAGGAGCAGATTACTACAAGCAAATGTCAAAACATGTGTATGCTTCTTCACGGCAATAACAAGTAATGCATCATGGGTTTTGCGGTAATCACATATGAGAATAGCTGTTAAAACTACATCAGTGTTAACCACTGCAGAAGGAGCAGGCAGATATAGAGATAGACATGCATCGCACTAAGGTGCCCTACGAGTCAACTACTACAACCAACACAACATGGGTGCCGGTACAGGTGTGCCATCTGAATCAGTCATAAGTGGCCAAACTCAAGATGACTCCCAAACTCTTTGCCGACAAAGAAGCAGGCGATGGTCGTCGCAGTTGGCTCTCTGCAACTAGAGGAGAATAAGACATGAAGAAGAGGGGGAAGAGAAAAAGGGTAGTTCTATCTTTGTGCCACTGCCATTGTTGCTCTCTTGCCATTGCCATTGTTGCGCAGAATCCATTGCAGCTACATATGTGCACACAGAGAGAGAGAGAGAGAGAGAGAGAGAGAGAGAGAGAGAAAAGATGGGTTTGCAATCGGACTATGAGGAGAGGAACAAGACTCAAGGATTCAGAAGTTCTTAACTTTCCTCAGTCCTCCGATGTAGAAAGCATTTTGCTTCGCATCAAGACCACTGTCTTGTTGTCCATCATCACAAGGTTATAACTTAGATATTTGACTAAATACAAAGATTTAGAAACTTTTAAATTAATTATTATAGCTTTAGATTACAACAGTAAATGTAAATTTGTATCTGGAAAACTCAACTAAAAGTCTCATCGGAGAGAATCCTTTCCCAGGATTCCTCAAGGCTTGTATTAAAGTGTGATGGTATGGTCCTTGAGAGTCACAAAAGCTAAATGTTCTTTTCCCCTTATGAAAGCCCAATTCCTTACCCAAATAGTAAATAGATAAAACTTGCATGAACTTCACATCCCCTTAATTCTCATGATTATTTATGAATCTATCCCCTACCCTTCTCACCCATTAACTTTTCTCTCTCACACACTCATTTACTCAGCACAATAGCACAAACAAGAGTTTATCTTCCCCCATCGACTCCTTGTCCCCTCTCCTCCTTCCTTGGATGGCTGGTTGTAGCACACATCTGGCAATAACTATTTGCCCCTCTCCTTCAGAAAGAAATCTCACAGAATCCTCCAGACTCGACCAATTCAGGGACAATTTACAGATGATTCTGACCAAGTTCAATGATTCTGCTGGAGTCCAACTCATAACCTGTACCATCTATTGCCCATGCTTGATAGCCACAGGGTGAAGTGCCAAGTTCAAGCATCACAGGCTCCACACTCTTCCCATGTCTAGGAGAATTTGGGAATGCTCCCACCAATGAAGGGTTACCATAGGAATTTCAGCAAGTTCCTATGTTGCCTACATCTGCTGTCCCATTGACAACAGGTCACAAAATTGCTGATGTTTGTGAAGCCTTTCAACTTCTAATGTACTCCATTCTGACCCTATACTAATAATGTCCTGGATGGTGATTGCAAATCTATATGATGAGCCTTGATCAAATACTATAGCATATGATAGATTGGACGACTAACCATGTAGGAATGCTCTATCTCTCAAGAGGTTTCTAGGGTTTGTTCCATTGCATACTCTTTACTATTAAATCATTGATCATACAATTACATGAGAACTACAAACTAAGATGTATCCAAACAGAAGGATACCAAAACCCATGGCAAAATCTTAAGAAGTAAAAGACCACTTGGCAAACATGTGAATCTAGAAACCTTTAAGATATGTGTCATCTTATTTACATAGAAGTATGACCAGAAGTTGCAGAAAATCTATCATTGGACAGCACCAGTAAGACATGTTCTCACATGAAATTACGGAAAATTCCCAGGGTGAAAGAAGAAACATATATGCACAAAATTTATCCTTGGACTACCAGTATAATGTGATCTGAATAGAAATTAAAACAAGTTCCTGATTCTTGCAGTCAAGGGGAAACACATGTATTGCATTTGTATCTAAACTGCAAATTCTGATACATCTTTACAGAAAATGGGACAAATGAAGAATGAACAGATAGAATATAGAAGGAGCAAATTATCATAAGAAGATCAAAAGACAAATCTTTTATCGAAAACATGCTCCACTAAAAACAAAATAAATTCCAAGTCATAGGGCCCAAGAAACTAGAAATAAACATGGGGTCCAAGTTGACCAGTATATCATAGCATGCAGTAGTTATAGCAGCATAGGGTCCAAGAAACTAGAAATAAACAATGGCATAAACATATAACTTGGATAAAAAGCATGATTCTCAGATCAATTGCAATATTAAATGTTTTACATAAGCATCTCACTATATTTCAAGAAAGCATGGGTTTATATATGGGGGTACACTAACCATATTGTAGTGGTATAAAGAACGTCAACCACACCACCTAGCACCAATATATCAAACAATATTTTATTACTTATTTAATGGTGCAAGGAAATATATCTTAACATACAGATCGGTATGTACCTGTCCAATAACATTTTGGTATGGGTAACGATGCTAATATTTAAAAATTTGCTAGGAAGAATATTAAAATAATCAAATAATTGATTACGAATGTACAATATGTATTCGATTTGTTCATTATATTTTTTCGTTATATGCTAATGGAATGTATGATATCTCATAAGCATTCTTGTTTCAAGGAATTTTCTAGTGATCAGTTGAAACAAGCACATCTAGTTTTGACTGCATTGAGCTGCAACAAGGAGAATGACTAGTTGTCCGACTCCAAATGTTTGTAACACCATATCACCTAACCAAAGCATTAGCCATTCACAAGGTTTTATATTTCATGTTCTTTTTCACTAAAAGGAACATATTTAAAATTTATATGCAATAGAGATAAAGAAGCATTGAACTCACAGGACAACAGGTACAACGGTCAAAAATTTTCTGTTACGTGTAAGCTGCTTTCCATTTTCCATCTGCTCCCACCAGGTCAAGTTATTGTAGATACCCTGATCTTCAGCAAAGGGAGTGCCCTTTTTCCAATGGAAGAAGTAATATGTAACCTGAAAAACAATCCATCTAGAAATTATTTCTTGGACAAACAAACCACCAGATAGATAATTATTACGAGAAAACTAGACATACAGTTGGCCCTAGTTCTACAAAAGAAAAATGATAACCACCATCAGATATCTTCACTATTGACCAAAATGATAAGCAAGAAATATCAAAGTTGTAATTCAAAAATTTTATCTGCTATAACGAAGACTGCAGGCACCAATTCTTCCGTGAGAAGTACTAAATCTGTTCAATATACAAAAACCCTACACTTTGTCATCCAAACGATTATGAATTCACGAATGCCATAACCACAAGCAACATGCTTGAAACTCAACCGGTCTTAAAAGCAGTTAACCATGTTCAATCATATGGGTACAAAAAATCAATTGTCAATGAAGCAGTCGTAACAAATAGCAGAACAATGGTATTCCGACAACGAGGAGGCTATTGACTCATTGAAAGATATTATTGGCTACCAATCATTTCTCCATGTATCAAGCTGAAAAAGGAGTGCCAACATTTGAAAGTCTTATTGTAATATAACTAGTTTTCTACATGAAACCAACAAAACTTGCTATTTCTATTGCGTCTCTCAAGCCAGTCTCGATCCTATATACCGAACATAAAATGTTGTAATGTTTCCCAGAGAATGCCGATATAAAATCCGAAACCCATATCAAAAAAAACAAATCAACTTGTAAATATTTGAAACGTTAAAAGGAAAACGAAAAACAAAAGAGAAAGAAAGAGGGGGAATAAACATCCGACAAGAATCAAGTGAAACGAGGGTAGGAAAGATGACAACTTTGAGGCGAGGCGACCGACCGCGAAGTGGAAGAGATTGACGAGGGTCCAGGCCATCCCGGGGGTGCAGCCGAAGACGGAGAGCACGAGTAGCCAGGACAAGAGGAGGATGAGCACGTAGATGGTCCAGACACCGGGGTACAGGAACCACTCGGTGTTCTTGTTCATATCCATCGGCGGCGCCGTCTGCGCGTAGAGCTTCGCCATCGCGTCGCTCTGCGTTCCTCCCTCCGCCGGGCGCTTCTTCCAGATTCAAGGCCGAGAACGAAGAGCGCCCGATCGAGAAGAGATGGGAGCGAGGATTAATGCAGGTCGACGAAGAAGTCGGAGGAGGAAGCGAGCGAGAGAAAGGAGGGGGGTGGGAGATCGATTTCGGTCAAAGCACGTTGGAATTGGGTTTTTGGTCGGAGGGCGGGCGTCCGATTTGACTCGTTCATGTGGCATCAACGATATATGTATAGCAGGAGGCGATTGCAAGGCCAAGTCGTCGTTCTAATATTAACCCATTGTGTTGGAGGTCACCAACGTCGCAACACAAATGGAAATGGAATAAGCTCAGAAAACTTGGTCAAGATAAAGCAAAGCATTCACAAGACAATTCTGGGTGTCAATAATTTGGAATTATAAAGCCTCAATTGGAAAACTCTAATCATCAAACAAAGTGATTAGGGTTTGGATTGGATAGGGACTTTAGAACCATTTTATTTGCTGTTCTTACAAAATTAGAAATATTTATCTTTTAACTAGTAATATATATATATATATGTATATATATATATATGTATATATATATATATACTTACTTAGCTATGGATTTAGTCTCATATTGGTTAAAATATTGAAAAAGTGAAGACTAAAAAAAACAGTCGAAGCCCACTAACCAAAGCAAGCATGAGACCCATTGGAAAGGTCAAAACCATGCAAAACAAAATGTCATCAGAATCATGAAACGACATCCATTAGGGTTGGGGTCGTCAGTTAGGGACTTCTGCAACTATTTTACTCCTAGTTTGACTAAAATATTGAAAATTGAAGACCTAAAAAGATAGTTGAAGCCGACTATCAATCACAAAATTCATTGGTGTATCTATCGGACCTTATAAATCCAAGGTTTTAACTCATTTTCGATACTTGAGATTAAACCAGTGTGTTAGATTTCATCCTTACAGCCATAACTTGATCGGTCAGAGCCGACCTTCACCAACTGATACAATGCAAGAGAAGTTAAACCCACCAATTAAGTCCCTCAACGAGCTGCATTCTAAGTGACTTCATTCTTGTTTTTGTTTCTTTTCATTGACTACATCCTGAAAGAATTCTATCCCTTCTACTCCCACAAACCACCATCAAATTTGTTCGACATTACATGTAACAAAATAAGAAGCTCGGTGACAATGAAGCATAAGCTGAGGTAGAACAAGCTAACCTTATGCCGCCTTCCGCTTGCTCATCCTTAACTAAGATCTATGACTTTCGCGATTGCATGACATCCCTTACAATGCTGGGAAAAATAAAAGTCTGTATCAACAAACTGAAAGTCTTCTGTCAAGAAACTGAATTGAATGCACAGAAAAGAACATCAATTGTAAAAACTTTTAAGCATGATAGACACACTATAGACTACAAAGTCTCTAGTTCATAATCTTTCGCAAGGTAGAATCAGATAAATGTATCACCTTTAAGAAAAACTTTTTAGCTTCCTTGTGAGATAAAGTTGTGTTCTACAAAGAATGATATCAGTTCTATAGCAGGGAATATAAATTAATATACAAACACTTCCATAGAGGGGACTTTCAATCAAGATTGTGAAACTGTTACCTTCTTCCAAAGCTGTAGATTAAATTGTTGTTTTCATGAACTTCAACTAAAAGAAAGCCTGCCGTTCAGAAATACAGGGAGTGAGAAGCATACAATTCAAAGAATTCCAGTGACATCCATGATATCAAGATACTCGATCCATATTCATTAAAGGTTCAAACATATATAGCCGATAGATGGATGATAAATATCACAAGAAGGCAAGCCCACAAACAGAAAAAATTAGCGAGACTAATTGAAATGAAAAAAAAAAAAAGCTTCGCAATTCGTGCTTTGAAAAGTTATTCAAGAAGTAAGCTTGAACTTTCTTCACAATTGATCCCCATAACATTGAAATTCCTTTTTTTTTCTCATACAAATTCAAAGTTTCGAGTCAACTGCATAGCAATGACATGACCAAAAATAACAAATAGCTAAAAAGGAGCACAAGGATGTCCATGAACAGTAACATCAATTGTAGCTTGGTCATTGCAATTACATTGTCAAGGAAAACCAATAAATGGAGCAGCTAACATATAGGATAATGGCCTAAAACATTTCCTCCAATGCCAACTAAGAGAGTCCATCAAACATAAGAAAAATAGAAACAAGGTTCGAAGATCATGTGCCACATCATGTCACCAAAAATGTGCAGTGCATATGGTCTGGTCTGACAACAGAGTTTACGATGGATTGAACCGTAATATACAATCCTTGGTTTGGTGAATTGTCAGGAACATTGCTTCCTAATTGTGCTATTTGCTTAATTGCTTTGAGGGAAAAGTTGGAGCCTCCCAGGAGGGATTGGAGATGAGAGAAATAAAGTACAGTATATATCATGTTGATTTAAATGTATAATTACCCAAAAAGCTAAGTTAGTGGTTCAAAATCTCCTATTTACAGGGTTACTACTGCATAAACACTATCAAACATCAAAAAGGAAACAATGAAAGGGAACAAATTGCCAAAAGCACATCATCATGAGAAGACTGATTGGCCTTTCTGCTTGGCAATGTAACTAAAGGAATTGATGATTCCTTTCTATTAGTCGGAAATTTTGTCGACAACTTCCAGGAGCCAACCGGATGCTGCAGGACTGGTTCTAGATTAGCATTGGACTGGTCCAGAAGGCCTGAGTTGCTGCTGAGGAAGGTTTGGGTTGGCTTCTGAACTCACCTGGTTCCCAGGGTGTAGCTGGAAATCAATGCAGATTCTGAGAACTGATTTTAAATACCACGCCACAACAACAGCTACCGCGTAGACTAAACTTCAGATATATTAGTTGATACCCAAACATGAAAACACACAACATGTAAAATGGGCATAGAATGACAAGGACTTATATTGACCAGAATTAGTTTTCAGCACAGAACACAATGACCCTTGAACCAGCATGCAATTGAGTCACAAATATGCATCACCTTAGTACACCAGATAAAGCAAAGTTTTATATAATATGCAGAAACCCATTGGGGTAGAATGTAATCACCATCAAATTTGAAGATAGGAGAGCAGATGTCTTATTGGAGTAGCAATGCCATCTGATCGGATGGTAAATATAACATTAATGATATAAAACATCCAGGCATGCCGCTTGCTCAATGGTTCCTCAAGTAGATAGTGCATTAATTACCACCTGCAATCACCTCAATGGTTCCTCTATGATCTGTACTTTTCTGGTTAGATCCATGAGGATCCAGCATCCAGGATCGTATGCATGTTGCAATTCGTCCATAAGGATCTACGTCCATCTTTCAGGATCAAGTACACTTGTTGCATGAGATGCACCAAAGCCAAAGAAAGCCATCATCAAAGATATTGGATGGATCCAAAAGTGGTTGCTAATTCATTTGCCACAGAAAATTTCTAGATCAGAGTACACCTGATGTCAAAAAGCTACCATCCATCACCACCTTTTATATATTATCACTTGTGCAAGACAGGATAGAAACCAAGCATTTTTAGATATCCTTTTTTATGTCTATCTTTACCAAGATAACACTACCAACTCCATTTGATTTAAAGATTGCATTTGAATGATCTGCTTCTTTTGTCCAACCGATTAATAGGTCATATCATCTAGTGATTCGTCGACTAGATATCATTTGGAATGCACTTACATAGCTACACAATATGACCCCATGAATAGTACGTCGTTCATCTATAAGTAGTGTAGAAACAATTTGCGGTAGTGTTTGATTGTTGATAAAAGGATAGTATTCCATAATATGTCTTCCTAACAACAGACTTTTTCTCCTTACTCGGTATACTCGGCAAAATTCTGATTTCCATAATGAATCCAGAAAATCAAATAAGAAAATACAAATTAAGATCTCCGATTACTGATCACAAGGAGAATGCATCAGGATCGAAACCCTAGTTAAGTGAGAGAGAGAGAGGATACCTCGCAGTTGGGGAATGGTTGGAGAGCGGAGGAATAGGCGAATGGAATCATCGGAGCCGACGCTGGATCTGAGGAACTTGAGTAGGCTCCGAAGGCTTCTGATCCGGGAAAGGATGGAGAAATCGGCCATGGCGTCGCGGAGGACGGACCGGATGGCCAGCATCACGTCCCGGATGAGCCTCCAACAGTTCAGTGCGGCGACCAGCTCCCCCACCGCCTCCTATCGGCGGCCACGGCCCTCCGATTCCGTCGTCCGACCCTAGTTGGAGTCTCCAGTTCGGGTTCCCGGTTCGGCTCTTTGCTCTTCTGAATCGGACCGAACCGCTCGTAGAACCGGTAGACTTTGATGAATCCGATTAATTTACTCGTCGTTTCAGTGTCAGCAGGAGGAAATTTTATTTGGGATAAATTTTCCAAAAAAATTATATTAGAAATCCTTTTGTTATTTTTAATTTTTTTTAATATTTTTAATATTTTTAAGATATTACTCTATAAATGACGAGCATAAATATTTTCGACTTATCACTTAATTTAAATATTTTTCCAAATCTTTCCTTATCATTTTTTTTTCTTTTTCTTATTATTCTTCTTATCATAGGCATTCGATGATCGAAGCGAATGCAACTAGAATTCCGACGAATCGACATTTGTTGAGATGAAATAAATTGTATGAACGAAGGGTAACTGTCAAATGAGCGTATGATTGATAATTGAGGGATTATATTAAATATTATTATATTTTATTATTTATTAGATGTTCAATAGTAAAAAATGATTATCAATAATAATCTCCTGAAAGAATTATTATTTTTGAGTTTTTTTTTTCTGAGAGGTGTTTCTTTTTTTGTTTCAAAAGAATATTCTCTATTTATTATAATTTTGAAACACTTATTGATAAAAGAGAGAATATAACTAGTTACATCTCTTGGATCGATATATAGGACAAATCAATCTAATTCTCTCATGTATTAGATTCACAAATTATCAGTATTTTTAATAGGCTTATAGTGCTTTTAGTACCTCTATCAAAATATTATAAGTCGATATCATTTACAATAAGTTTATTAAAAAAAAGAGATAATTTGACTGAAGACTATAAAAATCAACTCATACATAAAAATATGATTTCAAATAAATATCTTTATCAATTTAGAAATAAGAACAATCAAATATGAAAATTTTTCTGAAATAAGATATTACAATATTTTTTAAAAAATATATTATTTATTCAAAAAATTATAACTAAGGAGTTAGATCAATACATCAAAAAGTGAGAGTTATTAGAGGTACTTTGAAAAATATTTAAAAAAATACCAATTAAGAAATATAAACAATACCTATTGGAAAAAAAAAATAAAAGATGGATTTTTTTAGGGCAATTATTTAAATGGTATGACTTTTGTCCAAAACATTTTGAAGGGATGTATTGTTTGTTATAATTTTCTTAGGATTTTAATAAGAGCAAAGTTTGAAGACACATTGGTTGAGCAATAAGAGCAAAGTTTCAAGTCCTCATCGTTATTGTTCGTACTTCTCGTCGGTTGACTCAGACACGTGTCTTCGTATCCTCGATCAAGATAGGGTTCAAAGTTCTGATCTGACTTACCAGCTCTCTATTGGTCAACTGCTGCTGACTGCGCACGAAGGTCCCATCAATCCTGGCAATCCCCTACGTCTGCTGGCATAATGAGAGAGTCAAATCTATTCTGCCATTAGGCTTTCTCCACTTCCGGACCATCACAGTGGATGTCCCCATCACAGTGACCACAACATACAGCTCACACGCAGCGGACATGCAACGCAAGCCAGTCTTTTGCTCCACTAAGTAGTAATATGGCAACAAATGAAGCCTCTTCCTGGAAATAATTGTGTCATCCCAAAAGCTCAAAAGTGGGGTGTGAAACGTAAACAAATGGCGTTGGATAAGCCAGTTGGGTTTTCAGGGTAAGTTGGGTGATATGAGCCATGCTTTCTCTTATGAGTAAAGGTAGACAAACCTAATTTAGATTCTGGAGAGAGCACTTTAGGTGATAAGAGGGTGAGGTGGAAAGACTCCACACAGGTTATGAAGGCTTCCCTCTGTGACCTAATCTCACCTTATTTGGCACCAATGGGAGGAGGCCATCGTGATGTAACACCGTTCTAGGGTTCAAAGAGCCAGGAATACTAATGGTTTTGCTTTTAACCAGACTAAACCCACTAAGGAGGACCGATGTCTTGGTTCGATTAGCTTTTTCTGGAGGGGTTTATCTGATTTGTGTTAACCTTTTCTTTTTGTTTTTACCTATTGAGCTATGTTTAGGACAATATCACTAATCAAACTAATGGCCATGTTTTTGTTCTTCGACAAATTTTCGTTTAGATATTACAAGTCGATCTTTGTGAGCAATTTTCTGCACCTTTAACATGCATGGCAGACATGGTGTTCTCATAAACAATACCTATTGGAAAAAAAAAATAAAAGATGGATTTTTTTAGGGCAATTATTTAAATGGTATGACTTTTGTCCAAAACATTTTGAAGGGATGTATTGTTTGTTATAATTTTCTTAGGATTTTAATAAGAGCAAAGTTTCAAGTCCTCATCGTTATTGTTCGTACTTCTCGTCGGTTGACTCAGACACGTGTCTTCGTATCCTCGATCAAGATAGGGTTCAAAGAGCCAGGAATACTAATGGTTTTGCTTTTAACCAGACTAAACCCACTAAGGAGGACCGATGTCTTGGTTCGATTAGCTTTTTAAACTAATGGCCATGTTTTGTTCTTCGACAAATTTTCGTTTAGATATTACAAGTCGATCTTTGTGAGCAATTTTCTGCACCTTTAACATGCATGGCAGACATGGTGTTCTCATAAACAAGCCTGTCTCATGCAACTTGCTTAGTCGTATTCATGCGTATTTATGGCACACACAAACACTATAAATAATATTGACTAGGCTGTGGTTAGGTTCTAAGGTTGTGGGTGATGACAGAACTGTGGTTTGTGCTTATTAGTCATTCAGGCCTGTGGAAGCTGGAAAGAAAAAGAATGATCTTATTTTACCATGCTATGTCATTACCTAACATGTTGACTTCATATTCTCCACAGGACACATCGATTCTGATTTGTATTGGATTGCACTCACCAAACTCATCATTCCCCACTTTGAGCTGTCTACAGAAAGTTTGCTACCATTTGTTGGCACATAATAAGCAACCCAATCCCATTAGAAAGCATATAAACCCTGCATCAATGCAAGGCTGATCGAGCTACTACATCTCCGGAGTTCGCTATGAGAACAAGAGTTGAAATGGCGAGCGAGAAAGAAGCTTCGAGGGGGTTGGAATGGCAGGTGACAGTTCCTGGTGGCTCATCGGTGAGGCTGGAGACCGATTCTGTGCACACCGAAGCCGGTTGGAGGATGCATCGTCTCGCGTCAGCATTGAGATCGAAGGTGTTCGATTTCGCGAGCAAGGTGCGGAAGATCGCCGCCGACGATCCGCGGAAGGTCGTCCACTGCATGAAGGTAGGGCTTGCGCTGGCTCTCGTCTCCGTCTTCTACTACACCCGGCCCTTGTACGATGGAGTCGGTGGCGCTGCTATGTGGGCCGTGATGACAGTGGTGGTCGTATTCGAATTCACAGTAGGTAGGTGCTACAGCAACACTACATGCATGCACGCACGCACGCATTCATACATGCAGTTGACAGTCTTGAAGTATGTGGTGCACTGTGGAGCTCATCCTCGAGAAATGGTGTGTCGTTGATGCAGGAGGTAGCCTGTACAAAGGACTGAACAGAGCCACTGCAACCCTGAGCGCTGGATCTGTAGCATTTGGCATTCACTGGCTCGCGATCAAGTCAGGGAGAACCGCAGATCACATAATTCTTGGGGCCTCAGTCTTCCTGCTGTGTAAGAGAACTCACTCCAATCTTGGTCTATTGATCGCCTCCACGACCCCTCACTCACTGGCGGGGTCTCTTCTTCCTCAGCTTCTGCTGCGACGTTCTCCAAGTTCATCCCCACCATCAAAGCCCGGTTCGACTACGGCGTCACCATATTTATTCTCACCTTCAATCTGGTCGCGGTGTCGAGCTATCGCGTAGAGAAGTTGCTTGCGTTGGCTCAGTGGCGATTCTGCACCATAACCATCGGATTCTGCATCTGCCTCACGGTGTCGGTCGTGATCTGCCCCGTTTGGGCAGGCGAGGAGCTCCATCGCCTCGTCATGCGCAACATGGAGAAGCTTGCAGACTCCTTGGAGGGTACGTGCGTGCGTGCGTGCCTGCATGCATGCGGCTTTAAGTTGGTCAAAGCTAATGTCCTTATGCTGTACGGTGACAGAATCGGTAGCCGAGTACTTGGAGGAGGAAGGCGGTGTCGACTGCAACCAGAAGCTCGCTCACAAATCACAAGGCTATAAGTGTGTTCTCAACTCCAAATCGTCTGAAGACTCGCTGGTAATCGATCACCACCCATTCAGCCACTCGTTTCTCTTTGTGTTTCTTTCCCTCTACATTCTCACGTTAAATATGTGCCAACAAAGGCTAATTTAGCGAGATGGGAGCCCTCTCATGGTTGCTTTAGCTTTC
This sequence comes from Musa balbisiana, assembly GCA_004837865.1. Taxonomy (NCBI): domain Eukaryota; kingdom Viridiplantae; phylum Streptophyta; class Magnoliopsida; order Zingiberales; family Musaceae; genus Musa; species Musa balbisiana. Next base: position 678,802 of record CM017196.1, on the reverse strand, counting down.
AACATCCATGGCGACGGTACCTCGAGGTCGGCGCTGCAATGCGGCAATGCGCATACTGCATCGAATCACTCGATAGTTGCATCAATTCGGAGAATCAGGTAGATCTTTTTTGGCTCACAAGCTACAAGACACATCGGAAGATTTATGCTGGAAAACTGCATTGCAGCAGCCACCTGATTCTGTGAAGAAGCATCTGGCCAAAGTCTACGCAAAAGTGACAACAGAGTCGTCCAAGGTTCTGAAGGAGCTGGCGAGTTCATTCAGGTCCATGAGGAAGCCATCAAGCATAGATCTTTTAGTCGAGGATATGAAGAACACAGCAGACGAGCTCCAGAACGCCCTTGGTTCTCTCCCGCAAGAAGCAACCTCGCTCATCGTAGAAACACTGCCTCTCATCACGGCGGCTTCTCTTCTCATCGAGGTGTCGGTAAGAGTGGAAGGCGTGGTCCACGCCGTCAAGGAGATCACTGCACTGCCTTGTTTCAAGCCCACCGACGGCGAGGAACTCAAGGCCCAAAACAAGGCTCTGTCCACCGTGGCATAGGACTTGCGAGTTAGCAGAACACCTTTTTGCTGGCAGCTGAGTTAATTCTGCGAAGCCCTTTGCTTCCATGTATTCAGATGTCTGCGATCATATGTACTAGCAATACGCGCAGACAGACACCATAAAAGTAATGCATGACTAAATCCTTGTAGCTTTGAGTTTGAGCATTTGTTGGATGCTCTTTTGGTGTGTGTTACTGTCCACACTGATTCATTACTGTCCTCTCAGCAATTACCACTTTCCTTTTCGACAAACTTGATTGTGACTCTATAGGACAATGATTAAAGGCATAGGTAGAGAAAGAAAAAGATGACTGCAGTTGTTGTGGACTGGTTTATGTTAGAGACTACTGGGCTGGAATAACTCTTTTTACATGCAAAAGGTAAAACCCAATCATTGCATTGTGATCCTGCACAATCATTTGATGAAATAGTTTTGATACAATGAGGCAACCTGCGGTTTACAACTTGCAGTTATTTCACAAAAATTCTCAGACACCATGTTTTCTTCAGACAGAAAAAGATTACTAGGGGAACAAATTTTGAGACAGTACCAACTCTTAATTATGCTATAAATTCTGTCGGGAAGCAAAAACTTATTACATACGGATTAGATAGATGAACGGTAACATTCTTAACAAGGTAAATCAGAAAGGTCTGAAATGAAAAGCAGGTCAAGTTTAAATGCATACACAACAGATCAGTGATCTAGATTTATTGGCACCAATTTTCCAAATTATCGATTTCCACAAGAAAACAATGACAACCGGATTGTGCTAACAGATGGTCATAAGCGTTGTCGTTTTTCTTCTTCGATAGATGCCACACCCACCGAAGCATCACAATCCTTTCCTGGAGCTCTTTCCTTGAGGCAGCGGCGCCAACCGAGGTTTGCAGCCAAATCCTCTACTGCAACCTTTACAACGTCCTTTCTGACCCCTATATCAGTGATGTATCTGCCTGCACAGTACATCCCAGCAGTCACGGTGGCCATCCCCACCGGCCCTGCTGCCAACAGCTTGAAAGGTGTTGAAAACAATGCTGCCAAAGGGACACCGAAGAATGATGATGCCTGCCCGCTCCTACCAATACCTAGTTCTTCGAGAGAGAGAAGGCCTGTCTTGCAGTAAAGAGCAAAGTCCTCGCAATTGTTCTCGAACACATCATAGTTTCCAAACCCATTCTGGAGTAGGTACATTGCTCTGTTGATCACCGTCTCTGGAGGATCAGATTCTGCAGTTGTGCATGTGCCACCTCGGACTTTTGCAAGGAAGACTGAGGGTGGCACTCCATATTCGAAGCAGTAGAGGGAGCCATTGCCAAGGAAGCAATCCAAGCAAGAGAGGATGACCCCACTATTGGACTGATGAAATCCACAGTCGGGGAAAGTTGGGCAAACTGATGGAACACCTGAGCTCAAACTAGAAGAGCTGGATGAATTGATACTATCTGATGTGTCCTTTTTACGTGTAAAATGAACGACTTTGCTTCCTCCAACGTAAACGCCTGCACATACTTGCACTTAGAATTGGTCATTAATCCTTAATAATGATTCTGCACAAGTAATAGTTGTCACATTAATTTTGGTGATGAAATCCAAAGAGTTATGATTACTAGACGAATTCAAGCGCCGGTAAGAACACTTAAACAGACTTCCAGGGCCTCAATTTGCTTTAGAATAGAGCTAATTCTTGTCCTGATCAAATAAGCATCGCATTCCAGTGATGTACATAAGTTTTCTCACATATGGAACAAAAAAAAAACATGAAAACCTCTAATTTCTCAATCAGATTCCATGAGGACTTCTTCAAAACAAGATTATGTTTGGTTCTACCATCAGTATCTGCATGTTGGTTTAAATGAGCAAACCATCGTGGATACCAATTAGAACTATAACATGCTGAATATTTTAATACATAACAGTGAAGAAAATGCTAAACAGGCTAATACATATGTAGGGTGACACCAGAGAAAATTTATACTTTCGATGAAGATCAACTTCAGAAAAAAATGCAATCCTAGAAGCAGGAAGCAGGAGACATAAAATAAAGCAGATCACATGTGAAAGGTAAAGATTATTCCCCCATAAAGATAGCCTAACATGCAAACCAGCATTCTGTGATGGTGACTACAGATCTTATCATCTGTAAACAGCTTTATGAACTGCATGATATAGAGCTAAGTAGATATCCATGAACCAAAAGGGCCCATTTTAAGGCCTCTAAACAGAGATCAAAGATATAATGAAAGACTAAGAAATGTAGGCAGGAGATAACAAAGCACCGACAAAGAAAGATCTTCCCCGGTTTGTTTCAGGACCATTCTATTATGAAGGAATAATTAGACAAAAAGCTCATAGAGCAAATCATGGCATATCCAAAGGCAACGAACGACATGTAGGTGGCAAGGTATAATATTAAAAGGCAAAATGCATAGGATACGAGGGAAGATGGTTTAATATCTTTGCTTTTCATTTCTCCGTCCATTCAACTTGAACGTGGAGTCTCAACTACCCGCAAAAGAGTCCAAACTTACAGTGGTCGAGTAGACAACGGAAACAAGGAAGTAGGTGAGACTTTGAGGTGAAGGGAACCTGAAGATGTTCCTTTCCTCCATTCTACTCAAAATTTCCCAATTACACAGGGTAGCTACTTGTATGGGTTTATTATCTGCAGTGTAGAGATTGGAAATTGGAACGAGAAAATTGCTTGCAGGGACAAGCTACCTTTGCCTCCTGGGAGATCTATACCTTTATCATGAAATTGGGAAACCCAATTAGGACAGGTGACAATTGGGGCTGACATAGAAAATGCCATTGCAATTTTCCTTCTGCGCCCCCCGAATGAATGCGCATCAATCAACCGGAACAAAATAAGTGTAATCAAAAGATACATCAAAGTCAAATTCTTGACCCAGATTGGTCTTTCGAGAGCATGCAGACCACCAACCGGAAGTAATTGTTCTGGAATCCTTGTGAAATTTTAACCAAAGATGATTCATTTAAGCCCAACAATACATCGACTAGCAGAAAACAAGACAACCACAATCATCGACGGAAAGGAGGAGAAATCTCTTCATCAAATGCCAAACATGATCAATGGGAAAGAGATGAGAGTCACGATACCATGGTGGGAGTAAGTGTAGGCCGCCCTCCATGAGTAGATGTGGTCTCCTGCCTTGATCTCCGTCTTCTCCACTCGGTTCGACAGCAGACCCATCGCTCTCTCTCTCTCTTTCTCTCTCTGTGGACTTCTATAGTCTTAAGACCTGAAGTCGCAATCGCAACTCCGAGATCAGCGGCCGTTGAAGCTTGATCAGACGTCCGGTAGTACGTCGAGGTGTTACATATTATACATAGAATAACGGGATTCCTTAGGGATATGGATTAACGGGGGAAGTGTGCGGGTATATATGGCTAATAAGATTGCTTAAAAGCTATACTAAAGAAAGGACAAGATTGCAGGAAGAAGCTTCTGAGCAAGTGTAGCAAGATAGGGATTGCCGAGGAAAGGCAGGCTTTGGATTCCAGGCGGCATCTATGTTGCAGAGTTGCTGGGAGAGAAGAAAGCATAACTTTGCCTTTTGGTTGGATCTCCAAGTCTCTAATGACTTGTAAGAGTGATACATGGCACACACTTAAATGTTGGAACAATAGTTTTAAATCAAATCGATGTTTAAAATTCGAGACTTGATTTTAAATCTTGTTAGGATGCGTTTGAATTTGATCTAAAATAAATGTAAAATATTTTTTTCAGATAATATAAGTTTCGCTAATCAAGTCGACGAAGTCTAACTGAGTCGGAGACGAGCTCGAATCGCTGTCGAAACTCAACTTAGAACTCCCTTAGCTATTTCATTATTGGTGATAGTGGAGGTGTAATCCGACGAGCTAACTGGAGACTTAGAGCCATAATCCTTTTAAGGGTTGGATCCCGCCATTCATCCTTGTTGTAACTGTCGTGCCCACTCGATTGAGGTGGATGGATGGTTGGGATCATCTGGATGCAGAGGTGAATGAGAGTTGTGTGTTTGGTGTCTTTTCTTTTGGCTTCTTCTCAACTGCATTTCTGAGACATGTAATGATGCCAAAACACAAATAATTGCCTCAAGCATCATCAGGTCAATATCTTCTATGATTGATGCACCAAACCCACCAAACTCAGCAATGTGACCCTACTTCCTTCCACAGTTCATTATAAGCTGATAAAGTGCATCGACATATAACAATCAGCAGAATTGACAACCACAATTCCTCAAACCTGGATCTAATGATTTATGAACAGAACTAACTCAGTAATTTTCTTTTCTTTTTTTTTAATATGTAATCAATGAATTCACCATTATTCTATATAAAAGTTTAAGCCAGTAGATGAAACCTGAACTATTAATTTACATTCTCAACAAATTGACCATTGTCATGCATGGTGCAAGAACATAATAACACCCTATATAACACCTCCTAATGCTAGAAGCAGAACAATATAATTTGGGAAACCAGCTGAGAAATAATAGCAAAGCCTTCTCCTCTACAACCTCAGGTAGATTGGACCCATCAATGGTTCTCGATTCTTATTGTATGCATCACTGTTAGATTTGAGAAAAGCTCATGCCTCAGTTTGCAGCCAAAATTTCTTTTGGCAAATGACCTCTATCTGGAGCAGCAGCTGAAACTGGTCATGGTATAGTGTGTATGTTACTTCTTTATCTGCTTGTGATTCTACCCTGAAGAGCTATATGTGACTCATACAAAATCTCAGAATGCAGGTGCTATCTTTCAACTTGTGGTTCTTGGAATATAAAACTCTTATTTTCAACAGTTCTATATTAAAATACCAAGACCCACTCTCAATATTGTTCTCCTTGCTGTGGTAAATTATGCAAGAAAGTTAACCGGAAAATTAGTTGCCATATTCAGACTCTGCTTACTGGAAAATTAACCACAGTGTCTTCTGAACTCAACAACATGCATAGATGAGGCAAGAGATCCTGTCCACATCTAAAAATGCTGAATTATCTTAAACCTGGGTAAACATGCTGAACTAATTTTATAAAAACTAATATGGCGAGAGAAAACAATCTCTCAAATAACAATAGTTTGCTGTAAAAGAGAGAAGAAAAAAAAAAAGAAAAGGAAATGACCATCAACAGAAATAACCAAATCTAGATGCAGAAATTATTGATTATTTTCTGAATACATGATAAAGACTCGGTCATGGATAGAATCTCTAAGGACATGTAAGAAGCAACAAAAAGATTCTAAAACAGAAAACCAATTGGGCGACTGACTGTTAACCACTACATAGAGATACTTCTGTTCTTCAGTAACCTTTTAGAAGAAAATCTAGAATAGGGAAACCTCAATATGGAGTTCTTGCATTTCCAATGTCCTCTGCCTCATAACTGCATATCCAATCGAATCCACCTAAACATAGCAACAAACTTATTTTCCATCAGATTAGTAATGACAAGAACCAAGACAAGATTGCAGTAGCATTGCCATGAAAGACCACATTATCGTGCGCTCCAGGTTTTATTGCTCTTCAAATGTTCAGTGGCTCCGCCTCAGCATCTCTCTCCTTCAGAGAAGTCCAATCTTCAGACTCTGCTAAGAATATCAACAATGAGAATATCACAAGGATAAAAATGGATCTCCTGCATTGACACTTGAATAGAATTTTGATGGATTTCCATAGCTGAAAGTGTACAATGGGGGGAAGAAAAAGAAATGTTTCCTAAATCAAATAAATGGAGGCAAACTAAGTTTCCTATTTTAGTTTCTGCTGTTTGGAAATTTTTTGTTGACAATAAAGAACTGGTTCTGCAACAAAATGTTACACTTTAAACATGTAAAAGAGGGTAGCCCTATAAATGAGATTCCTGCAAGTAAGGGATCTAGGATCAATGTCCTCATCTTATCCCTGCAATCAGAGAGGCTATTACCAAGTTACTTTGAAATAGCATGCCTCAACCCGTCATTTGAATGTTGACTTGATGATCCAAAAATGACGACAAGGTCTTAAGAATGATAATTTACAAGCACAAATCTTTTTGGCTCCTGGCTCAGAGGACATTGACAAACCCTGAAAATTATATTAATTCATCTCTTTAACTGTTTTGAATAAAAATTACTATGACTAGAAGGATGACTGCAATATACAAAATTTAAGATAATGAAGATTCAAACTCTTTCAATATTTTTTGTAGCGCCCAAAAAACCAACTTTTATTTGAAGCTATGGCAGAACAGTTAAGCTAAAAGAGAGAAATCTCATGTACTGAGAAAGGATAAGAGAGGAGATTTCCTTTCTTACTTGATCTGTGGCTCTCAGCAACTATCATCAACCTCCTTTGAAGAAATGAGGCGAGGAAAAGGAAAACAGAGCACATGGCAAACATGACAGTCATAGGGAATGCATTCACCTGCAAATTGGCACTTCAACAATCATTATATGACAAATTATGATTCATATCCTCAATTTCTCAAATTAAAGCTACCATAGGTAGCATAACTATGAAACCTTTAGTTTAATTGTTCAACTAAGATATAAAATAAATGCTAATTAATATATCCTCCTAAATTTGGCAAATCATGTGACAGGAAACCTAAAAGTTAGCATATTATGGTGCAAACACTCAAAGTGCTGAAGTAAATAAACCTTGAATTCTCACTCGTGCAAGAAACACCAAATTTTAAATGGAAATTCACTGTGAAATCAGATAATATAGCCATGTGATTGGATGCTTACATTGTATAGAACAACACACACAAATATGTTAAGGGGAATGCGGAAAAAGTTCATGATCGTGCTTCTAGCCTCTTCAGGAATGTACTGGGACCTCATCTTCATAATGGAAGGCCAAAATATTCCAACACAAGCTTCAAATGTGCAGAAGCCAAAGAGCTGAATACAACCCCCGAAAGAAATGCTTCCACCTTTGACTGTTGAGGGTGCTACTAAGAACTGCAACATATCAAAGATCAAGTTAGAACAATTGAGTCAAGGAACACAAACAAAAAGCCAGTAAGTAGGGCATACACTGGTAATAACAGGTAGAAGGAGAGTGACCGCAGCGATAGCAAATACAAGCTGCATGTAAGATTCAACTTTGGGTGCTGCACGGGACAATAGTCGAGATGCAATGGAGCTACCCAACATTGAGGACAGCATAAATGTCGCAAAAATGAATCCGTGTGGAATGTCTTCATCATTTGGGCTTAAAGCAGGAGTCCAGAGGAAAACAAATGTATACATGGAACCTTCAAACAAAGACTGTATTGCACCAAGTAGCGCAATTTTCGTGTCTGAAAAAGTACATTGTTCATCACACTACTGGTCGCAGCTGATATTTTTTTAAACATGAAATTGTAATACAATAATACTAACCAGAAGAAATAGCTGATGCGGCAACCTTGAACTGGGTAACTAAATTCTTGCTTTCAGAAGGATCTCCATAGTTCTCAGTCCATGTTGATAATATAACCGCCATGCCAATAGCAAGAAAACATGCGGCAGCATCAAAGGGTGCGACAGGTCCAAAACCCAAATTATCTGTCAGTAGGTTAGCAAACAATCCAGAGATAATGGCAACAAGGCCATTTCCAAGAAATATAGCTTTGGAAAATGTTATGGATAGCCACTGCGGTTCAAAACCCCTCTGTATCACAAAAGTGAAACACATATAAGAAACGAAGCATGTTATGAAAAGGAGCATCTGAATTCAGATTAGCAAGTGTTGCACCAATAGTTTTCATCTCCAAGAACCAACCGGCACTGACATTGGATATGTATAGTGGTGTGAGTTTCAGACAGCAAGACATAGTGTTAAAATGTCGAACTTTGACAAATTCAAGGGTATAGCACTAACAGTTGTCGCTTAATAGTCTATTTGTAGAAGATATTTCATCTTCTGAATCAGGTTCACACGTTCTGATGCAAATAAGAATACATAGAATCAGATATTTCAAAGGAAGATGCAATTGTGACATATTACTAAAAAATAAAAGGTTATAAGCCTTTATCAACAAACCAAATTGTCATGACTGAAAATACAAGAATAAAATTTCTCAATGGATTTTTCCATTCCAGAAAATTCCAAGGAAACCATCTATAATAATGAAACAAAATTAGAATTCATGTCTGGCACCAAGAATTAATGTGTAACATTATGAGCAATAATAAAAGTTTTGTATGATTCTAATTTGTTTTAGCATTTCCATGAAAGTATTTCCTACTTCATCTTTCAAGAAATTAAATAAATTAACTATTTAACAAATCCTTCCACATGGATTATGTCATCTATCGCAATCCTAATAAAATTGTTTCTACTATGGTCTTTTTCTGGTCTTTATGCCGTTACTCTACCTCTCTCTTCACCAGGTCCAATTTGCATAACTATGTTGCTGAGCAATCAACAAGAAATGGAAATGTATGATAACAAGACTCTTGTGGAGAGCAAATAAAAGAGCCACAAAATTAAAGAGGTCCATGGAAAGATATACAGGACTTGAAGTTGGAAATTTTGTAGCAATTTGACCAGCTACAAACCTGACAATAACAATGTCATGGGAACATCAGCATCAGATATACAGAATAACAAAATGGGAAAAACAAGTGAAGATCGCATGGAATTTTGTAAATCCAATACATACAATCATTATCTGTTTATGAATGAGAAACTCATCTTTGACTCAAAGAAACATGTTAAAGAAATTTCCTCGACAAAGCATATCTTAAGTCCAAAATTGATGATTCACCTTATTGTGTTCTGCAACAAGCCATGACTCAAATGCCGAAAACAAGAGTGACGTCGCAATCCCTCCTAATATGCGTCCCAACATCAAGACCTTATACTGTGGAGAATGTTTGGTGATGCAACTGAGGATATAAGTGATACAATACGTCACAGAAGCTCTCTTCCGACCCCTGCCGTTTTCAAACACAAAGAAGAGAAAAAAGGTCCAAGATCACCAGATGAGGACGAACTCAAAGGATTTCTTTTTTATCTCTGGAAAAGCAGCAAATCGATCCTCATCGGAGGGAGTCCTTACTGTTTGTCCGCCAGAGATCCGACGATGGTCCCGAACAGCATGGAAGATCCGAAGCCGGCGATGAAGAGCCGACCGATGTCTCCCTTCCCATATCCATACTGGCTGTAGAGGTAGTACACGTACGGACCCTGCAACCAATCTCCGGCTGCCTCCGTGAAGAAAAGGGAGAAAAGATCAAGATTGTGTAGAATTCATCTAAATAACACACGTAATCTGATCGAACAATCTATCACGGTAAATGAGGGCGAGAGATCTAAGCATAACACGATCGGAACAGATCAGATCTGCACGATGTGAGAACGATGAGATGAGAAATCTAGAGAAAGGGAAGGGGGGGTGCGGGCGGTGGGGTGAACGCACCCATCATGAGGGAATAGACAAGGAGGTAGTTGTTCTTGAACGAGTTGAAGGCGGAGGAGGTGGCGGCGCGGTCCCTGTTGGTCTTGCTCATCTCCAGGGCCGCCACCACCGCCGCGAGCCCGCCGAAGAGCAGCCAGTAGAAGGCCTCCATTCTCCGGCACTCTTCACCTCACAGCGTCGCAGGAGGAGGAGCGAGGGAATGGCGAAGGAGTAGAATGAGGGTGCGAGTGAAGTGAACCGACGATAGGCTTCCTATTTGGTGTAGATTGGGGAATAATAATAATCATGCATATTATGTATTAATTATAGATTAATTAGAAAGAAAAAGTGGGTGTTTAATAATCGAATGTAACTTTAATCGGTACGAATCAATACATCAGTAGTTTGATTTTAGAAATTATAAATAATTCTGAGATATATTTTGAGTGTTCAATGGTTCGGATTTGATGATTATAGATAGTTTTGGTTCAAAAAGTACTTTCTTGGTTCGATTAATCATGTAACATTTTAATTTAAAAATATCAATAATTATTAAACCAATTTAATTTTATAAATGTTGTGAGCTTAATTTCATAAATCTTATCTTATAGATCCAATTGAATTAAACTAATTTCTTTAAAAATAAATATTTTTTAAAAAATTATTTGAAGTTATAAACCGAGCAATTTAATTATATAGATCTGAATTGGTTTCGGTTCGGATTATCTTATTTTAATCAAACGAAACTAAAAAAATAATTCGATTCAATTGAATTTAGACTAATTTGGATATCACTTATAATTATTATCTAAGCCTTTAATCGTTTTCAAAACGATTAATAAAATCGACCTAAGATCTCAATTTTACATGGTCTTTATGCAAGTTACATCATGTGGCTTAATGTTCTTGATGGGTTGAAAAGATTTTTCCGCTCGTCTACGTGTTGAATGATTCTAATATTGTCCGATTTACAAGAGCTTTCAACAAGCACTCAATATGTTGTTTTGGGGTAAGCATCCAATAAAGGCCCGATGCATTCTTCTCAGAGTGAGCATTTAAGAATCTTTTACTTGTAAGATGACTATCTTAGTAGAGGACTCTAAGACAATCACCTTAGTAAATACTCGAGACGATCATTATCTTGGTAGAACACATCGAGGCAACCATCTCGATAGAGAATCCCAAGCGACCACCTCGATAGAGTACTAGAAAAATCACCTTAATACAATGCTCGAGACAAGTGCCTTGGCCAGCACTCAACCTAACCAAGACAACTATGCAGGAGGCCTGTGACTGTATTTTTAGAGCTAGAGATCTCGTATTACACATTTAAAAGGGACGAATGATACAGATAATCTTCTTTGCTATAGCAAATCAACGTGTGATAGTATATATGATAGTATAGTCAATGGCAAGTAGGCAATACATGACCCATAATCGGGCTAAGTGGACATCAATCCAAAAGGATGATTAGGAACGTTTTGCATAATATTTTTTTTATTAACCCACTATAAAAAAAATACTTTAGACAAGTTAATTAAGATTAATTATTTTTTACTAAATTAACTTTATCTCGTTGAAACTTACTTGAACATCGACAATACAACTAAAATGAAAAATTCATCCGATATTAGTTTTCGCATAAATCATCTTAGACACATGCACCGAAATCCTCCACAATTCTCAAAGAGTATTCGAGTCACCTTGACAAACATCTCACTCATCTTATTTATATAGGCTTAAATCATATCAAATTAATTTAGATGTTACTTACATTTTCTCCTAATGCAACTGAAGCCCAATATAGTTAGACCATTCATATAATTTTTTTTTATAAGATAATATATAGTTACTTATTGATTGGGGAGTTAGAAATAAAGATATAATAAAGAGTCAAAAAAACTACTGCCTTCATAGAAACATCTTTTAGAATCCTTGCATAGAACTCACACTAGTGAGATGGTATCCATCTTAATAGTAGAAAAGGCATCGACTTCCCCCAACTTGACCCCTTTAACGACGGCTATATTCAACGTCGTATTATCGGGGAGTCAGTGAAACCAAACGATGAGAAATCATACAGGATTGATATTGGAACTGCTAATTTCTCGTGGCTTTAAGAATGAACATCAGCTTATCAGTTTTGGATGCTCACATCATAATGTCTACGTTGTTTTTTGTTCGCGATTGTTGGTATATTATGTCCATTTGATATTGAGAACAGATAAATTTTTATGTTATGTTTGAAAGGCACCAAAAATGTCGAGAGAACCGAAGATAATGGATTAGCTGAAATAATCGTTTATTTAGTAGAAAGAAACAAAGATGCGAGGAAAATGATGGCAACTTCTATTTCTTCCAAACCAAGAAAAAAGGGTACATTGATGTGCACTACTAGGCTGATGATTCCAATGGTGTTATTGCGCATCGTCTCCATCAATGCATTAGTACTATTAATGTAGATAAAGTAGGTACGCCTCCTCTTATAATGATCCTAATTCGAGAGAAAGTAGGTAGCCAAAACCAATTTGAGTCTTCAAGATTATTATTTGAGAGGAATGGAAACAAAATAGATTATCTATTTGGAACGGTTGTGTTGTCCAAAGGGGGTTCTTATTATATTACAATTTGATTCTCAAATAAAATGTGCATCCAAACGTTTTATAACATATATTTTTTTTTCCTCTCAAGTCTGATCCACCCATATAATCAAATCATCTTTCAGTGTATTACAAAAAATTATTTTGATAGCACTATTCATATATTTTAAATACAATATATGGTTACATTTTATTTTATTTTATTCAAAATATAAGCCTTGTATTTTTATCCGTCGGCCTATCGGTTCGACCAAATATCTTAAAATTCTATTTTTTTTAAATAAAATTTATCTTGCTAAAATTATTATTTATAGATATTTTCAATTATACATAACAAAACCACTTTATAGTGAATATAAATATATATATATTTTTTAAAGAAAGAAAGTAAAATTATATTATGCATGTAGATTTGACCATGCTTCTGGGAGGTAAACAATACACAACTCAACCTAAGATGCTATTCATCCTTCCATAGTACACTTGTTTTCAAGTTTATAGCAAACATACCAAGCACGTTAAAATACAAAAAAAAATATTTCTTTGTTTAAAACATTCACCTGTACCTTTGCATCTACAAAGTCATTGATCTCATTAAGTTAGAAGGAGAAGAAGAAGCTGAGGAGGAGATGGAGGAGGAGGGTTTAGGGATTTTATAAGGGTAAGATTGATATCTATAAAAAAAAAATGCTCAAATATATAAATGATTATAAGAGATATCATATGATTAAAAAATAAATATGAGGATTTTATTTGGTTAATTATCTTCTTCTCTTTTTTTTTTTTTGTTCTTTTTCGGACATCAGTGCCCACCATTGAGGCTAAGAATGGTAGGTTGCAGGTTTGGGCTCTTAATCAAGATCTCAATTGATGCACGGGGACTCATCTGCATGCACACTGCTCTCTCTCTCTCTCTCTCTCTCTCTCTGCTATTTGTCTTTGTTTTCAGAATCGTCACACAGCAGTAGTAGCACAGTGCTGGGGACCTCCTGGTTGGTCTTCAGCCTCATCTCAACGGCTAGTTGCAGCAAGTAAAGAAGGGAGCAGGAGGAGTCGGTGGTTTCCATCCATTTCCATCATCCCTCTTCTCTGTTAAAGCTTGGCTATAACTTAGCAGCTTCTCTAATCCTCCTCGCACTCATGTTGTCTCCCCATTTGCTTAGGAATAGTATTGGGAAGGACAGGGTGAGTCGCTGGCCATGGTGCATTGGATACAGCAAAGTCACTCGCTTTCTACCAAGTGTTGATGCTCTCCATGGTCATCGAATACTACTAGTTGCATGAGTTCTTGGCATCATTGTGATCCACTTTTGGATGGGGCCGCTGGTGCTACCTGCTTCTTTTAAAGAAGAAGACTTCTTTTCTAAGGCAGCATCATCAATATATGGCACCTAATTCCTGGGTGATGTTTCTCTATTAATGCTTGTGTATCCTCCCCTTCCTGAGCCCAGCTTCCGACAGCAGCCATAACAAGGATCGGAAGAGGCGACAGCGATGGAAGACGAGTGGGGTGCGGAGAGGGCGGCGGAGATCGACTACGTGTTCAAGATAGTGGTGATCGGCGACTCGGCCGTCGGGAAGACGCAGTTGCTGTCGAGGTTCACCAAGGACGAGTTCTGCTTCGACTCCAAGTCCACCATCGGCATCGAGTTCCAGACTCGAACCATCGTGCTCAACCGCAAGCGCATCAAGGCCCAAATCTGGGACACTGCCGGCCAGGAGAGGTATATGTCTCCATCCCCTTCCTCCTCGGACCCAGGAGGAGTTGCATGACTCGGTTTCCAGTGATGTAACCCTGAAGTGCAGGTACCGAGCGGTCACGAGTGCTTACTACAGAGGAGCTCTCGGTGCCATGCTGGTGTACGACATCACCAAAAGCCCGACGTTCGATCACGTGGCGAGGTGGGTGGAGGAACTGCGAGCGAACGCGGACAAGGCCATCGTCATCATGTTGATCGGGAACAAGTCCGACCTCGCTGAAAAAAGGGCGGTGTCCACCGAGGACGCCGTGGAGTTTGCGGAGGAACAAGGGCTGTTCTTCTCGGAGGCGTCTGCACTCAGTGGCGACAACGTGGAGAGCGCGTTCTTGAGGCTGATAGAGGAAATCCATGGAGTGGTGTCAAGGAAGGACTTGGAGAGCGACGAAGGCAGCAGAGACGGTGGGAACGATATGCTGAGACTAAAGGGAAACAAGGTGTCGGTTCTTTCTGAGGTCTCAATGATGGAAACCAGTGCCCTGAGAAAAGGAACTCGGTGTGCTTGTTCCTGACATGACCACAGCTGCCCGTACGCAGAAATCATAGCCCATGAAGAGGTTCGAGAGGGAAGGAATGAATGGTTGATTGTGCTTTTCTCAACTGTTAGTCAAGTTTTCTGCATATCGATAGTTTCATTTTTCGCTTTATGGACTGAGAATAGTTCGAAAGCATCATTACATTGCAAACTCTGTTTCATTAGTGTTAATTGATGAATAAAAGATGTGACATTGAGACCATATAATAATAAACCAATGTATATACAATACATACACTTAGTAGAGTTATTGAAAAATCTGCTACAACAACAAAAAAATGAAAGAAAAAGGGAAAATAAAATGATCAGAAGAAACAACAAAGGCTAACCGATGATTTCCTGGGTCGGGTTGAGTTGCTCTACTTTGGGTGTTCCCGGGTCAACTCACTCCATCCATTGGGTTGAAGTGCTCGACTCGCCTAACTCGCTCCAGGACGACCCATCCCTGGGCTTCTCGTCCTCCGCCCCCTCCTCGCCGATCTCTGCCTCCGCCAGCTGGAACCGCCGACGTCCTCCGCCGCGGCCCGCAACCATGTCGTATACCCTCGCCTTTAATTCCTCCGGCAAGCATGCGTGAGGCGACGAGGACGCGAAGTCAGGGACGCTCCCGGGGCCGTGCCTCATGCCAACGACCACGTAGCCGTAGCCCGGGAGAACGGTGTTGTCGATGAGGATCGGGGTCGCGCTGCGGAGAAAGAGGCCAGAGAGAGGTGGGACTTGATGCTCCGGGAAGAGGCGTCCGACTCCAGAGGCAACGACGACGACCCAATAGGTGGAAGAAAGGGTTTTTTGGGCGGGGATGCGAACGGCGGTGGTGAGGGCTCGACTGGATCCGCGGGGGGGACGCGTGAGGATCGAAGGAGTGTTTTGGAGAGGTAGGGTTTCTGCAGGCGAGGAGACGACGGTTTGCTTTGGGTTTCCCAGCGTTAGCTGCCGCCGTCAAAGACAGAGAGGCTGCCGTTCCTTCTTATCTCTAGAGAGAGACTCCCATACGTGGACGGGCCGGTACGCCGACAGTGAGGCGGGCGGATATGCAGCACATGAAACGGGGCCCACATAAGCCAAAATGCGGGTACCTGATGCGAGTGTCAATAAACGGGTAGGAAAAGCATCGCAGAAGAGGGTCTTCGCCCGCTTCGTATCATATCCGGTGACGGCCCGAGCCCGGAGTCTCTCCGCTACAGATTTTGTGATGCCTCCTCCGGCATCCGCAATCCCACAGTTCTGCTGCGCGTCATCCTCCCACCTCCGCTCAAGAAAACTAATCTCCACCGACCCTCACCATATCCACCGCCCCAAACCAATTTCAAGCTTAAATCTTCTGTCCTCCTCCTCTGCTCCTCCGCTACGGTGGCGATGCGACGCCAACTCCGAGGGGACGGGGTCGCGCCCGGAGGAGGAGGCGCTTTCGGGCATGGTGGACGAGCTGCTGAGGAGGGAGGAGAACAAGGCCCTACTCGACGGGCTCGAGGAGGCCTCCGCCAGGGTGGAGCGGGCGAGGGAGGCTCTCGCGGACATCGAGCGCCAGGCAGCCGACGCCTTGAGGGCTAAGGAATACATGCGCCAGCTCCAAAATCGCGAGGCCGAGGTGAGCTCTCTCTTTGCCCTGTTATATATATCTGCAGTGATTATGACTTCATGCATCCAGTGCCCTCAAGTTATTTGATTAATTGATTCACCCGTTGTCATGCTTAGTGTGTGTATATCAACATAAATTGTGCGGTTCATATGTTGGCCATGTAAATAGTTGACGAAATGCCCAATGAATTTTTTGACCACCACGGACCTCCATGAGGAAGCATTGTCATCATTTTTAAGTAAAATAAAAAAAGAAAAAAATAACTACCTTATTGAAATAAATCAGATAAGTCCATCACATTCTTTTGTTCATTTTACAATCTGCAAAGGGCTTCTTGCTTGAGAACCAGCTTTCACTTCCATAATCAGGATCACCACTTGTTCCAACACCATGATATACATTTTTTTTTTCCCTCTACTTATGCTTAGAAAAATTTGAACACTTTAACTTGTCATATGTAGCCACCAGCCTGAAGGATAGCCAATTGTCTACACCTTTGCAAAGGCTCACTCTTTGGAACCAGAATATCAAACCATTATCACAATTTGGTTGCCTGAGCAAATGTATTTTTTCTTCACTGATAACTTTAATTTGCATACTGTAGAGTGTTTCTTACTTAAAAACCATCTTCACATCCATAAGCTTGGTCACTCTCTATACACGATTTTCCTTCTTGTTCTTGGATAAAATTGAAATATTAAACTTGTCAATTATGCACCACCAGCTCACAAAGGCAGTCATTTTTTTATACCTCGTCTAGGCCTTTGCAAAATCTCAATCTTTTGACCATTATGACCTTTTTGCTTTCCTGAGCAAATGTTTCACATTGTTGACAGCTAGAAGATCTCAACAGATGACCTTCTTGATAATTTGCTATAACAGTACCTCTTCATTAAAAAAGAATCTAGTTCTTGGACCCCTTATGCACCACAGTTGTGGGTAGTACCTTTATGTTGTAAGCAGAATGTAGCACTGCCCTTGCATGATCTATTGACCATTTCTTGTTTCAGATTACCAATTGCTATCACACTTATTTACGAAGAAATTATCGTAAAAAACCCCATAAAGTAACTTTATTAACCTAATGAATCGCAGACATGAAGCTCTTCCATTAGCCTCAGCACAGAAGAATATAGAAAATATAATTTTGTTATAACCCTCTTTATTTAGTTGAAGATTAAAGTATAGGATGCTATTTGGAATCTGACGACCCAAGGATGGACTTCAAAAGCAATGATGATCCAGGAAGAAGAAACTATGGATATATCTGAGATAATTAGTTTGCTATCAGTGGTGAGATGGCACCTTGTTTTAGATGCATAGGGGTTACTAGCCCCTTGTGCTATCTTCCACATAGAACATTGATGATTTTTTACTTATGCCAAGCATCACTTACTAAAAACCTCTTTGAGGACTCAGCTACTAGCCCAAGTTCTTAGTTGCCCCAAGTTTAGAACCTAGGGGCCGTCACTTATGTTCTCTGAGATCTGTAGTTCTGTACTACTTGTGATCTGCTTGTGCAAGCCATTGCCATAACTACTCATGACCTCTGGCACTTTGTGCAGAATGTAGGGACTGTGGAGAAACCTATCCCTGCCAGCAGATGGCCAAATCGAGGTCTAACAATTTTCCCTTATCCTCAATTTATTCAGCTTTGGCAGGCGTGCTTCTATTGGCTGGCTGCTGCCACCAATAAAATAATCTTCTTGGTTGCATATAAGAGGGCCCTCTAATTATCTCCTTTGTATCTTCCACTGCATTCCACCCAAGCATCAAAGGGGCTCTGGCGACACGAACTCTGGTGAATCCATCGGTGTTTTTCCTTCACTTTTAGGGCACTCACTCTGATGCCTTCACCCTCTACATGACATCCAACTAAATTAATCCATATGGTTGCCTTCTTAATGACATTGTTCTCTGGCACCAATCAGTAGAAGGAAACCAGGAAATTCAAAGATTAATTTAAAATAAGGACATAGGAAGTGGGTCAAAAAAATTAGAGCATTATGATTGCATGCCCACTAAAAAAAAAGAATTCAGATAAAGAATAGCAAGAAGGCTAAGAAACTAGCTTTTGTTTTGCTCATTTCAAAGATATTTGTCCAATTTATATTCAACAGGAGAAAGCAATCTTACATAAATAAACTTTTAGTAGCTGTCTGTGAGTGCAAGAGATTGTGAGGAGTTGTGGCTGATTGAATCTCACCTTTTTAGCTGCCGACTTCCCTTCCTTTTAGAAGTTTGAGCCTTTAGAATTAGTCTGTATCAGGTGAGGAGATGGGGTTACTTAACAGAGGAGAAATAGATGTCCACACAACCAATATAACATGAGGACTCTTTTAGCAGAAGAAACGAACCAAAATAGTAAGAACTATATGTAGATTATTTGGAAGTGAGACACAATATTCCAAACTCTTCATTTGTGCTATAAGCTGATTTAAGATGCATCTTTTTTGTCATTTGTGCAATTGAATGGATTATTTCTTATTTTACTTCCCTTGTCCTATTAAGATTGCACAATCTCAAAGGGAATTGTTAGAAGCAAGGGCAAAGGTGGAAGAAGCTCAACAATCCCTGTCAGCGAATATGGATGACAGCAATAATTCTGATATTGTCTTCGAAGACATTAACAAAGAGAAAGAGAGATTAGAATCTGCAAAGGCTGCTGTAATTTCATCTGTGGTTGGCACACTTGCTAGTGTCCCTATATATCTATATCAAGCTACTAGCGTCCCTCAAGTTATTCTTGACTTGGCAGTCATTTCTATTAGCTGTGCTTTATTTGGAGTTACCTTTCGGTACACGGTAAGACAAGATCTGGATAATCTTCAACTAAAAACAGGGACGTGTGCGGCCTTTGGTTTAATCAAGGGTATGAATCTCCCAGTCATTGCGATGCTCTGAATACGAGTTAGCATATATGCATTCTTTATTGCTCATGTGGTTTATATTTCCCTAAAATTGCAAGTGCACACTAAGGATTCGAAGTTGAATGGTGGTGCATGAATTTGCAGGGCTTTCGGCAGCTGAGACTGGGAGGATTCTGAAACTGGATGCTGAAAAATTTATCTCATTTTCAGTTGATGGGGCAGTGTATGTGTCAGAGAATATCTTTATCTTTCTTGCTGCTGCTGTTGCTCTTGACTTCTGCTTTAAGATGAGGGTATTAAGACCATTTCCAACAAGGAGATAGACCAAGCAAATTGCGATTGCAGATTGAAGCTAATCTTTGCTGTTTTAGATAATTGATACAGTGAATGCCAAGTCTGTATCATCTTTTATATTCTCTTTCATTGAATGAAGCCATTGTTATGACAACAACAAATGTCTCTTGTGCCACTGCAGGCAGGTCTCTAACACTGTGTAATCAAAGAATCTGATGTGCATATCAAGAACTTCTGTGAACTTGTTTGATGCTATGTGCATTGGATTCCTTACAACATGGATAAATATTTGAATCCAACCAAGTTCCTTTACATGGCCAACCTAACACTGCTGTTATATCTATTTACCCATCCCTCTCACCAGTCACCACCCAAACACAACCATCATCACCACCACATAGCAGCAGCAACACAACAACAACAAAGACAAGATACCAAAAAAGGCAAAAAAAAAAAGAAAAAGGGAGCTAATTCTCGAACTTAGAGGCTCACAATGCAAGATGGAAAACCCCTGCAGTGTGGGGCTTCAACTTGTAAAGATGATTGTCTATAAAGTGGGTGGATGTCAAGGCCACTTTTGAGAGTGGATCCCATTGCCCATATCTGCAGCAGATGAGCTTGCTTACTGATCAGGAAAGCACATATTTTTCGTTGGGTTAGGATGGGTGTGCCTCACCTAAACTACAACAGTAATGACTCGAGATCAATACGCAATCGTTTCGATGATCCAAATCCTGATTAGTTGTAATGATATCACACAATTGAGTATACAAAAAAACGAAAAACCATCACATGAATTTTCCAAATGAGAATAATTAAAGAAAGCAGAAATGTTAGTATCAGATACTCATCCAAATTGTTGAGACTGTGTTCTCAGAGGGCCATAAAGGTTCATCTGAAGTGCTCCTCGGTTGACTCAGCGAGCTGTTACAGTGTCACCTTCTTGATACATGAACGTGGCCTAGAAAAGGAACGATCACGACGACGTTGCATGCATCTCCAGCTGTAAATGGAATGCAGTCAGGTTGGATCAGGTCATCTGCCGGGAAGTAGCATGCAGATGGGTTCGGATCGGGACTATTTCCCACCATGTTTTGACGTACTTCCAAACAGATGTAAACACATCTCACTCCCAATGCTTATTACGAGCTACTCCGAGACTGACAGAAAAATACATCCTCCATCTACAATCTCATACTGGTTTCCCTCAGCATCCGAGGACTTCCCCCCCCCCCCCCCCCCCCCTCCCTCCAATGATAACACGGTCTCCTTGCTTATTTAACTCCCAGCTCAAATCCGACCTTGAAGTAGGCTTCAGTTCTTCGACTGTTCATCCCTGACACGAAGAAATGAAAGTAAGTGCATCAAGCATCCTCTGCAGAAACTAGTTGCTGTTTACTGTCGTTGAATCCTTGACTGGCTTCTCCATGGAACTTGTAACTGCGTACATTTGCAGATCTTCAACTGGATGCACCGTAAACTGCACTCCGGCAACAACTACTCTCAGGTTTCACAAGGTCCGTTCGTGCTTGTCATCGCGATCCTTTGGTTAATTTTTCCCTGAACGACTTATGGATTTGAGATACAGTGGTAGTAGTTCTTTTATTCTTGATTACCAGACGAAGATGTCGAAGAGAAGGCAGTGGTGGAGACGGACACGGATGCGCTGCTTCTCCATGACATGCTTAATGGCATCCTCACCATTGGCACCTTAGGCCATCACCACCACCTTGTGCCTGAAGCTTACTTCGATTCAGAAGAGCTTCTCGGAGAGGTTGGAGAAGTCATAGAGGAAGTGGTGGAGGAAGCTGGGTTCTTTGAGGTAGCGAGGGAAGCTTCTGCAGCCGTACGCAAGGAGTCATTTAAGATCAAGTTGTCGGTCGAGGATGAGGAGAAGAAGATAATGGAGGTGGTGCAGGTGCACGAGGTACAGGGATCTGAGAAGATCCTTGAGCTGCCATTGCTGAAGGAGCACAAGGAGAAGAGACAGCGGCGGAGGACGACGCTCGCCGATCTGCTGGCGGCCAATGCTGTCAACGACAACGATTCAGCGGCGAAGACAGTACCCGACGGAACCAATGCGAGGGGCAAGCAGCAGGCGATCAATGCTAAGAACAACATGCAGCACAAGAAAAGTAAAGGAGATCAGAAGCCACCTGCAACCACCACTACCACTGGAAAACTACAAACAGTACATGTTTCTATCCTCTGTTACCTGTAATAATCACATTCTTCAGGTAACTGGAACGATTACTACTACTACTAATATGTTCTTCGTTTTGTTGGCTAATGGGTAGCTGATACCAAGGATGTTGAAGAAGAAGATCCATCCGGAGATGGCAGAGCCCAAGGAAGAGTCGCTGAAGGAAAGAAACAAAGCAGAGAAGCCTCCAATCGCCGGGCAAGCAGCATCTGGTAATCTTCCCTCTCTCTGAATGGGCGTCAGCCATGTTCTAAGGTGCAGATGAGGTGAACTGCAGCCAGTACTATCGTGGTTCACTGGATCGCACAAGTAATCGCCACCGGTTTGGTGTAGTTTCATGTGGTTAGATCTAATCAAAGATACATAAAACGATAGAAAATTATGTGGAGTCTCAACAAGCTTCCCGCACGCAGTCCTCCATTGAGATTAGGATCGCAGCTCGCTTATCTCGACTCCGACACTGTTCGATGCACCAGTTCAGCTGGCGGTGATTCCTTGATCGGATCCACGGTGAGGTCGCGATCTATCTCACTTGGACTGCCGCGCTGCTGCGACCCAAAACACCGTGTCGCTGACAGTACGAGGCTCGCCCGTCTAAAGGCGACAGTAACTAGTTACTCCACCGAGTTTCCCCAACACGCTACCCGTTCATCGCTCGCTCGCGTTGTGAGTGAGGCGGCCATGGCCCCACCTGGGAGCCCCGGACGGGGCTGAGCTCGGTTGCCCTACGGAGGACAAGAAGGTACGTGGGAACAGTGACGCTGCACATGCATGGGCTGGTCCAAGTTGCCTTCGAGTCCGCTTTCGCGCCCCACACGCACGCGAGTCGAAGGGTGCATTTTGCCCAACCAACGGCGGGATCGTAGCCGAAGCTGAATCAAATTACGCCAAAACCTCGAGTGCTCGAAAGATCAGAACCGTCTGTTGTGACGGTCGTTATAGTATCGGATGATATATATATATATATATATATATATATATATATATATATATATATATATATATATATATATATATATATATATATATATTATTTTGCAGACTAAAAGCTAAAATTTATAGTACCTTCATGCATGCTCTATAAATTCTCAAAATAAAACAAGTCGACAAGACACATTAGGGTAAGTGACGTTGTGTCAGTATGAGACATCATGATAATTCATTTTTTGAGCATTTATGCAATATAAAATACCGACGGACTGTTGTGTCATTAATTAAAAGTTTTTGGATTGTTCATTATTTATGTAGTTCTCTTTCTACATTTAAATGCTTTAACCAACACAATTGACAATATGGACTAATTACTGCTTTATTCTGTGTCATCTTCCAGAGCTGTTTTGAGGCTTTCGATACGAGAGACCACGCAAGCCCGTCGAGTTGAAGAAAGATGCTTCCACCAGCAATCTTTTATTGTTTCCTATTTGTCTATAATCTACATTTACCCATGAAAAGATTGTATTCCATTGTGCTTAATGCATTAATTCTGGTATTATCCTTTAATGTCATGATCACATTATGTGTCGATATATATATATATATATATATATATATATATATATATATATATATATATATATATAATTTAAATTTAGAACAGCAATGTTCAGGGACAATAGTGAGTTCAATCTGGACACGTTGCATTCCAACAGTGGGTGATAAAATCCTGTTCCCTGTTCCAATATGTATATAAAAAAATTTAAATTTAGAAGAGCAACGTTCAGGAACAATAGTGAGTTAAATCTGGACACGTTGCATTCCAACCGTGGGTGAGAAATCCTGTTCCCTGATCCAAACGATGCAGGCCCAGTCGCGACCTTCTCTGATCGCTCTCTTTGCGCAGATCACAATGCATCACTTACATGGATTCATCCGTTAGACTTTCTCCTTCGACGCCACAGCAGTAGCCGTCCATCTTCGTGTCGACGGATATCAGCGGACGCACCCGATCGACCGCAGGCGGACACCTGTTTCACGGAAGCCCCGTTCCGCAGCATGGCTGCCTCCGGCGTCTCCCACTCCCCTGCCGCTCCTGCTTACCGGCTCCGCCGCCTGCCGCTGACACGGCGTTTCATGCTCCCGGCGACCCCACGATTACACCTTCCGACCGGAACCCTATATCCGGGCGCGAGGATCTCCCGCTGTGCTGACGCCCGTGCTCCGCTCCGATCCAACCGCAGACCGCTGTCCCCGCCTCTCGCCATGGCCTACGAAGCGACTTCCGCCGCGACGGCGGCGAATGGGAAGCAGGACTTGCTGGTCTTCGACAGCGACGAGGAGCTCTCCGTGTCGCTGGCGAAGTACACGGCGGAGTTGTCGGAGAAGTTCGTCCAAGAAAGGGGCGTCTTCACTGTGGTGCTCTCCGGCGGATCTCTCGTCAAGTCCCTCAGGTTTGGAGCTGAACTTGCCGTCAGTTTTGGATTTCTAGGGTTGATGGGTTAGGAATGTGAAACATTAAAAAAAAAAAACCCTGTTTTTGTAGGAAATTGACGGAATCTCCTTATTTGGAATCGGTGGATTGGGCGAAATGGCACGTATTCTGGGTGGATGAAAGAGTGGTGCCAAAGGATCACGAAGACAGCAACTACAAGCTAGCATTCGATAGTTTTTTGTCTAAGGTACTAAATTTCGTTCTTCTGGAGCAATATTTGGCAAAGAGGAAATTGCTCACCGTTACCTCTCTCTTGATCTTGCAGTTCTTATCTTTCATGATTGCTGCCCTAGTTTTTTCACTCAATGGATGTAAATGGAATGCAAGTTCGACAGTTTTAGCTTGGATTGCATGCCCAGTTTTTGAAAATAGATTTAAATTGGATGGTTATTACCTTTATATCGAAGGATAATCTGGAACAAAGATTAAATACATAAGTTTCATTTCTTGAGCTTGAGTAGATTGCATTTGTTGATTCAGTTTAGGAATGACTTAGTCATGGATTTTTCTTTTGAAATCTTGGATATATAAGTGGCCTTACAACAACATAGAGCTTAATAATAGCAGAGTACCTGTTTAATTTGAGGTTCATTGTGGTGGAGATCGACAAGT
Organism: Musa balbisiana; assembly: GCA_004837865.1. Taxonomy (NCBI): domain Eukaryota; kingdom Viridiplantae; phylum Streptophyta; class Magnoliopsida; order Zingiberales; family Musaceae; genus Musa; species Musa balbisiana. Next base: position 653,994 of record CM017196.1, on the reverse strand, counting down.
TTTAGGGTGACTATTATGCTTCTCTTATTTTCTTTACTTATCAAAAATATTGCTTCGGGGTCATTAGTTTATTTATTTATTTAACGACAGGTCCCAATTCCACCAGGTCAAGTTTATGCCATCAATGATGCCTTATCAGCGGAGGGTGCTGCTGAAGACTATGAGACTGCTATGAAGAATTCGGTCAATGCTGGTGTGATCGCGGTATCAACAACAGGGTACCCAAGATTTGATCTCATGTTAATGGGGATGGGACCGGATGGCCACATTGCGTCTCTTTTCCCTGGCCACGCCCTCCTGAGTATGACGGAAAAGTGGGTTACCTGCATAAAGGACTCTCCAAAGCCACCACCTGAAAGAATTACATTCACGTTTCCTGTTATCAACGCATCCGCTTATGTTGCCTTGGTGGTCACTGGAGCTGGGAAAGCTGGTGCAGTTTTTAAGGCTCTGGGGAGTGAGAAAACTTCATCTGATTTGCTGCCTGTTGAGATGGTTTCCCTTGAAGATGGCAAGTTCACTTGGTTCACTGATAAAGCAGCACTCTCAATGCTCCACGATAAGGCAAGCCTGTAGCCATGCAATGTAAGTTGCTGATAGGTTTCATGGTCGTCTTTATTTTGAATAACTTATCTGGAAGAGTCATTGTTCCGCATGTCGTTGTGGAATGGACTAGTGGTTGCGGTAGGATGATCTTCATGAGGATACTTATGTCATCATGCATTGTGTAGTATCAATTAGGCATTTGAGCTTAAAGGTTTAAAGTTTACGATGACTTGGGTTTTTTTGATTCTCATTCTTAGAAAATCGATTGCTCAGGATTACATTTCAGCAAAACACTTATAAAGTCTGAACATGGCATATTTATAGAATGTGCCCTTGAAGCCTGCATTTCTTTTTATCGGAACAAGGATGTTAAGTAAGTTTTCATAGCATCAGTCCACAAATTTCGCTTCTCCAGATTAAAGGCTGACATCCTTGAAACAATGGGTTCTTTTATCACCTCTTTTTCAGAATTTTGTATCTAAACACTATATGCTATGGGAGTTGGTCATTTGATTTTTGCACAATTATGAACAGATGATTTTGTCACATCTTGCTATGCTAAAAAAGCATGTTGCCACCATTTCAGCCTCTATTTCTCTTCATCAGAGCCTCTATTTTGTGCTGAGGTTCCTTTGACCTCCTGAAAACCAAGGCCCATTTGGAGGAATTCAGCTAAGTTCTTTGTTGCTGGTGTTTCTAACAGCTTATTTTTGTGCTGCTTAGACTTAATATTTGAGACATGATACTTCTTTCTTATTCTTTTTTGTGTTACCATTATTCACTGTTGGAGCTGCATTGTTTGTAGCCAGCCTTATATCTTCGTTTCTTTTTGATAGGTTCCTCCTTCATGTCGGCTTCTACCTGTGTCCTTGTGTGCTTGCCATTACTTCTTTCTCGTATGCTGCTCATTCCTCACTCGTTTTTCTCCTTCCCAGGCAAAAGAAAATTTCCCATTCATCTACAAAATATGTTGGAATAAGATTTGTGGATGGATGCTTTTGATCATTTGTAGATTGTGTATGCATAAAAATTATCTTTTAATTGAGAGCCCAATCTCTTCCATCCGTCATGCGAATACGTGACCTTCGCATTCACTCATGTCATGCGAATACGCAACTTGGAACTAAAGGGTCCGCTTTTTGTCTTGGGAATCACTACGTAGCCATTCTCCTCTACTCATCCATCATATTTAGTGGTCGCTATTAGTAGGCCGGAGGATATGTAACGCCATTGCCATTGCCATTGTCATTGCTCCAGTAAGAAGTCAGGCGGGTCGGATACCGTATCTCCATCAATCATCTTATGAGAACGCAAGTCTATGCACCATAACATAATTTTATACACCATTTAACGTACTCGACGAGATCATTCATCAATTAATACCCAAAACATTTATAGCGTGTTCCATCAATTCGATTACATCCTTATTGATTACACTATCCAAATCCAAATAATAATATTATTAGGACCAAATTCCAACTCAAGGAAAATGGTAAGGATATTTAAATCGTTCTTCCAAGATCCAACGCTCTTGCACGGGAGTTACTCCTTCACGTCCCAAAAATTTTAAAATTAACATATACAAAAATTAATTTAATTTATTTTAATATTTATCTTTGTTGAGGGAAGAAGTTTTTGACGTCCTTATCAATCCGACGTGATCTGGACCAATATGCACAAGGTTGTCTAATGTGTTACCTATACGAAGACTAAGATTGGAAGAGGTTTCCCCACGACGTATATGAGTGTAAACGTAAATAGTCAAAAAAGGCGATCCTCCTTTTCTCATGTTAAAGATAAGCTTTTATATCTAATTGTAAAGAGGCAGAATATTTTATAAGAGATAGCCTCTAATCGTCTCCAGTGGCCTTTTGTCCATGTGGATGACAAATGGGGAGAGGGCAACCCATAATCACCTGCCTTGACCTTTGCCCATGTTGGCAGACGAGTAGAGGGTGGCCTCTATCTTCTCCTTCCACCTTGGACACTATGTGATGATCATATGTCGGATGAAGATTGATTGACGATGTACTCCCCCTCCTCTTAGTACTATTAAGATCATAACGGTGTTGATTCATGTTGGTTCTTGCGAATACTACAACTAGATGGATGCCTATTGGAGCTTTAATGAGTATTGTTTCACAAACTTTAAAGCTTTTAAGATATTTCCTCTATAAAATTTATCTATTGATTCTTCTTTCACCTAGTTGTCGCCTTCAAGTAGGTTCGCATCACTTCCATTTTCGATTAGTATTCTATTGAAAAATAAAGCGGACAATATACTCTTGATAAAATCATTCACTAAAAATTTGATAATTGTTATCTTTTACTTTCTTTAAAGAGTCTTTGAATATGTGTAGAGCTCTTTTGCTAAATAAACAAGAGAATCATGGTACTTAGTTTTGTCCATTCTTTTAAGAGTTGAGAATGCAAATGTTACTTGACTTCGCCTACCTCCTCATGGGTTGTACTCCATGTATCGAGTTGGTTACTAGCATTTGCTTGCTCTTTACTCACACTTATGAAGCACCCGAAGTCTCTAATAATTTTAGTTTCCTTTGGGATTGTACCGTCTTCTCCATCATTTCTATCGCATATTCCTTTAAGTAGAAAAGGTATAACACCGCGTACTATCTACTTTATTCCTTGGCCGAGCACTCTTACATTAACCTGAAGTTCTCCCCTTTTGGCTATTTTTATGAGAAGCCCATTGACATTGATCTTACAAAATTCTCTAGCCTCTACCATTTAATCTTGTCTTTGTACTTACGGTTTGCCTCTACCTTCTCTATCTCCTCGATCTTTTTCATGACCAAACGCTCTCCCTCTATGAGAGCAAATAATTGATAACTCCACGAAAGTCTTACATTTATGGTATCATGGTGCTACAATGCCCATGGCCCTACTATTTGTTGCCTCGAATTTACGTCCATTCTTCATGATTGATAGATACGTCTTTACAGTACTAAGACACTCCTCCAATTTCATCTCCATTCTAAATGATACTTGATTTGAAGTAGCTAAGTCTCATTGGACTCATTGTCACTTTCTCGCCCGTTTTTACCATCTGTTTTAACACTTTGGTGTTCTCCGAACAATTCCCCTTGATCGATAGAAAGATAAATTGTAACTTCTATGCATGATCTTTGTTATTATGTTGTAAAACTCATGTCGATTCTATTCTCATTTGCTTTCTTAGTGATAACATATGCTTACTTAACATTGTCCTCTAACTTGTTGAGCTCTCTTAAATAAATATAAGCTCTAGAGAAGTCTAACTCTTCAATCGCTCTGATCGTACCTCTATATGATCAAGCCCCCTATGTGACTCATTAGTTTTGCACTTGAAATTTTCTCAAAGTGGTATATAGCCCCCATATGCTGATGACAAAGGCTTTCATCTGATATAAAAAATCGATGCACGCATGGAAGACTTGCTTCTGCGGTACCATGATATTCACTCCTTGAATCCATAGCCCTTCTTATCATCATATTATTCACTGAAGTAGAGCTCTCAATCATACCTTCGTATGATCAAGTCCCTCATAATCATGCTATAGTTGGATCTATAGGCAATCCTTTATTAACTCTACCGATTGGGTTTCAGATTCAAATATGATAGAGTGGTAGTACGATCCGCTGAATTTCACAATTGAGGATTGAAATACCCCTTTGACCGATGATTCGATAGGTCACATGTGCTAGTGTTAGTCGTAGTGGAGTTGGTGATGGTGGTTGAGCTAGTGGCACTGCCTATTGGGTTAATTGGGACAAAAGCAGAGGGATGATGCATATCATGCCTTTTAGCATCTACACTTGCTAGGTGAGATTTAATAATATATCGATGGGAATGAGCATGTGGCTCAGGATAGTCCCTAAGGGTGAGAGACTCATGTTGTTGAATAGACACCACTATCGCATCGACGTTTGTGTCGAAGTGGATGTGCCTATGTGCAAAAAGAGTGGCTGCTGCCCCCATTAGGTGAAAGTGTTACGGGTCAGGAGCAAAGCCTCTTTACTTGAGCATTTATTGAGAGGGTCGACGAGTGATCGTTCCTATGACATTAGACCCTTTTTCTAGCGTCAAAAATATTAACGGAAGAAGTTGTTGATGTCTTAATCAATCCGATGTAGTTCAAACCCGTATACACATGGTTGTTTGATTTGCCTTTGAGGTAAAAATATCGAGCTTTCGAGATATCACTTGCATGAAGACCGAGTCAAGAGAAGTTTCCTGACCCGATCTATTAGACGCTAAGTTAATAATCCGAAGTACATGAGTATAGACATAAGTGGTTAAAAAATATAATTTCTCTTTCATTGTATTAAATATGAGCTTTTATAATTAATCGTAAAGGGGTATAAAATATTCTACGGAGAGCCAACCTCTAACTGCCTCTAATAGTAGATGAATGGAGGGTAACCTCCATCTTCTTATTCTATTCTAGATATCATATGATGATCATATGTCGGATTAACATTGACTGTACTTTCTATCGACCTTCAAAATATATTATAAAACATAAATGTTATGCTTACCAAAAGGATCGTAAACCAATTTAAGTGATACATGAAAAATAAAAGAAATCATTAATTTCACACGAATAATTTTATAAAACAACAAACATTTGAATATATCTTTTAAAAGTTATATATAAGAAGAGTGACGGAAAGCTGACCGGAGCCAAAACTTTGGGTCTCAAGGTCTTGTTTCTGCTTTCGAAACTCCGAAAACAGTCGGAAACACTTTGGGAAACATGAACCAAACACACTGACATGGGGAATGCATTTAAGCGTTTGAAGCGTTAATTACGAGCGACCCAACAAGTGTCGGGAATTAAGAGAGACCATGGAGACAATAATGGTGATTCAAACGTCCCGGTCAACCCAACGGCTTTGTAGGCGCCAATTCAGAAAGATCGGAGCACTATATAAGATGAGGAAGACGGTGGTATTGCTCACTCATCTCCACACCACATCTTCGTTCTCCTCCTCCTCCTACTGCTACCGAAGCCATGACGAACAAGCCCAACTCACTTCCCTTCTCCTTACTCCTCCTTGCTCTCCTCTTCACCTCGGTTCTCCTCGTCGATGCCCACAACGTAATCTGCAAGTGCCACCGAGTCCATGGCCACAAAAAGCACCACAAGGGCAACGGGCAGCATGGTGGCGCCAATGCCAATGACACTTCCGCCGGCCATTCCCAGAATGGCACCCTTGATGTCACCGTCTCTCAAAACGGTACCTCAGGTGGCAACCAGCCCTCCTCCTCCTCCTACTCGTCTTCGTCGTCGTCTGCATCCAATGTCACCGTGTCCCAAAATAATGCTGGCGACCAAAACTCCTCCTCGTCATCCTCGTCCTCGACCTATGGTTCCCAATCTAACAATAGTACCGGAGCCGACAACCAAACCCCCTCCACGCCCTTGTCTCCCCCCTCGTCATCGTCATCATCATCCTCATCCAACTCCTACGACATAACTGGAACTGGCAATCAGACCACCTCCTCGTCCTCTCCGTTGCCGCCATCCTCGCCATCACCCTCGTCCGACATCAACACGTCTCAGAACATTACCACAGCTGGCAACCAATCATCCTCCTCGTCTTTGCCGCCGCCGTACTCCTCTTCCTCGTCATTACCGCCGCCGTACTCCTCCTCCTCCTCGACATTGCCGCCGCCGTCCTCCTCCTCGCCATTGTCGCCTGCATCCTCCTACTCCTCCATCCCTCCTTCATCATCATCGTCCTCGTCATCCCCGTCCACCTCCACCTATGTCGACGGCAGCAGCAATGCCGGCTCGGTGGGCGTATGCTTCGGACGCTCCGGCGACAATCTCCCCTCCCCCTCCGTCATCATCCAACTGCTCAAGTCGCATCGCATCTCCAAGGTTCGCCTCTTCGTCCCCATCCCCGCTGTCCTCACAGCCCTGAAGGGCACCGGGATCCGGATCATGATCGGTGTGCCAAACGAGAACATCATGCAACTTTCCTCGGGCGGCGCCGACGCTGCCCTTGCTTGGTTGAAGACGAACGTCCTGGCCTTCGTGGACGCCAGCCAGGTCTGCTACCTTGCCGTCGGCAACGAGGTGCTCCACACGGACGCTTCACTCACCCCGCACCTCGTGCCGGCCATGTACAACTTTCACAAGGCGTTGCAGACGTTGGGCCTGGATTCCAGCATCAAGCTCTCTTCGCCATGTTCCTCGCAGATCCTCTCCGTCTGGACGCCTCCTTCGAACGGCGCGTTCGCTCCGTTCTGCCTCCCCGCCGTCCAGTCGATGTTGAAGTTCCTGTCGGAGACCGGGGCGCCGTTCATGGTGAACATGCAGCCCTTCCACAGCTTCATCAGTGACCCGGTCAGCACCAACTTGAACTTCTGCCTCTTCCAAGCGAAAGCGCCGCCGATGCTCGACCACGGCCTGCAGTACACCAACATGTTCGACGTGATGTTGGATGCCCTGGCGACGGCGATGGAGAAGGAGGGGTTCAAGGGGATCCCGGTGATGGTGACAGAGACCGGATGGCCGACGGCAGGGAACAACGTCGCCACGCCCGACAACGCAGCGGCTTACATCGGGGGGATCCTCGAGCGGAGGTCGCACGGCGTCGGCACGCCCAAGCGCCCGAATCAAGCGGTGGAGGTCTTCTTGTCGGATATGTTCAACGAGAACACGAAGGGCGGACAGGAGTTTGAGAAGCACTTCGGCATCTTCCAGCCTGACGGCAGCCCGGTTATCAACGTCACCTCCTTCACTTGAATGAGGTTCGGTGGCTCCGGCGAGAGAGAGAGACAGAGCGAGAGACAAATTCGATGTCTGCTGTTTCTTTCTTTCGCTTGCTTTTTGTTTAACTCTGCTTCCCACGGAGTCTCCTCGCTTTGCGTTCGAGCGGATGCACTGACGGAGACTTATTATGATGATAATAAACTGCTCTCTTGGCGGATGATTTAATACGATGATGTTGATTTTTCAGCATATATGATGACTCCATCACTCCACTTCAATTCAACTTCCCATATGTATGTATCTATGTATGTATACTATACATGGGAGTTGTTGATTTTGAATTTTAAATTATGTCAAATAACAAATTTAAATTTATGTCAAGAATTATATACAGAGTAGAAAAAAAAATCTTAATAAAAGCGTATCATCCAAGTTTTTCATTTTTAAAATTAATTATACGAATATTAAAAGTTAATACTTTTTGTTCTTTAAAATTATAATAATAAAAATTAGAGAAATACATAGACAAAGACGTATGTGGAAGAAAGCGTTGATAAAGAACGCAATAGACGAGGAAGGGCTCAGTTCATTGCTAAATCTGCTCATGGAAGGGCACTCTACGACGAGTCCCTTCTCAAACAAGAGGTGTCAGAATAAAGCAGTGCTCGTCATAGCCCTCACAACGCTCTCAACCACAGAACAAGAAGAAACAAGGGGGATGAACAGAGACGACAGCATCGCCATGTATGGAGGAAATTTAACATAAAAGAGGTGGGCGAACAAGGGATCAGAAATTTGCTACTCTGCTCAAAGAGGAGCTACAATGAAGTAGCCCCTCTCAAACAAGAGGTGTCAGAAGAAGCACGTATCATCACAACCTTTCTCGATCATCGTCCACCATGGTCATTGTGCCACAAGAAAAGCCATTTGTGTCGCATAGGAAGCAAACTTAAGACGGTTGAATCAGACAGTATGATACTCGAGAAAGCACGTAAAATGGTCGAAATAGTGATTTCGGAGCGATATCCGCCGGTGACACAATATCAAACCAACATAAAACCTGGCATCTTAATCGGAAGAAATCAAAGAACAGTGTTTCAGTGCGTCAAAACCCAAAAGAGGAGCATTTTCCGAAGGAGAAGAGATGAGAAGAACACGATCTACCAAGAAGAGGCGGAAGAGGATTGGTAGCGAAAGAGAAGCATCGTCGCCCGCCTGCCTCCCTGCTTTTTAAACGAAGAAAGCGGGCGACTCTGGCTGCGGCGGCGGCGTAGGCGTGGTCTAAAACCCTAAACGATTCGAACCCGTTTATGGCGTGTGATTGCTATTCCGCGAGGAATGGGGTACGGCCGCAATCGCATGATGGTGGGGAACGCTGATCCACACACCTTGTCATCTGACCGTTCATCACGAAGTCCGTTTGCGATCAAGATGATGGTCGTTACGGCTGAGCCAGTCATGCCGTGGATAAGTTAGTTTTCGACGGCACATCATTTACCCGCCGTGATCAAAATCTATATCAAGTATCGGCACAAGATAGATCACGAGTCTTGTTTCTTAGTACAAGAGTAATGCGGAATTGTACAAATAACAAAGAGGAACTTATGGACTCGAAAGATCGGAATGAGGCTGAAAACTTGTCAGCTAAAGATGTTCATAGGAATCAAGTTTTGACGCTCCTATAAGCATCAGGCTTTTGTCAGTTTCGATAGAGTGGAGTTACATCCACCGGAAAAAGTTTCACTGAAATGGTCAGTGAGAAAAAAAACAGTAGCCAAATTCCCTCCCTCATGCAGACAACACTAAGGGAAACTCTGAACATGCATGTTGGAGTGTGAAAAATCCTCGATATCTGACATTGGAGCTGATGACATGTTTACTCTTTGACCCGTGACTCAAAAGCAGCACTAATCTGGAAGTCTCAGCGGCTGGAACAGCACCAGGAAACTCTGCTCAGGTACAACATAGAGAAACCCAAGTAACATGTCTCTGATATGTGGCCCCAACCCCTGCAAAATTCCATAGTTCAACGTTGAAAAATACAAATCTCATGGTGCTCCCCGTTGAGAAGCCCATATACTATTTATTGAAATGGTTTGTGTGATGTAGACCCAGCGTCACAAGAAATGCAAATTCTACAAATTAAAGTATGATACGTGTCTTGTACAAGTAATACATCTTGCTAGACTGCTAAATGACAGTTGCTATGAGATGAAGCAGCATAAACATAGTGATTTTTTTTATTTTTTTTATTTTTTGTTAATGCAGCAACTGATCAAATGACCAATCACACCAACACATGTATCTTTTAAGATAACCACAGTAACATGACATCCAAACCAGCCAATAGCTACACAGATTATTTTGCTCATTCGTCCATACTAGTCTACATTCCTATGTAGTCCTCCGATGCCAATTTCTCAACCATCATACATTGAAATTTGATATGCACATGCAACACGAGTTTCTACTTACAGCTGAACGCATGAAGGGCTGTGTCATGTTTGTTTCTCAACCTACCATTCTATCATGAGAACAGATGATTTTGACACTCTCTCTGCTATACGCCTTCCTCTGTTTACAACTAGCACTAAAATGGGTAGAACTTCAATATTCCATCTAATCATGCTCAACTCAAATTTACTTTGCTGTAAACGCCATACGTACCAGAGTATCTATTCCAAGATCAATGGTGAAAGTCTCTCTGCTATATTAATTCCTGAACCTACACTTCAGCACCAGATCAAATAGAATTTCGATGTTCTTTCTTATCATGCTTCTCTCATATGGACTATTTTCCTAAATCAAGAAAAGGCATTAGATCATCACATGATACTGCTCCTAGCTTCATCCACTCACAGACTTGGATTGGACTGGCAACCCCTTGAGATGTCTTTGATGATTCCACTAGAAACAAACAAATTAGTTGATCAAAGACCTTCAGCTCTGCAACCTCAACCACAAATAATGAGGTTAATATGTAAGCCATGACCACAAAAATTTACTAATGATGTGACTTTTTAAACGGACATACGGTATCATGCTCCATAAGGATTAAATCGGTATCATTTGTTTGTATATAATTATGCCAAGTCACAAGTCAAGCAGAGCGTTTTAACATGTAGTGTCACGTTGTTCTAAAATAACATATGAGCTCAGTCGCAGAACAAGTTTTACCTTGCCACTTAACTGGAGTAATTCACCATCAACCCATCGCGGATTCTTAAATCCAGGTTCTGCAATTTGACCCTGGCCTTTGTAAATTGAAACCTGCATTCCACGAAGAACAAAATTCTCAGCTCATACTAGCACAAGTGTGTCTTAGGCAAAGAGTTTCAAAGCAACAGAGCTACCTGCAGAATCATCAGAAAACTAAGATACAAATAGCAACAAGCTCTTGCAGCCTTTGAACAATCAGAAGTAGAACAGGCTAAACAATTTCTCAGCTCAAACAAGCCTAAAATGGTTTCAGCAAAGAATTAATTCTAAACCTACAGAACTGCCTCAAGAATCATAAGCAAACCTAGATACAAATCATGATATTCTCCATCCAACCTTTGAATTTTTAGAAATAGAATTGATTAATACTAACCCACAGGTAATCACTTAAACAATTTATATGGTGAACCACAAATATTGAACAAAGACAACTTCAGAATGTTACCACGCCAAGCTCCTCTGGATACAAGCCCTTGTTTGGGAGGTGATATTTCTTGCCAATTTTAGCACGAAAAGTTACCTGCTCATAAAAGGAAATGAGAAACGACCATACCTGAATTTTATCTATTAAATGAAAGCCTACAGAAAGGAAATTGACCAACTACATGCCTGTCCAGCGGGAACATTTAGGTCCCCAGTCAATTTTATTGCTTCAACGTATTCAAAGAAATTCATATCTGAATTCAATCCATTTACATCATTCCAGTTACCATACTTGCGTCGCAGGTGTACCACCTCACTACCATACGGACCAAAAGCTCCCACATACAAGCCTGTATTTAAAGAGAATGCTAATTGTCATATAATCTATCAAAAATTTCCACCATATCAAATTGTAATTCTGCAACTCACCTTCAAATGGATCCAAACCCCTATTGTCACTGATGATCCGATTGAAAAAGGTTGTCTTGGATAGTCTGTTCCTTCTCTGAGCATGGCTAAATGCAAGCTTGATAACCTCCCGAACTTCTTTGGAGACCTGATTTTTAGTAGACTTCCTCAGGTTTATATAAATATAAATATAAATATAAAGATATATATATATATATATATATACACAAACACTATCCTCTCCATTTTGTATGAATAGATATAAGAATGAGATAAAATGATATCAAAGTAACTAAATGAAATGTATGTCTAAATGTCAAATTGTCTGTGATTTGAAGACCTAATGCTCGCAAATAACATCACAATTAAGAACCACTGAACTTTATATCAACATGATTCATCTCACTTCTTCGTGGGCATATAACAGGAATACATGATTTTGGTATTAAATTTGTATAGACGGAGGCAGAAGTAGCTACAATTGGCAGCACACAGATAAAAAAGGATAAAACAAGGTGTTGATATGCTCTTTCTTATCTTTGAAAACGGAATGAGAGTCATAATTGTATACAAAAAATAAGGAAGAAATGCAATATTGTTTCCAGATCAATACTCAAAAATGCAATACTAGTAGTATATTTCTTTTCTCCAATGTTAAAAGATACTAAAAGTTACCTACATTTGCAAACTTATTTCACTGTACTATTGTCATTATAGCGAAACCAGAAGCATAAGTGGTAACATGTGTATCGTAATGTCTTCAGCAAAGCCTAACAAATATTGAAAATGGTTTTTATTATTTAAGCAGAAAAACCAATTTGTCTTTCTAACCTTTGAAATAGCTTTATCCCCGCTCAAAATTGCCTTTGCAAGATCAGAAGGCATAATATCTGAGGCTGATTGAGCAGCTACAGCTGCAACCCTGACTTTAGAAGGCTTCAGTGCTCCAGCACCTGTCTCAACACTTTTTCCACGAATATGTAGATTGAATGAATCCTTTTTCACATCATCCATTTCTGCTGGAACACGCATGTATGACTTTGACAAGTCATCTTCTTTGTTATAAGTAACTCCACCAACAAAAACTTGTGCAGTATCTTTAGTTTCATTTGAGTCAGAATCCCCATCAGCTGAGAACATTTTGCCCTGAATATTTTCTGGTTTTCTATCTTCGTATTTTGTATCTTTGCTTGAAGCATTTTTCTCATCATCTTCCTTCACTAACTGCTCCAGTGATTCTGTGTCCGTCTTAATTTCATCTGGCACAGTGACATTCACTACTTTAACTTTAAAGCCAGGAATTCTTTCCTTCAGAAAATTTATAATAGTGTCTAGAACTTCTTCACTAGAATCTTCATTGTTTATGTTGTCTTTGCTGCTCGTCTCTGTTGCACTTTTCTCTCTCTTCCCTGCTGTATCATCATCACTATTATCTGCAGCAACCTCGCTAGTTGGATTTATTTCAGTGGACGAATACTTGGAGGAAGATGCAGCTGGACGATCTATAGTTTTTGACACTAACGAAGGGAACTGGGTTAAGTTTTCTGTCACTCGCTGCAGGGCTACTACCTGTAGAAAGATCAAGCATCGGAGGTGATTGATTAAATAACCCAAGGGTAACAAACATAATATTCAATAATAGCAATAGGGAAACAAACATAATATTCAATAATAGTAATAGGGAAACAAACTGTAACCTAACAGGACTTAGCCTACTAGTTGGTTTACCCTCTTTATCTTTTATGAAGTTCAGAGTTTGAATCCTTAGGAAGATGGTGCCCAAGTATCTGACCTATGTAATTATTTAAGGGTTAACCTTACCCATCATTCTTAAGCAAAAAAAGGAAAAAAAGGAACAAACTGCTTACTTGTGTTTTGTATTCCCCATCATCATCTCTGACAATAAAAATTTCAAACAGTGGAGATCCTGAAGATCCATTTTGCAGTTGTCTGAAATAGAATGATAAGTTATAATGCCTATCCCAGAAACATGATAAAACTTTAATAATTTACCTCGGACTGTAACTTTTAGCCACATATCTACCAAAAGCAGGGGTTATCCGTACTATTCTACCGAAAGGATCATCGGAATCTTCTGCCCAGCATGCCCACCAACCAATCTAAAACAAGAAATTAAAGCATTGAAAGATATCACTTCAAACTGCAGTCATAACATAAGTCCGTTCTACATAAGACTGACAGGGAAGTCTAATTATGACAGAAATATTAAAAGAAAAAATAGCACGTCATGCTTAAGTTAACAAAGGAAAAAAGAGCTCATGGGATGTCAAGGGAACCAACACCACTCTGGTTCCCTTACATGGCACCCAATTAGACATTCATTAAGCTTAGTAAGATAGAGTGGGATGTAGCATGATGGTAGATGGCTGGCTGATTTCTTGCATCATATGTTCCTATGATAAGCTACTCAACTTCATTAGTCATTTACAAACCTTTTTATCATTTGTCTAAAACACGAGAACCCAATATCTGTAGCATATAAACTATACAAGCTCCACTAGTGGGGATCTCCCCGCCTTTCCCCTTTTATCTCCAGCAGCAGCAACAGAAATTGCTTAGTGCCAAAGCACCTTCTCATTCTTAAGCAGATTTAACTACACTCATCCTCCTTCCCCTCCAACCTTACTTGCACTTGTACTGTGCTGCAACCTCCAATATGCACCCCTCCCCTACAAAAAAGATAGCATGCCAATATCTTTTTGAAAAGCTAAAAATCTTTTAATTTTCCTTGCAAACACAGACCTAGGTGTTAGGCCTTTACAGTAAGCTCATTTGATAACATACTTAAGATTAACCATTAAGTGTTCTTTATGATCTGTGTCTAGAAACGAAAACAGGTTTAAAAGTTTCTTCCATGGTCAAGATAATTAAAAGAGGTTTCATATTCTCTTCATGCAAGCTTCTGCTTCCATTCAAACCATCCACAGATGATCAGTTGACACCGTTTGTTCATCTGATTAGTCACGAAAATCTTACTCTCTGTGTCCTATTATGCAAATAAAGTAATATCATTCCTGTTCTAGTCTCATGAACCAAAACCAAACTTTCAAATAAAATTTGCAAGGTGAAGTTATGTATCAAATTTTCCAGACTATTTATAAAAATTCAAGAAAATCACTTATTGTTAAAGAAATCGTAAGCAAAGAACAATTAATAATTTACTAAAGGAGAAAAGGAATTACAAGATAATAAAGATCAGAACTATGCATATTTCTGATAAAAATCAAAATAGGGAATTACCAATCGACTGCCAGCAAGCTTAGACAATCTTGATGCATCATGATAACGCTCCTCTTTTATAGCTTTCTGTATATGATATTTTAGTCAAAACTCAATTCTACTTGGTTTGTATATAGAAAGTGGTAGTAAAAATAACCTGACCTTCAACGCTGATAAAACTTCACCCACAACATCCTTTGATGTTGCTTCATCAATTGCTCTCTTTAACTTGGCAGCTTCCAAGAAGTCTTCCTTCTCTACAGCTTCTTGGAGTTGAAACTACCAAAACAAAATTTAGGAAAAAAAATCATAGCCTATCCAAAAATTTCTCAAGTAATATGGGTCTAAACTGCAAATCTGTGGGAATATCATCTTTGTTATAAAATTATTTTGAGCGCACTAAACGAAGTTAGTGATACAAGGCACATCAACTTTGAGAAACTGAAACTATGCAGTCACCCGATTCCTTGAATGAACTCATTTCACAAAGTTCATGGCAATGATCAATCAAATCATCATAACAACAAAAGAAATCGGGAAGAAGTTGTGGTCTTCATTATCAACTTTGGTTAAAACCAGTGGAAACAGATAAAACTTCCCTTAAACTATCTAGTGATATTGTCACCAACACAGCTCGATGGTAGAAAACAACCAAGAATATTCTTACTGGAACAATAGCTTGTGTACTAAACAGGATAGATTTGATAACCATCAAGGCATTTTTTGATATCAACAAAGTTTAGAAAGTGATAAAACTAAAAGATATTAACACAAGAATCAAGGTTCAAATAAAAAAGAAGACAATATCCATGTTGATGCTGTTTCGGGCAATCTTCTTATTGGATCCATTGTTAATTAATTCATGCAAGCACCAAGGGGTTTCTTGTTTACCTGGATTATCCAAAGGTTATTATTATGATTGGTTGTGCTTGTAGACATGCAGCAGTGGTTTATTTAAGATAACAGTAAGTTCAGCAAATTATCATTCCTCGTATGCTATATCCTGCGTGTACAAACAACCTAAAAGGACAACACTAGAGCATCGTATCCTAGTCCAAAACAGACTCCCAAATACCAAGAATGACTTCAAAGCTATCAAAACTAAACACAAGAGAGACCTTAAGATCCATGGAATAATATACTTTTCTCCTTAGTTACTGATTTTAGCTTTTCTTTGATGTTAACAAATCCGGTTATCATTGTTCTGTCCCACCTTCCCCCCTCCTCCCCAAACAAACAAATAAAAATAACAACTTAATGACATCATATATTTTCCTCCAATTTTTAATCACCAAAATGAATATCAGGAAGGACATATTTCATCAAGTTGTAGTACCAAAACACCAATTAAAGCAGCCAGCAATTTCGAATGTGAAACTCGTTGCCAGCTTGAAATGACAAAGAAAATTACATAAATTTAGATCCTTAATATCTGAAAAATACTGGAGTTTCACATCTCCAAGTGAGCACATGAATGTGATGTACGTGTCTGTTCATAAACAATGATGAGTCTCGCAGTTTGTTTCAAGAAACATAGCAACCATTCAAGTCTTAGCTAATCTCTTCTGCCAATCATTTTCAATAGGCCAATCTTTTTCAATGGATATAGATAGATAGATAGAATTATCATGATTTCTTTCTTCTATACAAGTCATGATCATAGTTCATTTATAAATAAATAAACAAAAGGATAAAGTACTCACTCTAGTTTATTGTCTTTTATCCGTCAATTACCCGATAGACGAACTACAATAGTGTAAATCCATAGCGTGATAACGTGTCTTGGTTTCTTTCTTGTAGCAAACCGTTTAAATTGCTATAATTTCAGAACGAAAAAGTAACGAAATTAAACAAAATCATCGGCAAATTATTTAACAGAGAGAAGAAAAAAGAGACGAAAGGCGCCGCAGAGAGATCCCAAATTAACCATAACGAACTCGTAGGAGATAGAAAAGGGACAAGGATGAACTAACCTTGAGCGCGGAAGAGAGGCTCTCGGCCTGCTCGGTGTCGGAGAAATGTCGGCTCCAGCGATTCCAGTCCCAGTGGGAGCAGCTCCGGCCACCATCGTCTCCACCGCTTGTCGTGGCGGAGTTGCTGCAGCGGCAGGAGAGGGACGGAGAGCCGCGCTCGGTCCTGAGGATGGACCGGCGGAGTGCCGGGCCAGCGAAGCTGAGGTGGCGGGCCTCCCGCGACGGAGACGGCCGGAGAAGGGTCGTCGTAGCCGCCGCTGCTGCCGCAGCGCCACACGCGTTCGCCACCACCATCCTTCTCTCTGTCTCTCTGGTGGGATAGCGTTACTACTTCATTTTTTCTTCTGTTTCTTTCGGTTCCCTCTTGTTTGTAGTTTTGTTTCTTTTCACAGGGAAGAAGAATTTGGACCGGTGAAAAGACCGCGACGGGAGGGACTCGTGGTAACGAGGGGACAGGTCGGGACCGTACGTCTTGGCGACAACTTACCAAATAACTCGACCGATCACCTTTTGCCACGTGCGAGTAAGAGAGTTATTGGGACGAATGATTGGTGTGTGCGCATTTTTCAATATTTCTTTTTGTTTTAATTTCTGTGGGGCGTAAATTAGCTTGGAAAAAAAAATCTTTTTTTTTTAACGGTCCTACCTACCTGCCTTTGAAACGACCTTACGGGTGGGCCTCACAGCTTCTTCCGTGGCTGCTACCCGTCACAACGCAAGAGGGTAAAGCGGGTAGGCCACGGAACGTGGGTTCGCATAATAATGAGAGGCCGATGATCTCAACGGTTCCACCGTGCAACACTCGGTGGCTCGGCGAGACCACAACTTGTGGTGGGAATCACACGATTCTATTCACGAGTCTGTTTTCACGGACATGAGAAGGCTGAATTATCTCATCATTTGTGTTTTCTACCATGGGTGAGATCTCTCAACCTGCGGCCGAAGAGGTGGTTGATAAACCTGCTGATGACGACTCGTTCAAGCTTCTTGATGAGGCCAGCCCGAGTCAAGACATTGTTTCTTGCCGAGTTCCGAATTTACCTAATAGGGCTGGTATTATTAGTCTTGGAAAACCTTTTTCTTTGGATGGGACCCGGCAAAAGCTTGAATTCAGAACTGGCAGATACAGGTATGAATTCGTGATTCATATTAATATTAATATATATTAAAGTTTAAAAATATATTATAAATATTTATTAAAATACCAAACATGTCAATCGACTTCGGCATGAGGGGGGTGGCAATCTCGTAATTTTCAGTGGCTCCGATTCGAATAAACATATCAATCGACAGTCGGTAGTAATCCGACGAATTCGACCGTTGCTCAACGTTCCAAATTCCTTCGTCCCCTCCTCCCCACGCCGTGCAGGTGTGATCTCGATCTGGGACTCAGGAGGCGGGCCCCGCCGTCGTGTCTTGCCGGTATCTTCTTAGCTGCCGTTGGACGGGAGTATAACAAACCAATATTAGGATTACGCCCGGTCGAACTTTTCGCCTCCTCTGCCCTTCTTCTTCTTCTTCTTCTTCTTCTTCTTCTTCTCTCTTCCCCAGCAACTCCACGACTGCGTTGCCGATCGTTCTCTTCGTTGAGCTGCCCCTCGCTTTGGATTTCTTTCCCTTGTAGAAAGAATATCATCATGGCGACGCTGGCACCCGGAATTCTGATGAAGCTGCTAGACGGCATGAAAACGGGGACGCGGGAGCGCCGCAGTGCACTCTTGCAGGTCACCGACATCGTCCCCGTCGATCTGGACGAGAAGGATCTCTGGCCCAAGCGCGGTTTTTACATCAAACTCTCCGATTCGTCGCACTCCATCTACGTCACCCTTCCCTTCGACCAAGACGAGCTTGTTCTGAGCAACAAGCTGCAGCTCGGCCAGTTCATCCACGTCGACCGGTTGCAGCCGGCGTCGCCTGTTCCTGTCGTCGTGGGCGCCAAGCCGCTGCCCGGCCGGCACCCCCTCGTAGGTACGCCGGAACCCATCGTTCGAGTCAGAGGAAGCGGCGACGAGAAATCATCTGCGAAGCACACCGCGGCTTCTTCCGTTCACAGGAGGGGCTCATGGGAGCAGAACCATGTTCCTTCACCGATGATTGTAAAGCCGACCGCTTTGGATTTCGGAGAGAGAACGCCGATGAAGGACCGATTCCAAAGCAATGGTGCCTTGTCACCACCAGCAACGAGACTAGGCAAGGAAGTAAGCTCGGCCTTCGCCGTGGCATCATCTGTCAGCGGGGCTCTTCTGTCCCGGATGGCAGATACCAGGGAAGCTGTAGGCTCGGGTTTGTTAAGGAAAAGCTGCAGCATCTCCAAGTTATCGAGGAGCAAGTGCGTGGCCGAGCGAGAGGCTAAGACCCCGAGGAGTTCCTCCTCCTTTCCCGCTGTAGGTAGATTGCCTGTAAAAGGCTCGTTTGGAGAGAATGCTGGAACAGCATCTCTGTCGATTCTGACATGTTCTCTACCCTCCCTTCTGTTGCAGGAGAAGAATGCTTCTAAGACCCCTCTGCTCAAGTCGAGAGGTGATGCAAGAGGGGAAGACTCTTCTTGGACGTCTGATGAACTCAGCAGTCCGACTGCGATCGACAATGCTACTGCTGCAAAGCACATCTCCAGCGAACGCCTGTCCTTGCCCGGAAAGATCAACACCCTTGGAAAGGTGCAATATACTTGTACTTAGTTTGGCTCGTGGAATTTGAAGTGTCTTCTATCGAGGATGAATTGTCATCGCACGCGCTCTGTTGACTTGCAGGAAGCACTAGAGCAAAGAAAAGCAGCTCAGAGGGTAGCTCTGCAGGCGCTGCGAGATGCTTCTGCTACCGAGACCATAGTTCGGGTTCTCAAGTAAGACTACAACACTTCTCCAAGACTTAAGTCTATGTATCTGGAACTGGGCTTCAGGTTTAGATCCTTGCAGGATGTTCTCGGAATTGAGCAGCAGCGCGAAACCAGAAGAACCGGCCGCTTGCTTCGATCAATTTCTGTGCTTTCATCAAGAGATCGTGCAGGCAGCGGCCGGTATAGAAGCAATTCAGGCAGCTACTACTTCAGTCGCTGAGGAATCCACCAAGGAACAAAGCGACAAGGACGATTCATCCATCTTGCAAGCGAGAGATCACAACGCCGACAACCAACATGGGCAGTCAATCAAGAGAAGAGCAGCATCAGTAGTGTCCAAGACCGATGAGAACAAAGTAGGCCTCGGCAAGCACCCAAGATCGAACTCGAATCACAAGGATAAGAAAGAGCAGGATGAGGCCAAGCTACCAACTTCTACTTCTTCTTTGGGCAGATCAATAGAACTGGCAAAGCAGATACGAACTGAAGCAGGAAAATGGTTCATGGAGTTCCTGGAGGCAACGCTGGAATCGGGTTTTAAGACAACTAAAGGGGCCGTCGGTGGTGGCGGTCATCGGTCGAAGTCAGTCTGCCGCTGCCCCCAGTCGCTGATACTGCGGGTCATAAACTGGGTGGAGCTGGAGCGATGTGAAGGCGGCAAGAGGCCACTCCATCCAAGAACATCACAAATAGCAAGAAAACTAAGAATCAAGGCAAAGAACCCCTAACCGCGTGATGAATCCAGGAAACCAGTGATTGGTTTCTTTATCGACCGAGGTTGCCGATAGCACCTCTAATACCTGTATTAGAGGTGCCATATGGTTCATCCGAGAAGAGCGTATCTCGAGCTTCCATATTTCCTAGTTATTGATGGATGATGATGATAATATTTATATGTGACGACGCATGATAGATTACATGATCGTGTTGTGCTTTTAGCATATTATTGACGAAGCATTCTCCAAGAGCTAACCTTTATTGGTTCATACCGTAAACGTAGGATTTATGAGGATGAATTTACGCAAGCTCATCTCCACAGCTATAGAGAGATTAATAACCTAATCCTGAACTAAAGCTTACCTGTGGATAATTAAACATGACAAATAATCTAAAGGACCATTTTGTTTCCACCATAAACAAAAAGTAAGCTAACCTATCACATCATTGATTGCACGATAGTGCTAATACATTATTTAAGACATGTTCTGTGTGTTCAATCGTCTTCTCCGGATTTCATTTACTGTATATCCTATATCATGTCAAATCTCCTACACTATAATATGCATCATATAATGTGCCTTTTTTTCACCCTTAAAAGCTAAAAGACACCATCCTATATGAACCATATATGTCTCTGGTGACCCTCAAAAGCTCAAATCTGGAAAGTCATATGTAAGAAGAATAACACAAATCATATGTCAAGCAAATGAAACATGTCACAAAGTTCAAGTCATCTTTCTCATGGTTGGGTCCTCATACATCTTACATGAGGTGAGGTGGTATCTCACCGCACCCCGAATTCTGGAAAGAAAAGGGCATGACTGGGGTAACTCGACCCGCCCACCCTAGAATCGACCGCATCTTCACCGTCCAACGTCGGCTAAAGCCTCGAAATCGGACGGGCGTGGCTGTCTCATCACGGTCCGTTGGATGGGCGTGACGGGTAACGCCCGATCAAGAGGCGTCGCCCGCCGATCCGACGGCTAGACAGGGTGGATTTCGAGCCGAGTTGGTTCCGGTGACGTAGCAGGTATATGTAAGCGAGCCCTCACCGCTGGTTTCCTTTCGTTTTAGTTTTAAGCCTTCTCGTCTCGTCTCGTGTCGTCTCGTCTCCGCCCTTGGCTTCCTCCTGGTCTCTTTAGATAGAGGCAAAAAAGAGCTCATGCCCCTCCTCCCTCTCCTCTCTCTTGCGCGTCACCTTCGCCTGGGCTTCTACCGCGAGCTTTCTCCACCTCGATCCCCTTGAATTCACCGTCTCAGATCGCTTCGATCGGAATTCGAGCCGAGGGAGGAGGCGCAGTGGAGAATGATCGAGCGGTTGCTTCAAGTTGGGGTTTGATCCGCGGTTCGTGTGTGAAAGAAAGCAGAAAAGAGGATCTTGGTTACTTACGTGGTTTTCCCACGTCGGTGTTTCATGGGTCGATGAAAGGGGCGCCGGAGGAAGCACTGATGGGTTCCCAGCTTAAACGGCCCAACGTTCCTCGAGTGGATCCGTGAGTTTCGCCTTCTCCGTCGTATTATGGTTCGTGTATCGGTTCGCTGTCCGCGATTTCTTTTCTTGAAGAGGCCGACTTTATTTGTGGGGTTTTTTTGGATTGTGTTGTCTGTTCGACGGCTGTTGACACAAAAAAAAAAAAAGAAGCAGTTTCTTCGGATTATTTTGATTACGAGTTCTTTTGTTTACGATCCTTTCCCTCATGGGAGATATGGATGTCGCAAAATTCTTTTTTTTCTGTTTTATTTTTTTATCAATTCATCGTTGATATGATCTTATTTTCTGGGAGCTTTGGTCGTCAAGCAACCATCCCATTTAGAATTTCTTTTCTCAGGTTTGATCAGTCAGATATATAATTTTTTGGAGGAGAGACGAAGAGAAAGCCTTTTTCTTTTATTTCTTTGCCTTTTGGGTCGCTCTCATCTTTTATTTAGGAAAGATATGATATGGGCTTGGATCTGTTGTGGTTCAATGGATTTGGTTGGTTTTTTTACAGGTCTATGCAAACCCAGATGGCGCCGGCATCAGCAGCAAGTAATACTCCCAAACTCACCACTAACGATGCCCTAGCCTATCTCAAGGCCGTGAAGGATATATTTCAAGACAAAAGGGAAAAATACGATGAATTTCTTGAGGTCATGAAGGACTTCAAGAGCCAGAGGTTCAACTCGATTTCCTCTCTCAGTTACTATTGCTACCAAGTTTTCTTTTTTCTCTTCTCCACAGATGTGTGTTCGATGCTTATTTGTATGTGATGTTTTGAACTAATTGCAGGATTGACACTAATGGGGTCATCATGAGGGTGAAGGAATTATTTAAGGGTCATCGCGATCTGATATTGGGCTTTAACACCTTCTTGCCAAAGGGATATGAAATTAAGTTACCGGAAGAAAAGAAACCAGTTGAATTTGAGGAAGCAATCAATTTTGTCAACAAAATTAAGGTATTTTAATCCTAGAATTGTTTTTTGCTAGTGCGTTGGTAGGTGCAACCATGATGCAAATTATACTGCTGGCAGAATCGTTTCCAGAATGATGATCACGTTTACAAGTCATTCCTAGATATTCTGAATATGTATCGAAGGGAGAATAAGTCAATCCATGAGGTCTACCAAGAGGTATTTTTCTCCCAGTTAGTGTTGCGGTCTTTGATAACCAAGTATTGGCGATTGAAACAATCTATGCTGCATATGCTTCTAGGTAGCAGCTCTCTTTCAGAATCATCATGATTTACTCGAGGAGTTCACACACTTTTTGCCTGATGCCTCTGCAACATATGCGCCACATCATGCATATTCTGGTCGAGGCTTAGTGCAACGAGATGACAGGAGCTCTTTGATGCCTACAGCAAGGCATATTCATGGGGATAAGGTACATCTACAATTTAATTTGATTTTATCCAGCGAAGGTAGCTGTTATATGATAAGCTTTTTTAGGGCTGATTTATTAGTTCAGATATTTGTGCTGTTATCTTTATGTGCATATGTTTCTAAAAGAAGTCAACATTAAGCTGGTATCTTTATGTTATGAACTGAAATGAATGAATCTTTCCATGGTTTTATAGAGAGAGAGATCTTATACGTCACATGCCGATCGCGATTTTAGTGTTGATCATCCTGATACAGAGCATGATAGGCAGAGAAGGCATGCAGAAAGGGAAAAGGATAGGAAGGAAGATAGGGACAAGAGAGGCCGTGAACGGGATGAGAAGGATATAGAGCATGATAGTGGAGATCTAGATGAGGCAAATAGAAGGCATAAATTTCAATATAGAAGAATGGATGACTCTGTTGCTGAGCCAAAGCAGCAAAGGGGTGACTGTACCGAGAATATTGGCACGTATAGCATTTCAGTTTCATCATCTGATGATAAGAATGCTTTGAAGAGTAAGTCTTTTGTCTTTGTTTTTTGATTCAGATGTCTCATATGGATGCAGCCTGCTTGTGGCATCAATAACATACTATATTTTTGTCACATACAATGTATACTCCCTGATAATTGCATTGTTATATTTCCAATTTTATTGTTTTTTGGATACTGCATTATAATTAAACCCATTGCTTTATTTATCCTTCTTAGAGCGAAATATAAATGGGTTTTGTGACTGTCACTGTAATTGTACATCATCATCTCAATTCTTAACACTTATTTGATGATTCTGTACAAGGCTCATTTCTGCTATGTTTGAGATCATCAAGTTAAATTCATCATCATAAGTAGTACCTTGTTGTTAAATTCTGCTTTCTATTCTCGAGAAATGTCCATTTGCTTCCATCTTCAATCAGCCAGAAAGATTTGCCTAGTTAGCAATTGGCTCTGGGGAGCTGATTTTTCTATGCTTGGGCATGAAGTGCTGAACTCATGTGAGGTTGATCCTAGGAATAGAATTCTACATTTGGAGAGACACTTCAGTTAAGATTGTCTTATGAATTTGAAGAGTGGTTCATGCAGTTAGGTTTAACAGTTTGAGGAGATCTACTTTTTGCTTGGTTAAGTTTCCTGTTACAGTTGTCTGGTTAGAAGTTCACCAATAATAATCAATGGTTCTTTGATGCACATTCTTTAATCTTGTAATACCTTATCTTTTATTCAATTTCAATGTGGCAGGTGTGTATACCCGAGAATTTAACTTTTGTGAGAAAGTCAAGGAGAAGTTGCACCCTGACACTTACCAGGAATTTTTGAAATGCCTTCACATATACAGCAAAGAGATAATAAACAGAATGGAGTTAAAGAATCTGGTAAGTTTTTTATTATTCAGCTTCCACAACAAAGTGGTTATGCTGCCCTTGCTTGCACCATTTTTTCACCTACTGCTATGCTTCATGCATCTTATTCTTGTCAGCATTGTACTATTTTGTGAACATTGCCTAAGTTGCTACAAATGTTGGCATGTTTAATTGCACTTTCTTAATCACTGCTGCCCTTGCTTGAACAATTTTTTCACCTACTGCTACCCTTTATATATATTAGTCTTGTCAGCATTGTACTATTTTGTGAGCATTGCTTAAGTTGCTGCAAATGTTGGCACGTTTAATTGCACTTTC
The DNA here is from genome assembly GCA_004837865.1 of Musa balbisiana. Classification (NCBI taxonomy): domain Eukaryota; kingdom Viridiplantae; phylum Streptophyta; class Magnoliopsida; order Zingiberales; family Musaceae; genus Musa; species Musa balbisiana. Next base: position 629,363 of record CM017196.1, on the reverse strand, counting down.
ATAATTACCGCTACCCTTGCTTGCACCATTTTTTCACCTACTGCTACCCTCCTCAATTTTACCTTGAATATATTTGTGACCAGTGTTGGTTCTCTTGTATCAAAGAAAGTGCGTGTAATATGCTTAGTTACCATAGAAACAGTGTTGAGATGTGAATCAGACAAAATATAAAAAGAATATTTTAAAATGTATTAACCAATTTTAATGCGACTGCTGTCAGATATTCTGTCTGCACAGACAGACTGCAAGTTGAATACATGAACATATGAATTACATGAATAGGTTCATGCAGATCTATAATTCTCTATATCTGTGGTAAATGAAGATATAGAAGATAACTTAAGTTGTATTATGTCAAAGAGACTGATAAAAAAAGGTCTGATTCTAGGATGAGCTAGCACATGAGTTCAATTGAAACTTAGAGGTATCTTCTTCAGTTGCAACATGATATAAGAAGACACTGATGGGGAGAGTAGGAACCCTGATTATCTAGAGGTAAAATTCAGTAGATACCAGGCCAAGTTGCAAAAGTTACATTGATTGGGAAGGATAGTTCCTCTGTACATTGACCCTCTCCTTGTCACAAAATGTATGTCTAACTGCCTACAATTTGCTGTGACACTGACTTGGTATTTGTGACATTTTAATAGCCTTGGCACATTTAGGTGCCAAATTTTTTAATGAAAGAATGTATTTTTGACCTTATTTTGTATTCACAATAAATTGCACATTTTTATAGATGATGTATGTATGTATGTATGTATGTATGTATGTATGTATGTATGTATGTATGTATGTATGTATGTATGTATGTATGTATGTATGTATGTATGTATGTATGTATGTATGTATGTATGTATGTATGTATGTATGTATGTATGTATGTATGTATGTATGTATGTATGTATGTATGTATGTATGTATGTATGTATGTATGTATGTATGTATGTATGTATGTATGTATGTATGTATGTATGTATGTATGTATGTATGTATGTATGTATGTATGTATGTATGTATGTATGTATGTATGTATGTATGTATGTATGTATGTATGTATGTATGTATGTATGTATGTATGTATGTATGTATGTATGTATGTATGTATGTATGTATGTATGTATGTATGTATGTATGTATGTATGTATGTATGTATGTATGTATGTATGTATGTATGTATGTATGTATGTATGTATGTATGTATGTATGTATGTATGTATGTATGTATGTATGTATGTATGTATGTATGTATGTATGTATGTATGTATGTATGTATGTATGTATGTATGTATGTATGTATGTATGTATGTATGTATGTATGTATGTATGTATGTATGTATGTATGTATGTATGTATGTATGTATGTATGTATGTATGTATGTATGTATGTATGTATGTATGTATGTATGTATGTATGTATGTATGTATGTATGTATGTATGTATGTATGTATGTATGTATGTATGTATGTATGTATGTATGTATGTATGTATGTATGTATGTATGTATGTATGTATGTATGTATGTATGTATGTATGTATGTATGTATGTATGTATGTATGTATGTATGTATGTATGTATGTATGTATGTATGTATGTATGTATGTATGTATGTATGTATGTATGTATGTATGTATGTATGTATGTATGTATGTATGTATGTATGTATGTATGTATGTATGTATGTATGTATGTATGTATGTATGTATGTATGTATGTATGTATGTATGTATGTATGTATGTATTTTCTTTTAGCATTTTTTCTGTTGTTTTTGTATTATCTCTGGCCTATATGTATATATACATGTATATATGTATGTATGTATATATATGTATATGTATATGTATATGTACATGTACATGTATGTATGTATGTATGTATTTTTCTTATTGTTTCTGAAAGTTAGTGCTTCTTGTTGTAGGTCAGCGATATCCTTGGAAAGCATCCGGATCTCATGGAAGGCTTCAATGAATTTTTGGCCCATTGTGAAAATATAGGTGGGCTTGTACATGTTCCTATTGGTGGGATTCCATCTTCGTTATACATGTTCTATTAACATATGGCTGTATAGGCCTTCGTAGTTTCTAACTGTAAACCCCTGTGCAGATGGATTTCTCGAAGGTGTATTCAACAAAAGTACGTCTGTGGAGATTCCTTCCCAGTACTTATAGTTGAAATTGGTTAACTTCTTTTCTTGAGTAGAAAGTCTTTTTTTTGGCTACTCAAGAAGTTTTGGAATTTTAACTATGTGATTTTTGTCTAGTTCATTAAGTAGTGTGTCATACTAAAAGAATCCTTGTGCAATGAAGGGCATACAGCTAGGCCAATTAAGATAGAGGACAGAGACAGAGAAAGGGAGCGGGACATGGATGAGCAGAAGGATTCTGAAAGGGAGAGAAATAATGAAAGGGAAAGAGTTGACAAAGGTGCTCTTTACAATTCTAAGGAGGGTGCTTCACACAAGGCTACTTTCTTCTCAAACAAAGAAAAATATAATTTATGGAAACCAATTTCAGAGCTTGATCTCTCAAATTGTCAACGTTGTACCCCAAGTTACCGTCTTCTGCCGAAAAATGTAATCATCACCCATTGTTGTGTTTTTTGCACCTTATATTTCTCAATGTCTCCTGCTTTCATGTTTATGGTTTATCTCTTCTCTTGTCAGTATCCAATTCCTCCTGCTAGCCACAGGACTGAACTTGGAGTGTCAGTATTAAATGATGTATGGGTATCAGTGACTTCTGGAAGTGAGGATTACTCTTTCAAGCACATGCGCAAAAACCAATATGAAGAAAGTTTATTTAGATGTGAAGATGATAGGTACCGAGGTTTAAGTCCTCTCAAATTTATTATTCACCTATTTTGTACCATATATAGATATAAGATGAATTTTATCATTCATGAATCTGGAACTGGCTGCTTTTATTGTATATTTTTTTCTTTTGTTTTTCATGTCATCTCACTTACCATACTAGTTTGTGTCAGAAAAAAAAACTAGTACTTAGATGGCTATATTATCTCTCATTGGCCTCCTTTTCTCCATGAAATGTGTACAGATTTGAGCTGGATATGTTATTGGAATCGGTGAATGTCACAACCAAACGAGTAGAGGAATTGCTAGAAATGACACAAGATCCTGTCAAATCAGAAAATCTAATTCGCATTGGGGACCATCTTTCTTGTCAGTATGCATGATAATTTAATGGATAGCATATTTCTTTTCGTGTAATATGTTTCATTTCAGCTTTCCATCATATTGTTCTCATTTTTTTCTTTTCATTGCACTTTTTATTTGTCTTCTTTTTAAATTGTGTTTTCTTCTCAAATAGCTTTGAATTTGAGGTGCGGTGCATTGAACGGTTGTATGGAGACCATGGTCTTGATGTCATGGACGTACTTCACAAGAATGCTGGTCTTGCTTTGCCAGTCATATTAACCCGCCTGAAGCAAAAGCAAGAGGAATGGTCTAGGTGTCGTTCAGATTTCAATAAAGTTTGGGCAGAAATATATGCTAAGAATTATCATAAGTCACTCGATCATCGCTGTTTCTATTTCAAGCAACAGGATACAAAGAGCTTGAGCACAAAGGGTATGTAATCTGTTGTTGTTTACGATATTTTAGTGTTGTCCTAAAAACAACTTTTTAGTATCGTTGTGCATTTAAAACAGGGATTCTCATTGCTTCTAAACCACGTTAAGTTTTAAGTTGAAGTCCTAGTGTTCATTATGTTTCTGTAGGTCTGTGTAATGTGTTGCTAATGTTTTCTGAATAGCTTTGCTGGCTGAGATTAAAGAAATCAATGACAAGATGAAGGAGGAGGATGACATTCTTCTCGCTGTTGCTGCCAGAAATAGGCGGCCTATACTTCCCAACATGGAATTTGAGTATGTAGATGTAGATATCCATGAGGATTTGTATCAGATCATTAAATATTCATGTGGAGAAGTTTGCACATCTTTGGAACAAGTGGACAAAGTCATGAAGATATGGACCACCTTTTTGGAGCCCTTATTGTGTGTTCGATCTAGAAATCAAGGTGAAGAAGATGCTCAAGATGCAAAACCTAAAAACCGTGCTGTCAAAACCAGTATGGTAGGCGTGAGTGAAAACAATCGGAGTTCTGGTGTTGATTCTGCTGGTGCTACCAGGCAAAACAATGGTGATGAGAACATTTCACCCGAACAAGTAGCTCCATGCAGAACTAGGTTGGCCAGTGGAGACACAACAGTTACTGAAAATGGTTTTCATAACATAGATCGAACAACTCGCCATAGTGAAAATCTTGGTAACAAACCACTGCAAGGAAGAAGGCAGGGGAGTGCTCCAATGGCTGATGAAGTGTCTGGAATAAGCGGACAATATGTATCTGCAGAGCCTTTACAGGATAACATTTATGTTGCTGGTGGAGCTGAACAAAGTCAGAATAGAACAAACCTGGAGATCATATCAGGTTCAAGGATAACTTCATTGATATTTATATTTGTTCTCATTCTTATTGCAAAGTAACTTAACCTTTTTTGTTCTCTTTTTAAGGAGCTAATAGTGCCTCTCTAAGAACTGGTCATTTTGGAATGGAAACAGTAGTTGAACCTCGAGCTACCAATGAAATTTTACCATCTTCAGAGGTATAAATTTTGCATTTTTATGATTTCAAGTTTTTCTACTCTGGTATATGGCTATGGTTAATGCTTGGGCTTAACCCTTAGAGGCTTTTATGTTATTAAGGAGTTACACGTTTGGTGCTGTTCCATACCTATATTATATTGCACCAATATGGTGCTGACACATGGACACAATCTGTGCTTAACAAGGGCATATGACCATTATTCCTTTGGATGAACACTTTATCTGTGTCAGTTTCTAATCTTTGTTTCCTTGCATGAAATTCTTGCAGCAGTTGATATTGTCTGGCTAGATTCAATTTCTATAATCATCATGGCAATGAAAATTTTTTTTGGCAAATAAATGCTTGTGTGTTTGGCCTTACATATATGAATCCGGGTGCTGTTTGTCCTGGTAATAGTATGTTGTGTTCTACCTCAGAATCGACAGTCTCATTTTTAACTTGATATAGCTATATTGAAATGTGCTAGGATGGACAAACTGGAAGGCCCATTGTATCAGCAAATGGTGGTAGCACCACTGAAAACAACAAGGGTCACAGGCCTAATGAAGGTTCTTCTTCCCTTAACAACCTTAAGGTTGAAAGAGAAGAAGGTGAATTGTCACCTACTGGAGATTTTGGAGAGGATAATTTTGTGACTTTTGGAGATGCTGCTATAAATGTTGCTCCTAAAGGGAAGGACACTTCTGCCAGCAGACAGTTCCAAGTCAGACCTGGAGAAGTAGAGGCTTCTTGTGGTGAAGCTGCAGGGGAGAATGATGCTGATGCTGATGATGAGGGTGAGGAAAGTGCTCAACGGTCTACAGAGGTTAGTGAAAATGCATCGGAGGCTGGTGAGGATGTCTCAGGCAGCGAATCTGGTGATGGTGGGGAATGTTCTCGGGAAGAACACGAGGAGGAAGAGGATGATGCTGAGAATGATGATCAGGATGGTAAGGCTGAAAGTGAGGGTGAAGCTGAAGGAACGACTGATACTCATGATGCTGAAGGAGAAATTACCTCATTACCATTTTCAGAACGAATTCTACACACGGTTAAACCTCTTGCAAGGCATGTACCTGCCGCATTACATAATAAGGAAGATAAATATTCACGGATTTTTTACGGAAATGATTCATTTTATGTGCTGTTTCGTCTTCATCAGGTCAGGTTTTTTTTATTGGGATATTTTGTAGCTGATATTTCAGATAGTCGTTTATAGATCTTTTATCTGCCTTTCAGACTTTGTATGAAAGGATACTCTCAGCCAAGACGAACTCATCAGCTGCTGAAAAGAAATGGAGAAGTTCTAAAGATACAACCCCTCCTGACTTATATGCCAAGTATTAGACATTGACAACCGTGCCTCTCACACTTTGTATTATTTTTTGTGGATTACCATTCTTGAAAGTCTCTAATATATATGACTTTGCAGATTTATAAGTGCTCTATACCACCTACTTGATGGGTCTGCTGACAATACCAAGTTTGAAGATGATTGCCGTACGATCATTGGAACTCAATCCTATCTACTTTTTACGTTGGACAAGCTAATCTATAAAGTTGTTAAACAGGTAATATCTAGAGTATTACATGTTTGTTAATCAATGATACCCTCTCTTTCCTCAAGGGCCTACTTGTCTTTATATATTTTTCAGCTTCAAGCAATGGCTTCAGATGAGATAGACAATAAGCTTCTTCAACTCTCCTTGTATGAAAAATCAAGGCGATCGGGCGGATCTTCTGATTTAGTTTATCATGAGAACATTCGTGTGCTTCTTCATGATGAGAACATATACAGATTTGAATGTGTGAGTTTCTGGTCTCCTTTTTTCCCCAAGCGTTTAGGGAAATAAATTTCCACATGTTGCTTTATCCTTGTCCCTTGATGTGTACCACAATATTACTGTCAAAAACATTACTGCAAAAAACTAGTACTAGAAGCTACTGTTTATACTTTATAGTATTCGGCTTTTCTATCTTGTTTTAGCAGGCAAGAAAGGATATGTGATTACGAAAAAGTGAAATGCAGAAGTTCTGTTTCAAATATTTGATTATACGAAGTTTACTTACAAATTCTGAATATTTGAAATAGTTTATCAGTTCTCACATTTTTTTATATGCTTTTCTTCGTCAGTTTTCGCTGTCTTCAAATGTGACCCGACTATCCATTCAGCTTATGGAATATGGACACGAGAAGCCCGAAGCCACTGTTGTCTCTATGGATTCCAGCTTTTCAGCTTATCTTTACAGTGATTTTCTGTCAAGTATTCCAGACAAGAAAGGAGCAGAGGGTGTCTTTCTGAGAAGGTTAGCATGATATGGTCTTTTCATGTTTTTTCAAAGAACTCGTTTTGACTGCCTAACATTCTGCAGGAACAAACGCAAATATGGGGATGATGATGAATATGCTTCTACTTACAAGGCCATGAGTAGGTTCCAAGTTATCAATGGTTTGGAATGCAAGATATCTTGCAGTTCCTCAAAGGTACTTGATCAAAGCTTCTAATTAGAAGCTCTAGTCCTGATATCCAGGCCTGTTAATTTGTTTTAGTGTGGGAATATCTTATGGAACTTTTCTTGCTTTGCTTCCCAGGTGTCTTATGTGCTAGACACAGAAGATTTCCTGTTCCGAGGGAGAAAGAAAAGGATATATTCTTGTGGGGGGACCATTATTTGTGGCCAAGCTCAACCTTCACAAGCACATGATGCAAAAGTACAGCGGTTTCATGGATTCTTATCCAGCTTCCTATCCAGATCCTAAAGCACCTTGCCACAAGAAAAGTGGTAAGTTTTTTTCCTTGCAAAAACATTTATGTTTATTATTCTTTTCCTGTTCATTTGTTTGCGATGCTTGCTATTACTATTAATGTTTCAACAATGATCACCCTTATTGGAAATTTGGAATTATCTTTGCCAGAGTAGGAATTTCTATTAATTAAGAACTTCCTTTGGTCATTTGGGCTCCAACTTAAATCAGCAAGCATGGTATTTGGTAGGATGAGTTTGAACAAATATCAAGCTGCTTGTTATTTTTGTCTGTCTTGATTATTTCCCCATGAGCAAGCGATCACCACTTCTAATCTGGCATCAACTCTTTTGTGCAGTGGCTGTTTGTCGAGTCAAAAAATCCAACCCGGCAGCCCTCCCCTCAGCTGCGATACTGAAAATTCCGGCATTTGCTTTTTCGCCTCCTGCATCTTGCTGTCCTGGAAATAATAGCCAGGGAGAATTCTGGTACATACGGTGATCATTATAACTTCATTCTAGTGGCTTTACAATCACATATTTGTATATATGTATGACCCTGAACTTCCTTGCTCTTGCATGGATATTCCAAGTTTCTTTTCCCGGTGCCCTCGGCTCTCACATATTGATTGTCTACCAGAACACACTGTAACATTGAGATGTAACCTGCTTACTCCTGTAACAAGTGTAGGTATCAGCAGCCTGTACCTTGTATGTGATCGTTAGGAATATCTAGTGATTTGCATCTTGTTGAGGGAGTTGGGACGTCGGTCCTCTTGATGTAAACTTTTCTTGTGAATTGCCTTTGTTCCCAGCAGGAGTTGCAATGTGATTCTGGTCACCAAATTGTTGCTTTTGGTTTAAGTTTCAGCGGTTGAAATGTGATATATCAAAGCTGAAGGGTCTGAGCATTGTTTTTCTTTTTAGACTGACATTTACATCCTTAGGAGCGCCACGTCACAATTTTGTTCATCAGCACACCATGGATTAAACGCTAAAGCTTCGTTGTCATGGTGAAGTGCAATTGAAGTTTTAATATATAAATAATAAATGATAAATACGGAGAAAAGTTTATAGGATCAGATAAATGGTGATATCATCACCACTGAATTAATATTTGATGTATGAATTTAAAGGACAAGATTTTGAATCCTGCGATAGATGAATTAGATATGCCGTCAAATTAATATTTTAACATGTAAATGGATTTTTTTATTAAAAATAATAAATAAATCGGCATCAGAGAGGTCGAATTCTTATTCCGTCGGTGACCGGACCGGATCGGATCGGTCTGGTTGGATTGGATTGCATCCAACGGATCTTATTATCTTAGAACCGACGGTGGCGCCCGATAACCCTAAATCTAATTCGGACGTTAAAACCGTAGATTTAAATCCGATATGCGACCCAAATCGATTGGACCCGAAATTGGCCGAAAGAGCCGATAAATATGAACGTCCGTGGCCCCTATCCACCACCTGTCTCGACGTCTCTGACTCGATCCGACCTCCGCAGTGGCACCGGTCGTTCGATCGATCCCATCTTGTTTGACTCGTCCCCCCCCCCTCTCGATTCTTGATCGATCCCATCTTGTTTGACTCGTCCCCCCCCCCTCTCGATTCTTCGCTGTTCCCCTGTTTCTTCTCTGTCGAATCGTTCTTCGATCGATCCGGTATCCGCGCGGAGCGAAGAGGAAAAGAGAATTAACATTTTATTAGGGTTTGATCGGAAGATGGAGCCGATGGACATCGTCGGAAAGTCGAAAGAGGACGTCTCGCTCCCGAAATGTGAGTTCTTTGTCCCGATGATTGATCCCCCGAGCTTTTGTTCGATGCTGTTTGTTTCTTTCTCGATTTTGTATAGCTTTCGGGATAGGTATCGTCCGTCTAATTTAGGGTTTGTTACCTATCTTAATGTTCAATTGGATTTTATAATCTCGAGAAAAGAAGATGCATAAGCTAATCAGTAGAGTTTTTATCTTAATTTTTCCGAGGATAAAGCTTTCGCTGGAAGTTTGCCGCTTCCGAGATTCCAGCAAGATGATGGGTCCTCTTTTCGCCCGACATGTTTTCATGCAATGATACTAGGTCTTGGTTGTTTTACAAGAGGCTAAATCCTGGATCCGGGAAAAATTATGCAAAATAATTATGGGCTTGAACCTTGTTTCGTCATTGACTTAATTTGTTATTATCCTAGTGTTCAAATCTTTGGGTTAGGACTAAGGTAGCGAAGCACGAAATTAGCCATCTGGTATATCAGTCCCTCTGTAGCAAGACACTTGTGTTCTCATATCAAAGATGATTTACCATTTTTTTTCAATGTTATGTTCTTATAGTAATAACGTTCCCACCATTAGCATGTGGAAATAAAAGGCTCCAGTGTTTGATCTTTCCTTTCTTTAATGATAATTATTTTTTTGCCAAAATGGTGACAGTGGCTTCATACTAGAAAAAAGAGTGACAATACATGTGACTGGTATTATGGTTGAAGAGATGGTTACAAATTTGCGGTAAGATGAAATTCTTCACAAACCTCACTGGAGAGTCTTAGAAGAGGAACCAGTTGAAATCGTAGGTGTGGTCTTTTGGAGAAACATGATCCCCTATGATTGACATAGGTAGCTTTTTCATTCATATGTAGTAAGTAGCATACAACTTTAAGAAGCTCTCATATATGAGCGACCACTATCAATGGCTCTCTCTCATCTCTGCTCTGAAAGTGAAAACTTATGGTTAGCAGCTTCCTAGTTGCTTTGCAAATACAAGATTGTTGGCTAACTACGTGATAATTTTATTAAGTACTAGTATCTTATTCATATGCTCTCTTAATATGCTTTTTGTTCAATTTCCCATGTCTTGCTTGCCTTGAACCTTTTTTTCTTCCCTGAAATTCTGACACCTCGAAGTTCAAATTGGTTATTTTAAGCATTCCTCTGGTGTTCAGACTTGTTCTTTTAATCATCCTACAAAGGGATATAACCTCATTGATATAGATTTTGTAGTTTTGCTGAGAAATCTGGGGCCATGTTCATGATTATTTCTTATTCATACGTGAATCATTTAACTGGTTTCCTAAGTCTAATCATGATAGCCTCTAGCTTTGTCATGATCTAACTATCTTTTGTCCATTTTAGAAGTTAAGAAAATTTTACTAGGACTTGTCAGATTTGTGTTCATGTATTTTCATCGCAACACATGAATAACTTCACTGCCTTAGCAAAAGGAAACAGCAAGCAACTCAATAAGGATCAGTGATTTGACATTTGCTGACAAGAAGTTTATGCAAGTTATGGTTCAGAATAGCTTATATGGTTGATACATGAAATTATTGCTCTGTTTCCTTTTACTCTGGTTTTTGCCCTTATTGACCTGTAGTCTGGATAAATGAAGACACCTAAAAGGACATGAGTGTCACTAATTTTTAATATAATGCATGCCACCTGTTTTGGAAGAAAAGTGCTTATGTAAGATCTTAGGGAAAATATCTGACTTCAACAAACTAACAATTAGAGAAGGTTGTAAAATATAGCATTTTTGCTTCTTCTGTTAATGAATGAGCTCATCTTCCCAGGTCTGCGGTATCGTAATTAGCCTCTTTCATTGACTTTTTTGAATTGTATATACTAATCTCCTTTCAGATCCTATGGCTAAGAAAGACACCTTTTCTGTAAAATGAACTTCATCCTTGGATTTCAAGTTAATGTCCTGAACTCAGTGTTTTGGTTACTTTTCAGCGACAATGTTCAAGATTATTAAGGAGATGCTACCACCTGATGTTCGTGTAGCTAGAGATACTCAAGATCTTCTTGTCGAGTGTTGTGTAGGTAAGCAAAATTTATAGGCCACTCTCTGGATTTCTTTCATTTATTTCTACTGCAAGTTTTTGACCCTTGTTTGCTTTATGAACAACAATTGAAAATTATGTAGAGATTTAACAGGCAAATTTATAACCCTTCTCACTTTTTTTTTTCCTCTCAAGGAAGCAAATATCCCATTGGCGGATATCCTTTAAACTAACTCAGTGCCCATGATGCATGTCGAATAACTTCAACTTTTTGTTTGGAAGATAAAGAAAAGCATACCTTTGGAAACAAAAAGCAGTATGATGTGATGTCAGTATTCAATTCCGGCCACCTATTTCGTATTTTTCTTGCTACTGAGCCATTGATAACATGTTACATTTATAATTAGACAAAGTACATGAACAAGGGAGCAAAAATCACTTTATGCAACCTGCAGTTGGACATCCAGTCTATCTTACAAGTAAGAAAGCAAACAAGAGAAGTTAAGTTACTTGAAGAGGATATAACTTTAAAAGAAGTGGTATTCTCCTAGTTCTGTCTTTTCTTGTTTTAATTTGTTTCTGCTCTTCTCTTTTACCATATTTTAGTTGCATTTGACACCTAATGCCATAAGTATTATGATCTTTCTATAAACAAGATTTATATCAGTACAAGTGCCTTCTAGTGTGCTGGTCAAATTTATCTGTTGTCCCTCTTGTATTGTCTTGGTTCTACTGATTAAGTTTTTGAGTATTTATCATTATCGGCAGAATTTATCAACCTTGTATCTTCGGAGTCCAATGAAGTATGTAATCGGGAGGACAAAAAGACAATTGCACCAGAGCATGTGCTCAAGGCTTTGGAGGTTGTTGATTGTTCTACACTTTCTCCTATATATGCTCCATATATTTTTCTTTCTTTCTTCTGTTTGAATTATTGCCACTTCTTATTTATAAAGAGTTATTCTAATGTTGTCTTGGCTTTATTCTTTACAAGGATGATAAGAATTTTAGTATGGAAGATTTTGATTTAAATGTTGTATGACTATCTTTGTTGACTTGTCATGGATGATTCTAGGTGCTAGAGTTTTAATCCTTTCTTAAGTTTTGTTCTTTTCTGATTTCAGCAGCACTTTTCTTTTTATAGACACAACAATGTTGTTGAATATTCTTGACATGATGTCCAATTTTACATATGTTTTTTTCTGAAAAAATGTTCGTTTAGAATAAAAATTTTGAAGCACACAATTTTTACGGTACTTGGAAAGTAAGAGTTAACTGCAGAACAAGTAGCTCATGTTGGCCGCGAGAAAAATATGATATACGGGCAGAAAGATGCATGTGTTGGGGTGCATCTATATTGTTGATAGGAGGGAAGGGTAAGTTGAGTAGCTTGGAAAAGATTGAAATCACTTGCAACTCTTACACAGTATTATAACAGGGTACTTGGGTGCTCACCTAGGTGCCTGGGAGAGGCAAGGCGAGGTGAGGCCCGAGCCCCTCAAAAATCTTCGGATGGGGTGAATTTAACCTAGGGCGGGTTAGGCGAGCGCCTGGGTTGGCCCAGTCACATCGAGTGATATCGAGTCCAATCCAGCCTGAGTCAAATGATTTAGTCAATCGATCAAATTCCTCCCCCCTACCTACATTTGTGTCCACTCAGTGTCCTGGCTTTGCAGAGACATTATTTCATGAACAGAAGAATTTGATGGTCTATACATAAAATACTCAGTCTACATGTTCTTGGTCGCTCTCTCATGGGCAAATGTGGGACCAAACTCTACCTGGAGAAACAACCAAGTTCCTTATTGGTTAATGTCTTGATAAATGGTCCCGTGTGTTGGCCGTGGATTTATTGCATGCTGTGTATCTAGAATTATAAAGAATTGAGAATATGAATATATGAAGAAACGGATGGCTCCTTTGGAGACAAAAAAAACTTCTTCCTTCTTTTGATTCACCAATTTAATCCTTTTCTTTTTCATTTTAATCTCCTTGAGCTTGCATACGGAATTGTTGGTATAATTTTTCAAGAAACTAAGCATTAAAGTAACCACAGTGCAGATTACCCTTTGTTAAAACATATCACTGTATAATGAGCAACAAAGTTGGAACTTTTGTTTTTAGTATTATGAGATGCATCCTTAACAGAAACTATTTCATGTCTGGTGAGGCGGATATGTATCCTAGCACTCTATTTTATCCTTAACAGAAAGTATGTACCAGGTTCTTGGCTTTGGTGAGTACATTGAGGAAGTTTATGCTGCATACGAACAGCACAAGCTTGAGACCCTGGTAGGTTCGTGGTTAATTTTCTGTGCATTATTTGTTTTGAGTTTCTTGAGGAACATATATATATATATATATACATATATATATTTGCATATATCTGTCTTCTATCTATACTGAGCAGGATTCACCTAAAGGTGGTAAATTTGGCGGTATAGAGATGACAGAAGAAGAAGCGTTGGCGGAACAGCAGAGGATGTTTGCAGAAGCCCGTGCGAGAATGAACAATGGAGTGAGCATGCAAAAGCAGCCGGACTCCGATCACAACCTGGAGAGCCAATGATGGAGCCCCGGGCATTTGCGATCGGGAAAGCAGCCTCCAAGTGTTGCACAATGGGCTCATTGGGTGACTGCACGTTTGTATATCTAGCTATCAACTCTGACAGTATTGCCTGATTATTTAGCAGTACAGTTTTAAGTAGAACAGAGTACTGGTGTTTCCTTGAGCTTGATTTCTTGTGTCCTTCACTCCCCCCAAGCGTGTAGTTTCCCGATTGATATTTGCCAACCACAGTGCCAAGTTTTAGCATTGGCCGAACTCCTCTGTCGACATGCATTAAATATTCTTGCCAACCATCCTGCATAAGGTTTGTTGGGCATCTTCAAACCATTCCTTACCGCAACACTCCTCGAGAAGTCCCAAGTCTACCCTCAAAGGTATAGGTATCACTGCATGAGCCCACATTCGGTTTGCTTCGAGTATTCTCTCTTGATGATGGACTAAACGGAAGATGGGAAATGCAGTGAGAACTGGCGATGACTGACGTTTTGTTCTTTCAATCTATATCACACGGGTTAATTACTCTACTGCTATTAAGAAGATTTTTTGGGAGTTGTTTGTAGGACGGACACAAAGCGCCATCCGAGATGTTTCCTTCCCTATCCAGCAAAATAGAAGGCGGTCTATCTATGGATGCATGATTAAGAGCGTCTCCAACAACATGACCAAAAGAAGCGCGACCACCGACTCTTGAACACCAACTCCCCACCAAGCACTAATTGAAGAAGCCGGTAAGCCAAACGAGGTCGACATGCTCCAACTCTGACCGGGGTTCCCATCATATGCAGCCTTGTCTTCTGGATTAGACGTCTGCTGCGCTTGTTTGCATTGTTCTACGCCTGTCGGCTTGCCCACTGAACCATGGCAGAGGTATGGGTTGTCCCAAAAAGCGGATCTCCTCCCCATTCTTCGGTAGAACTCGTCGGAGAACCTGAGCTCCCCTGTCAAATTGTTGCCATTGAGATAGAGCGCAGTCAGAGAAGGCAAAGTCGCAAGCTTGGGGGAAACGCTGCCGGAGAGCCGGTTGTTATCCAACGCAAGGAACCTTAATCTCTTCAACCCCGCGATCGATTCTGGAATTGCTCCACTTAAGTTGGCACGAGAAAGGTCCAGGGTGGTGAGGTTGGCGAGGTTCTCCCACTGGACTTCCGATAGACTCCCACCCAATGGGTTGTCGGAGAGGAGCAAGTCTTGGAGCGAGACCATGCGGTGCAGAGTATGAGCCTGAGCCAGAACACCAGATAGCTCGTTGTCTCTGAGGTCGAGCAGAGTAAGACTCCTGAGGCTTCCGAGCTCCGGTGGGATACTCCCATGTAGGAGGTTGTGACTCAGGTCTAGCCTTAAGAGCGAAGCGAGATGGCCGAGCGAGGAAGGAAGAGAACCGGTTAGAGAATTCCTGCCGAGGTCTAAGATCAACAGCTCGGCCATGTTGCTCCCAAGAGAAGCCGGAATGTAACCGCAGAATCGATTCCCGGCGAGCGCTAGCCTTTTGAGCTGGGCCAGATTGCCGAGTTCCCGTGGCAACTCGCCAGACAATGAGTTGTCGACGACCACCAGCGACTGCAGTCTTGTGAGCTGAGCGAGGTCGGCCGGGACTTCTCCGACGAGGCCTTGATTCGATCGAAACTCCAGAGTCTCCAAGCTTCCAGCTAGCTTCTCCCAGTGGCGCGAAGGGATGGTGGTCTGGCGATGCGAAGAGAAGCAACCCAAGAAGGAAAGCCTCCTGAGATGCTTCAACTCGAAAAGCAGTGGACTAAACACTGCATCCTCTGCGCATTCGAGTGAGCCGTCGAGGAGATGACCGATGCTTAGGCCGGTGACGTACCACATCCCGTCAAACAGATCGCATGACACTCCCTGTAGTTAGCGTTCATGGCGAGAGCACAACTTCTATCAGAATCCATGATCGGATTATTAATGTCAATTATCAAACTAACAACGATAAACGAAAAGAATCAACCTACAAACCAGAAATCAAATTCCGAGCTAAGGAGAGTTCAGTGATGCCTTCACATGACGACTGAAGACCGGAATCAAACGATTCAACTCTCGTAAGAAAACATGACTCGATTGTGTATAGGTTATCAACTATACCCAGAATCGTCACATTATGCAGCAGCGAGAGAGACTAAGGTTTCGTAGGATATCTCTGGTCAACAAAGTTGTCACAATATACATTATAGTTCCTGGAAATTCTATATCGTGATTCAAATATAAAATTACTAGCTGACGATTGCAAAGATGGAGGAACATGAACAACTAAAGAAGAGAACTTGTCATCGAATTTTACATTTACCACTCTGGCAATGCTTAGATTTAAATGCTGCTCATCGAAAGATACAGAAAAGAAGGAGTTGGTTCTATGGAAAGACAACGAGTTTGAACAGAGGAAATAAGACATGGCAATTGTCTACCAAGCGCAAGTACCTGGATTTGAGTCCATCCGCAAGGGTCGGGATAGAGTTGTGAACCGTTCCACCCTTTACCAACAACGTCTTGAATGACTAAATACAAAGCTTCTTGCTCTGTCCTCTGCATGGGAGCTATGGACACTTCTCCTTCGGATGATACATGGAAGAAGATAAGGAGGAGCGAGAGTGGCAGAAGAGCCCAACTACAAGTGCTTCTTCTCATTTCGTAATAACAAAACGAGAGGATTAGGTGATAGGGGAGTGCAAGGCGAGGAGGACCTGTGTCGGTCAACTGAGAAGGAGAAGAAGCATGAAGAGAAAGCAGAGGAGTTTAACATTAATCATAGAAGCGAAGCCAAGAGTAGATCCATGGAGGAACATCGACGGGGTTGGAGCAGGAGACACCAACAAGAAAGTGAGACTATTATTGATCAAGGCGACACAGTGTACGACAGTCGAGAAGAGGCACAGCCTCCCTCGTGGGTGAAGCCCAAGAATCTCACACTAGCAGAAGCAAGAAGGAAAATATCGAAGAATGATCGCAGGAACAGGAAACCTGCAACTCCTCAGGACCATCAAAAACCAAAAATAGTGAGAGGTGAGTGCAAAAGGAAGAAGAGACTATGTTGGAGCGTTCTCCAAGAACTAGTGCAGGAGGCAAAAGCCAACAGGGAGAGAGTTGGGTCTCAAAACAGAAAGAACAGAAACAAAGAACACGGAGAGAAGTGAAGGGTTGATGTGTAGAAATGACTACGGATGAAGAGTCGATGTAGAAATGACAGCAGACCAGACTGAAAGCAAGGGGAAAGAACCGTGAAAGACGTACTCTCGGTGAATCGGAGGTGATTAGGATGCTATCGGGGACCGTCGTCTCACATGCATGTGATAGCAGAAACAGCGAGCAGAGATGGGTTGGTTTCATCTTGTGGAGGACCATTTGTCACACAAGTCTACTCCCTCTTTGCCCCCATTGGCCAAAAGATGATGGTTTATATCTCGAGTAGAGTCTGAGATATGGCATCCTCTGTTACCTAAACGGTGAACCTTAATTGACCTCAGAAGATGATATTGCAATTAGCACTGCCATTACATCGCCCGCTTTCTCTTTGTTCTGAGACAAGAAAAAAGTAACCCCAGTGTTTTGGACTCATGCAAGCATGATAATTATTGGTGTGTTTCTTCCAGTTAATAACAAGCATACCTGATTCACGCATCGTATGATTTGAGGTTGTTTGCTCGCTCGCCATTAAAATCCTCGGGATGCTTCCTGGTTGGACAAAACATAGTGATATGGACCATCGGTGAACTTTTGCTTTACCCTCTTCCTTCTGTAAGAGTCATTCAAAAAAGCTACGAGTAAGCTTTGCAAGAGTCAAACAGTTTACCACAGAATAAATAAACAAGATTAAAGCTCCCCAGCATTGCATATTTACAAGTTGGGAGAAGAGACTTCCCAACCAAATAGTGTGAGATAGATAAGATACTTCAGCCAGCAATGCACATTTAAGCTAACAGAGTAGTAATATCAACCCAAAATGTCATTTTGACAATTCTAATTTGTGACTCGTATGATAGCTATTAGAAAATACTGGGAAGACAAAGCCCTCAGCATCATTAAACAAGAGCTACGATGATGAACTTCCACAACAACAAGAAAGAAGAGCTCATATCTACCTGCATCGGCTGCGCGGAAGCAGCAGAGGAACCACATGGTCGTATGATGCGCGAGACAGAGCTTACCATCGGATCGCATCGCATCTGTTGCTCTGGACCACCCTCTTTGCCCTTGAATAAATAAAGAAGGCCGAGTCCCTTTCCGTCCCGGCTTTATATTTGGCAGGTTGCTTCCAGTTCCCAAGCTGTGTGGTTCTTTGTCTTTGTATGGATGTACGCGAGCAGTGAGTGGGCTTTGCATTTACTCCTGTGATTGGTTGGGCGTGGTGCCGAGCATTTAGACTCCTCTTTGCAGTACCGGAAGCAGAAATTACATGACAAATGTAGTCGGTCGATCCTCGCGAAACCCTATCCACCGCTGCAATTAAAATCGCATGCACTGTGAGGCGCTGCTTCAACATTTGACGCCTGCACTTTGATCGCCCGTACCATGATGCAGAAGAGAAATGAGCATGTCTGCTTACTCTAAGATAAATCGTATGAAAATGTACTCGCGGAAGCAGAGAAACCGAGCCGGAGACCGTCATCTGGTTTGGTAATTTACCGGTGCTACATTCTCAGAGAACAACGTGATCATCAAGATCCGGAGGCAAAGAGGGGTGGGTGGCAGTAGCACCTCCTCCATCACGCTCTTCCGGTTCCAGATGACGACCACTCCGCTGCAACTCCCGTCGTCGAACCGCCGCGAGACGATGACAACAAGAATCCGCGAGTTCCCTTCACCGAGATGGGAAATTGGATCGAAAAGAAGCTAGAGAAGAGAGGCAACCCTAGAATTAGAATTGGAGGAGACGAAGAAAACGAAGTCGAGTGCTTGCGAGTAATTTATAGATTATCCCTTGTGCTTCCTAATCGTTGTTTCGGTAATTAAAAGATTATTATTGAGATCACGTTTGTTCCATAATGAAAAGAAATTGAAACAAATAATCTCATTATTTGTTTTAATGTAATTAGCTACAGTGATAAAAAAAAAAAACACAGCTGTGTAAAAATGATAATTAAAAAGATAATTTTAATATTTTTTTTTATTGAACCGTTGGTAAGTGTTGTGTCGATATGAAAAGAGATTGGACGATCGAAAATAACCTTCGTGGAATAAGTAATAGTGAGACCAATAAAGACAAAGGCTCCCATGAAGAGGGGGAGGCCTAGTTGCACTGTTACATGGTTTGCTTGGCTATTGGCGTAGCGAGAGGGACCATCGCTAGTATGCTCAATGTCGATGTACCAATATTCAAAGGCCAATGTTGAAAAATACAATGACTCTAAGCCTCCCCCTCTTCATGAGAGCCGTCGCTTACATTTCAACTCACTTGAGAAACCATAATGTGCCAATCACATGACCACGTTCACACGATGCATCGTTGCACATGAGAGCGTTTAACATCATGGTCCTTATCATGATCGCGCCATCACTTACAACACACTAGCATCGCTCGTTGCTTGTCTCAGGGGATTGGAGAAAGAAGGACTAAAAAGAGGGCGAGGGAAAAAGAGCTTAAGAGGAGGATAAAGAAAAGAGAATGAGTATTATCTGTTTTCTTCCCTCTTTTTGGTTATGTGAGAATTGACTCAAAATTGAGTCTGACTTGGGCTCAATCAATTGAACCAATTCCTCACTGAGCCGGTCCAACTTGCACGAGAAATCGTCACATACCTCTCATTATTATTACATTTCTCATCATCAGCCTTTGAGCGACGATGATGTTGAGCTTTTAGATGATCACGTTCGATTGGCGGAGGCTCCCACGAAGACGGGGAGGCCCAGAGCTACTATTTTCCTCACTATTGACCTTTCGAAGGTTCCTCAATGTGATAGCTTTAGGCATCACTTTTTTCCACGGAGATGATATTTGGTCGTTTAATCTCATCTAGTTCTTTTCTATGACCGATGACACACTCACCAAACTACTCGGAAATGAAAGGGATGTTGATAATATCTTTTTACCCATCACTTTCATATCGATCTAACACATAGTTTCACATATTGTATTTTTCGTTAATGCAGCTGATCGAATTAGGGCAACTCTACTCCCTTATTACGAACATGATTACAGACAAAAAATTTCAAATTCAATTATCATTAATAATATAAAAATGTGAAGAAAAAAATCACATATAAGTGTTTTTTTTTCAAATAATAGTAAAGTAATCAAGTACTATTAATCTAAGATTAAATAAAATAAAAAATTATATTAATTTTTAAAAAATATATTTATAAAATTTTAGACTACTCTTAGATTTGAGCTTTATAGGCATAGTATCTCTAAAATTTATAGGTATAGAATAATAATAAGTTAAGAAATTATTTATCTCTAAAATTGTATCTAATCAATTTATTATAAAAATAAAAATCTTAAATTTTTTTTCTCTTTCAAAAATAGTACTTTAAATATTTAGCCGATGAGTACATCACCACCGCTAAACTCATATGCTTATGTCCAATATAATATCTAAACTCATTTGCTGATAAAACATTTTTGTTACATGAGGTTGAGACAATTAAATGGATGACCAAACAAGGGCATCGATAAAAGGCATTTGAATTGACTTGTACGACATTTCACCCCCAACGCCTAAACCGGTAGGTAGTCAAACGAAGGATTCATAGAGCTACTCCTTTTCGTTTCATAAAGGTTTCTTATTATTATTATTATCATCATCATCATCATTATTATTATTATTATTATTATTATTATTATTATTATTATTATTTGCCTAGTCAAATGTTTGGCAAAAGACGTGACTTCTCTTTTGTTCATGTAAAAATACCGAATCCAACGGTATGACATGACATAAAATAAAAACTTATTTCATATTATATTGAGAAAAGTTCAAAAAATAAAAACGTAATAAAAAATATATATTAAGATGTCCATCATATCATATTAGTCTAAATAGTTCGTTTAAGTAATGATTGGTATGAATCTTATTGTGAAGTTGAAAAACAATCGATAACTTTCGATGATTCAAAAGAAAGAATGTTAAGATACTCACTGTCTTCTTTGTTGAATCCTATCATTTGATAGTAGTATGCTTAATGTATGCTTTTGTATATTTTTTATAGATCTTTAATAAATGAATGTATTCTACGTTCTCATACGATTACTTCTCACAATGATAATCTAATATACTTGAAATATATGAATGATCAAACACATTAACATCCAATCACATTGACGTCCGATTTGGTGCACCACGATCATCCATATTATTTATCATTCCATAATTTTTTGATTTCCTTTAATATATTTTATTCAAGTAACGACTATTTAATCTTGTGTGTTAGAGGCCTCACTACAAATGGGGACTTCTAATCTATGCCAAGATTAAGATTTTTCTTATACAAAAGTATATACCATATTTTATCAAATAATATCAATATAGATGTTCAAGAGATCTTATATAGAACTTCGAATTCATATCTCCTTGTTCGATGCCAACACATTAATATTCGGTAATCAAACCTAACATTAACCTAATTAATTCTTGAATTTGATAATCTTTTGTAACAAGTCATTAGATTTCAATCTCCTCTTCCATCCCTGTTACTTAGTGTTGTCGTTGACATAAATGATTATTGTTTGACTAATGTGCTTGAGGAGTCTATCTATCACAAAAAAATTTCTCTCTCCAAAGTGATAATTCATTTGACATAAGTATTGATCTTGTAGGTGATCAATTTATTCTTAAAGATATGAATTATCAAGTTATTTTGGAGGAAGACTTCCCCTATCTTTCCTCGTTAACACTCATGATGGCCGAGACCTATATCTTGTTGAAAAGACTTAAAAAAACGTATGCTACGATCTACGACATCTCGGAGCCTACTCCAATTCCCTCAACTCATCAATAATATTAACTCTATCGAAACGAAACATCAATGAGTACGATAAGAACATAGTCGACTTATATTTATTTTAAGAAATAATATATTGTTTAAAAAAGAAAAAAATATCAACCTTCAAGAACATCAAAAAGTCTCCCAAAAAATAAAAAAAATTATTGTTTATCCTTATTTGCATGTTCAAATCTCAAAATATTAATCTTCCTATTAAAAAAAATAATTATTACAAATATTATACCGACACCATGGAATATGCGTAGATCTATTACAAATTACAACAGCCTCACGAAAATATAAATATAATTTTGACGATGACCGTTGTGGAGACGGTTGGCGAGTTACGTGGCGTGGGGTCGAGGCTCGATGGACATTGCTACCCTGATGCAGCCGTGCTGCTTTAGGATTAGTGCAGGATCATCACATTAACTCCGTAAACGAGAAGTGACCACTCGTCTGTTATCGCAGAAGAACCCAACGGCAAGTCGAAGCACTCGATAGCTTTTATTGCGGCGGGAAGGGAAGCGAGCCCCAACTTTTGGGTCACGTTGACGGCCGTGACCAAACCAAGCCAAACCAAACCAAACCACTAGTTAGGAACCCTAATCGATGACCACCATCCGGAAGGGACGAGGGATCGCGTTTCCCTCCCAGCCTCATCCGATGCCAACTTTCGTTCCGAGTAGGGATCTAAGACACGAAGTTGGGAAACTCTCCACCCTGCAAAGTGGAAGAAAGCGGAAAGGAGGAGGTTTCCTTTGGGCTGTGTGTCGTCGGAGCCCCCCGAGATCCCGACCCAGTCTTTCTTTGGTTATCTATCTAACTCTCTGATCCCTCCTCCTGGGAGGCGCCGGCGATGGCGGCGGAGACATCCAGATCGGGGCCGTCGGCGGACTCCTACATCGGGAGCTTGATAAGCTTGACCTCCAAGAGCGAGATTAGATACGAGGGCATCCTCTACAGCATCAATACCGAGGAATCCAACATAGGCTTGAGCAACGGTAGATCCCTCCTCCCTCCTCCCTCCTCCCTTTTGTTTCTTTCACCTCTTTCTTCTTGCCTCCTCTTAGCCATTCCTCGTGAGGATTTGGTCCCCCCCGTCCGCCCCCCCCCCCCCCCCCCCCCCCCCCCCGAAAAAAAAAATTCTCTTTTTCTTTTGTCGAATTTTCTGGTTGCTAGGGTTTGGTCGTTGAAGGGCCTTTCGTTGATTAGGGTTAGGCTTGTCTGAGGCTCGTAGAGGAGTTCCGTTCATAATCATTATTATTGTTTATATCGTTCTCGTTTGATTTTAGGCCTTCTTATATATATATATATATATATATATATATATATATATATATATATATATATATATATATATATATATATATATATATATAATGTGATCATTGCGTAGTCTTCCTGTACCATGATAAGCTGCAGTCTGTTCAAATATATATATATATATATATATATCCCTTTCTAAATCTCCTAGTTTTGATATGAAAATGTGATCATTGCGTAGTCTTCCTGTACCATGATAAGCTGCAGTCTGTTCAAATTTGACCATTATGTACACGGAGTGATCTATTTTGCTTTTTGTTTACGGAACTTCTCGTTTTTTACGTCTACTATATATCAAATTAGGGTAATCTGAAGGGTAGTTAACGGTTTGCTGCTCTGGTTTAGAATCTTCAGGTTCCTGTGTTTCTTTGTCGGGAGCATCTCATTTACTGGTAGCAAGAAAGAGGATTGTAGTGCTCAAACTATGATGCAGCGACCAATTAGCAGTACCTGAATACTATTCATAATGTTTATTAGTTACAGTTTCATGCTCAAGTTTTTGTTATGTCATGGTATGTGATGTTTACGCCAAACAAAATTAGTGCATCATCTAAGTGACTTTCCAAATGAAATTGTCCAGCTTCAGTTCATTGTGCTTTTCTTCTTTTCTCTTGGTTAACATTGTGAAGCATTAGAGCCTTGTAAGACATTGTCACTGTTTCAGGAGCACGGTGAGCATTTGGCCCTGCATCCTCCTATTTCTGTTCACTCTCTTGATAGCAGGCAGTGAATTTGAATGCTTCCAAATTTGCTTCTTTTTCTTAATCTTATTTTCTAATTCTTGGAAGCTTCAATTAGACATCTGATGCACTGTTATTCCTTTTACAATGCTTTGTCATCTGGACCGGAATGTTCTTGTCACATCACTGTACAAACTAGAGATCAGTGATAGAAAACAGTTTTTGTGAGTGCATGTGCATGCACACACACTGTCATGTACAAATTCTCATGAAAAATAGAAATAGTTGGTGATTCTTTATTGACATCGATACAATGTGACTCATAACATTTCAAAATTACTATGACTCTCACATCGTTACCTTTGGCCATGAGCCTCATGTACATATGCATGCAACCTGCCTCGTAGACTCGATATTAAAACCCTATGATCATGTATCTAAGATATATACACCCATATCATTAGTATATCCATCTGATCCTATATGTCCCTGTAATTGGGATGTCATGATCTCTCTCCCAAAGTCTTGATGTCCTTGCCAAGGCCCAACATATTGTCAAGTTTCATTTTCTATTGGTGACACATGAGGCCCATGATCTAGTGATGACTCCATGCATATGCTTGCACCATCCACAGGCAATCTTTCTTATTTAGACCCACTCATTGCACGTGTGGTACTGGGTGCACTTTGATATCAATTGCTTTTACCCACCCTAATAGTTCTACTGATTCAATAGTGCTACCTTTGATTTTCTTGATGAAGGTTGCATTCCTTCAAAGAATACTAATCGAAACATGATTTTATCTATTATTAAGCCCATCAACCTGAAAATTAGACCTTGTCTTGACAGAGTTATAGCAGAAGTCACATAGTAAGCTAAAATTATTTTGTATCTTTCTCTTTTAAGTAGGTTTAATTGGAGTATTCTGTTTCATTGTGATATGTACCTACTAAAACTGTTATTTGATGTTCAACTACAAGTAATGAGTAATGTTTGATACTGGCTTTCTTATTTATTGAGATTAGGGGTGGCAGCAAATGACATTTGCATTGAAAAATGAGTTGATAAAAAACATTTAGCAGCTTTGATATGCAACACTGAGGTTGTCATTTTAGTTATGTCATGGCTGAATAACTTACTAGCTCAATAATTAATGGGATTGGGATTTGCCTCGAGGCTTTTCTTGGCTACACCTACTAGGGATCCTGGTGATCCTATGAAATGTCTCCTTTGGGATGAGTAAATGGGACTAATCAGATCTTAATCAGGATATTACATGTTCAGTTTGGCGAAGAGGTAATTTGACAATGGTGTACTGTTTTCCATTATAGGAATGCTCATAGTTTTGCTCCTTTCTTGTGGAATTTCAGGAAATGAAGTTGTTATTCCTTCATACTCTTTTCCTAGACATTTCTCTTCAGTGTTAGTATTAGTTACCTTAATTATTTCTCTTTTAAATGATTTCAGTACGCTCATTTGGAACTGAAGGTCGGAAGAAGGATGGACCACAAATTCCTGCTGGTGAAAAAATTTACGAATACATACTCTTCCGAGGAAGTGACATCAAGGTACATGAGTAACCAAATTCCATATGTCTTTTCTCTCCTGTAGGCTAAGTAAGCTAAATGAATTCCGAAGTCAAAAGACTAACAACCACCTTGTCTTGAAGAGCATTTAGGAACACTGTAATTTGAACTAAAAAGACTAGCATATTGGTCTTTTCTTTTTCTTTTTTTTCAGTTTTTGTGTTTTATGGTTCATCAATGTCATGCAGCTTTCGTCCTCTATAGATTTGGTATTATTTTATTATTACAGCCCTTTTGTTTGCCCCTTAGCATCGTGCTGATCATGACTGTTATGTATGCCTCTAAGTGTGTCTTGTATTACTAAGAACTTACTGAGAATTCTGACCCAAACCGCATCTGTACCACAATATTGTTGTCAACTACAAAGAATTAGGTACACATACAGAATAGTATGCTTCACAATAATTGCAGGTAAAATATCAGAATTGTAATTTTGTCTAGCCTGTCTAATTTAATTATTTCATGTTTTCACTTCAGATTTTTAAATGAATGTGTATAGATCCCCCTCCTCCAAATTATGCTGATTCATGTTTTACAAGTGTTCTTTTGGTTGCTATAGAGTCTATTAGAATATAAATGGGTTTTTATATTTTCTTACGAGGACCAAGTAGCTTAATAATGAAATCATGTGATTCATTGGGAATCATATGACTGGTTCTTCTATTTACCTGTATAATCATGTCTCCATATTAACATCTAATTACTAACTATGATGATTTTTGGAACCCTAGCCTCTTAAGGTGGAAGTTGTTGCATGAGGCTAAATTTCCATGAGGTAGTTGAAGAGGCATAATCTCAAATGTTTTATGGAATGGATGGATAAAATTATTAATAAGGTCTAAAATGTGAGTATGACTATCAATACTATAAATATATGGTGGCATAATGAATTCCCAACATTAACAGGATAGCTTTTTTTTTTTTTCAGTTCGTGCTAACATTTGGATTGACACTTCTAGGATGTACAAAAGACCTTAGCATTCAATGATCTTTTTACTAAGCAGACATTTGTTGGTATCTTTAAGGAAATTGTTTGATAATGATTTGGTTTCTGTGAATTCAACTTTCGTTCAAACTGCGTACTTGGGGATTTATAGAATGTTCATCTTTTCAAAGACATGAGAACTCAATATAAGCCTATGTGGTGGAAAGAGAATGTAAATATCAGAATGATGGGAGAAAGTTTCTTGTATCAGATTGAATTACAAGACTCTACTGGGAAACAAATTGAAATTTGTGTGAAGCTTGGATTTGCGGGTGTTTCAAGGGAAAATACTATTTGTAAGTTTGTGTCTGTTTATGTACAGATTATATGTTATTATGATCAAATAAATGTAGTTAGCATGTGATTTTGAGCTGGTGCTTGAATTACATGTTATTTGAATTGTTGGGTATGAAAATAAGGACGAAGTCTTAGTTCTTATGGAACAACTGTTGGAGAACATTGGAACTCAGATATGGAGTTGATATGATTCTCAAAGGCATCAGAGAAAGTAGTGATCTAGTATCAGAGTGGAACTTGAGGATGTGATAGTTTTCAGTAGTATGACACTGATGATGGAGATGCATACAGGTAATCAGAGTCATACTACTTAGTGGTACGAGGAGATCAGAGTCACACATGTGCTTAGGGGATCTATGGATGTGGTAGTTAGAAGAGGTGACACATTTGATATTAGTGGTGCGAGGAAAGGCAGAGGAAGACCTATGAATTCCTTATTAGAAACTATAAATAAAGATTTTAGTATTTTAAGCTTAACTGAGCATATGACTTTTACAGATCTCATTGGCAACAAAAGATACATGTAGCCGACCCCAAATAAGTGGAGCTTACGGTTTGTTTGTTGTTGTTGTTGTCAATAGAGATGTATATTATCTTGGTTCTTTTGATATATGATTTCTTTTTCTAGTGGTGTATCATTGAAAACTTGAGGCCTGATCAAAGGAAAATAACACAGATGATCAGCTCATCATTTATTTCAATGCATTGCTCGATCTCATAGTTTGGTTTGAGTGGCGATTTACCAGGTGTTACATAATCTATAGTTTTTGTTCTCTTGGTGGTTGATTTCTATATGTTTAATTTAAATTGAATTCTAGGATTTGTGCATTCTTTTCCACTGTTGTCAGTGTTTATATGACCGCTCTCTTTATCAAATCATCGATATTGGAAATATTCTGTTTAGTGGACTACTCTTGCTTGATTTTTACCAATTTTATTGCTTTGTCCACCATTCTTGATTATTGGATATGAGAAACGCATGTAAAACACATAATGTACCATGCTACTGTTTGTCCAGTGTACTTGAACTAATTTGGCTGTTATAAGTTCTCACAGCTTGAAAGATCTTTTTTGTTCTAGCTTATGTTTCCTAAATGGTTCATTTCTTGAGATTAATATTGTCATTTGTTGTTGCTGCAGGACTTGCAAGTGAAATCCTCTCTGCCAGCACAGTCAACACCCATAAACAATGATCCTGCTATAATTCAGGTATAAAAATGACCTTGGATATTGGGTAGTCATCTAACTCCTTGCTTATGAATATCTCGAAATGTTTGACAGTCACATTATGCTGGTCTGACATCTACGTCTACAAGCGTGCCTTCAGCTGGTAGTGGAAGTGCAGCAGATATTAGTTCCCATGCAGCTCAGTTAGGACTCCCAAGGTCAACACTTCATGGAAATTTGCCTCTTTATCAGCCTGGGGGAGGCGTGGGTACTTGGGGTTCCTCACCCATGCCTCCCACTGCAAATGGCTCTGGGCTTGTGATGCCACCCATGTATTGGCAAGGATATTATGCCCCATCTAGTGGGCTTCCTCATTTGCAACAACCATCATTACTCCAGCCTCCTCCAGGATTGCCTATTCCTCACGCCATGCAGTATCCTGGAATAAATCCATCTTTACCATCTGGATCCCCAACTTTGTCGGAGCTTCCTCCTATGTATCCACATACTAGTGCTAACCCAACTCTAACCTCTAGTCCATTGCCATCGATGTTGGGTCCATCTTCAACAAACATGTTTTCTGTGGAAGCATCATCAACTCTGTTTCCTGATAAATCTCCTGCTGCATCATCTATCAGTGTTAGTGTGCCTTTGGTGCCTTCCTTGACTTTTAATCTTGAGAAAACTGTGGCCACACCTCAGAGTACTCCTGTTGTCAGTAGCAAGCCTAGTACAGTACCTGGTTCAACATTGGCATATGGATCTGTTTCAGAACCAGTACCCGCTGTTGTTTCATCTAGTTCAAGCCAAGTAGAAAAACCAGTAGCCATAGATATGCAAAATCATTCACTGCAGACTGGCCACCCGTTGCTTCCTTCCTCCCAGCCCATGCAGACAAGCCATACAGATGCTGATGCTAAAGCGCTTGAAGATAAGTCCAAGGCATTCCCTGAACCATCATCTAATGTGACAGCTGAAGCCAACGAGCCAATATTGCCATTGCCAAAATCAACTGTGCATAAGGTATGCTGGTTACATAGCATAGAATGTGGAGACATGGTGACATGCAACCCATTCGACACTTCAGCTGCTAAAAATTTACTGTCTCAAGGCATTCTATATTTTGTTAATTCTTTTTCTTATCGACAATACCCGATATGCATTTAACGACGATGTATGTTGTATGTCCAGTCAAATGGAACTGCTTCACACCATTATTATAATAGGGGTCGTGGAAGTGGAAGAGGAAGAGGAAGAGGAAATGAGGTACCTAATTTTTTTTTTCTTTTGCTATAGACTTGACTACTGGCATATTGTTTCTCTGTCCGATTTTCTTAGGAAATGAGCTACTTGGAGATCTTTGAATAATGTTGCATACAATTTATCCCTGTATGCATCTCAGAATTGCTTTTGTCGGTTCCCTTCCCTCTTATAAAATTAGATAGTAGAAACAACACGATGAAAGCAAATTTTTGTCTATGTTTCTGCCTCGCCTTTTAGGCCATTACTACTATGGAAAGGTTTCCCTTGCTGATAAGCTCTTTGGAGGCTAATGCAACTTGTTTACATGGTTATATAATGAGTACAACTTATTTTCAGGAAAGAATGCATGTGTGTAGTTCTTGTGCTTCTTACCTAATTAACCCCCTCGACATAATATCAACTCCACCTCAATATTATATTGGACTCAGATGGTCTGTTTCACATGTATGTCCAAGAGGTATTCTCTTCATTCCAGAGGATGCATTGCTAGTATTACTACTGTATTTGCAGTGTTACATCATTATGTTGAAGCTACTACTAGGAATACTAAGGCATTTGCATTATGATGCTTGTTTTCCCTGAAAAGGATCGCACATTAGCAATCACGAGACTTTTTCTTTTTCCTCTTGATGTATCATTTGTAAGCACTTGTTGTCGGGCGATGCAGTACTCGCACCGTGTGACGAAGTTCACTGAAGACTTTGATTTTATGGCAATGAATGAAAAATTCAACAAAGATGAAGTCTGGGGTCATCTTGGCAAAAACAAAGCCCATTTAGGGGACAATGATGGAGAACTACAAGAAAATGAAATTGATAATGATGTGGTAGAAGATGAAGCTCCAAAGCTTGAGAACAAGGTAATCAAAGTCCATTTATGAGATTTCCTGGTGTTTGTCATTGGTTATCTAGTTACATTTTGTTTTCCTGTGCAAATATCAGTGTGCTTTTCTCTTTAACTTCACTGATTGGTTTGCTTTGTCTCATTTAAGCCTGTTTATGTTAAGGATGATTTCTTCGATTCACTTTCTTGCACCACCCTTGATCGGGGAACTCGGGGTGGGAGGACCAGATTTTCAGAGCAGTTGAAGATAGACACTGAGGTATATAGGAGTTTCTAAAGTGATCGTGTTGCCATCATCTAACGAAGGTTTATGAATTTAGTTATGCCTTTTTCTCTATGCAGACCTTTGGTGATTTTGCAAGGCATCGACCAGGCCGAGGGGGTGGGCATGGCCTTCGAGGGGGTGGGCGTGCTCGAGGGTCTTACCGTGGAAGGGGATATGGATACACTGGTAGGGGCCGTGGTTATGGTCAGCCACATCATGCCTCTTGAGGAGCAAAATTTTCATACTAAGCTGAAGTGGTCATCATGCATCGAGCTATGCTCGGAATGTAATTGTAGTTGGAGTTTTGCTTTGATGCATCACACTATCGACTATTGCTCTGAAAGCAAGCAGTAAGCAGCCACGAGACGTGAGGGGCTTTTCATTTCTGATACTGAGCAAAGCATGGTTGATCTGGTCCTGATGCATCATTTGTTGTAACAGTTATAACCATCTTCCTGCAAAGTTTGTCTTCAGTTTGCTGGAAATGCTTTAGGTTTTCAGCATTGGTCCATTTCTTTTTTGTGTTAGAAAGAGTGGATGCTAACTCAGAGCTTGATGTTAGTCATAGACGAACTCGGTGCTTCTTGGCGATTTGGTAGGAGGTTGTTTTTTTTTTTTTTTTTGTTGTCTCCTTTTGTTTTCGTTTTTGTTGTATATGCTGCTCATATGTTAATAAACTAACTCTCGGTGCTTCGTCAGTATGCTGCCCGTATGATTGGCAGAATGACATATGGCATCTACTTGCCTAATGGTAGTTCAGGGTGTGCAAGGGAATGAGGTGACGATGTTGTACTATATCTTTGAATTATACATAGTTCATGGCTCTTGGTTTATCGTTGATGTAGCAATCAATTATTAGTTGCTGATTAGCTAGCTGTGTCTACGAGACATATATGATGGATGATGAGGTTCTCCGGGGGCCAAAACCTTTCTTTCTCGCCCCTTCTCAGACATATACGATTGGTGAACTGCAGCCAGCGTAAAGGATAAAGAATCATGTGGTTGTCATTCAGTGGAACAAGTCAGAAGGGAAAACTCCTCTCTTTATTTCGGGTGGCTTGTCTCCCTCCAAAGATATAAATTTGCCACCAGACTAGTGGTATCGACTTATCCCAATCAGCCTACACTTACGAAACATGATTACAGCTGCAGTCACCGAAGTTGTTCGTATGGAAAAGTCTGATCACGATGGGCAATTAATGCACTCAACATCCACAGAGGCATATGATCTAAATGCACTACTGCCTCTTTGTCTGGTGGAGAGTGGTGTCAAATATGCACCACTGAATACATATCAGAAACCAACTAATTTTTAGAATTATGTATATATTAATATCACCAGAGAGTTAAGGCAATTGATTGGCTTGTTAAGAGAAAAATGGACATCGGATCGGACGTCAAATCTGAAAACTAACACACAGAATGGTTGGATTATTATAATCCACAGGAGTGGTGTTGAATGGTCGATACTGTCGACCTCATTATTGATTGAGAACCGACCATCACATGAAAGTGGGTCCTCAAGGGAAGAAGATGAATCCATGGGGCAGCGGTTGACGGTCTGTGGCCGAGTAGCTCACCCAAAGCTCATCTTTCATTATCGTTTCCATCTTCATCGAGTTGCAACACCCACGCCATTCCATTCCTGAATCCGATCGATGCACACCCAGCGCGGCATCGCGTGTTATTTTTACCCACCCATCTACGTGCATGAGGTCGGTTCCTTGACCTCATCGTGGGCCCCACACGGCTGTTCCACGTGGTGTAAGGTAGTATTTGCACTCGAATTTTTATTTGGGCAAATTCTTAAAAAAAACAAAAGGTAAGTTTTCAAATCTTTTTTTATTCTTCTTCTAAAATAAGATTACACGTGGCTTCCGTCCATCATCGTCGTCTCCACCCCATCATGCTCGGCTAATAAGCGAGAATGATGGTAAAGCTTTATAGGGATGAGACTATAGCCTTACTTAGAGGAGCTTTATAGACGAAGATGATAACAACATCGAGGAGTGAACGAATGTCAGTGATAATCTTATCTTTGAAAAATAAGAGATGTTAAACAAAACAAGAATAAAAAAAAAATTGGTACATGCCACAAAAGTAAAACTTACATGAATTTATCCTTTTAATATTTTGATAGAAATATTCGAAATTATTCTAGTATTTATAACAAATCAATATGGGCGCTATATTCAATTGCTATTATTGACAAGTCAAAGTGTTTATAATTTTTTCTTCATTTTTTAGTTAAATTTAGCATAAAATTATAAATAAAAAAAATGAACCTAATCCATTGAATGACAATTATTCTACTCTTTTGACCTTTAAATTTGGTTTAGTCTACACGGATTTTTTTTATTTATTTTCTTAAACAACACAAGTCAAAATTTTGATCGTTATTTAATAAAAAATTTGATATAGTCCCAATAAATCGATATTTCTTTTTGATACGTTTAAAATTTTATTTCAAAAACATATTTTTCTAAAGCACATGGATTATTCCATATTTTATTTCAAAAACGTACAAAGATATATATATATATATATATAGAGAGAGAGAGAGAGAGAGAGAGAGAGAGAGAGAGAGAGAGAAAATATATTCCATATTCAATTAAGAGTCATATTCAGTAGGAAATATGTGAGGCATATTTTATAGTTTCTTAATAGGAAATTGTTATCTTTCTATACTTTTAAGATTTATAATATTATTAGGAAACGTATGAAATTATAGAAATATAGCAACATTGCGTTAAATTATCCCCACATATTCGACATATTTACACGACAAGTGAGTCTCTGGCCTCCCAGGGTGGTAGATCCATAGCGCAGGCACACAGCAATCGGTGAATGGGAAGCGAGATGAACGAGGGTTAGGGTGGGGGCGGAGAGAGAGAGAGAGAGAGAGAGAGAGAGAGAGAGAGAGAGAGAGAGAGAGAGAAGGCAGTCGTTCGTTTCTGCTTCGATCCGCCACCACCGTAGCCTAAGCTTCTCCATCGACGCCGCTGACGCCGGCCTTTATATGGGGGGAGGAGCTCTCGTGGACGGCGTCCGTCGCTGGTTCCAACGCCGCTCGCACCGTTCCTCCGCCGCTGCCTCCTCCACTCTCTCGACCGACGATCACGCCTACGACGAATCGGGCGAGGTGGAGGAGGACGACCAGCTCCGGATCGTCGAGGACTTGGACCTCATCGGTCTTCCGTACATCCGAGTCCCCAAGCGCTTCAAGATGCCGCCGATCGGACAACCCTACAAGAAGGTTCGCTTCCCGTCCCCTTCCGATCCAAAAGCTATGCAGTTTATAGCGTTTTCTTTTGGCGGATTCTTGGGTTGACACCGCCAACATCGCTTGTTTCGTATAAAGAATATTTGATCTTTTCGCCCCTCGATCTTAGTTTGTGGTAGATGAAGAAGCATATTTGTAATTATTAGCTCCTCTTGTTTTCAAGAAAATTGATCATTTGGGTATTCCTATTGTTGCAATCAAAAGCGCGAGGCTCTTTTCATTTCGATTCATAACCTGTCTACCAGACATCTTATCTGGTCCGAGACTGGTTTCCCCCCAAACTATTTCACCAGAAAGAAAAAAGAAATTAAAATCCTAAAAGAAGTCCAATATTTGCTTTCTTCTTTCGTAATCCTATCATTCCAAACATTCCAAGTGTCTGATACGGTGCCCTTAGTTTGGAATTCATTGCATGGCGAGGAAGATCCGATTTGACCGAGTATACTTGTCATTCCTCTTTGATCATTACCATATATAATTGTCCAGATTTACCTTAATTAAATTGTGAACCACGCAGAGCATGCTTGACACTGAGTTCTTCACGGAGTATGGTGAAGCCAGCCAATATCAGATTCAAGAGGTTATCGGCAAGGGAAGCTATGGGGTGGTCGCTGCTGCTGTTGACACCCACACAGGAGAGAGGGTTGCCATTAAGAAGATCAACGATGTCTTTGAGCATGTCTCCGATGCCACTCGCATCCTTCGGGAGATCAAGTTGCTCCGGTTGCTACGACATCCTGATATTGTTGAAATAAAGCATATAATGCTGCCACCATCTAGGAGAGAATTTAAAGACATTTATGTTGTTTTTGAGCTAATGGAGTCAGATCTTCACCAAGTTATTAAGGCCAATGATGATCTCACTCCAGAACATTACCAGTTCTTCTTGTACCAGCTTCTTCGAGCTTTAAAGTATATCCATACAGGTACCTTTTTTTTCTTTTCTTCATCTTGACTACCATACATTGCTCTCCATTTAATGCCATAATATCAATGCAATGAATTATTTGGCATATTGCAGCAAACGTATTCCACCGTGATTTAAAGCCCAAGAACATACTTGCTAATGCGGACTGTAAATTGAAAATTTGTGACTTTGGACTTGCTCGTGCATCATTTAATGATGCTCCATCAGCTATTTTTTGGACTGTATGTACTCTATCTGACTGTACACTTTAGTCCTTGGTTGTCTGCTGTTTTGGTAATTGATTCTTTGTGCTTTTTTGCTTCTTCAACACATTTGTGTTGTCTGCATGTGTCCTTAGAGTTTGTTGATTGTAATCTTAGAGTTCATTGTCTATGTTTTTTTCTCTTTCCAGGATTATGTAGCGACTAGATGGTATCGTGCCCCAGAACTATGTGGTTCTTTTTCTCCAAAGTAAGACTTTTCTCTTTTAGAGCATTGAGTAATTCACCTGAACAAACATAGTTTTACCTAATTGTGACATCTTTTTGAGGTCTAACTATAAAAATTCTTTGTTATGCATTTTATCATCAGCAGTTGCATGTTATTGTTAATGTAAGTTTGTAAGACTATAAGAATATGTTGACGAATTTTTGTTCTTGCTGTCAGGATTTTTTCTGCTTTTATTGTTACTTTTTTTTTCTCTTTTTGAGTCATCTTTACTAAGAATAGTGCAATATACTATCTCGAGTTTATTTTAGTTTATCTTGCATCTCTTTGCATATATATATATATATATATATATATATATATATATGTATTATATAACAAATCAGCGAACTGTGCTACTTATGCTAATGTACCTTAATCCTATAAATTATGATTTTTCTTATCTATGAAATTCATATCTAAAACTTTATACCTTTCCTATGATTTATTGCTGATCATCAGCAAACTAAACTTTTAGTTTTATGCTTCACTAGATTGTACGCACTTAAGATGATTGACCTGTTATACTTTGCTTTTTTTTGCAGTACACACCAGCCATTGATATTTGGAGCATTGGCTGTATATTTGCAGAAATGCTAACTGGGAAACCGTTGTTTCCTGGAAAGAATGTGGTACATCAGTTGGACATCATGACTGATCTACTTGGCACACCTTCTGCCGAAACCATTGCTAGGGTTTGATCAACATCTCTGTCTGTAGACTCTCTACATTAGTTTCTATTCTCTCCCTCATAGTAATGCACTGTGATTGTTATAAATATTTCTTATTGAACATATTGTCTAAACAAGTAACTGGGTTTCTAGTAATGAAAAGTCTTACCCATTGTGGGGGGAGCTTGTGCACTTTCTTTTAAAGATCAATCTTGATAAGAAAATGCTTTTTTACATATGATTCTATCTAACATTTATCCCAAATCGTATGTTCAATTAGGCTGCTTTGTAAAACTTAACTATGGTATCCTACTATCATTTGATGTTGTATGCTGAGGGATATGTGGAATGAGAGAAGATGAAGAGTTGACAAAAAAGGAAAGACACTAGTATTTGGTAATTGTAATCCATCTAATGCTCTACTTGTAAGCCACTAGTTCAGTTATTCAAAGAGTTGAGCTCATAGTGTTTGTATTATTAGAGTGTAAGGTTAATGTGATGATTAATTGTAACCTAAAACCTTGATAGTCCTGTAGCATATTTACTAAATATTTTTCTCATGATGATGAACTCCTGATCTTTCAAAGTTTTGGATTATAGAGAAGTGTATAATTATTGATCTCACGTGATGGTAGGTAAATTATTTATTAGTTTATATTCAAATAAGTCTGGAACTTCGTGGAAAAGCAGTGTTCAGCTTTCTTGATCAATATTTACAGGAAAGAATAGAACATTTCATCTGCATTTGGATGTCCCTATCACGATGCCGCACATATTTGCTTCTAGTTGTTTTCTTGAATCTAGTCTTTGGCTTGGAAAGAAATTACTACAATAAATGTCCTCGAAGAGATTTTGTGCAAATAAATTTCAGTTTGATTTTTGAGCGGGATTGAACTTCATAGTAAGACTTCACATTGGCTGCTTAAAATTTTGGAGCAGATAAGTAACAATATTACATGTGTCTTTCCATAGCGCAATGTGAGCTTGCATGTTTTAGCTGTTTTCCTGAATCATTTTATATGTTTCACTGCATAATTTTGGTTCAGCTGTCTTTGGGCTCATGCATTATCTTTTCTTCCCTTAATTATATCTTAGATTCGAAATGAAAAAGCAAGAAGATATCTTAACAGCATGCGGAGAAAATCAACAGTTCCTTTCACACACAAGTTTCCAAATGTAGATCCATTGGCATTACATCTATTGGAGCGTCTACTAGCATTTGATCCAAAAGATAGACCAACGGCAGAAGAAGTAAAAAGCAGCAACTTATAGCTTATTTTTCAACCAATTAACAATGCTAAGAACACAGATTTAATATGATATTAGTGTTGGTATGTTTCAGGCTTTAGCAGATCCATACTTCCGGGGTCTAGCAAATGTGGATCGTGAACCATCAACACAACCTATCTCCAAACTTGAATTTGAGTTTGAAAGGAGGAAATTGGCAAAAGATGATGTAAGAGAATTAATTTATAGAGAGGTATGTTACTATAGTCTGATAAATCTTTATTGCCATCTTTACTTACAGTAGCTCCATGTTTAACTTGTAATGGTTTCCTTTTTGAGAAGCAAACAGATTCTGGAATACCATCCTCAGATGCTGCAGGAATATCTTCGAGGTGGAGAACAGACTAGCTTCATGTACCCCAGGTGTGATTTTTATTAGCTTTTCCTTATCAACAAAACTCCATGTAGTCCTTGATTTAAGCTGAGTTCATGATTGGGCATCTTAATACCTGCAAAATCATCAAATTTTTGTGAATCATCAACTGAGATGCAGCTTAGATGTCTCTGTTGAAGTGAATCAAATGCTGATTTATTTTGAATCTACACATATGAAACAATTACTAAGTTGAGCTGCAAGTTGTAACTTAACACCTTTTGTGGAGGGGAAGGGTTAAACTAAGCTATTCTAGACTGAAACCTGAATAAACATGTAACTGTTAATATATTGAGCAATATAATCTGGATGTTTCAATCAACTATAGATTTTACTTTTGGCAGTAATCGTGCAAGTAATATGCAGTGATCAATGTCATTTTAGTGTTATTGTGGGGATCTTTGATCACATTGTTACATGGGTGTTTGTCATGATTTGCATTAGGTTTGCTGCTAAATAGATATTGGATTGGATTAGTGTGCACCTTACACTGGGGGTTTGAACAAATTAGAAGAACAATTTGGTGAAGTGATGATGATCTTGATGTCAAATGGAGACATTTGTCTTTGCAAGAACTAATACTCAGAATGAAACCCACAAAGTTATGGTATTATTTGAGGAGGTGACAGTGATCTTGATGTCAAGGATTCAGTTATATCTTTTGCCTTGAAGTTCTTCCTGAGCTATAATTTGAGGAATTGATCTTAATGTTTCAAGCGGCTAATTTGATGTGTATTTGGTATTATCTCATACTTGGACGAAGATCTTGAAAATATAAAGTACTTTGGTGCAAGGTATTATGTGACACTTGTTTTCCTTGTGAAGATTTGCATCCGGAGTCTGATTTGCAATTTTGTGTGCCTCTTTGAGGTCTATACCAGCTGCATTGACTGATTTCTCCCGTTCTGAGTTTATTTTCTGGAATCTTTTTCTATGTTAACAGTTGTCAGATAGCTTTGGGGGATGGATACTAATACTGGGTATGTGACACATTAAAGATATGCCAAATACATTTAATTTTGTAAAAAAAAACGATGCCAAATACATCAATTTTTTGCCAGAATCTTCATATTTGCATTTTTTTTAGATTGTTTTAATGTTATGGTATTTGAACTAGCTTTCTAGACTACAGAAGCTTTAATATACTTATAAGTGGTTCTTTGTTAAGTAACTTTAGCACAACAGGATTCAGATTTTTATAGGCTTTGTAAGTTCAGTTTGTTTCTCCAAGGACCTAACTATCATGAGATTTGTTTGCGTGTGGCAAGTTCTTCCTATTAATCATCAGAAATCTGAAAAATCCAAATTCAAGCTTTACAGACTGTCACAGCTTGCTCTGTATTGTATTAGTACCCTTTTAAGTGGCTGTAGTAGCACAGTTTTTGGTTGACTTTCTCTGCCAACCTCAGATATAGGTGTATGTATTGACACTTGCAATGTGGTACCTACATGTCATATTTAATGATAAATTTGCAAAAGCTTAAGTTGTCTGAAACAAAATGCACTCAAATGAATTATTTATTTATTTATATTCATCATGATAAGATATCAGAAAATAGAAAAAAAACAACTCTCACATACAAATTGGTATTTTTTTAAAACAAAAACAGGAAACTACTTCATTAGCTTACCCTCATTAGGCCAAACAGGTCTGAGTAGAACAAACTGTTAAAATCCACTCCCCAGGAGTGAGCCGACTCATGAAGGTGACCAAAAGTAGCTACATTATGACCTACAACATTCACATACATTCCTTCTAATATGACAATTTCAAAACATCATCTTCTTTTCCTAATCAACAGATATCTGCTAGGTAGCATATACTGCAGGTTCCATGGTACAAAATTAGCTCCTTGCAAACAGTTCGACTACATGTAATGTACCAATCCTGATGAGCACACGTTTCCATCCCCTCCCTCTTCACTCTGAATAATCCTTCTAATTTCGCCATGCATCACACTTGCTTGGAGTTGTCCACATTGCATCTAGCTAGCACACCCAACAGCCATAATTTCCCCTCTCCTGTCCTTTGCAACACATCCCACACCTGCAAGAGAAGAGAATTGACTAAATGATCCATCCATCACAGTCAATAGTGCACTCACCGTCATCCTCATCCAGAATACTTGGAGCCTTTGTTCCTCTGGGATTGCCCTTAGATATATCCTTATTACCACAGTAGTCATTAGTACGGGCCACACCTCTGCACCAAAGGGAGGAGGGGCAGCTCAGGTGGTTGCAGAAGAGCGAGTCACTCCTGTTAAGCCAAAGCATCCAGATGGAGTTGGCTATAAGGCTGTGCAACTGCCAAGCTTTCTTCTTCCTGAGTTCACTAACCTCTTCTCTACCAAATCCGAGTGTCTTTAGCCTTGTGGCATTCAGACAACAGCATGGGTTTGACTGAGTTTTGATTCAACTTACAAACAGGCAAACACTATTGGAAAGTGATAAATCTTGGAAAACCATTCAGAAGATGACAGCCTATTCCAAAAAAGCTTCCAAACGAATACTTTGACCACAGGACAACTCAGTTTCTATAGTGGCTTCCAACTTGGCCATCCCTCTTGCCTCCTCATGAGCCTTCTGTTTCACATAATGGTAGACACTGCTAGTTGAGGGTGGAACATCACATTCAACAGTTCATTCTATTGTTGTCCAATTTAATCAGCCACCCTGTTGAGCCTCATCATTTCATCGACATTGACATAGGTAGGTCACGTGTCTCTGAGGATATTGGAAACCCATGGGTCCTTCCAAGTGGCAGTAGAGTGACCATGCCTAAGAAACTTCCTAAGACCCTCTCTGAGACTCAATAATATTAAGCAGGTTCCTTTTGGCCCAAGGCCCTTTACCCTTGTGATAAGTATCCCAAGGATGCATCTTCCAAATCTAGAAATGAGGACCTGAATCCAAAGTTTCTTCTCATTGTTAATGGCAGGAATTAACCTTTTAACACCTGTTAGCTAGTCTTAAGGTCCCTTAACCCCAACCCTCCCAAGTTCTTACGGGTGGTGAATCTTTCCCAACTAATCAAATTATCCTTTTTATACATTCGTATTAAGACAAGTCATGTCCACTAACATGCCAATTGTTTTTTATAATTTCAATACACGATAACATGTAATTTAATTCATCTTTGATTCCTCTGTTTTAATTGATATGTTTAAGAATCACTTTGATTTGCTGACAGCTTACATTTTGTGAATATCCAATGAACAGTGGAGTTGACCGTTTTAAGAGACAATTTGCACATCTTGAAGAGCACTATGGCAAGGGTGAAAGAAGTACACCTCTACAGCGGCAGCATGCATCTTTGCCTAGGTAATTTTGATGAGTTTATTCCATTATTTATTGCATGGATATTAACTGACTTACTGGTCAAATGAGCTAAACCTATCTTGGCTGTTTCTATATATAGCAAAATGGTGCACCCAGATTTGATTTGTATCTTAGTTTGTGAACATGTGTCTTATCACTTGTGACAGGGAGAGGGTCTGTGCGACAAAAGTTGAAACTGGAGACCAAAATAATGATTGTGAGATAAGGACTTCAGAATCTGTTGCAAGAACTACTTTACAAAGCCCTCTAAGGTTGCAGCAGGGAGTATCAGACCATGTATCAGCCACAGAAAATGGTTCAATCAAACCAAATAGCAGCACTCGTAGCTTGCTGAAGAGCGCTAGTATTAGTGCATCCAAATGCATAGTCGCCAATGGAAATAGGGACACAGAGGTAAGTGGGTAAAAAATAACAACTTTGGTTTTTCTAGTTTATAATGTTTTGACGGATATTGATTTTTCATAGAGTTCTGATTAAAAAAACATCATGTCAATTGGTGATTCATGAATTTTTAAGCAATAATTGCTGGACTCACATTTTTATTAAATGGATCCAAAATAAAGTATTTCCTCTGCCTATTAATGTATTGAAAATTAAACCACAGGTT
This sequence comes from Musa balbisiana, assembly GCA_004837865.1. Lineage (NCBI taxonomy): Eukaryota > Viridiplantae > Streptophyta > Magnoliopsida > Zingiberales > Musaceae > Musa > Musa balbisiana. The sequence continues at coordinate 588,370 of CM017196.1, read as the reverse complement.
TGTATTTTATAGTTGAACAGAATCAATTATTGGATAAGCAAAATAAGCGTATTATGATATGCTCAATGTAACTTATGTTAACTAATAGTTCTCCATCTTGATTAATAATGTGCCTAAGTTGGGTTACGTTGCCAACTCAAATTCACTGACACTATTAATTTGGATTCCCGGAATATTTTGGTTTTACATGACTTTTTGGACCTATTTCTAGATTGACTTTGAAGTGTTGCTGATATTTTTTTTGCCCTAAGCAATGTCTCTGAGAGGCTATCAGGAGAAAAAATCTGTTGCAAGAACTACTTTACAAAGCCCTCTAAGGTTGCAGCAGGGAGTATCAGACCATGTATCAGCCACAGAAAATGGTTCAATCAAACCAAATAGCAGCACTCGTAGCTTGCTGAAGAGCGCTAGTATTAGTGCATCCAAATGCATAGTCGCCAATGGAAATAGGGACACAGAGGTAAGTGGGTAAAAAAATAACAACTTTGGTTTTTCTAGTTTATAATGTTTTGACGGATATTGATTTTTCATAGAGTTCTGATTAAAAAAACATCATGTCAATTGGTGATTCATGAATTTTTAAGCAATAATTGCTGGACTCACATTTTTATTAAATGGATCCAAAATAAAGTATTTCCTCTGCCTATTAATGTATTGAAAATTAAACCACAGGTTTGTATTTTATAGTTGAACAGAATCAATTATTGGATAAGCAAAATAAGCGTATTATGATATGCTCAATGTAACTTATGTTAACTAATAGTTCTCCATCTTGATTAATAATGTGCCTAAGTTGGGTTACGTTGCCAACTCAAATTCACTGACACTATTAATTTGGATTCCCGGAATATTTTGGTTTTACATGACTTTTTGGACCTATTTCTAGATTGACTTTGAAGTGTTGCTGATATTTTTTTTGCCCTAAGCAATGTCTCTGAGAGGCTATCAGGAGAAAAAATCTGTTGCAAGAACTACTTTACAAAGCCCTCTAAGGTTGCAGCAGGGAGTATCAGACCATGTATCAGCCACAGAAAATGGTTCAATCAAACCAAATAGCAGCACTCGTAGCTTGCTGAAGAGCGCTAGTATTAGTGCATCCAAATGCATAGTCGCCAATGGAAATAGGGACACAGAGGTAAGTGGGTAAAAAAATAACAACTTTGGTTTTTCTAGTTTATAATGTTTTGACGGATATTGATTTTTCATAGAGTTCTGATTAAAAAAACATCATGTCAATTGGTGATTGACTTTGAAGTGTTGCTGATATTTTTTTTGCCCTAAGCAATGTCTCTGAGAGGCTATCAGGAGAAAAAAATCTGTTTGCCAGGAAGAGTTGCAAGGACTGATATTTTCTGATGTTTGGTGTTTCAGGAAGAGCCAATTCCTAAGCATACAGACGAGACAATTGATGGTTGTCTAACAAGGTCGAGGAACTGCATGCCTAATGACATGAATGCTCAAAGTTGATTACAGCCGCAAAACGCATTTGTCACAAGGGTGCTACAAAATTCACATGCCCGATTCCAGCCTTGAGGTGACTGGAACTTGATCAGGTTTTACGCCAAGCAATAGTTGAAGATGCCAGACGCATCTATTTTATTCTGTGTTGTAACGTATTTAATTACTATGGTTCTGTATTCGTTACTTAATGCCTGCTTTGTGGGTAATCTCTGTCAGGTTATTTTTTCTGTCGTCGATACCGTCCACAGAGCTTCTCTTTGAAGAGAGAACCGCCCTCCTATAACTGTATCAGTAATTATTATATCTCACTTTATTGAACACTAAAAAAACTTGTCATGCTACAATTTTTTAGACCGGAGATGGAGATCTTTTGTCATTTCCAATATGCTATTGTCTTGTATCTATTTCTGTTTCTTGTTTTAGTTATATGCAACAGTTGCTTGGCGGCATAAGTAAAATATGTTCCCTTGCCACAAAGGCGGAACAAATCATCTCCGCTTGTACGATGAAAAATTACTGTGGGTCCCGCTGGAGCCTCTTGTTCTACCAATCGCATGGGCGGTATGTAGTCAAGGTAACCGTCGATGATCCCACGGGCTCCTCTTGCTGGAATTAATCAAGACCGTCCAGGAAGCACGAATCTTTACGGTTTGTGCCCATACTAGAGGGTTCCCACGATCCCTCCCTCCAGCGCAGCTCGACTCCGCACTCCGAATGTGGCGGCAATACACTTCCGAGGTGACAACTTCCCGTGGTCTTCCTCCCTCCGATCTCTATTCTTCCTTCCCCTTCTAATCTTCCTTTCTTTTCCCCCGTAGAAGAGAAAGAAAATGGGGGATAAAAATTCCGATCAGAGCCTCTCAGGTACTCGTATATTCATCTCCCCTACCCCCGACAATGGATCCTCGTCGCTCACAGTCCCCTATTCTTCATGTTTTTTTCTTATGATTCCGATGACTTTCTGCCTATTTCATTGATTAGATGAAGACGAGTCGGATAAGGTCGCCTACGACCTCGACTGCTCCACCAGTCGCCAATCCCTCTACCATTCGCATCGGGTGAAGGTAACTCCCTGTCGTTTGATATTAAACAAGTTTCAAGTTAGGCTGACAAATGTCTCATCGACTTTTCTTCTTGGAATATTTCTCATGTAGAACTGTTCCTTGCATCTCCGGAACCTATTTCTTTAGGGTTGTAGAAACGGTTTGTTGAGTTTTCTTGTAATCAATTGTTTCTCTAGCTTTTGTTGTAGGAGAGAACCTGCTAAGAATTAATGATAAGTAATGGCCAGCGGAGGTATATATTGTCGAGTGAAGGAACCTCCATATGTCAATTTGTTTGTCTTAATTTTCTGTGGTGATAGGACACCGAAGTCGTTATTTGTTTCTACTAAGCATGCCACTGGTTCACATGTTTGACATTATTGGACACTTGTTGTCTATGTCATGCATATTTCTGATGTAGTAATGATTGAAGAGTATCCTTGTAAGTGAGATCCAAAAGATATATGTATGTGATAGACAGGATTTCTGTATAGCTGCTAAAAAACCAAAAGTACATGGCAAATCCCGCAGGTTCAGTTTCGAAACATTCAGCAAAAAAACCTTTCCTTGTTGGCTTCATACTGCTCAGAAATGTTGTAAATCACGATAATACCCTGTGAAGACTATCACATTTGCATTTCAAGAATATGTGGCAAAGACTTGCTTCATCAGGTTGTCATCTTTTGACGATTTCTGTTGTGCACTCAGGTTGCACTGGTTGGGTGACCATCTTTTCTTCTTTCTCATCAAGTACTTTTTTTCATAATTATGTTTCATCCACAGTAACTGTGTGACCTGGATGGCATATCTTTTTCTTTTGCGGTTTTGGTCCAAATAATGCGTGTCAACAAGATAACAATTATGGCATTCGATATATAAGAAAGTTGAAAACCAATTATTTGTTGTTTGTCTTAAACTTCGATATATAGAAAGTTGAAAACCAATTATTTGTTGTTTGTCTTAAACTTGTTTATGGACTGAATGTTTGGAGGGAAAAAAAGGATTTAGCTACATATTTGTAGGTTTTGTTTATTCGTATACTACGTTTTTAAGAATGTTAGTTTGCACTAACCATAGTTTCATTGATGTGCTTATCATTTTGTTGAATTAAGGATTTTCTCATCAAAAACACTACCATTACGTCTTTGGTTTTTTTGGCACTGATATAGTTTATGCCTTATTTGCCATAATCTTTAAAAATCATAATATGTTAGCTGTAAATTATTTTATTCTGTACTCCTTTAAAAGAGTTTTAAGAGGATTAATAGAATGTTTTGTCTGCATGGAACATTCTAAGATAAAGTGCCCACAAACTTTCATTCCCTGTTGATGAAATTATGTTGAAGAATATAAAATATAATTGCCTTGATCTATCCAGTTGTTTATCAGCTTCATATGAAATAAGTGCAGTAATCACTATGAGCTATTATCCCTTGACATGCAAAAGTGAGATAAGCCACTAAAATTTTCTCTAAGAGTGGCTTCAAGGTGCTACTGATTTAACTGAGCTGATAAATCCTCTTGTCAAGTGACACATGATACTTTTATTATCTTTCACTTCACATGAACCAACACTTAGGATCTCAGTGACTATTCTTGATGAATTGCTTTCCAGAAGTTGGAGCTTTGCTCATCTAAGTTTGAGAAAGAAAGTCACGGGGTCCATCATGATGACCATGAGTCCTTGGAATCACATCCAAGAGGACAGCATCACACTGATTCTAGCTGTGAAATCTATTTCTGATGAGGTAGAGCCAGAGCTGTCACTCCAACATCATCTGTATGATATTATGGGGTCCAATTCCCAATTTTTGGAATCTGAGTTTCAAAAATAGCACTTTTATATCAAAAGTTCACTTTCCTACTGGATATCATATATGCGATATGTTGACAGCACTGGGTATGTCACTGTGACTATTTCTGCTTTTTATTGAATTACCTTACCTCAATTTTTTTTAATCTTTCAACATTTTTTACTTAAAATTGGATTTTGATATTGTATTACCTTAAAATGTTTTTTAAGAATATGGTTTCTTCATTCTCTTAATTCAATTTTTTCTTTTCAGGATGACATGGCACCAACAAAGTTATCAGTTGCCTCTGCTGCTTACAAATTTCAAAGAGGCCCTTTTCATTCTGCAAACAACAATCACAAGGGAGAGTGCACATGTTCTGCAGTTAACGAGGAAGCAAACAAGTTAAATTGTTTATGTAAGAAAGCGTGCAGTTCCTCATTCATCAGTCATTTCTCTGAAGCAAAGAAAAGTTATAAAAGTACGTACGTCCTTTCCTTGGATAAACGTAGGTGTCTCATTTTTCTTCAATTATTAAATGTTCCAAACAAATATATCATTTTGAATGTCTAAAAAGATTTCATTGGAGTGATATTTCAATACAAAGGTAAAGAGTGATATTTCCTTGGAGTGTATTTGTTTCATTAGATTTAATAGGCTTCTTGACTAAAATTTAGTAGCTATTGTAGACAAAATAACTTGATGTTACATTTTGTATAATTGCTCCCTGTAGTATAACTTAATTCTCCCCTTCTGTAGGATTTCTTTATTGGCATGTGGATTTGGTAGGCCATAATAAATAAGATACATCTTCCTATCATTTAACTAGCATTATATGTTTTGAGACAATTTATCTGAATCTCACTTAGCTAGAAATTTTGTGTAATTTAAGAGAGACAGCACCACGTTTACAACCAGTTCTATTATTCAAATTTGTTCTCCATGTGGGCTTCAAAATTTTGGCTTTTGCACTATAGTGTGCCCAACTTTAATGGGAATGACTTGATAATGTTGATTAGGCCCGGGCTATGTTGATTTGTTAAATAAGAGGCAGGTTAGCTGAAAGTGTCCAGTGTGTTCTCTATTTCAAGCAAACCTGCTCACTCATATTTTAGACGTAGTAGCAATACACCTGAGTTCCTTTCTAAGCTAAACTGTATACCGTATTCTCGAGACCCTTCTTATGTGCTTTATGCATTTAAAACCAAAAACATAGGATGTCGATTGCATGTCAGGGTCTCCTTGGAGATTGATTCCAGAACCCACTTCCAGGTCTTTCTTACCTTTTTTGTTTGGTGAGGAATATGCCTGCATTTATACCAAGAACCACCTCTGGTAATTATGAAGTTTCTATGGTAGTTATATCTTGAAATAGGTTAGAGGAATTACCTATTACTAATTTTCAATTTGATGGTTGAGGGTGTGATATGCAGAATTTACCAGTTTATAGTGTTCTTTCCTTGTGCAGCTGCTGAATAAACACTCAACTTAATTTTTATTGTAGGTGGTAGGAGCAGAGACAAGCCTAAGTTTTCCATTCGAGCACAATTACACTCAGCAGAACTTCCCTCCTTTTGTTCAATGGACATAAATGAAGAATCTTCTCAGGAGGGATCTGAAAGCTTCAAAGAGCATAATGACCATGACAGTAGAATCTTAGAGGATTCAAATGCTGAGCTGTTGAGTAATATAGAGGAAGACAACCAAGATTTGCCTGTCAAGTCAGTAACTCATGAATTAGCTTGTGCATTGCCTTTGATGGCCGAACTCCTGGAAGGTTTGGAGGGGAAGAATGGACTAATCGCTGGAGCTCCATACTTGGTCTGCATCCTTCACATGCTTGGTTTTCTGACATTCTTTTTTAATAATTATAAAATCAGCTTTTGGTTCAATCCTTGCTCCAGAATTCCAGATCAAAAAAAAGAAAGAAACATTATTCTGGGGGGAAACAAGCTGGTCAGTTGGGTTCTAGAATTCTTGATAATGAAGATTCCCTTGAATTTATGGGAGCTGGAACATCCAGCGAGGATGAGGTACATGTTTGATTGGTTAGTTCTTGTCATTATTAAATAATATATTGTTTTTGCCACTTTCTTTCTTGTCTAGGACCACAATCAGAACCACTTAACTCCTGCAATAGAAGATATCAAACAACAGACAATGGGAGATCTATTTCAGGAAACTTTTAATGTATCAGTTGGGAGCCCTTCATTATCCAATAATAGGAATGCAGTGTAAGCATATTTATGCAGTTTAGTTGCTTATGTTTGGTCAAAGTCTGATGTTGAAATAAAAAAATCTTTAGTAATCCTGGTTCTGACCGTCTTTGACAGATCTGGGTATTATGGGAGATTGCAGCAAGTTATGCAGATTGAGAGGGATAGACATTTCGAATTCTTAAAGCAGTCACAGATAGGAGGGAAGAGCCCTCTAAGTAAGAAATATTAAATTATTTTGACTACCTATTTTTTTCGTTATATATACAAATGCTCATTTAAATATGAGAATATGGCAATAACATCAGCTATTCAACTATCATCAGTTTGTCTTTTCCTAAATTTTGCTTCATGCTGTGCATTATGATTCAGTTATAAAAATTGGTAACCATCTTTCCAGATGATTTAAGGTGCATTACAGTACAGATTTTGTCAAGAATTTTGGAGGCAAAGCTGACAGTTTGTCATTGCTTGCTTGCTGAAAGCACCAAGGTTTGGATCCTTTTTCCTGCATCTTTGTTCCTCTACACTTCGAACTTCTGTTATTATTGTTATTACCATATTTGATCCTGATGAATTTGGATACATCCAGTTTCCATGCACCATTACAATGTTGAAGAGCCAACGTTTTACTTTGTCCAGAAAAAAACCTTGCAAATTGACATCTACGTTTCATTTTCTATATAAAAAGTTTTGGAGACAAAACAATATACTATATAATATTTTTAAAACCATGGTCTGCAGTACCGAACTGTACCGCCCGATACGGGTGGTATGTACCGGTCCGACAGGTTGCCGGTACGCGGACCGCCTGTTACCGGTCCGAGTGCACTGTAGCACTGTAGCACAGCACTGTAGCAGTGCTACAGTACTCGGCACACCTGAGTATACTGCTCGGTACACTTGGGTGTACCGCTCGGTATACCGTACCGTACCGGTACCGAGCTCAGGTCGAAATACCGGTACGGTACGGTATTGCGAACCTTGCTTAAAACCAATGTCAATAGTTCATTACTTCATTACCACTAAGGTGTAGGATGTGCTTGAGGCATGTTCAAGCAAGATTTCTGGAAAATTGTTTATCTGTTTAGAAATAGTCTTTAATTTGTCCACGTGGCAAGAGAACGACAATGACTATATATCATCCATCTTCTCATGTTCCTCGTTTATTTTTTCTCATCTCCGTAAAAAGATTGAAGTTAATTGTGCCAGGCAAAATACCACCCAGTTTTACCAAGGGCTAGCAACTGAAACATACTTGAATAATTTTTTATGATGAAAAGGTCGCCATGTAATGGTAACTGAAAGGTTTTTAAAACCTTCTTTGAAGGTTTAATGGATGGGTCCCGTTCTTTTTGCCTTTCCTTCTTTGTTCATTCCTAATAAGTATGTAAATCTGGTAATCTGACTGACTCTTCCAAACAACCACAAATATCCATCGACCTTATTTCTTATTGATTTTGTGCAATTTATCCAATGTCTCACTTTCTATTTTCTTATAGATTTGTTCTGATCATTTGATGTTTTTTTGTTACTCCTGAAATAATTATTTTGTTAAATTGTCTAGGCCCTGGCTCTAGACAGTTAATTTCAGGTGAGGAAATATTCACTGAACTCCTGCTGATATCTTAATGCCTTATTTCTTAAATTTGGTAGCTTTCTTGTCAGACCATGCTGTTCTTAGGTTCTTACTCTTTTCTGTAAGGTCATGAAAGATTATGGCTCTGTAGGATCATTTTGTTGGGGATCTACAAATCCCATGGTTCTTACTCTTTCTATTTTCACCACACTTATTGTTGAAAATTTTTAACTTGGTGTCGATAAAATTATCTATCATGCGAAGTAGCCATTGGTATCTAAAACTTTTCAATCTCCTCGTTGAATTTTGATCTTGGAATTGAATTGTACCCCTTTAGTCATTTGGAAAATCTAAAAGAGAATTTTATTAATCAGGATCTTCGTTAGTTGCCAGGAAGCAAGCTCCCAAGGAAGTCAGCTTTTCGTTTACAATTTTTTTAAGTGTTTAATCGTGTGACTACAATGCATTTACCCCTGCAAAGAAAAGAAAGGAAAAAATAATAATAGCTAGTGTGATTCTGTTCTTATGGGAGACTATTGGTGTCTGTTCGGAACAGGTTAATCAGAACGGCTTAGGCTGCAGTAAACACCCAGTGATTGTTTCTTTGTTGACTAGGATGTTGGCGTATTATAAATCTCCGTGGCGACTGACAGCATGACTTTAATTTGCTTAAGTGAAATCTGATGTTGAGTGAAGACAAAATAATTCCTGTGTTCTTTTGGCCAGAAACACTGACAAGTAGGTTTACTTTAGAACTTGCTGGATTCTTTTGTTTAGGGATGGCAATGGTTAGAGTATTCAGATGGCATCCATTGTCCAAATCTATTCTATTCTGAGACGACGGAGGTATCTGAGAAGAACCAATTCCGCTGTCATCCCTAGTTTCATCTGTCTTTTTATTTATAGCATCTCTTATTTATCAAATTATATATCATGCATAATATTTTGTTGCAGAGCCAGCAGGGTGAGAAGGACTCCCCAAAATATCATAAAGAGGGAACTCTAAGGACAGTTATTTTCAGTTCAAGAATTTGTGGGAGCGTGGAACTTGAAGTTGGTGACTTTGTTCGTATACACCCACCGTGGTATGAGATCTATCTTGGCATTTCTGACACATTGATAATATTAGAAATTTCTTTTTAGACAGTCCATAACACTGCTTAGCTTTTGTAAATATTACATTTTGATCTGCAAAACATGGAGAGAGAGAGAGAGAGAGAGAGAGAGAGAGAGAGAGACATAAACGTAGTTTCTGTTGAACAGGAAAGAGGTCCTAATTGCCAAAGAAGAGAAGATCTTATTGTGCAGTTATTTCTCGACATGATTGCCAACTACCGAAATAAACTACTGTCAGATTATTGGGACAAGATGCGGCCGAGGAAACAAAAGTTAGTGTGCAAGCTTTTCCTCGTAGAGTGAGTGCCTACCTATACAACTACTAACCTACCTTTGATTTTGTATATGCATTACATGGGTTCTCATTTGGATTTGGACGAAGAGGAAGTCTCCTGTCAAGCCATCCATTCATCGCGTCTTGCATTCCATTTCAGAAAAGAAGAATAAAAGGAAAGAAAATTGTCGAATGTATCGTTTCCAACAGCCAATCGTCAAAAAAAAAAAAAAAAAAAAGGCCCTACTTACGTTTATTACATGATCGTACAAAATGCTCCAAACGCAGGATGTGACGGCTGCCCACCGAACAAACTATTCCGAAGCCACCATCAAAGGCATCAGATTCTTGAGCACATCAAACTGGAAGGAATCGCCACCTAATTAAAGCTACTCACCAACTTTGCCGTCCGCTCCAACTCAGACGATGCTGCAAGCATTGGGATTCTCCTCGCTAAATATGGTGGTGAGGCGATGCTCATCGGTGGCAATGCGGTAAATTCCTTCACGTATAGGGGTAGGATAGTAGTGGTATTCACCGCCAAAGTACTCCCTCCGCCGCTCCCCGTCCTCCCATCTCGGCGGCAACGGCGACGTCATGTACCGGTAATCTGACCCGTGGGGCGGAACTAGCTCATGCAGGTCGGGGCCGGACCGGGGTCCAACATCAAACCGGACTTGGACGGATTCTTTGGGCGTGCGGGACCGGATAGGACCATGATGAGCGACCTCGTCCGGGTTGTCTGGTCCAGGGGCGAACCGGACTCGGCGTTGTTCCTCGGGCTGAGTTGATGAAGGAATCACAGCCTCAGAGTGGTGCTTTGAGATTGTGGGTTCTGATGGCATCATAACCACGGCAGGGACGTCGTCGGCCCAGGTCACGTGCTTCGCCTGAGATGCGGCATAGGAGTATGTCGGCGGCGATGAGTACACCACGGTGGTGGCTACTCCACGCCTCTTCCTCCCTAGCAACGAAAGTATAGAACACAATAAGGAGAAGAAAGGCATTGTTGATCCTAATTGCTCACTACAAACAATCCTCCAAAACGGTGGTGGTCGCGTTATTAAGTGTTCCCTCCTCGAACTTGACATGAATGAGATGTAAGGTGAAATAATATTTATTAGGAGCCGACTGGCTTGGCATCCGTGGATCACGCAAAGACTAGGGATTTATTACATGAGGGAAAGAAAGGATTTAAATGCTTGTTCGTGGTAGACGCACACATACATTTCTGTCACTCCTCGTTCGTTCTGCTGGTGTTTCGTCGTATCAGTAATGGTTGTACAAAGTGGCTTTTATTAACTATATCTTGGAAGAAATGAAGAATATATATATATATATATCTCTTGTCAGTGAAAAAAGGATGGCCAATTCTGCAGCATGCGGACGAATGCTAGTTAGTTGTGGAAGGAACTATGTAGTGCCGTCTCATCTAGCGATTACGGAAGAAACAGTCATTGCTAACGTCTGATTCATTAAGTTCATAGAATTATACATGCAAACCACAAGAAAAAGAGCAAGAACTAATACCTTTGCACTTCCGGAGTGCTTTGGACACCATCTTGCCTATGGGATAGCAACCCATCTCTCTCTCTTTCTGTCTTTCTTTCCTCCTCCTCCTCCTCCTCCTCCTCCTCTTCTTCTTCTTCTTCTTCTTCTTCTTCTTCTTCTTCTTCTTCTTCTTATTGTTATTGCTCTCTCTCGCTACATCCTCAATTCTTCATCAGATATGGATGATGGGATGACTCTTTAAATGGGTTAATTGCAGGAATCTGATAAGGAAAGAGGGAAAAAGAATAAAAAAAAAAAGGAATAATGCGCCAGCCAGAATGGACTTTGGTTTCCACCGAATGGTGAGAAAAGAGTGGTCCGCAACTCACGTTCCATTCATCGTCTCAAAATCCAACAGGTAGAACCCTGCATATATTCCGTTCATTGGCCGTCCTCCTAAAGCTCCTTTACATATTCTCTCTCTCTCTCTCTCTCTCTCTCTTTTCCAGAGGGCGGCGTTCCCACGACATCTCTTCTGTGTCTGGCAGTGAGTGGCTACGAATTGAGTTCCCTAGGTAACTTAGATTCGACGCTTAGATCCATATCGACGTACGATCATCGGAGAAGAAAACATTATTATAATAATATAGGTAAGTAGGAGTTCGATGTTCCCATAATCCACATAACTACAATTGAATTTATTATTATTATTATTATTAAACTAGAATCGACATTAATAATATGTGTAAGACCACAAAAGTTGCCTTTGATATGCTTTTGGATGTCACGAAATCTAATGATCTCCTCTCTTCTTAGAAGAAGATTAAGATGCCATAGAACTTGAAGCCTTAAGAACAAGACAATGACACGCAATAAGCTTTTTATCACTCCATGAACAGGTATACTTGTCTTGCAGCTCAACTTGTTTCATATACTACTCCGCAATGAGGATTTCCAGCTCAATTATTTTTGTGTCGTTCGATAAAGAAGAGGACAGGACATGGAAGACCTGAACAGTGAGTGGTGGTGAGAGTGGAATTCACCCATTAGTATGCATCAAGTCATGCACAAAATTGAGACAGGGGAAGACCAAATGAGGCTTTCTAGCTAAATAACATGTTTTGGTGAGTGATGTGATGGGGTTTTCTTCTTCTTTTTTTCATCAGTAAATAGTAAGTATCGATCGTTTATGATTGACTATATGATTTTTTTATTATCATTGAGATTAATTAATTAAGATATATATTTATAAGATCTGACATAGTTTTACGTCGATTGTTGATTGTCAGTGAACTAACGTAATCCTTTATTTACGATGGATAGTTAATATGAACTTAGTCTTCCAACCAACGAATCATGCTTAATTAGATTCATCATGCATATAAGTATACGATTTTTTTTAATACAATTTCAACATAAAAATAAAAAATAATCCACACAAGTTGTAGAGCTCATACTTGTTTATTTTCCAATAATTGTTGTATCTCATACGTCAGTCATATTAAGTTATTGACTAATAGTTTGTCATCAAATTATATTATTTTTATCTAATAATATATTCTTGCCCCGACGAACGATCGGTTGTCACTAAGATTTTCGAAATATATTATTATTGTTAGTGGCAATTGTCCATCATCAAATATTTTAGAACACATATAGGTATGTTTGTCATAAAAAAGAAATTATATCAAGAGAAGTTCGATAGAACAAGAAATGATATAATTGGTGGAAATGAAACAAACTGAAGGCTACAAATTCCACAAAAGAAACCTAATTCGGATATAAGCTAAATCACACGTAGTAGAATGGGGCTTTTTCCTTTAGCAATAGATTGCAAGCAGTAATATAAGAAGGAAAGAAGACACAAAGTTGAGGAACAAAAAGGTCGGCATCTCATGAGGAAAGTCCACAACGCAGATGCAGCAATGATTCTTATCTTCTTCATCAAGCTTCCTACTTCCTTCCCTCTCATCGCTTCACCTCATCTGGCTGCTTAATTTCCAGCTATATATCGTCTTCCCCCTACCTGTTGCTGTACATCGTACTGGAACTCAACTCATAAACATGCTCGTTCCATGCTTCTAACGATTTCGAGACACGCTCTTGAGGAATGAGCTGCTCTTTGTGATCTCTCGGAGCGGCTTGTCTGTGTATCTAACGAGATTATAAGTAAAACCCCCAGCCAGAGTACCGATCATTGGTCCTAAAACGTAGGCCCAGATTGCCTTGTAGTTACGCATGACGATGGCGGGTCCGATGCTTCTTGCAGGGTTCATGGACGCTCCTGATATCGGCCTGTAATATATTATTTGAACACCATATGAATGTGAGATGTATATTGTGTCCTTTTGCATGCAGATTCGATTCAGTAAAATTCTGCACACAAAAAAGGCAGCCGATGTTACCCGGCGACGAGGACATTCAACAAAATTGTGGATCCGACAGCAATGCCTGCTAATTCCCCTATCTGCAAGACAAGATCGAAAAAGATCAGAGGAGGAATCGAGATGCGACAGAGGAAAATATACGCTTACAGCTCTGGTGTCTGTGGCCACGCCAGAGATGACGAACATCAGGAGGAAAGATATGATGATCTCGAGGACGAAGGACTGCACGGCTGATCCAACCGGCGTAGTTCCGTAGAAGTGCTCTGCTTTTGGATCGAACAACAAGTACACCGCCCCACTTGCGAGGATGGCTCCTACCAACTGAGCTACCATGTAAAGAGGCAGCTGCATGCATACAAATCCTCAGTCAAACAAAAGGAAAGAGATGAGACAAACTCGAGGAGGAGTTGGGAGAAGACCTGCTTGAGAGGGAACTGCTTGAGAATGGTGAACGTGGTGGTGACCGCAGGATTAAAATGAGCACCGGAGATGTGGCCGACAGAGTAGACCATCACCATCACGATCAGACCCCATGTGATGCATATTCCTGGGAACGTCACCGATCCATACATTTTGTTCACCACCACCGACCCACATCCTGCGAACACCACAAAGAACGTCCCGATGGCCTCTGCCAATAGCTGTCATTGCACCAGAGCCATCGGCCATTGATTTCTGGGAGTACAGGAGGAATCAGAAATGGGAAAACGACGACGGTGAGAGACACACCTTCTGAGCAACGTTCACCATGGCAGCAGAGCAGAGGCCGGAGTCGTGCGTGGTGACTTCTTCCACCTTGGTAATCTCTTCGTCGACCGAACACATGTCATCAGGGGTTTCAGGACTCTGCTTCTGTGGAGGGAGTAGATGGTGGGGTGAGAGGGAAGGCTGAGAATGGATTGCCAGGTAGTGTGGTGATGGAGATGAATGATATGCGCAGAATTTATAGGAGTCTTGAGGCGACGGATAGATAGAGTCTCTAAGGATAACCATTAGAGGTTTGGTTGGCCATGTGTTGGCGGAGTCCTCAAAAGCAGGGGTGGGAGGGGGGGGGGGGGTGTTAAGAGGATACGATGCATGGCGAAGCGGCGAGGAGGAAGGCAGGTGGAGAGGCTGTGCTTTGTGTCAGCCATCAAGCGCACTGATTGTTTTGGGGTTAATGTTGATGAAGTAAACCCAAAACGGAGACAAATATGGTTCCTGCGCTTTTCTTTGGTGGGCCCTCTTTTTTTTCTTTTTCTTTTTTTTTTTGGGTGTAAGAGATGTGTGAAAAAATAATGTAACGTGTGTGTTCAGCGAGAGCAGCAGAATAGTGCACCTGTAACGTTTGACACTCCTTGTAGTAAGATAGTGTCATGAGTATTGTGAGTCATGAGTTTATCTATATGTTTTCTTTATCCAGATGTTTCCTTCTAGTTGCTATGGGAGATTTGATGGGGTGAAAATCACATAAGTTGTCCGATTGAAAATCGTTCTATAGGTGATGACCCAGTTTGGGATGGTCGAGTAGACGGATCTAGATCTTTCTAGTTGCAAAATTCCCTCTTGGGATCTGAGTCGTCCGAGTGTCTTCAAGCGATCGATGATCCTACATGAAAGGTTGGAGCTGGGGGTTGCTCGGTGCAACCCCTCGATGCTTAAGTGTTTTTTTTTTTACTTGATCCCTAAGCCTTCTTACTAGTTGGCCTGGGATGAGATCAGGTTAACCGCCTGATCATTCTAGTCTTTGTTCTTGATAAGATATAGCGATTATTATCAATCATTAATGTAGGGTGCATCGGGATACATTGCTACATCATTTTAGGGTTGGTGATTTTGAGCCCTGCTTAGGTGTTAGCCCCTGTGGCAAATGAGCTGGCACGAGGTAAAATCATCATTGTCACCATCAGACTTTTTTCCCTCATAACTATGTGCATCATGGAAACCATGGGATATCACCCTTCGTTTAATACCTCACGAATGAAGCTTGCTGTCATATATACCTACCATTCCCTACACATGCAACCTTTCCAACCCTTTGAGGTATTTACTGTATTTCCTTCTATATGGTATAACCCTTAATGTAATCTTTCTTTCGTCAAAATTATATAATCCCAAGTAACTTTTAGAACTTTGCTTTCAACCTTATAGTCATAACCTTGAGAATCTAAGAAACTTAAAAAAAATTAGATTCTTACACGTCTTTTAAATATAAGCCACATCCTTCAAAGTATATATTACTCTATCGATCATTTTGATTTTTTACTTTACCAACATTCATGACATGTAACATAGAGTCATCGTTTAGACTCAATTTACTAGTTATCTTATCATTTAGTGATTAAAAATAATTCTTTTAAAAGCAAATATGAGTAATACAAGCAAAATTTTAAAATCAACTCTTTTGAAAAGATATATACTATCAGGACATATATATCATCATCTATTATAAGATGGCACTCATCAACTATTTTTTATATATAATTCTACTTCTTACTCTTGTATCTATAGCATTGAACATCATTCAAAGACTTAATTCTTGATCTTGATCTCTCATGCTATGATCCATCCCTGTCAAAAAATCTTCCTCATCGACTTTCTTCCTATGAAGCTAATGACTTACTATTCATATTCTCATATTTCTTCTTTTTCCTAGTAGCATAAGATATAAAGCTCTTCAATTTATTTTAGAGTTAGTGTATCCTTCCCACTAGCAAAAAGCAACAACGTCTTTATCTTCTTATCAATCTTCATATTATCTTTCTTCAATTGATATAATATTTCTTTGAATTTGAACATATGTTCTACCAAGTTTATGCCTTCCTCCTGTAACTTCCATTTTCAATATAACTTGTTAGTTAAGTTTTTAACTAAATAAATTTTTTCTCACATAAATTTGAAAAAAAAATTATCATAAAGACCTTAGAGATCACTTTGAGAGTACCCAAAAAAGTCTTATATTTTCATATACATCAAAACCTTGAAACTCAATATATATTTATTGACAACGAACCTTAATTCATTAAAAAGTTATAATTAATTAGAGCTCTCTCAATTAATGTCGATACATTAGACCTCCTAAAAATAACTTGTACCATTTCGGTTCACCATGGGATGCCCTCGGTTGTAGATGTCTTCAACTCATCTCCATGCTGATCTGCACCATCTCAGCCAACATCTTCTTCTGTGCTTTTGCAGCAGATTCGATCAGTAAAATTCGCACACAAAAAGGCAGCCGATGTTACCGGCGACGAGGACATTCAACAAAATTGTGGATCCGACAGCAATGACTTCTAATTCCCCTATCTGCAAGACAAGATCGAAAAAGATCAGAGGAGGAATCGAGATGCGACAGAGGAAAATATACGCTTACAGCTCTGGTGTCTGTGGCCACGCAGAGATGACGAACATCAGGAGGAAAGATATGATGATCTCGAGGACGAAGGACTGCACGGCTGATCCAACCGGCGTAGTTCCGTAGAAGTGCTCTGCTTTTGGATCGAACAACAAGTACACCGCCCCACTTGCGAGGATGGCTCCTACCAACTGAGCTACCATGTAAAGAGGCAGCTGCATGCATACAAATCCTCAGTCAAACAAAAGGAAAGAGATGAGACAAACTCGAGGAGGAGTTGGGAGAAGACCTGCTTGAGAGGGAACTGCTTGAGAATGGTGAACGTGGTGGTGACCGCAGGATTAAAATGAGCACCGGAGATGTGGCCGACAGAGTAGACCATCACCATCACGATCAGACCCCATGTGATGCATATTCCTGGGAACGTCACCGATCCATACATTTTGTTCACCACCACCGACCCACATCCTGCGAACACCACAAAGAACGTCCCGATGGCCTCTGCCAATAGCTGTCATTGCACCAGAGCCATCGGCCATTGATTTCTGGGAGTACAGGAGGAATCAGAAATGGGAAAACGACGACGGTGAGAGACACACCTTCTGAGCAACGTTCACCATGGCAGCAGAGCAGAGGCCGGAGTCGTGCGTGGTGACTTCTTCCACCTTGGTAATCTCTTCGTCGACCGAACACATGTCATCAGGGGTTTCAGGACTCTGCTTCTGTGGAGGGAGTAGATGGTGGGGTGAGAGGGAAGGCTGAGAATGGATTGCCAGGTAGTGTGGTGATGGAGATGAATGATATGCGCAGAATTTATAGGAGTCTTGAGGCGACGGATAGATAGAGTCTCTAAGGATAACCATTAGAGGTTTGGTTGGCCATGTGTTGGCGGAGTCCTCAAAAGCAGGGGGTGGGAGGGGGGGGGGGGGGTGTTAAGAGGATACGATGCATGGCGAAGCGGCGAGGAGGAAGGCAGGTGGAGAGGCTGTGCTTTGTGTCAGCCATCAAGCGCACTGATTGTTTTGGGGTTAATGTTGATGAAGTAAACCCAAAACGGAGACAAATATGGTTCCTGCGCTTTTCTTTGGTGGGCCCTCTTTTTTTTTCTTTTTTCTTTTTTTTTTTTGGGTGTAAGAGATGTGTGAAAAAATAATGTAACGTGTGTGTTCAGCGAGAGCAGCAGAATAGTGCACCTGTAACGTTTGACACTCCTTGTAGTAAGATAGTGTCATGAGTATTGTGAGTCATGAGTTTATCTATATGTTTTCTTTTATCCAGATGTTTCCTTCTAGTTGCTATGGGAGATTTGATGGGGTGAAATCACATAAGTTGTCCGATTGAAAATCGTTCTATAGGTGATGACCCAGTTTGGGATGGTCGAGTAGACGGATCTAGATCTTTCTAGTTGCAAAATTCCCTCTTGGGATCTGAGTCGTCCGAGTGTCTTCAAGCGATCGATGATCCTACATGAAAGGTTGGAGCTGGGGGTTGCTCGGTGCAACCCCTCGATGCTTAAGTGTTTTTTTTTTTACTTGATCCCTAAGCCTTCTTACTAGTTGGCCTGGGATGAGATCAGGTTAACCGCCTGATCATTCTAGTCTTTGTTCTTGATAAGATATAGCGATTATTATCAATCATTAATGTAGGGTGCATCGGGATACATTGCTACATCATTTTAGGGTTGGTGATTTTGAGCCCTGCTTAGGTGTTAGCCCCTGTGGCAAATGAGCTGGCACGAGGTAAAATCATCATTGTCACCATCAGACTTTTTTCCCTCATAACTATGTGCATCATGGAAACCATGGATATCACCCTTCGTTTAATACCTCACGAATGAAGCTTGCTGTCATATATACCTACCATTCCCTACACATGCAACCTTTCCAACCCTTTGAGGTATTTACTGTATTTCCTTCTATATGGTATAACCCTTAATGTAATCTTTCTTTCGTCAAAATTATATAATCCCAAGTAACTTTTAGAACTTTGCTTTCAACCTTATAGTCATAACCTTGAGAATCTAAGAAACTTAAAAAAATTAGATTCTTACACGTCTTTTAAATATAAGCCACATCCTTCAAAGTATATATTACTCTATCGATCATTTTGATTTTTTACTTTACCAACATTCATGACATGTAACATAGAGTCATCGTTTAGACTCAATTTACTAGTTATCTTATCATTTAGTGATTAAAAATAATTCTTTTAAAAGCAAATATGAGTAATACAAGCAAAATTTTAAAATCAACTCTTTTGAAAAGATATATACTATCAGGACATATATATCATCATCTATTATAAGATGGCACTCATCAACTATTTTTTTATATATAATTCTACTTCTTACTCTTTGTATCTATAGCATTGAACATCATTCAAAGACTTAATTCTTGATCTTGATCTCTCATGCTATGATCCATCCCTGTCAAAAAATCTTCCTCATCGACTTTCTTCCTATGAAGCTAATGACTTACTATTCATATTCTCATATTTCTTCTTTTTCCTAGTAGCATAAGATATAAAGCTTCTTCAATTTATTTTAGAGTTAGTGTATCCTTCCCACTAGCAAAAAGCAACAACGTCTTTATCTTCTTATCAATCTTCATATTATCTTTCTTCAATTGATATAATATTTCTTTGAATTTGAACATATGTTCTACCAAGTTTATGCCTTCCTCCTGTAACTTCCATTTCAATATAACTTGTTAGTTAAGTTTTTAACTAAATAAATTTTTTCTCACATAAATTTGAAAAAAAATTATCATAAAGACCTTAGAGATCACTTTGAGAGTACCCAAAAAAGTCTTATATTTTCATATACATCAAAACCTTGAAACTCAATATATATTTATTGACACGAACCTTAATTCATTAAAAAGTTATAATTAATTAGAGCTCTCTCAATTAATTCGAATACAATTAGAACTCCTAAAAATACTTGTACACATTTCGAGTTCACATGGATGCCCTCTGTTGTAAATGTCTCAAGCTCATCTCCATGCTGATCTGCACCATCTCAGCCAACATCTTCTTTGCCTTCCTCGTCTGATCAGCGCTATCAATTTTGGAGACGATGCTACAAACACTGCTATCGAGAGTGTCTGCTGGTAGCTCAGTCTTGTGATGGCGAGAGCTTCGTAGTAGCTGAAGCAGCACACGAGCTTTCACTTGAGACTTGGGAGTCCCCTGAACAGTGAGCTGTAGAAGACCAGGAATGACACCCTCGTTAAGCACAAGTTCTCTATATCTACAGTACTGATCACTGTCGCACATTGTCAGGAGGGTTCCTACGGCATGCTCTCTACTTCGGAGAGACCCTTCTTCAAGTACTTCTATCACCGTCAGCACTCCGCCTTCTGCATCTGTCAAAGCAGTCCTTCCCTCCTCGAAGTTCACCAGTGATTCCAAGAGGGCGCTGCACTTTTCGGCTGTTCTGGATGACTTTTTGGAGGTCTTCAGCAGATTTATCAAAGACGGAACAGGTTGGAGTGGAAGGATAACCTTCAGGTTTTCTGCGATCGCTGAAAGATTGTAAAGAGCCCTGACAGCATCATTCTTGGCTTGTTGATTCCCATCTCCAAGGATTTTGACAAGGAGGGGGATGGCATCAGAGGCACTGATTCGAGGCTTGTTGATGGGCGAAGCAGAGAGAGTCAGGACAGCTGCAGTGGCATACTCCTGTAAGCTAGAATTTGTGGATTGCAAGAGATGTAGGAGTGATTGGAGTGCGCCAGCTTCCACTATCTTGATTTTGTTCCTGAAACCATAAAACTAATGATGTCAAAATCATCAAACTAGCAACCAGTAATCACTCCCATGTGTTGGTGCAGAAATCTAACAACACAAGGCTTCCTTTAGCAAGTTCTCTTGAGGTCTAATTTCTTTGTCGTAGCACAGACACATGTAATTCCAGCAAGCCTCCAGTAGTAGAGTCATCCGAGAATTTGGACATCAACTCCATTATTGTCCATCACATCAACAAAAGACATAAAAAGCGGACATAAAAATCTACAGTCGTCCCGTCATAGAGGGTAGAAAAATTACAAAAGGAAAGATAAAGCATGATGAGAAAACAAGAGTTATAAGAACAAAGCAAGAAAACTACATGAGACAACCGCTAAGAGACAATTACCATACGCTGAATGAAGCTATCTATCTTCCGTCGAAGAATCAAAGGTCGCACCTTTCGTCCCCGACGGCGAGATTCAGGAGGGCGAGGATGGCGACCTCGCCGGACTCAGGGATGCCCGACCGGAGCAACGAGACGAGCGGCTCGATGGCGTCGGAGAGCTGTCTCCGGTGCTTAGACGACGTCTTCGTGAGCCGCCGGATCTCCCTCGCTGCCTGGACCCTGCTCTCCTCATCCTCCAACCGGATCCGCTCCATGATGGCGGACATTTCCGCTGCGGTCTTCTCCGCTTCCGTTCCTCCTCCGACCAGCTCGCCGGGGAGCCCAATATCCGATGACGCCATCCCACTTCTCTGTCCTCTCCTCTTCACGCTTCACAGAGCGGCATGGTGGGGAGGCGGGTGCGGGAGCCCAATATCCGGAGGAAGCTTTTATAGTAGAGGACGGTCGTTGGTCGCCGGATAACCAAGTTGACGCGTCGCATCTGGTGTCGGTTAGCGATGCCAAGTTTTGACGGCACAGATTGCTCAATCAAGTTTTGATACATCGCTCTTGGGTTGATTCGGAGTTCGACGTGGCGACACGTGGATCTCTGTGGACCATTGGTTGATCGTCTTCCAGGGTCCCAGCATTTTGAATCCTTTTTGTTTGTAGTATAAGAAAAAGATGAGAGTCAAAGAGAGGAGCATCGCATCCTCGCTTTCGCTCTATAAAGCAACTTAAATCTCTCCCTACTTTTGCTTTATTTGGATGACGATGAGAGGGAGGCGTTCGATACATACATGGATATATCATCCTAATGTAAGTTGGGAAAGATGGCTACGTATACAGAATAAAGAAAACAGATAATTATGTTATCCAAGAGGAATTAATTCAGAAACAATTAGGATTTTTAAGATGCTGGCTTTCTTTTCTTTTCGCTGTAATTTTCTTGTTACAGCATGGAATCTTGGATTCATGCACATCCATCCGATAGACTACTTTTCTGTAGTACTACTACTGATGCTGACGAAGAAGAAGTGTAAATTCTGATGACAGCGCGCACTCACTCACACACACCACAAATAAAGTCAAAAATAATAATAAAAGAAATAGAAAAGTGCGTAGTCCGGAATTTGGTGGCGGATGGGGTCCAGCAAACGAACCCAGCACGTTTGTCACGTATCATTAGCCACGTGTCGGTCATATCGTGAGGATCGGATTTAAGGATCACGCAAAAGCTAATAATAATGGCAACAGTAAAAGTAATATGCAAGATATGGTTGGCTGGCTATATATATCGTGTTTCTGGACGTAACGCAGCGCATACATATCGTGTCGCCGGCCTTTTTTGTTTTGTACTTTTTTACCCTTTGGTTCTTCTGTAGCAACCGCTAATAATAATAGCATTGGCTTTGTCCCTTTTCTTCTTTAATAATTGATGGTGATAATGGGTTTTTGGTAAGTTGCCAGCGTGGCATGCGACGTGGGTGGGATAACTGTGAAGCAAAGCAAAGGATCGGAACGTCCCGTGTGTTTCTTAACGGCTAAGCCTATCATCCGCTCGGGCTTGATAGGCTTAGCCTATCAAAAATAAAAATTAAAAATTAAAAAGATAAAAATAAAAATTATCCCGTGTATTTGTCTTCATCTATCACGGATCGAAACGTCCTGTGTATTTTTTTTAAAAAAAATAAAAATTAAAAATTAAAAAGATTTGTCTTCATCTATCATGACTCGGGCTTGATAGACTAATCGATCTATCAACTTCGTTTGGTCTAAATCATTGATCAAAATACTTAAGCCGAAGGTGATGATAATATACTCATCAGATAAGTCAATCTTAATTTTATCCACTTTCGAGGTGGGACTAAACGCGGATGTTACATCATCACTCAAAACTTGAACATTAATAATGCAAAGAAACAAAGCTATTTTTGATTGTATCAAAGCTTCAACCTCTTTTGTTAGACTATTAATTTTCTATCCAAAGATAATAATAAAACGAAAACAAACAGAGACAATATTAAATTATCCTTGTTTAGCTCACTTTGGTTCCACGTTGCCGTCGGTGTCAGCATCTCACTACATATTTGTCCTCTTTTGTGCGTTCATGTGGTACATGCTGTCGACAAAGAACCCGTTGGATCCATCCATCCATTAATTACCATGTTATTTTACCAAAAAGAAAACTGAAAGATTCGAGATTTCTTTTTGTTCGAGTTGTCTTTTAGTGCTTTCGTGTTGCTGCAGGTTGTTGTGATTGAATTGGAAGAGCAAGCAAGAAAAGCCAAATAAAAGATGGAATTGGAAGAGCAAGCAAATCGAATCTGGTCGTGCCCTGTATCGACGTCTAATTTGATTTGGACGGCAACCAAAAAATGGAGATGTTGTAATCGGATTGCTACATACGCTACGCACTCGTTAGAAAGAATAGGGCGGAAGCATGCAGGATGATGAAAAAAGGTAAGGGCTTACCGAACTTGAAGCTAACGTGATGGTGCGAGATCAAGTCACTTCGTCCTTGTCAATCCATGCATCCATTCTTCTATTCTATCTCCTAATGCTAATGCTGTGGATATGTGTCGCTGTACACATAAGAAACGAGACCTCGATCACATCGATCTTAGGTAAGTGGGCATATTAAAGTATTTCCTGGGACTCCACTTCTCGGATTATTGCTCGCTTTGTAATCCCGGCTGCTAATGTGATCGTACCAAACGCGTAGCTCATTGTTTATGCAACTCCTACACTTGAGAATACAACAGATCAGATTGGATTTGATGGTGTCATATGCCTCTTTCACCTGACATGAGTACCCAAAACATCCTCATGTAAGGTCCCTACACCTGCCTGTTATGCCATCTCGGATCATGATAGATTAAGTGTAAGTGTGAGTTATAGCGTGAGACCACAGTCTCACATAGATTCTAGACTACATATCCAAAACTTTTTGAGAAAAGAGGTGTCGTAGACTGCATGCAATCTTTCAGAGACAAATAAATGTCTGATGGATTGATGATGGCTTTCTGGCGAGGCGAAAGGAAGAGGGGGGTTGCTGCTGGAGGTGATAGGAATGGGTCGAGTGACTTGGTTCCTCTTCCTACGTTTGAATAATGATCTCTGCTTGCTACTTACTTCCCTATGCCACCCAATCGTCTTCAGCAGCTTCTCCCTTCCTCCTCCTGTCCACCTCGCCCGGCCAGCCAGCCACCTTCCCGGGGAAGGGGTTCATCTGCACATGGCTGTACTAATAATGACACGGCCTGCTCCTCCCATCCTGGCCGGCCAGTAAGGCATTGTTCTTACTTCACAAATTAGGTACGTCTCGGATGCTGTCTCACGCTTGTGTTGTGTAAAATATCATAAACACTTGTCCGTTTTCTACATGACTTCACAGAGAGCAGCAACCATGGCTGGTTGAGTGATTTGGGGGCGGATGGCGACATGCCATTTACTATGTACTAGCATTATTGTGTACCCCTCGTACAAAAGCAGATAGGAAAAGCGGCATCACTACGAGGCCCACTGTAATTTGCTGTGACACCACCCAGAAAGGCATTCATGAGTGAAAAATGATTGCTACGGCATTCAATCCGTGTGGTCGTAATTGATGGGACTAAATCAATATACACAACTCCCCGTTCTTCAACTGGAGTTCTTTTCACGGAGAAGCTCAAATGCCCTCTGTAGGACAGGCCTGAATCGGTTCACATCAAGCTCTACGTTTTGTTGTTCGAGGTAGATGTCCCTCAGTTTGAACCAGCCTTGCTTGTGAATGGACTCGGGGTCCTTGAACACCTGGTGGTCTCTGGGGTACGCTTCCTTCAGGGTGCTCTCCTCCACGCTTATGTCATACTGCAAGTACCGTAGCTTCATTCCCATGGCAGGCTCCGCGTAGAAGTTGGTCGCTATCCAATCCAATTTGCCCAGTGGCACCACCTGGATCACGATGGCGTCGGTGGGAAGGAAGACGAAGTTGGTCAGTCCTGCGCCGTGCACGCCCACCATCACATCGCACGAGTTCACCACCCGTGCGAACCTGCCCACATCGAAGAAGTCGGGCTCCGACGCCACCACCTCGTACCCCACCCCCTCCGCCATGCCCACCACCTCCTCCAAGTTCATGAATCTTCTCGTCCCGCCCCTCGCTATCAACAGCAGCCTTGGCTTCTTGCCGGGCGGCTCCCCGGCCGCAGCCCACGCGCGATCTCGCTCTAGCGAGTAGGCGCTCCTCGTGAGCCTCACGAAGTCCATGATGGAGTACCCTTCTGGGGCTCCGGCGGGATCGATCATCAGGTCCCTTTCGGCTCTCAATCCAACGACAACATGCTTGAAACAATGCACTCTGTCGTCACTGTCGTAATCGATTATATCATACGACGACAGCTTCATTAGATATGGGCGGTACTTATGGATCCACCAACCTTGACGATCGGCAATGATGAACTGGACCTGGCCTTGGAACGGGCCGGCAGTTTGGAAGAGGGGAATCAACACGTCGGCGAAGTCGTGGAAGCAGTTTCCGCTGTGTCCGCCGGTCGAGAACAGGACGCCGGGGACAGCGTGATTGACACTGCATCGAGGGGCTTCTCGATCGCCATGCGGTGATGTCAAGTTCAAAGCCCGGACTTTAGCCATGGCTGAGTCGTCGAACTTGCGAGGATAAGGTCTGATCTGCCATGACTCGTTTCTGTCTCTGCTGCCCTCGTGATCAGAGGGGGTAACGAGCATTACAGAGGACAGATTCTTCCCGATGACTCTTATGTCACCTTCCATATCGCAGACGTCTGATCTGTAGTCAGAAAAATCACACATGGGCTTCCTCTCAGGCGCCCCATCTGGAAGACAATGCAGTTAATGGCTTCCATTAAACTAGAGTTCGCAGTCTTTTTTCTCTTGGAAGAATTCACAATGGCAAGCTCAAATAGGCAACGAGTACAAGCGAACCTGATTCGCTAGAATCACCAGCAGTTAGTGTCTCCAGCACTTCCCTATCGTTTTCCGGCTTGCAATTACCCGAACTCGATTCGCACAACCGGCTTATTCCCTCTTCCTCCTCCTTGCCATCTGTCGGGTAAATGAACAGAGCATCATTCTACATTAATGGTCATTTGATATATATACACTATATAAACCAATCAGGATTACAAATGAAATAGCACGGAGCACGGTTGATCATCTGATCCGTTCTAGTTGAATCCCCTGCTTGGTTTGTCAAGTGAGCAAGTGAGCAAGAACTAGGACACTAGGACAAATGAACAAAGATGATCCCCTGCTTGGTCTTACCTGATAGTTGAATCCTTTTGTTCTTTTCCACCATAGAACTCATAGAAGTTACATCTATCGATGACGAGGACGGCAGGCAATTCACTGTAAAAACTAGAATTACGCCACAGCAATGTTGGAGTACAGAGAGGAGAACTCACGGATAGACATATGCTCCATGCTTATCATAGTTTTGGACATCATAACGTATGTCGTCGACACCAGAAAACATCCGACGATTAGTCCTGATCCGAAACTGCGAGGCTCGACCTGTGACCGGAACTTCTTCGCCAACTTCATCCTGCATGTGTCGCTGAGCTGTCTATCAGGAGGAGGAGGAGGAGGAGGAGAAGCAATGGAAGAATCGACATGCAAAGGGCAGAGCTTATAACAAGTGAGAAAAAAGTGGCAGAGCTTATGGCGGTCGGGTGCCGATGCTATCGTTTTTGGTGGTGAATTTTCTAAGCGTCAAGTCTGCATCACAACCTGCAATCGTCGAGAATCACGTCTTGTTTGGTACTGCCGAGTTAGAACTAGCAACATAAGATTATATATATGAACATTAACGGAGCTAATTGAGGGGTCTTGCCCGACTCCATCAGGATGATCTTCACACATCGGTTGTTGTAGCTGTGAGATCACGATGCCAATTGCAAGTTAATGTTACGCAAATAAAATAAGTTAAAGCCAAAAGTCGGGTTAGAAATATTGTGATGACTTTTGTTGGGCTCTGTTTCGGAGTTAATTTATACAGTGAATCGAACGGCCGAAGCAGTCGCCGTCGAGCTTTAGCCAATTTGCTGCTCAAGATATGTGCTCTGGATTCCGCGTCCAAACGAATCGTCACCGCCCACTCATCCCGCTTAGCCAATGGCACCACCATCACGTCGCATGAGTTCACGGTGCCTGCAAACCGCACCCAGTCGTTCGTTGCATCTATCATCTGCACATCTCCGTCAAGAACTGGCAGGAGATCCGGAAGAGAGGGTTCGCATCCGCCAAATCGTGGAAGTAATTGTCGGGGTCCGTACACGCCGTTGGCGAAGACGACGCCAGGCGCCGTGTCGTCACCGACGGTGCGTACCAGGGAGTGGAAATGGCCGTGTCGTCCCGCTTTCGAGCGCAAGATCTGAGGCGCCATGACTCATTAATTCTCTGCCGCCGACACCGGAGGAAGCAACAAGCATCGACCCGTACCTTCCCCACCGCGGATTTCCGTTCCCAAGTCAAAAAAGAAGGAGAGATCACACATCGGCCTACTCTTGTGTTCCGCATCCACATTTATTAGCCATGCAACGGATGAATCCAGCAACAGTCATCCGTCAACTTCAAATATGGGAAGAATCAAAGTGGGTGAGACGTTGCGCACTGCTACTCTTTAGTTTATTTCTCCCCATTTTAAATCCCTCGATCTTTGTGTGTGTTCGAAATGACAAATTTAGTCATCTAAAAATAAAAAAACTGGATCCCAAACCATATTTATTGTGGTCGTTTTCTTTGGTTATTTAAAATAGATTTATATTTCTCGAATATTTTGGTTGAAAGAAAATGACTGGCAGGATGATGATATATAGATAGACCCATAAAAGAGAGAATGATAGTAGACCCATATAACTAGCTTCCCGCTGTCTACTGGCAATTATTACATGCACGGCTTCTCAAAACAGTGGGTACCTCCTCTTTCTTCATCCATGACGGCGGCTTCACGTTTGCAACGAGAAACTGGGAACGAACACGACGGCATAACTAAGTTATGGAACAAGTTGGCTGTGACCATCCATTCATCCATGCATCCATCCGCCCGTAGCAAACTGAGGATGGAGTGACAGACACCCTCATGCGATCGCTGATGATTAACATCCTACAACTAATTGAATAATCGGCAAGGGCGAGTCTTGCTATTTCAAGGACACACCCAAACGTATTAGAATCAAAGTGCAAAGAATAATTCGCTTCCCTTGCGATCGATGCATCATCATCTACGAACGTAATCGAGATTAGAATAAGAAGAGTCAGCTTTTGGAGAGGCACGGGATGATGGGGAGCAGTGCGCCAGTAATTAAAGAGACAGGAGACAACTTTCGTATACAAAAGAAAAGCCTAGTCAAGGATATTTATAATAGCTCCCAATCTTCTCTTTTGACCGAGAAGATAAAAGAGGACGAGCAGCAGCTCGTATTATAGATCATCTGCGATCGCTCAACATGTCATCATCCATCATACCATTGTCCACAGTTTAAAAGAATAAATTGGAAAAACTAAACTCAAGAAAGTAAAACAATACTAATAAATTCATCTTTCACCTCACTCTCCCTGCCGTCGGCGGAGGATCCGAAGAGCACGCTCCAGGTAAGGCCTGAACCTTGTCACATCAAGCTTCACGTTCTGCTCCTTGAGGAAGATCCTGGAGAAGGTGTCCCAATCCGCGTTCTGAGGATGCAGCGACATGGGGTCCTTGAACACCGCGTGCTCCCTCGGGTACAGCTCTGTGAGAGTGGTTTCCTCTTCGCTGATACTGTATTCCAGGTAGTTCAGCTTCATTTGGTCGGATGGGTCCCTGAAGTAATGGCCGGCGATCCAGTCCAGATTACCCCATGGCACTACTTGGATCACCACAGCATTCGTAGGCAGGAAGACCATATTGGTCAGCGCCGATCCGTGAACGCCCATCAACACGTCGCAGGAGTTGACGATGCGCGAAAATTTGGAGACGTCAGGATCTCCCTCTGTGACCACCACTTCGTAGCCCACCTCTTCCGCCATCCTCACAATCTCCTCCACGTTCATGAATCTTCGTGTCGTGGCCCTGGTTATGACCATCAGCCTTGGCTTCTTGTCGGTCTCTTCACCCAACCTCGACGCGTGGTCTCTCTCGAGGGAGAAAGCACCTCTGGCGAACTTGGCGAAGTCGAACATGGTGTACCCGTGCGGCGATTTGGAGGGCTCCATTTGGAAGTCCTCGGCGCTGGTGCATCTCAGCCCCAGGGTCACATGCTTGAAGCAACGGATGGCGTCGTCGTCGTCGTACTCGATGATCTCATACCGGGACAGCTTTTCGAAGAAGAGTTGGTACTTGTCCATCCATGGCCGGTTCAGGTTCGCTATGAGAAACTGGACCTCGCCGCCGAAGTGGTAGGCGGTCTCGAAGAGAGGCACAAGCACGTCGACGAAGTCGTGGAAGTAGTTGCCGGTCCATCCACCGATCGCAAAAACCATTGCAGGGACGGTGTGGTTGACGGAGCAGCGCCTGTCTTGGGCGTACCCATCGACCAGTTTCAAGGTCACCTCCCGAACACGAGCACCTGATCCGGCGTCCCATTTACGAGCATAAGGCTTGATCGTCCACGATTCGCCTCCTCCTCCTCCTTCTCCTCCGGCGACAAACACCATCCTGGTATCTTTGCCAATGATTCTAACATCGCCGTCTGCTTCACAGATGTCGGATTTCCTGTTGGACGTATCACAGATGGGCTTCTTCTCAGGCTTCACAAATCCACCTTTGCAAAAACGGGCGGCAACAATTTGATTTAGAATTCTGAAGCTCGATCTAGACATCAGACTACTTTCCCCGACAAGAACAAGAAAAACAAATCAAAAACAATAATATTTAGGTTTATGGAAGTAATCAGTCAAAGACGAACACCATCGATACGGAAATTATCTTCTCGGTGTCTGTTCCTTCTTCCGTGTGATGAACACCATCGAAAGATGATGAGATGGGGATTTATGCAACCGGGTCGGTAGGTGGCGTCATTCCTTCACCAAATCTTGCGGTTGGACTATAAATCAATCCATGCATGTGGTAAGTGGGGACTTTACTGACTACCCATAATCAGTGCTGCTGTGGAACTTTATTGATGCGACAAAGAATGAGGCTGAAAGATCAAATTGAAGGACCAAGGAACTCTATCTAATCCTCTCGGAAACAGAGGTCGTCTTCGCTCGGGGGATCCCTCCGATTACATCTTGTTTTTAACTTCCTTTTCCAAATCGAAGATGCTATTGTCCCCAGAAGAGATAAGATAAACTAGAGAGAAACAGAAAGAGAAGAAAAAAAAAATCAAGAAATTGGGGGTCGAAATAGGAAGATCTGAGACTCCACACCCCAAAATTGGGTTTACCTTCAAAGAAATCTTTTGTGTGTGCAAAGAAGACAGACGACGGTTGTAGCTGCCATGTTGCCGCTACACCATTAAGCAGTGAGAGAGAACTCGAGCTGATGGCAGGCAGATCTAGTCGAGAAAAGGAGCAGCGAGTTACCAAGAGAGAAGCGCATGCTGGTAGTCCTCGTCCTCGTAACGTAGGTCAGCGCCACCAGAATGAACACCGCAACCAATGCCACGCCATATTTCTGAGGCTTCGCTCGGCGGTTAACGTTCCTGAACCCCTTCGCCATCTTCTTCGTCCCCTCTTATTCTCACTGGCATTTCATTCTCTCCTTGCGGATGGCAAGCACAAGCCGTGGCTGCAGAACTTGTGAGCGGAACTCCCCAAATCAGAAAACAACAGAACAGGATGGAAAAGAGGAGGAGAAATTGTGGAACTCACAGAGGGGGAAGGAACCGAGTGGAGAGGTACCCAATCAGCAGGACCTGCTGCCTGCACCTCTTTTTTATGTTTGTGTCGGCAATAATAGTGCTTGCGATCCGAGGGGAGTTCACGGTTTACAGCTAAATTATTGCAGATGGCCAATTGCGTTGAGTGCGGAGATCAACTTAATTCAGCGAATAAGAAATTTATATTCTATTTTACCAAGAGAACAACAACATAATAATAATAATAATATCTCAAATACAGTCGGAGATGGTGACATCAACCTCATGGTTTGCCGGTCGGAGATGCCAACTCATTTTCCACATGTCGCTGGCGTGGAGGGTGTGCCGTATCTATCAACCTACTAGCAGCTTAGATTTTTTTATTTCCTATTTTCTTCCGACCATTACAAACAGGAGGTTCGATTAGATTTTTGACAGTACGAAAAATTCATGAAAGTTACTTGACGGTGTAGAGAATTCCAAGGAGGACATTAAAATGGGCCATATGGATCCAGTTTTTTTTTTCTTTGTTAAAGTTCTCTCCTTTTCTTTTGGAACCAAACAAAAACAAATCCTGTTAATTTGAGATAAGATTCACAAAGTAAAAACAGTTGAGTAGCAAAAAGAAAAAGTCATCAGATGCAATAATAGTCTCAATAAAGACTATGTTTTAGCTCAGAGCAAGAAGGCGGCTCAAACCATTGGCGGCAAGGAACGACTGTATGATATGATCGATCAACAAAAAGAAGAAGAAGAAGAAAGAAAGAAAATAAACTCCACCCAGCACACCTAATAGGTGTTCATTCTAGCGACCGAGAAGGTCCATGGCTCTCACCAAGAAAGGCCTGAACCTGTTCACATCAAGCTTTACGTTTTGTTTAACCAAGTAGATCTTGCCCATCTTGAACCATCCCTGCTTGTGAAGCGACTGAGGGTCCGTAAACACCGGATGCTCTCTGGGATACTTCTCTAATAGTGTGCTCTCCTCCACGCTGATGTTGTACTCCAGGTAGTTCAGCCCGGCTCCCATGGACGGGAATCCAAAGGTGTGGGTGGCCATGCCCTCCAGCTCGCAGCACGGCACTATCTGGATGAGCACCGCATTCATGGGCAGGAACACGAGGTTGGTGAGCCCGGCACCGTGCACACCCATGATCACATCACAAGAGTTCACCACACCGGCAAACCCAGCAACGTCCCCGAAGTCTGCGTCCGCACGCACCACCTCGTAGTTCAACCCCTCCGCCATTTGGACGATCTCCGGCAAGTTGGTGAACCTTCGAGTACCGTTCCTCGCTACGAGGAGAAGCCTCGGCTTCCTGTCGGGGTGTTCCCTCAAGCTGATGGCGTGCGCTTTCTTCAGGGAGTAAGCCGACCTCAAAAACGCGGTGAAGTCGAGCATAGAATACCCGTTGGGAGCTCGTGCAGGTTGGATTGTCAAGTCATTGTGGAAGCGGAGGCCGACCATCACATGTGGGTGGCAGAGGACCTGATTGCTGTCGTCGAGATCGACGAACTCGTATCGCGTGAGCCTCTTA
Source organism: Musa balbisiana (assembly GCA_004837865.1). Taxonomy (NCBI): domain Eukaryota; kingdom Viridiplantae; phylum Streptophyta; class Magnoliopsida; order Zingiberales; family Musaceae; genus Musa; species Musa balbisiana. The sequence continues at coordinate 556,224 of CM017196.1, read as the reverse complement.
ATAATCGGATCGTATTTGTGGAGCCACCAAACTTGAATGTTGGTGATGAGAAACTGGACTTCTCCGTCGAATTGCCGTGCGGTCAAGAACAGAGGGAGCAGCACATCCGTGAAGTCGTGGTAGTAGTTTCCTGTGAATCCACCCAGCGCAAACACGATGGCGGGGACGGATCGATTGGTGGTGCATTCGGGGACTCCTCCGGGGCTGCTCGCTGTTCTAACCGATACTTTCTCCACGTTTCCCATTTGCTTTCGGACGTACGGCACGACCTTCCACTCGTTGCTTCGCTGGTGCGGAGAAACAAACACCACCGAGGAGGACTTCCCGTGGATGCGAACGTCACCTTTCATCTCACAGAATTCCGTTCTTGGATCCGAGAAATCGCATATCGGCTCCACCACTTGGGGCTTCATCGTCTGAGACCTTTCAGCCTCTCTTTTGGGAGGGAGAGTCTCCTCATCTTCTGAACAACATTAAACATGTCTGTGCAATTTAAATGAAAACTTGCAAGACTAAAACTCGTTACTCAGCACATGATTAATCATATCTGAGTTGCTAATTAATGGTCAAGCGATGAAGCTTACTTGGTTTCTTGGACTCTCTTTTCTCTTCCTTGGCAGTGATGTGGGAAATATCAGAAAAATCGGTGTGGTGGACCTTCTCCTCTGCAGAATTTCCATGTCCACCCTCCGCTTTCCTTAATCTTTCTGTTACGTAGAGAAATAAGATCTAAATGAAACTCAATTAAAATGATAATCAAATCCTTAAATCTTTTTTGCTCAATATGTATTGAGCTCAGAAGTTGGGTGTGTTCCCAGAAACAGAGATCTTCTCCTTCGTTTCTTTTTCCACTTGTTCTCTCCGAAAACAACCCAGAGGTTTCTTGAAGAACTCACAAGTCCCAACAATTGATGATTTATGCAGATTCTAATGACGGCGACATTACCAGCCCAACAACAAAGATTCAATCAACCCTACCAAACAAGCGATAGCCAGAATTCGTATGATTTCTGACCTGGCTTCTGTAGACTAATTTTGCCGTCCACCACCTCGACAGTGCCAACCCTGTAGGCTACAGAAAGCTGCTGATCAACTGCAAAACAAGAGTCGCAAGATATTAAGACGATGCTGCTTTCCCCAGAAAGTCAGTCTACTTGCTTCGTTTGCTTGCACCTCATCGACCTCTGGAAGTAGAGAAGAAAAGGATTCTTTGCTGAGAAGGCAAGAGAGACTCACCACCGGTGGTCTCCGACATGGAAACGAAATATGTCAGTATGACTATGCAGCATCCTACCAGCAACGCCAAGCCGAGCTTCCGCGCTTCGATCCGGCTCATGTTCTTTGCTACGGTCTTCTTAAGCCCCATCTTCCGCGTATCTCTGAAGCCCCAAGTTTCAGCTGAAGAGATATCAGATCGCTCGACCAGAGAGCTGCCGTGTGGAACTCACAGCAAGCCACTCTCTTCTTCTACCTTGAGAAGAAGCCATAGACTAGACTCGTTCCTTCTTGAGAACATTTTCTACTCCACGCATTTCTGCTGCTGCCGCTTATTATTATTATTATTATTCCAAAGCTCGCTTAGACCGGAGAATCCTGAACGTGAGAGGTTTAATCTGATTGGTTAAGGATATGTATAATGTTTTCTCATCTTCCCTCAAAAAGAAATAACCAAATTGGTGTTTCAACAAAAATAACGAGGAAAACAAATCTACAATGCTGAGATAAAGCCAACTCGACAAGCGTGGCAGAGGTAATTGCTCACAAAAATGTAAAAAGATTTCTTACCGTAGCTTTTCCTCTTCCCAATGTTCTCACTGACCGGTGATTGACTGCCCTTCCTACAGGATCTGATTCATGAACCTGTGATGACCCATCATAAAGTTAAAATATATATATATGAAAAGATGGAGAGAGAGAGAGAGAGAGAGAGAGAGAGAGGTGAAGATAAAAACTTAATTGAAGGTGAGAAATTTTGGATGATCATATCCTTTTTAACTAAAAAGAAAAAGAAACATGATGTGTGATTAAGTTGATGTGCATGTTAACTGCAGCAACCCACCCAAAATATGAAGCATACGACAAGCAAAATCACGTTATGCCCATCAAAAATCTATCTCATTAGTGATGTATGATACAAGCCACACTGCAATTTCGACGTGGAGTTTGAACTTTAGCTGGACACCTTCCAATAATTGAAGTATCATCGTGCTTCCTTTTGCCTTTTACTTTTGGCTTACTTCACCCTTGGCTTCTTGTCAACTAGAATAAAATACAATGAAAGCTACCTAACTGGATGCGCCATGAATGCTAATTTCAGTCGTCGGCTGCTGCTTCTCATACAAGCTCCTGCTCTCGATAGAGGAGGTCCCCAGGGAGGTTCCCTACCGAGAGAGGATGCAAGTGGTCCCTTTTGGCAGCAACAGATGCCCGGACAGCGGGGCGCATTTGTTTTCTCTCCCTCTCTCATCGTTCGGGGATGCCTTGGGAACACAAAACCGGCTTCATTTTCCTTGAATTCCGCTCGAGATCAGCCGTGAGGCATGCATGTATGTCCAAACCCATATTTGGCTACGGTTCTACTTTCACCACCACCACCGAGCTCTCGCCATCGCCATCGCCATCGCCATCGCCATCGTACGCTATGTGTTCTCCGGACACACAACAACATCGTTCACAAGGTTTGTCATAAATCGAGACTACTTCTTCGGACAAATAATTTCATAGTAAAATATATTAAAATAATTGATATCCTTTTTGAATCTCCAATCATCCCAGATTTTAGTTTTTGGAGGAGAAGGCTTTAACACCAAAAGAGCATATAAATGAAGGAAATTAATGTGGTATTTATGATATATGTCATCCTCGCATTGGCTTCTCTTGTCTATTCTCCTTTGATGGAGCTATTAAACTATGCTGTGACAGCCAGTTGTTGTTGTAGTTGCATAGAGATCGATCCAAAGAGGAAGCTTCATTAGTGTGTTCGTTCTATAATGGTGGTGATGATCTGTTATGTGTACCAATCATAAATTACTTTCTCCGGATCTGGAGTTTGCCCAGTCCACTTTGCTTCGTCACGTCTCTTCACGAATGAGGTTGTGATTTGACTTGTGCAGCCGACAAAGAAAAAAAAAAAGTATGATTTCGTGCAATGGTTGATGAGGAAATCACCATAGCTTATGATCTAACGTGAATATATTCCGATGGCGTCGATGACTTGGGTTTAAATCTCCGTGAATGAGTTGTTCTCGAATGCAATTATCGAAGAAAGAACATTGTTTAGAGTTCGACGGTCAAGTTGGGCAGCGGTGCCAATTAACTTATGCACGAGACCATCCCTAGATTGTGGAGCAAACACATAATCGTTAGCTGTCTCCTTAGTTTATTATGTTTGTCTAATTAATAAATCCACATTGATGGCTGGCTCAGTAGGTCAGGGATTTAAGTTATCGCAGCTCCACAAGGCAAGAGGCAAAAACAAACGATGCATCACCTTCTCCTCTCTCACTCTTTCTTTTTGTTTTTTCCATCAATTTTGTTGGTGAATTAAATTAAGGTGGTCTGTATCGACATCGACGTCAACTATTAACGCAGAAACACAGATTCATTACAATATGAATCGACTTCTCCTACCCAAATCGCTAGATAGCAATCTTGTCGGTTTTCTATCGTAGGGTGTTTTTCTTAGAATACCAAACATTGGTAGGGTCAGTCGCAAGCTCTCGCAATGTGCGTTCAAGACACTTGTGGCGTCACGTACATTTTACTACCACTGGAGTTTTCTGGTCGTATGTGGTAAATGAGGTTTCTATCTTATCTAATGACGGGACATACGATGGCCTCAGTCAAATTTAAGGCAAAGTCCACATGCACACGGATCACAAGGCGTGACGACGGCCAAGTGTTGCATCGTTTCTCCTCCCTTCTCGATCGATCTCTACAAATCACAATGAAGTGGAATCTTTCAGAGCTTGTCGAGAAGACAATCTTCCTACTGATGAAGAAGCTGGCGAGCATGTACGAGAATGCTACTGAATCTGCTCACGTCAAGCCTTACATCTTGATTGAAGAAGTATATAGAGGTCCAATTCCGCCAACCATCCTTGTGAGCCAGAATGGCTTGCGGATTTGTGATCACTGGATCGGTAATACCGTACCTGTCCACCAGCGAGCTCTCCGTGACACTAATGCTGTATTGCAAGTACCTCATCTTCATCTCCAACGCCGGCACTCCGTAGTCGGACCAACAGTACGTCTCCAATCCACCCAGAGGAACGACTTGGATTACTACCGCATTGGTGGGAAGGAATATAAGATTGGTGAGCCCGGCGCCGTGCACTCCCATCATGGCATCACATGAGTTCACTACGCGCGCAAATTCCCCCAAACTTTGGTTCTTCTTAATCTCCGCTATCACAGGTTCAAAGCCCTGCCATTCTGCCATTCGAGCGATCTCCTCGACGTTGCTGAATTTTCTTGTGCTCTTCCTCGCGATAATTACGAGTCTTGGCTTCTTCTTCTCCTCCTCTTGCTTTTCCCCCAGCACGATCGCCGTCTCCCGCTCCAGCGAGTAGGCGCTCCTCATAAATCGCCCAAAGTCAAACATGGTGACGCCACCAGATCTTGCAGGATCGATGCTCATGTCCTTGTGGAACGTGATGCCCACTATGACTCGAGGAAAACAACGAACCAGAGGATCCCTGTTGAAATCGATGATCTCATAACGAGATAGCTTCTTCAGTAGTAGTTCGTATTTGGCGATCCACCACGGGAGCATGTCACTTATCAGAAACTGAACTTCCCCGTCGAATTTATGCGATGTTATATATAGGGGGACGACCAGATCGGTGGTTTCGTGGAAGAAGTTGCCCATGTAACCTCCGGTCGCAAAGATGATGGCCGGAACCGAGCTGTTGACGTCGCATTCGGGAACATCTTCTCGGTGAGTACTCAAGTAACCTACGGACATTTCGGTGAGACGAGATAATGCAGCATGGTCTCCCTTCCGAGGATGAGGCTTTATCCGCCATGATTGCTGGAGTTCCGAAGCGTTCCGATCCGAGGAAGTAACAAAGAAGATGGATGAGGAGGTAGCACGGACCCTGACGTCGCCCTCCATGTCACAAACATCAGCTCTTCGGTCGGACGTATCGCACAAGGGCTTTCTCTGTGGCTCCTCATTTCTGTTGGTTCCATCTTCTGCAACCAGACAGACATAAATTAAGATTAAAATACTACCAACTTATCATAAGAATTTCCATCTATTGTTAGTGATTTTATTTAGATCCACGAGTGAATTCGCCCATTGGATACGGTCGTTTGTTGATACTATATACTAAGATCCATGAGTGAATTTGCCCATCGGATGCTTGCCTTTGCAAGTACCTGCTGTCCTCTTCGTATTAGAAAGCTTCTATGGAATTATTGCACTTGGGATTTGACCGTCGCTTTTATATATATATAAAATTAAATATAGAAGCAAGCCAAAACAAATTGGTTTCTCTAAAATAAGCCCAAAGAAATGTAGTAAAAGGAGTCAGTTCTGATGTTGTTTCTCTATTCACCATGGTTTCAAGTAAACCTGATGATCCATTGGTCGAATTAGATGCCATCAAAGCCAAACTATCCCCAAATTTGGTTCTCTTAAATTTGAGAAGAGCCGTGTGGAAATCCGTCTCCAAATGATATGAAATTCTTTTTCCTAACTTGATGTTCAGATATCTTCTACATTGTAAGCAACAAAAAAGAAAAAAAGTGTGGAATGATTACCGCAACACCAGAAAGCAAAAGAGAAGCGTCGAGATGGTAAAACACGACGATCGATCATCGATCTCAGCTACATATGGTGGAAATTTACAAGTGTTTCGTCTGGAGATCTTTTTTCTTTTTGTTTTCCCCCTAAAACTACGTGCGTACCTAAGATCGTTACATCCCAACGCAAGTAAAAAGGGTCTTGGAACAACTAACTATGTTCATGGTGCCTCGTTTCAGCAGATTCAACTGCTTAATTTCCGGCTTGGATGACGGGGTTGAGAGTCCCCACCTCCCTCCTAGATCTGGGTGTGCCCAGCGATGATTCGAGAGGAGAAGGTATTCGAGAATTGGCTTACCTGGGTGTGGGTGAGGAGGACCGGGATTTTCTTGGGCCCCAGAAACAGGAGGAGTCGTGTGAGCTGACAGCCACGAGCTCACTGCAAAAACAGCCAAGATCAACTTGTGTTTAGAAGCTCCGGCTGAGACGGGCAGAAAGGAACATCTACGATGACGACGAGGATCATGGGAAAGATTTTAACTCACGACTTGGAAGGGAGACAAGAGAGCCGGCAGACACCGCAAGAAGGGCCATGGAGATGAGAAAGCATCCCGCGAAGATGACAAAACTCAGAGTCTGAGGTTCTACCCTGGTGAAGCTCCTCAACAACTTTGCCTGGCTCCCCATCCTCTTGCTGAACTTAGAACTTAGGCGGTGACGATTCCCGGTTACCTGTACAAGACCCTCATCATCATCGGCGTCGCTGAGAGAGAGAGAGAGAGAGAGAGAGAGAGGCAAATTATTAGGCAGGCATCAACCACTCCGCACGAAGTCGGTCGGCGATGGTGCTTTCATCTGAGCTACCCAATGGGGTATTGGCAGACATGGCACCAGACTTTTCCTCTCTCTCGCTGTCTCTCCGCTTTTTGGTATCCCAAGCGTAGCCGTAGACCATATTTGATAGGCTGCGTAGTTTCTGAGAAATAGAGAGTTGACTCGACGATTGATGATGGATCGCAGCGTAAGGGGTGTCCTGTTAGAAATATTCACCGGAGAGCAACTGTGTGGAAATTCACTAGTTCTTGACGGAGCCGAATGAATACAACGAAGTGTGGACTGTACACAGTCGAATCTGAGAAGCAGCATCCAAAAGGCGTCGTTAATAGCTGCGACTCTGACATCCCCATTAATTTGTGTTTACGAAGCACGTGATGTCAACTAAGTTCCATCTTAAATTAAATCAGGTTGGTTTTGTGATGATGCATATGGCTGCTGCTGTGATGCGAGATGGGGTATGTTAAGAACCGAGACTATGGTGCTTATTTTGGTTGAAGGGTACCCTCATGGAATCCAATAACTTTTATTATAAACATAAAAAAATATTTATATTTATTATTATTAAAAAACTTTAATTATTAAAATTAAAATTAAAATTAAAATTAACTAACGATAGATCAAGATTGATGATGTGTGCCCTCCAATACTATTCAATAAACCTTTATCTAATATGTAAGTATATCATCGTTGGATCCGAAAGATATTAAGATACTAATTTGTAAGAACTAAATTTACCTTTTTTTTTATTCTTAATAGGATTATTATAAACGATGAATTAGGGACTCAATAAGATTACTAATAAATCTGTAATCTCAATAATCAATTACGTCATTTATACGAGGTCTATGATAATAATTATGAGAGTTCCTCCCGTTAAGATCATCTTTTAAGAAAATATATTACAATTAAACTTCATTTCTATTAACCAGTAACTATATATCTTATCTAGGGCCACATAATTTGACATTCTCGCAATTGACCCATTATTTGGTAAGATATAAAAGAAATTTAAAATTAAAATAAATAAAATAAAATTTTATTTAATAATAATTTTACCTAACTAGATTTTAAAACATTTTAAAAAGAATTTTATATAGGTTCATGAATTTTAAAATAAAAAAATAAATCTAATAGATATAATAATACTACATTAAATCTAATTACCAATATGATTATAACGATTATATGTAATCGATGTTATATTCTCTTTTATATACTATAATATTGCTAGTCTTTCATAATATAATCCATAATAATATTAATAATTTATCTTGTCAAAATAATCATGTTATCATAGTCAATTATAATATGTATAAATATGAATATACACAAGATAATAGAAATAAATAAGTTTCTGAGAAATAGAGAGTTGACTCGACGATTGATGATGGATCGCAGCGTAAGGGGTGTCCTGTTAGAAATATTCACCGGAGAGCAACTGTGTGGAAATTCACTAGTTCTTGACGGAGCCGAATGAATACAACGAAGTGTGGACTGTACACAGTCGAATCTGAGAAGCAGCATCCAAAAGGCGTCGTTAATAGCTGCGACTCTGACATCCCCATTAATTTGTGTTTACGAAGCACGTGATGTCAACTAAGTTCCATCTTAAATTAAATCAGGTTGGTTTTGTGATGATGCATATGGCTGCGTAGTTTCTGAGAAATAGAGAGTTGACTCGACGATTGATGATGGATCGCAGCGTAAGGGGTGTCCTGTTAGAAATATTCACCGGAGAGCAACTGTGTGGAAATTCACTAGTTCTTGACGGAGCCGAATGAATACAACGAAGTGTGGACTGTACACAGTCGAATCTGAGAAGCAGCATCCAAAAGGCGTCGTTAATAGCATATGTATAAATATGAATATACACAAGATAATAGAAATAAATAACTTTAATTACATAAATAAAAATATTAGTTATAATATCTACTTAAACATACATTACCATATCATTTATAAGTTACTCATAAACTTAATCGAACATATTTTTTCAAATACTTTAGTTTGTAAGACTTAAGTTAATGAATCAATAATCAATATAATAGAATTGAAGTTCTTAATTGACACTAATTATTTTTAGACTCTGTTCTTTAACCACCAAGTATTCTATACCAAAATATTTAAAACTATTATAATAGTTGTTATTCTTAGAGAGAAAAGATACTACGATATGTTACAAAATATATTCAGTAATCTGATAATTAAGTTTGACTACACCAAGTCCTAAATAAAATTTCACAAAAGCTTAATTAGTGACCCTAAAACATATTACGAAATTAACTTTTATTGTCAATACTACAATTTGTATTATACTATTCTTGTAAATTGCTCCTCGACTTCTTATTTTCGAGACTATTTATAAAATCAACATATGAAAATATCATTATTTCAAACTGGTATGATTTTTTATATGTGAGTATATAATTTTTCATATTTTGCAAATATCTCATCATTTTTTTTGTTACCCAATATTTCAATTATAAAACTAAAATATTTGATCTCATACAAATTTGAGCATATAATATACTTGTATTGTATGCATGAGGAATATCGTTAGTTTGATTCTTTTCTTAGTTATTCTTAAGATAATGACTTTACGACTTTAATTGAATATTTCACTTTTAATAATAAATATATCATTAGCTAAACAAAATTACATATTATATTCTTTTTGAGATAATCTTAATAATCCATGAGATATATTCCTAAATATCTCAATACCAATAATATAAATTGTCTCATTCATACTAATTATCTTAAAATTTCTGATAAAAAATATGATGTAATAAACCAAAATCACTATTAGCAAGCAAAATATTATCCACATATAAAATAAATAAATTTGCTCTTACTAACCATCAAATATATACACTAATCAATAATATTTTTCTTAAATTTAAAAAAATAATAATATAATGAAACTTTGCATACAATTATCTACCAATTATTTAACTCGGACTACAGTATCCATCTAATATCTTATCCAGAATTAGACTAGCAAAACAAATCAATTAAATATAAGCACTGGGATCTGTCAGTAGTTGTCATGACTCGTTCCAGGGTAGATCTGTAGGAGGCGAGATCGGTACGTCTCTTGCTAAACTTGTTTCTAAAATACCAACCCATCGACGTTGACCAATTCTTGAAATTGACTCCTCGCTTGTTTCGGAGCCTTTCTGCAGATGAAATGGTGCAACATTTTTACTATAATTTATAGGTACAACATCATCAATCATAATGCTGCCCTGAAAAATGTAATGTCGATTCAATCTTATATAAAAGAAAGCAAATCATAAGCCGCTTAAGTCAATGAAAACCTTGAGGAAAAAATAAATTAGAAACACCAGCACATAATTTTGCCTACAAAAACCGACCCGCATATGACAGAGATTTATTTTTCTGATTTTGTCTAGAAAAGCAATCCCTGTGTGTGACTTTTTTTAACTAAAGGAATTCTAAAAAAATTTAAGAGGAAGAACTCCTGTTGACATATAGAGAAGTTTAGATATAAAGAACCAAGGTTCATGGAAAAAAAAAATGAGCCAGTTAAAAAAAGAAAGAAAGAGATAAATGTTGGCCACAGATAGGTGAAAAAACAAATTCCACATCATAATCTGATCTACCCTGGAGAATAAAGGAAACATTATTGAGTTCCATCATCCCCTGTTCAGTTTTACCGAGTTTTGGCTTTGAAGACAAGGATAGAGCTTTCAAGTCTACGATCCCCACAGACCTGATAACATGACATGTTCAGCATCATGCCATTAAAAATGAAACAAGACACAGAAACTATTGACTATTATTTGATGTATACATGTCTGAGTCCTAATCAAGCTAAGTTTCATCTAATCGTAATTTACTCTATGCAGAAAGTTTTTAGTATCCTCAGAATCTATTCATATTTTATAAACTAGCATGACATTCAGAATACGGTTTTAAGATTTAGAAAGAAAGTACTAGAATAAACTTAATACTTGCACGAGAAAGCAACCAAAGCAGGAGGCTATGTAGTGCCAATTTCTAATGTAAATGATAACAATTATTATTATGTCTAAAAAAAACAGGACTAACAATTTTGCAAGGTTAGATTCAAATTATATATAAGAGCCGGAGAGGAGCTAATGAAGACACAATATTGTTCCTCTCACAGTTATCTACGTTGCCAACAGATGATACAGTTACGTCTATTAAAAGCACATTGAGACAAATACAACACTAAATGGCAGAATCATGCAACCAACAATTATATGAATGGCAGAGACGATTTACTTGTGTAAGAATGTTGAAGGTGGCTTAATTTTTGTGCTACGATCTCCCACTTTCAGCACCAGCATACGGATCTATTATAACATTGATAACGGCTGGTTTTAAAGCAGCAAAAGATTTAGAAAGTGCAGAGTTGAGTTCTTCAGGAGTTCGAGCCCGATAACCTTTCCCACCAAAAGCTTCAATTAGGGAATAGTATGCTGAATGTGGAACAAATGTAGGGGCAAGGTCATCTTTGTATGGCCCAGTAATTTCACCAGGGGATCTTCTGTCATCCCCATAGATGCCACCATTGTTGAATACGATTAGGACAACTGGCAACTGATATCTCACTAGTGTCTGCAAGGTTCTTAAGAGGAATAGTTAGAAAAATTCAAAATGATATGAGCGGCCAATTATTAACTAACACTACCAGAAAAGGGGAACCTCAGTACAACAACAACAAAAAAAAGCCAAATGAACATGCTTAGTCAAGTTGCTTGAGCAAAAAAGAAAAACAATATTATTTCAAACAAGCAGATGCATGACATCGCCAAAAGTATTTGACGAACTCATGGTAACTATAAGTGATACGAGGTGTTGTCCATTTACAGGAAACATTAACCATTAAAATATTCTAAAGCAAATTGATACCATGAGTGATAAGTAAAAAATGAACTGGTAATACAGAATAAACCTCATACAATGTTCACACCCAACCATAACGAAGTTGCTTTGTAGCTTCTACCCATAGACCTTACTAAGATACACTATACTTGTTGCTTATAACCATATTTCCATTCACGAGGAAGGACATCATGAAGATTGATATATGTCCAACAACTCAAATTGAAGAGCCATGATAAGAGATTTAACTCATTAAAGATGGAGGAACTGATCCAAACTGGATGTGCAATGTGAACATCTCATAAACTTTATATGGTGCTGAGTTGAATACAAAGCTGAATTTATCACATGTACCTATATACTGAAGATGAACAATACAACAGGTACTTGGGATTATTAAACAAGGGTAAAACAAATACACAGAGTTTTGGCTGACATGATACGAGGAACATAGATAAAGAGTATCTTGAGCAAGTGAAAAAACATGAAGAAAAGAAACTTTCCACCATTTTCCAAACTCCAAATCAGCAAGGAATTTTATAAGATTGCAAGAGGCCTATACAATGTTCAAATTCATATGATGGCTATTAAGTAATCATCTTGACAAAATGTAAGCAATTGCAAAGAGGAGGGAACTCACATATTTTTTAAGTATCCCAATAAACTAAACCCCAAACATCAGGGAAAGGATCAGCTCTGTAAATGTTAAGTGGACTTGAGATAAGATCAGAAAATAGAGAACTTGTACTCAACTTTCAATATTGAGATGGAGATCAAAGACAGCTATAATTGATGGCATTGCCTCTGGGATCATATAAGCATGAAACACTATCAATGAAGTCATAGGTGAATAGAAACATGGTCTGCCACAGAAAATTACATTCTCAAAATAATCACAATTTTGATTATGACACATTCATGACTTAAAGTCCAGTGACAAACAGAAACCAATTTCTTTTCCTGTACACTAGAACTCAAATCATGAAAATAACTTCCCTGCCTGTTAGGGAAAGACTGTGTACCTGTCTGATCCTCTCTAGTCCCCGCATTACCAAGAGCCTTATGTACCAGACCATCCCATATTTCGTACACACCCAAGCAGACATCATCGTTGCAAGACACCCAAGACCAATGAGAACTTCCAATGCAATAGAACAATACATACTTTCCGAAGGAGATACTGGAAGCATATTGTCAGGATTTAATTGCAAATTTGTTATTGTGTAGTTATGCATTAATTGTATAAACTTCAACTTTAAAAGATGCAAAAGAAAGCAGATCTATATATGTTTCTCTTTTCACTTAATGATCAAATTCCAGACAGTAATATGTGGATGTGTTTTATAAAGAGGACAAAAAATAACACAATTAACATGACAACATGTGCACATGGCACATCAATTGAGAGCTTACCTCAACTTCCATGGCACTGAATCCAAAACCGGAATCCCCTTCAACAGCGACCAACAGTCTTCCAGGTGAAGCCACTGCAGCAGCAGCAATGCAGTAACCTAAGCCTACTCCCATTGTTCCCCAGGTCCCAGCATCCAACCTTGTCCAAGGCTCATTCTGGACCAATACTGCTCTGCCCACGTCCATGGCATTCGCCCCCTCTGAGACCAATATAGGCGCCGGACTACCCTCTGCAAGAATAGCATCCCTTATGATCCTCAATGGGGCAAAGAAATTGAAGGGAACAGGAACGTTAGCCAGCTGAGCTTCCATCTTTGCCACATTGTCCTTTACCTTCTTTGAAATTGCCTCCACCCAGGGATGAGATCTCCCCGGACAGAAAGGCTGATCCTTGATTTCCTTATTAATCAATTCCACAACCCTCTTAGCATCACCAACCAAACCAAGGTGAGGTTTTTCGGAGTTAAATTTCTTCCCTGGAGACATCCACAAGAATGAATTTCACATCTTTTGACCATTTCGGTGGCTCGCCAAAGTGGAGCAGCCGGTTGAGCCATGCGCCGACGACGAGCACGACATCGCAGCAGCCACTAGCAAGAGATCTTGCAGCTGTGGCTGCAAGCTCATGAGTATCCGCCACCAACCCCTTTCCCATTGGGGTAGGAAGGAAAGGAATCCCCGTAGTCTCAATCAGCTTCTTCAGTGGCTCTTCTGCCTGTGCAAAGCGGCCCCTTGACCAAACACAACCAACGGTCTCTCCGCGCTCCTCGGTAAAGACACGGCCTTTTCGATATCTAGAGCTTCTTCGTCCCTAATTTCCTCGATCCTAGGGTTTTCAGCGTCGGACAAGGTCCTGTCGGCCTCGAAATCAGAGATCGTTTGATGGAGGACATCGGATGGAAGGTCCAAGTAACACCCTCCCGGTCGACCGGCAACAGCGTGGATCAGAACCTCGTACACCAGACGAGGGATCTGCGTTATATGAGCTGCTTTGGCCGAGAACTTGACGAAGGGCTTGACGGTCTCCATCTGATCGAGTTCCTGGAAGTCGCCCTTGCCGGCGTCGGCCTGATCGCAGGAGCCGGAGATCATGACGGCGGGCCAAGCGTTGGCAGCGGCGTTGGAGAGCCCGGCAAGGCCGTGGACGCAGCCGGGGCCGGAGATGGTAAGGGAGATGCCAGGCGGCCGGTGAGGTAGCCGCGAAATCGAAGAACTGCTCGTTGTGGAAGGCGAGGAAGCCGACGCCGGAAGCAACTGCACGGGTGGCGACGGCGGTAACGGGGATGCCCACCACCCCGAACATGTGTTGCACGCCGGCACGGGCCAGGGAGAGAGCCGCCAAGGTGCTCCCGTCGATGAGGGACCGTGGAGCGTCCGCCATGACCAGTTCGGGCGTCTGTGTGTGAGAGAGAGTTGAGTGAGCCGCGAGGGAATAGCAACGTAACCAAGCACACACGAAATGCCTTTATATACTGGACGGATAAGATTTATCTGGAGCATGTGCATAGAAGTAAATACCGACTCGGCCGGGCCCGAAGAGACTCCTAAAGAAAATAAAAAGCTTCCACCCGTGGATCAACTACCCGCTCCTCTACCTGTCAATAAAAAGCTTCCAGCAATATCAGTCTCATCTTCCAACCATCCGACTGCGACCACGGAGCTGTGGCATGCCATTGCATGGACAATCGTAGGGTAATATATGTTAGAAAACAAATAAATAAACAAATTACAGAAAAAATTGATTGTTATTAATATGTCCCTCTCCTATTTATACGAGAAAATTTTCCTCAACAGATTAGAGGATTTTCTCAAACAGTTAACGAAATCTCATCTACTATCAATATATACATATGCATGACCATAATCCAACACCTAGGTAGACTGTCGAATGAAATGCTCAAGAGCAACATGGTCGGCAAAGGGCACTGGGCAGTTGCCACCCCTCTCTTGACAATAAACAATTGGGAGCATCTGAAATCAGGAAGTAGGCAAAATTCTAATGCATGAATACTTCTTTCGAGACTAAGAACGAACACAAATACATCGATGAGTACACTTTGGAAGTTCAATGAACTTCAAGTTCATTCAAGGCTACGAACAAAAACGAATATAAAAATAACTATGTGACACGATGACATCGGCACCAATATGCGATGCCTCCGCCTCTACCTTGTGCAACTGCAATTTCCTCATCTATACAACCAAATGAAGAAGGGATCTTTGGTAGTGGGCTCCCTTTCTGCTTGTCCCAGATTAATTTGCAACGGACCAAGTAGCCCAACCTTAATACGGACGTTCTCAAAAATGAATGCCAACATTCTGTTCTTCCATGAAAATTTGCCCTCAAAAGTCAGACATCCAATAGGCCCCAGATATACTCCATTCTCAATCCTTTTTGCCTGATATCCAAGTCCCAAGTTACTAAATTTCTAAAGCATTTCAAGATAAATCGTCTAAACACTAGGAATCACACATGAAAGGAAAATAACATGGGATTAGTCCATCAGCCAAATGTTTGCCTGTATTAGCTTTTCATGAATAATGAGCAACTGATCTAATATAACACATACCTTTCTTTGAGAAATCCCGTTACATACATAATACAGGTATTTGAAACAACAAAATCAAGAATAATTGCTAATCATTTATGTTAAATATTCATTTCATCCGAGACAACATAAATGATACTTCAAAAGATTGTATGCCCTACCAATTGAGTGAATGCTGTTTTAATTGGTCCTTAGTAGGAACGAACAAATTAATTGATTTTGCAACTGATACCCTCAACAGAGAGTACTTACCTCACTAGCATGCATACCATTGCTTAAAGTCGTCATACAAGTTTGGAGAAAAATAAGCACTTCCTATGTAACATAGTTAGGGAAAATTGACAACCATGTAAATAAATCTACCATTTCCAAAGTTAGTCATCAGCTTTTAGAGATGATGCTTTCATCATCGAAAATGAAACTCAAATATAGATGTAACTATTATCTATATGGTAATGAAGCTTTCATGACACAGCAGAAATTAGATAAGGGTCTCAAACATTTACAGTTACAAAAGCAACAATCTCATTCATCCAATTGATGAGTATAATAGTTAATTTTATACATATAAAAAATGAAATATAGTGTTGCTTCGAGGACATGCAGAGCTAATGAGAATTTGACCTATATACTCAACAAATATCATACTTGTCCTTCCAAAATGCCTATTTACGACTATGTGTGACCTCATAAAACCCAATTTGTGTTCTAGTAACCTTGCCATCATGGTCCACTCATGAGCATCAAAACAAACCCACATTAAACGAGAGTTACCATGAACTATAGTGCAGAAAGTCATTTTTCCTCCCAACATTTTTCACGTGCACACTCAACAGCTTAGCTACAAATGCTCTTTTCATAAACTAATGCAGACACATTATGATACCAACAACAAGACAGTTGAATGATTTTATAAAGGTATTATTGATAAAGAGTAATCACAATAAATAACATAATATGAAACATTTTTTTGACAGCACCAGGATGTCTGTTAAACACGGAAGCACGAATTCAAATAAATTGGACTCATAATGATATATATGTATGCAACTTTTCAGATGTGACTATGCACTTTGTCAGACTTGAAAAGGTTTATACAAAAACAAAGGGAATCTTTTTTCTAAGATAGAACACTTAGATTTTGCTTAAATCATTAAATCATTCTTTTTTAGAAATAGGTCTTTCATGAGTATAATTTGAATCCATGATTTCATTCATGCATTTCTAATTTATAAGGATTTTTAATATGAGATTTTGCCCCTAGCTTTTGCTGCTGCTGCTACATAAAATGTTTAGAACCAGATGTGAGTACTGGCAGACTTGAAAAAGGTTTTATGGAAAAAGAAAGTAAAAATTCTTTTTTTTTCCTAGTTAGAACATTTACAGTTAGCATGAATCCTGCAATCATTTTTTTCTAGAACTAGCCTTGCATGAGTATTCAAATATGAGAATAGTTTGAATGCATGGTTTCATTCATGTGTTTCTAAATTCAAAGGATTTTCATCCAAAACTTTGTCCCTAGGTGTTGCTGCTACTACATTAAAAGTTTACAATCTTACTTTAAGTAATCTAATCTTCTGCCCCTGCTTTAAGTAAAGATTGCGTTTGAGTCAAGTTTCAAAGAAAGCAGTGATTCTTTTATGGTTTTCAGAGTGATTAACAACATTCCTCCTCTGATTTTAGTTTGTGATAAAACTATAATCGTGCAGCATTAGGTCTCTCTTTTTTAACAAATTATGGCCGGCTTGGTAATCTCTCAGTAGGCTTCAACTTTTCTACCTTGCTCATCTATCAGCTTGATCTGTTGGATGATCATCCGGGTTGACTAAAATCCCACTATCATCTAAAACCGAATGACAAGGGAACTTCTAGATACAGCAAATGCAAGACTGGAGGCTGGATATTTGTCAGAAAAGAGCTAGCAAAAATTAGAAATTAATCAATCTACGTTCAGTAATGCTGGTTTGTTTGTTTCTTCTCTTTCTGGACAGGTTCACCTACTCGAAGTGCAAATAACATTTTAGGGTTTGAAGAAAAGATTCTGTCTCAATACACAATCAAGACACCCAAATACAGGACCAATTGATCGTCAATCAGTGGAATAAGGAATGCAGCAAAAGGGCAAACAGCTGCACGTTTATAATAAAAAGTAATCGAAATGTGTCGTATCTGTAAGATTCTCACCGCTGCGTCAAATCGCTGAACTGCGGTGACTGGGAAATATCGACCCTTCTCCAGCCGACCCTAAAGGCAACAGCCCTCGTATCAAATGACAGTGAGAAGAAAGGCTAAGCGGCCAAAATGGCGGTAACAGGCACTCGAGTTCACCTGGGCGGTGAAGATAAGCATCCAAGTCCTCCCCGGCGACTCTGTCCCTCCGAGGGTTTCAAGAAACGAGGACGGCTTAGCCTTCTCCTTCTTGATCACTGCCAGAGCAGCGAGGATTTCAGGCGCCGGGACCTTCCTGGTCTTCGCCGCCGCCTTCAGAACCTTCACGCTGGCCGCCACGCCCTATGAACACATAAAATCACCGCCACGAAGAGGAGACAAAGATCAACAAACTCAAGGATCACAGAGAAGGCAGAGGAGATCGAGCCTAGAATCTGGATTTACCGACCGATTCCTCCTTGGGCAAGGGCACACTGCTCCTCTGGTCCTCCTCTAGGGCTCCGATCTCCGGCGCGGCTGCACCCGGCCGCAGGATCCGGCGGCGGCGAGGCTCTGAGGCAACGGAAAGAGGAGCGATTGGGGGTCTGAGGAAAGGACAACGCTTGGGTTGGGGGAGAGGAGAGGGCGAGAGCGAGGGCGGACGGAAGGAGAAAATTGCCATCTTCTTTTGCCGGGTTGAGAAATTTTTGGAGGGAGATAAAAACCGTGTGGTTTTGAAATAACACACATGCTTTCCATCTCAACTGCCCCCAATAATAATAATAATTATTTTTTTGTGGCCATGATATAACCCATACTAAAAACCGTGAAGCAAAGTCATATTCCGTTTCGTCCATGATCATATTGTGGCAACGGATAAATTTGCTGCAACGCTAATCATCGACAGATCATAGAACAGAATTTACCTCTCGAGGATTGATGAACCAATGTTCCGAGTTTATATATATATATATATATATATATATATATATATATATATTATATCATGTGAAAAGATGTGGTAGATATCAATAGTGTTCGACTCAACTTGATTTGGTTGCGGGTTGGATTTATGTAGGTACTGTAATCGTTATTATTAAATATCATATTTAATAATGATGTAACCGTTCATTAACATTCATAATTCATAATAATTAATTTCTTTGTTTATTATGTTTTAAATATTTTGATTTTTCATTCTAACTGTAATCATTATTATTAAATATTTAATATTATTAAATTCTTTGTTATGGTTCAAACGTTACAAATTTGAATTAATTCTTGAATATTATGAGTTGGTGATAATAAATGTTCTTGATGAGAAAACATCTATATAAATGAGGATTTTGGTCGCTAGGCTTATCATCTCTTTGAAGTCAAGAGGATTTCCTACGTCATCTAAAACAAGAGTTCTAAGCCGAGAAATATCAAAGTTCAAGAATGCAGAAATTCTTGATAACAATGAATGAAGGTACGCTATTTCATTTCCACATCAATTTTTATTATATTTCTATTATAATGATTTAGAAACACAAGTTGGTATCAAAGAATTTCTAACATTTTATATTTATGCCATGAAAATGATTTAATTTTGGTTTCTTTTTGAAACTTCTTGATATATTTCATATTGAAAATTATGAGGATATGACATTTTTAATAATTTTAAATAATAAAATGCTCATATTATGTATGCATATTTCATTATATCTAATCATGCTTATGAGTTAATTTTATATATCTAAAATGTTTAGTGATTCATATAATCTTAATTAATTAAGAATTAGCCACAACATCCTTAATTAATTAAAATTATATATAAAGTTAAAATAAGGATCACATAAGTAATTAGACATTATATTGTGACTGATTATATTTCATATAACAATTATTATCCCACAGGATCTTTTATTATATTTAATATAATTAATCAGGATAAAATATTAGATTATTTTCATAATTTACCTACAGAGATTATGAATTGGAATATAATTTGATAGTTTTATCATAAAAACTATTTGAATTAAGAATTTAGCTCACAAGCAATTTTTATGTCATCAGATTCATATTTTTTGGCATGTTTCACATTGGTAAAACATGTAATTTAGACTATTAAGCTTCAAATTTTGACATAGGCATGTTTAATTTTATGCAGTTTCTCAAACTATAAATTTCTCTAATATTCGATGTAATATTCCTGAACTTAGTGGTGATAATTATAAGATATGAAAGGAGAGAGTTCTCCTCCATTTAGGGTGGATAGATATTGATCATGCTATTAGGAAAGACGAATCACCTACAGTCACTAATACCAGTACTCCAACTGAGATCATGTTATATAAGCGATGGGAGGGATCCAATCGGCTCAGCGTGATGTTTATCAAAACTAAGATAGACTCACCAACATAAAGGGTGTGTGTGAGCACATAATGCAAATGCCAGATATTGCGGCTCAACTTAAGAAACTCGAGGTTAATATGTTAGAATCCTTCCTGGTGCACTATATTCTGAACACTCTTCCACCTCAATATGACCCTTTTAAAATTTCATACAATACACATAAGGACAAATGGTTAATCAATGAATTAATGACCATATGTGTTCAAGAAGAAGAGAGGCTAGTGATGGAACTAGGTGAAAGTGCATTGGTGGTAACCACTCACGGGAAGAATAAAACACATCATTTTGTTTAATTTGGGTATTTCTTTAATTTGGGTATTGGTGGTAACCATTTGGGTATTTCTTTAATTTTAAATACACATCATTTTGTTTATTATATAAATCTGATTGTGTTGGGAAATGTATTTTGTTTGATGGTCTTTACCGTATTTTATTACAAAATGATAATACTCAAAGTTCAATATATATTCACGCTAGCATTAAGAGGTGTAATATTAATGAGGACTCATCTATATTATGGCATCGGAGATTATGACATATCTCCATAGAGAGAATTAAGAGATTAGTTAAAGATGGGATACTTAGTACTCTTGATTTTACTAATTTTAAGACTTGTGTGAACTGTATTAAAGTACTCTTGATTTTACTAATTTTAAGACTTGTGTGGACTGTATCAAGGGAAAGCAAACCAATAAGTCAAAAAAGGGTGCTAATAGGAGTTTAAACTTATTAGAGATAATTCATACTGATATATGTTATTCAGACTTGAACATACATGGTCAAAAATACTTCATCTCCTTTATAGATGATTACTCATGATATATGTATATATATTTGCTTCATAACAAAATTAAAGCATTGGATGCCTTCAAAGTCTTTAAGGCTGAAGTTGAGAACCAATGTGGTAAGCAAATTAAAATTATGAGATCAGATATGGGTGAAGAATATTATGGTAGATATATTGAAAATGGAAAAGCACCTGGTCCTTTTACTAAGTTTCTTCAAGAACATGGGATTGTTGCCCAATACACTATGTCTGGTTCTCCAGACCAGAATGGTGTTGCAGAAAGAAGAAATCGAACATTATTAGACATGGTGCATAGTATGCTTAACAACTCCAATCTTCCTAAGTTCTTGTGGACTGAAGCACTAAAGACGACTGTGTATATATTAAACCGAGTTCCAACCAAGGCTGTCCAAAAGACACCATTTGAATTATGAAAAGGTTGAAAACTGAGTTAGCGATATATGCGCGTTTGGGGATACTCGTCTGAGGTCATGATATATAATCCACAAGAGAAGAAACTGGACCCGAGGAATATTAGTGGATATTTCATTGCATATGTCGAAAAATCCAAAGGTTACAGGTTTTATTATCCATCTCACACAACTAGGATTGTGGAATCAAGAAACGCTAAATTTCTTGAGGATGATGTGATTAGTGGGAGCGATCATTTCAGGAACATTGTTTCCGCACATGATCATATAGAATCTCAACCTTCCACATCAAATGATAGATTGATTATAGTTCATAGCAATTCTTAAGTACAAATTAGTGTTGAACAATCAATCATTGAAATTCCACAAGTTGTTAATAGTATTCTAATAGATCAAGCAGTTCAGGAATTACAACAAGCTCTTGAACAACTAGTTGAACCATAAGTTCCTCAAGGAAACATTGGCACAACATTAAGAAGATCTACTAGAAATAGAAGATCAGCAATTCCTAGTGATTATGTTGTATATTTACAAGAATTTGACTATAATATTGGAGCAAAAAATGATCCTGAAACCCTTTCACAAGCCATGAGTTACAAATAGTGAAATTTGTGGCATGATACCATGAAAGAAGAAATGAATTCCATGATGAGCAATGGAGTCTGGGATCTTGTAGAGTTGCCTAATGAAGCAACGGCTATTAGTTGCAAATGAGTCTTTAAAACTAAGAAAGATTCGTTAGAAAATATTGAGAGATATGAGGCAAGACTTGTTGCAAAAGGATTTACTCAAAAAGAGGGAATCGATTATACGGAGACGTTTTCTCCTATATCTAAGAAAAATTCTCTTCGTATCATTTTGGCATTAGTTGCTCATTTTGACCTTGAGTTGCAACAAATGGATGTGAAAACGATATTTATTAATGGAAATATAAAGGAAGAGTTTTATATGAAACAATCTCAAGGTTTCTCCTCTAGTGTTGGTGAACACTTAGTTTGTAAGCTTAAGAAGTCTATATACGGTTTAAAACCAGCCTCCCGTTAATGGTATTTTACATTCTATGAAGTGATTTCTTCATTCGGATTTGTTGAAAATCTCATGGATTAATGTATATACCAGAAGGTTAATGGGAGTAAAATATGTTTCCTTGTTTTATACGTAGATGATATTTTGCTTGCAACCAACGATAAGGTTTGCTGCATGAGGTGAAGCAATTCCTTTCTAAAAATTTTGATATGAAGGATATGGATAAAGCATCTTATGTTATTAGCATTAAGATCCAAAGAGATAGATCTGGAGGTATTTTAGGTCTATCACAAGAAACCTATATCGATAAACTTTTAGAAAGATTTCGGAGGAAGAATTGTTCACCAAGTGTTGCTCTCATTGTGAAAGGTGATAGGTTCAATTTAAACTAATGCCCAAAGAATAACCTTGAAAGGGAATCAATGAAAAACATATCATATGCTTCTGTCGTAGGAAGCCTTATGTATGCTCAGGTCTGTACTAGACTTGATATTGCATTTATTGTGAGGATGCTAGGTCGATATCAGAGTAATCCAAGTATGGACCACCGGAGAGTTACAAAGAAAGTGATGAGATATCTACAAGGAACCAAAGATTACATGCTTATATATAGACATACAGACAATCTAGATGTAAGAAAGTTGTCCGAGAAAGATTAATTCAAATTATTAAGCTAAACGTATGGACCAAGTGGGAGAATATAACCGTTATTATTAAATATCATATTTAATAATAATGTAACCGTTCTCATTAAGATTCATAATTTATAATAATCAATTTCTTCATTTATTGTGTTTTAAATATTTTAATTTTTCATTCTAAATGTAACCATTATTACTAAATATTTAATATCATTAAGTTCTTTCTTATGGTCTAAACGTCATAAATTTGAATTAATTCTTAAACGTTATGAGTTGATGATAATAAAAGAGGTACGCTATTTCGTTTTCGCATCAGTTTTTATTGTGTTTCTATTATAATAACTTAGAAACATAAATTGATATTAAAAAATTTCTAACAGGTATTTCGTGGAACGAACAAGCTCCTTATTTATCTGGAGGGTTGTTTACGGGTAAGTAAAAGATGTGGATGTTCCTTTGTTTCATGCCTTGAGGCTCTTGCTTTTCCTCGTGAACTTTGCAACCATGTGAGAGTTGCTTCATCGTGTCCTATCGACATGTTCCATCGGAAATTGAAGTACCTCTGGCTTGTGATGGTACCAACAGAGCAAGAAGATTGGAATTGCGACCCAAAGAGGATATTTATGACACCGCGATAAATGCATCACGAAATAGTTGATTCTGAAGCAGACAGAGATCACACTTGTAATCTGATGGATTAGCCGAACGGTTTTATGCTAGCAATGTACATGGCAGATGAGCTTTCGTTCGTCCTCTGTGACATGATAATTCAGATGAGATGGGATCGTTCACAATTATGATGTGCGGGAATCTAATTATTTCGGTGATGATAGCGCACGCTGGAAAGCACCGATGTAATTCTCAAAGTGGACGGCGGGCCGCAGAGCTAGTGGAGTTTAACCGTGTGAGAATGGGAGGCTTCCGAGGCTTCATTGCTTAGTTGCGAAGAAGGACTCGAGTCAATCCCGTCGACAAGAAAACGCCAGTGCCTGTCACCGATACCATTACTTCACCGTGGAAATGGTGCGTCGAACTTGGCCAGATCGTGGTGGGGCTCGGTACGTGAAGACAAAAACATATGTTACTGTCGGGTGTGATCACAAAGAAGAAGGCAGGATTCATCCTCGTTCTATGCGGAACAACATAATTGGGTTAACGGCGAAAGGAGATTCTTCGACGGTAAGCTATGAGACCTTTTGCTTGGGACACCGATTGCGCGTCTCTCTCGTCGATGTAGACCACCGAGTAGTCTGTAAGTTTCTCTCTCGCTGATGGTGAAAGCCATGCAGCGGCTGGTATTTGGGGTTTTTGCAGACTAAGGCGTGTGGGGGCAGCATCCGCTGTTTCCTCCTCCCTCCCTCCCTCCCTCCTTCCTTCCCATCCGCTATTATTATTTTTTGGCTCCTTGTGTTACTGCCAAGGTAGAAAATTAAGCTACAGACGGAGGAGGCATCGGTCCAAACACGAAAACCCCACAGGCAATGCAAGAGAGTTTTGGGCGGTGGAATGTAGCGTAGCGTAGCCAAGTGTTGAAGATAATTAATTTTATTATGATTGCGGTATACGCGCTTAGATTTTGACAACAATCATTAGAGGATCGGGTCCCTCCTACTTTGCTTGTGGGAGTATCCAAATAGCTGGAGATGTGATCCTATCCAGACCGCGTTAATTAGCTCCCGCTGTGGGTGGTGGGTGGGGAGATGCACCAAAATCTATACCCACTTGTTGCTTCTACGCTTCAAGCTTAAACTATACGAGCCTCACCTGGGAACAGAGCGCAACGCAGCGGGGCTGTCATTCCTTCATCTCGTACATTTATCCGTAGGAATCCTCGTCGAGGTTCGAAGATCCGTCCCCGACAGCAACGGAACCATCATCGCGTCAAGAAACAACAAAGTAGGCATACAGTCGCTTCAAGTTTGGTGATCTTGCTGATGATTTTATGATATAAATTAATCAAGCCACTTCAAATGAACAAAGCAGATTTTTTTGGGAGGTAGAATCGAACATGAACATGCCTCAGCCAGAGATCGATCGTATCAGTTTTAGATCCACGAAAAGCTCCTCGGCTTTTACTCGAAGCATGTTGCTGATGGAGAAGACGATCGTTGCAGGGTTCTGCTACTTGTGTCTCATCCTCGATAAACCATCAGCCAACACTGCTGTACTTATTTCAGTCGGATTTTTGCAAAAGCGTCGAGCGAGTCCTCGATTATTACCTCACGCAACATCCATAATTCATTTGCTCGCTGAAGCATCTATATCTATGGCAGGACTGAACGAATTAATTGTAATATTCTATAAAGCTATGGAACAAGTGGAGTACACAGACATTAAACGCCACTCAACCGAGATGCATTCCGGCCAGAATCCACTTCGAGGCCTGGATCAGATGGAACAAGATCAAGATCGCCGACGTCGGTACGCTCAACGCAAGCACCGCCATCAACCCGATGGCGACGCTAGGCCTTGTGTTCATCAGTAGGGTCTGCAACAGGCACAGGATGTCGGAGACGTCGGCGTGGTATCTGGCGTAGTATCGCTTCTCCCAGTCCATCCATTCCGACGGCGCCTCATAGTTCCTCTCGGCCATCTTCATCTCGTGGATCCTCTTCCTGAGCACGATCATATTCTCGTCGACAAGCCCGCCGCCGCCGCTGTAGTCCCATCCGTAGCCGTCCCTCCCTGCCGCGACTTCGATCGATCTCTGCCGATTCGGAAGGTGCGGTCCGGCGTGACGGTCCGACGGTCGGGCTGGAAACGAGGAAGGGTGGAGCGATGGGGAGGCGACGATGGAAGTATACATTCTGCCGGTTGAGAAGAAGAAGAAGAAGAAGAAGCGGAGCAGAAATTTGGAGATGGGAAGAATGGAAGTCGGGAGACGGGGAGATGGGGCGTATTTATAATAATATTAATACTAGGGGGATTGATGCTGTCGATGGCACGTGACACGGAATCCTGGGCGGGTAGTTAACGGTCGACGGGCACGTGTCGATGTGCTAGCCCCGGCTCTGCATCAAAATGCTTGGGAAGAAGACGTAGTCGGCGCCTTCAGTTGCGGTCGTAATGTATGCTTATCTTAGTGTAGATTATTATTATGCAAGCAAATACATATCTATTATTATTATTATTATTATTATTATTATTATTATTATTATTATTATTATTATTATTATTATTATTTGTGTGACTTAGGTTATTAGAGAACTCATCAAAGGAAAGCTGGAAGTTGACAGGTAAATTCCATTTAGGGGATCACACATCGAGATCATCGATCACTGGCCTCATAAGATTGGAACTTTGACCGTGGGAGGGGTCTTTGTAGTCACTGGGTGTGTCGAGGATGCACATTTACATGCGCTTACGGTCCAGCAAGGAGGAGAAACGCACGGTGGATTATGGTAGATCTCAATCCATAGCCATGTCAAACCAAACATGGACCAAAATGGGGACCAAAATGGGCGCTTCACGTCAGCTACATCCGACAACTTGTACTTCTGTAATTATGACTACATATCATTATAGTTTACCATTTTTTTTTTTTTGGCTAAATTTTAGTGGCTCTTCGTCAAGTCTAGTTATGAAACAACAATAACAAATATATATATATATATATATATATATATATATATATATATATATATCTTAACTATTTAGATCAATTATATAAATTTTTTTATCATCATTAAGATTCGTAAAAATTTAATCTTAAAAACAAAGAAAATAAATATGCTGGTCATCATTGGTTTTCTTCTTACAAGAAGACAACATTGTAGAACAAATAGTTACAAGATAATATTTTTGTGACAAGATACAGTTGAAAACTTGGACGATCCTTCTTTATCTAAATGATTTTCTTTCATTATGAACATTTTCTCCTCACAATCCCCACAAGTATTGATTAAACCTTTATCCTCAAAGCAAGAACATGAATGATTGTCTAGTGTGCCAAGATACACACACACACACAATAACAAAAAAAACCACATGAAAAAGTAAAGAGAAAAAAAGACACAGGAGACTACAAGATAAAAAATATTGAACGGAGTATATTTCCATGGAGCTGTGACGTCCACCCTATGATACACTGGATAGAAGGCATCCAGTCCACTAATCAAATTGACAAGATCATACTATATTACTGCTTCAGCTTACTCTTCAAAAGCAAAAAATGCAAGCTCCGTTGGGCTGATTCAATCATGTTTTGCAAACTGAGCAAAATCGCACAGGGAATAAGCAATTTTGAAGGTTCAAACTACCGTGCGTTCTCCTCGCCCATGCATCAACGAGGAACCCAAGTTTCACTCTTCACCTTCCTCATCAGAGTGAAGACTGCTGCTGCAGAGATCCTCCATGATATGTTCTTCATCATGACATTCTGCCATCTGAGCAACCATATCTCCAATATATTCCTTGTCGCATCGCTCATCATGTTGCTCCAGTCGTCGCTTCTGGTTGGTATTTCTGCATCCCAGCCAAACCAGGTCCAACATTTTCCTTCGTACTGCATAAACAGGGTTGGGCTCAATCAGACAACCTTTGCTGTAAGCTTCTCTAAGAAACACCGTTTGGGTGCTCCCCTTGGTGGAGATGTAAAATATGCCCGGGTGCTTAAGAATGAGCTCCCTCACATTAACTTCCATGCTAAAATCTCTACTGAAATGCGACAACCTTTCAACCTCAACCATCTTCTCCATTGTCAAACTCAGAAATTCATGAAGAATGCCGACAGCACATTTCTCAAAGCGCAGAACATTGCGAATCCTGATAACGTGCTTCTTCTCATAAGGCTTCGCGTAAGGAAGCATCTGCCAGTTCTTCAGCCTTTCTCTCGACCCTTTTTCAATCTTAAAACCTGTAGGAAACTGAATTGGAAAAGCGTACTTGGTTTCGTGCTCACCCAACCATTTCTCTCTGTACTCTTTCTCCCTCCATTTCTCAATCTCAGCTTCAGCCAAACTTGCATCTCGAGAGATGTGTACCAAGGTATCAGGAAGTTCAACTCTAAAACAATCTGGATACTTTGGAATCACTGAATCCCTGAAATCATCCGGCAATCCCAACTCCCTCCTTGAAAGCCATAGTGCATGGAGGTTCAACGTTCCCAGAGTTGACATCATCAGAAGCTTCCTCAAACGCTGAACAACAGTGAATTCAGAAGCTCTAATGACCCTAGCTTCCTCCGCAATCAAGTCGATCATCTTTTGACTGAGTTTACAACAAAGATTCTTCTTAACAGGGTGAATGTACGTCTCAAAAATATGGGGATACTTGTGAAGAAAGTCACCTATTTCTGTATTCAAGCCAACCATGTGTTTCCATCTAGAGAGGAGCTGAACGGATGTGTAGTGACCCCTACGTTTTGCCATTAGCTCATGAACTCCCATTACCAGCCTCAGCTTCTTCAACTGATTCATCAGCTTGTCAAGCTTGAGATCTCTTGTTCTGTTCTCCAAACGAGTTTGTGCAGAATCCACTGGTTTCTTCCATCTTTTCTGTATGCTGCAGTCAAATGGGACAAAGCAGCACATCTCGTTCAATGTGGGAGAAGAAACCTTCTGCAATACGCTTGTTCGTAGCATTCTCGATGCCTGGACCTTAAAAGAGAACTATTCTTATTCAGCGTCTATATCATGAAACTAAACCATCGATAACCATTGAAACAAGAGCGAGGATTATTTTCTTTAAAGTGAAAGAAGAACATCGAGGCCAGTATGTATCTTATCAAACCAAAAGAAAGACGAACCGACGGTTTTGCCAATGAACAAGTAGACTTCCTTACCCTCTAATGATTCGAATCAATGCAGATTTGTCATCAACCACCGACTTCCCCTCCCACAGATAGAAGTTCCTGCAGTAGCATGAACATCCATTCTGATCAGACATCAACTCAGTACCACGATTAATATACATGTATATAGGAAACCGCAACAAGAATCCGGCTTAGTTTCCTTAAAATCAGTTCTCCAAGTGAAACAATGTCCTGACTTGTGTCCCTCCCGAGGGTTTCAAGAAACGAAGACGGCTCAGCCTTCTCCTTCTTGATCACTGCCAGGGAAGCGAGGACTTCAGCCGCCGGGACCTTCCTGATCTTAGCCGCCGCCTTCAGTACCTTCACTCACCCTGGCCGCCACAGCTCTATGAACACATAAAATCACCGCCACGAAGAAGAGACATAGACCAACAAACTCAAGGATCACAGAGAAGGCAGAGGAGATCGAGCCTAGAATCCGGATTTACCGACCGATACTTCCTTGGGCAAGGGTATAGTGCTTCTCTGGTCCTCCTCTAGGGCTCCGATCTCCGGCGCAAACAAAGAGAAAGCAGACGGTAGGAATTTGATGAATGGCAGGCAGCGAACCAGCAGACGGCAGAAAGCGGTGGCGCATCAGGTGACAGAGCAACCGAGCGTGAAGAGATGTTTTTGTTTGGGGGCGAAAGTTGGTTAGGGTCACCACAGTGAAGTGGAGGAGGAGGTCTTCTAGAAAAATCGAATCGCTTGTAATTACTTGTTTACCCTTCAGCCGAATGTCTTCGATTGTGTGTCCGCGGTTCATCACGAAACAAAGACCGTGAAATTAGCAGATAAGATCGATTAAAGAGAAGGAAGCTGTCACGTGATCAAACCGGTGACACCCACGCACCGTGATTCTTGGCACCACCAGGAGAGCCCGTCAGATGTGATCGGAATTGAATAGACGGTCCAGATTCCATCCACCAAATGAAAGCGCAATGCAACGCGCACATCAGTTCCCACCGCGACTCTCAAAGCGTGATTCCGATCTCAAAAAGTGATTCCGATCTCAAAAAGACCGTCCACCCCTCACACTTGCGTACAGACACTAATAAAGATGATCACTTTTTATTTGGTCCGTAATTTGTCTTTATTTCTTTTCCCTCCATGTTTCCCTGCCTAGGAAATGAAAAGGCTTTTTACATGGTGGGTGTCGTCACCATAAAACAAAGTCTACAAAACCTTAGAAAAGATCGATAAGCGCCGATGCCATCTCAGGCGGCGGGAAGCGACTCCGGGCGCCACAAGAGATCGGATGGATCGTATGGCCCCGATGCTACCTCCTCGGGGTAGTCGAACACCAGCCCGTCCTCCTCCGCCACCATCGCCATCTCTCTCTCCAGGCCGAACCCCCCGTAGCTCTCGATCGGGTCTTCAAAACCCCACATCTGCCCAAACCCGATTCCCTCCGGCTCCGCCGCGGTTCCCAGCCCCGCCGCTTCAGCGGCTCCTACATCCTCGTCCATCGACGAAGCGGCGGCGGTCGGCGGGAGGCCGAGCTCGTCGTCGGAGGCCTCTAAGAGATACCCAAGTTCGTGCTGTCCCGCCGAGACCGACGGATCCTGCTGTAGCTTGGAATGAGGCGACGGATAGGCGATCTCCTTCTCCAAGCTCCTAATGACCGACTCGAGGTCCTGGTTACCAGCGCCGGGATCGTCATCAAGCATGTCGAGGAGAAGATCTGCCCGGAGGCGCTTGACCTCCGGCGACTCCGACTCGTCGGCGTCCTCGCGATGGCGCTTCTGCTCGCCGGAGCTCTGCATCAAGAGGGAGGAGAGGAAAGATAGTGGGGCTACAATGGGAAGACAGAATAAAGGCGAAGCCAAAAAGGTGCGGTGCCGAAGGGGGTAACGTGGGAAGGTGCGTAAAGGGTGGGGGGTGTTTTGGGCAGGGAGGTCGGGTGTTGTGGTGGGGGTTTATATAGGGGCGCGGGTGGTATTGTGTTTCCAAGGGGTTCTTTGGGCCGGAAGATCATATAACACGCACCAACATTTAAATAAACACTAGTAATCGGCGATAACGGACGTAAAATAATGAGGGAGTAAAAAAAAAGGGGGGTAAGAATAAAAAAAAGGAGAAAGAGAGAAGGGACGGGTGCGAAGGGGTGGAACGAAATCGAGGGGATTCCATGGTTTTGTTTTCCAAATTTAATTTTATGGACACGTCCGTTGTGGAGGGACTTTCACGTCCGCGGTGCGGCGTCGACCGACGTGGGTTGGACGGCCGGCGCCCAACCTGCTCGGCTAAGTCATCTTTCTCAGACCAAGCATACTTTCTACCTCATCAATCTATGTTTGCGAGGCTTGTAACATTTGTGTTAACAGAATAAGTTCATATTGTGTACTGTTTTTAAACAGTAGATGATATATATATATATATAAAGTTTTTTTGGTTAAATTATTAAGAGACTTAATAAATTTATTTTCCCATTTTATGGTTTTGTTACACTCCCCTAACTTCTAGTTGGAAGGATTTCTTTTATTTTTTATGATGAATATGGTAAACATGATCAGCCACCCAACTGAATCATGATGCGTGGCTAATGCTATGAAATATTGACCACTCATGTGTGTCTTGCATCGTCAAAAATCTACTAGAGCAAAGACAAAGTGGGCTTCCGGCAAGAAAAATATGATCAGTCTTTTCTAGCATTAAGACCCAAACCAGGGAAGCATTATTGTCTGGTGTGATGGGCCATGTGGCTTGGGAAGGTAT
The DNA here is from genome assembly GCA_004837865.1 of Musa balbisiana. NCBI lineage: Eukaryota > Viridiplantae > Streptophyta > Magnoliopsida > Zingiberales > Musaceae > Musa > Musa balbisiana. The sequence continues at coordinate 524,862 of CM017196.1, read as the reverse complement.
AAGTATCGTTATTCTTTGATCTGGGAGTCGGTACGATTTGATTTGACTCGAGGTGAAAATGAGGACAGGTCGGAGGGATGGTGGGTATCTCTTGGGCAGGCCTATAGCGAAGCTAGGATTACCTCTGGAGCTAGGTTTCTGTACAATAGGTTGATACCGAGAGGGAGATTCTCAGCTCGACCCCTTTAAAACTTAAGACAGTTTTTGATGGTAAGATTAAGTGCTCGAGATTCGTCCCCTTGCTAACTTTTTATACCTCTCTCCGAGGGTCGATTGCATACAAATTGTAATGATCGTTGATAATCCAATCAGTTGGTTCGTTTGCTTTCGACGGCACAAGCCAACTGTTTTAGTTCCACATCGTGTGAGGCTATTTTGTACAATCTCAAGCACGATTGTCCGTCACTTCAAGGTCGTGTCGTGCATGTGCGTCACGTTGATTCCAAGGTGGCTATCGATTGTCATTGTGGGGTGATACCAAAATATTTCCTATTACTTTCTCCCTATAGAGGCGTGTCTTAGGTTCCTCGTGGGGGGCTCGAGATGCACCTTTTTTTACTTAGGCATATGTTTACTTTTAGTGAGTCTTCTAGCCAAGGTGCACGACTTCGGGAGTGAGTTTGCCTTAGTGTGCTTCACTTCGATCGAGGTGTACGGCTCGAGTCTCCTGATCGAGATATAATACATTAACAGAACTCCTTGTGTCCACCATTACCCTTTTCAATCAAGTACTGGCAATCCTGACCGAGATCACCAGGGCATCATCGTGATCGAGGTATTCGTCTTCTCCCACCTCGAAGGTGATCTCGGGGTTATTCCTTTGCCTAAGATGCTTTGCTATTGTGGCCTGGGCATAGGCCTTCCACTCTGATGTACTGTCTCCTCCGGATGTTGGATTGCCAATAATCATATTTATCTGCTTCTCGATTGAGTCGTGAGGGTGTAGAGAGGGCTCCTAAGGCCTTCAAAAGTATCATTCGAGATGCCTCGGATGAGTTTCTCGATCTAATACCTCAGGACCCGACACTCTTTAGTGTCGTGGCTATAGTCGCGGTGGAACCTGCAATACTTTGTTCGGTTCCTGAACTCATGTGCAATCTTCAATAGTTTAATTTCCTTTAAGAGCTCTTTCTCCCTGGAGGAAAATCTCCATTCTAGATAAGTTGAGAGGTGGTAGAGGGGGCCTCGAGAATGGTGGCTCGGGTCTGTCAAGCCTCCTCTTGGGTGGTCCCAAGGGTGAGCCTCGGGGTTGTTTCGCATAGGGCCTTTTGTTTGACTCCTCGCACCTCCTTGCTACTAGCGCATCGATGGCGACATATTGATTAGCCCACTGGAGCATCTCAAGGAGGTTGCTGGTAGCCTCTCGATGAGCGACTAGAAGAATCTTGTGGGTTGCAGGCCCATCATGAATGCGTGGATGACTGATGAGAGGTGGGCATCGAGCACCCATCAAATTTCTATGGAGAAGCACATAACGAACAGGGAGTGAGCCTCGTCCTCCTTGTGCCTTAACCCGAGGAGCATCACCATGGATGATTTAGGCTATATGTTGGCCAGGAAGTAGATCGAGGATGGCTTCAACTAGTTGTACCACACCTAAGCCAGGCCTCGAACGGTGATAGAGAACGTCTGACACATGAGGGCGTCGGATGTGTCGTACAGGGCCATATGAGCCTAGAAAGCAACAATATGCTCTGCTAAGTCGAAGCCATTATCATAGGCCTCAAATGTCGGATGGCAGAAATTGAGTGAGATGGGCTTGTCTTGAATTTCCTGGACGAAGTGGGACTCTGCCGAAGTGCTTTCTCTATGCTCCTCCTTGGACTTGTGGAATTCTCTTTGGACCTTATCTAGGCACCGATTTACCAAACATGGTTGGGCCTGCAATGAGTCATTCATCGAGTCGGATGACAAGGTGTCCGATTGGGAAATGTCGAGGTGGCGTGTCGAGAAAGAGTTGTGTTGTATTCTACCGTCGATCTCGAATCTCTTGGTTGTTCCCGGTTAGAGAATCGACATTAAGAGCCAGAGGTGGCTGGCCGACCAAGGTTTGTGCTCGGTAGGGACGAAGGTAGGCTGAGCCAGGCGACAATCGTTGGGGAGGATCCACCTGCTAGGCTAGCTAGGGGATGAGGGGTACAATTGTTTGCATCATTCCCGTCGGCACCTGCACCTAATGGGTGAGGCTAAGGAAAGCCTCGGTAGGCACCACTAATTGTCTCGTATCAACCCCAGGAGGTTAGAATCTGGAGTTATTAAAGATCATATCCTCATGCCTTTTGGATTTTTGAGTGTGGCGATATGGCACAGTATTCCGTTAGCACGAACTAGATGCGATGCATGAGGCCATGAGCCAGTGGGTTCGGGTGTTATTTGAGAATCAAATGAGATAGAAAAAAGTATTTTTATTTTTTATTTTTTCATTTTTTATGAAGATCTCAACGACACGAATTAGAATCTCATCCATTGTTTCATTAATCTCTTAATTAAAATTTTAGTTTCTTTTATATCTAAACGAATGATCCAACCTTTCGCGTTGATTTTGCTGGATATTACAGGAAGAAATCGAGCGAAACAAAACCTTTCATGATACATAAAAAGAATATGGTATATAGGACTTTCATCGCAGGAATATTTTCATCTTTTTCGTGATGGCAAGTCTGTCAAAGTTTAATCTTTATTTATTTTTATTATATTAGAAGAGAAAAATATATATAAATATCAAACAAATAAATAACTACCGATGGGATGCCCTCTTTAATCTTTAATCTTGTTTGAAGCGACATGCATGTTTCCAAATTGGCTGGGTTGAGTTGGGGGTCGAGCTCTCTTGGCTTTTGGGAAACCAAATCGCCGGTGATGATGTTGGTCGTTCTTGGATGGCACCATTACCATTTCTTTTTCGTTATTTCTTCTCCTACGTATTTTCTAGATATAATATTTATTTTCGGTAGCATTCGTCATTCGGAGTCCGTGATTGTATCGTATTATATTGACACTTGTAATAACAACAAACATTTGGCATAAGGCTGAGATGAAAGAATAGTATATATTAGCGATCATCGATTTCTTTGACTAATTATTAATTAATTCATTCGTTCTCTACTGTTCTACCGCTCTCATTTCGACCCCACAAGCCATAAAATCATGAAGTGATTGATCTAAATGACATGACGCCTACTAATTAATTGATCAAATAGTGTAAAAGGCATTAAAGCAAATGCATGGCAGCCAAAGCAAGATTCGATTCAAATTTCGAGGGGATTAAAGGGAGAGGGCACCTTATCACTCACTCACTGTATGAAGTTAATTACAAGGGAAAAGAAGGTGGTAGGCTCGCCTCGACTCCTCTCTGTGCATTATTCCACGAAGGTGGTATGAAGGAGCGTTGATTTCAACCAAGTCTTAAGAAATCGCAAAAGCTTTCGTCATGGTTCGGCTGCTTGTGCGAGCAGCAAAAAGAAATGAGAGGATGATACCAAGGTTTTGTGACACGCATCTATCTACCTATTCTGCCATTTTTTGGTGCATCGCCCAGCCAACTTGAGCTCATCATGTACTCTTATGTAATGACATCACAGTGCATGCGGTTGCCACTGCCCTATAAAGTCCCATAAATAATAATAATAATAATAATAATCACTATATATGCTTGCATGGTGTGCCTCTTTTCTTTGAGTATAGCAAAATATAGAATGGCACGCCCTTGGGATTGATTCCTCATCCCTTTTAGCCATCCAAAAGCCGATTTGGTGTCTCAGCAAGGTAGAGGGAGACAGATGGTGAGTTAGACGAAAAGCCGAAGGAGACAGCACGCAGTAGTGACTTGGATTCCTCGTCTCTTTTTATCTTCTTGGTGGAATGGCTCTTGGCCGTCTTCTCTAAATTCCTCATCGAAACATGAACACTACTGGACACGTACGTGAATCTTTGCTTGCTTGCTACGACCGGCCTAATGATAATTAATTAAACACGGCCGACGACCAATGAAGCGTGCTGCCGTCGACAGCAACCTACCTAATGCTGTGCTACAGGACATAATAATAAATGCTCCTCACGACTGCTCTCCATCATGTCATCATCATACTAGGTGAGCGATGATAAGATGCCTTGAGGATAGATAGATAGATAGACAGACAGACAGACAGATAGATAGATAGATAGATAGATAGATAGATAGATAGATAATAAAGGAAGGAATCGCGTTCTTGCTTTGCCGTCCAGAGAGATGACGTTCGTGTTGCAAGTCCAGTTAAAGCCCATAACAGGGCACCTCGCATCCTTAAAAGATGTTGAAGGAAGGAAGGAAGGACATCAGCAGTCGTCGACCTAACAAAAACCAAATACGCATTCAAGCATCGTACGTTGTTGGTTAAGTAGACACCCAAAACATTGTTTCTTCGCTTCTTCCGAAACCCCGCAACATGCGCCTACTATTCATCCGACGGCCACCGATGTGATCATTAGCGAATGATATCACGAGTAATTGTGTTAAGAAAGGAACACAGCCAGCATTTTGATGAGGTGCTCATCGTAGAGCAGTGCGACCTGTGCTGTGCTGTCATTTCATGCGTGATGCACCAGTTTTACCCTCGCTCGTTTTGCATCGGCCATAGTTTCAGGCAATATGTTTATTTATTGGCAGTGCACGGTTTGGTATCAAATCAAATTAACTTTGGAGGTAAAAGAAAAAGGATGGATGAGAGAGCACGCGGGCTTCCATAAAATATTGAAAGTGCTGCGTTCGTATGGTTGGGATCGAATCACTCTGTAGTAATGTGGAAAAGAATGTTGGTGTTGAAGCTCCACTAATACTACCTTTCCTTTTCCTTTGATTCTGATGTTGCAGACACGACTGATGTCCATCGTTAGAAATAACATCAGGGAAGGGAGACGGGAAGCCACATGTCATGTATCCGTGACTCCTCTGGCTATATATTTAGACCATTGGGAGGTTACGAATCACTTAAGTAATTGGGCATATTATAAAGATAAAAGACGTAATTATTACTATAGAAAACCTTTATCTAATCTACAAATTTATCGTCATTCAATTTAAAAGCTACGGTGATATTAATATATAAAAATCGTTATAAGCAATAAATCAAGAACTAAGGAGAGATAAGAGTAGACATATAATCTCTTAATAACATCATATTACGTTATGTATTATATCATATTGAATCCATAGGAGGTCATATTTATTTATAGACGAGAACAAGAGATTTAGAATAATTAATTAATAATATTCTTTCTATCAATGTTATCTCATAAAGAATTTTATCATAATTAGATTTTCTTTTCATTGACAAATAATCGTATTTAAGATCTAATCATATTTATAATATATCTTATATAATTAGGTAGGACCACAAAATCTATCATAGATTCAACTAAAAAATCTATCTATTCCCCTACTATAGTCTACGATTCTCCCAAATGATGTCCTACCGTCATCATCGTGGGCACTATCGTATGGCCCAAGAAAAGGAAAGAAATATGTTAAACCCTTTGACTATATTTGTGCTTTCCTAATAAAACAAACAAATTAATTGCTTTCATGATAAAAAGCAATTAATGAATGAAAAAGTAATTTTTGATCGACATAGAATGCTAAAAAAAAAAAAAAAGGGTGATCCATACGTTGCGTTGGGTTAAGCTGAACCGTCTATGTTCGAATGAGAATAATAGGCTCAACCAATCAATATTGGGTTTATGGCTTCGTGGGCTCACATTTCATCGATATTGGGTTTCTAGCTTCGTGGGCTCACATTTCACCGCATCTTAATGTATCTATATTTATCTTTCAATGTATGATCATCTTCTGCTCTAAATTGTATCTACATATATCTTCGTACGCGCGCGCGCGCACGCACACGCACACGCACAGAGAAACAGAGAGAGAGAGAGAGAGAGAGAGAGAGAGAGAGAGAGAGAGAGAGAGAGAGAGAGCAAATACCTGAGATAGAATCTCATTTAAATACCATTAATTGTTTTAATCAAATTACAACAGAGAGATAATCACAACAGAGGCTCAGAAATTAAGAGCATGAGAGATTATAATATTTTTGGTATTCATTAATATTTTTTGTATTTTAATTAATTAATTTATTTTATTATCTCTTGATGTCCTTTTTTTGTTTTTTTTAATTCAAAATTTCTGACCGTTGTCAACCAAAAGAGGTTTCTTTCTTCCGTCATTCCATGTGGAGGCGAAGCTATGCCCCTCCCCCGGTGATGACGACACTTTTCATTCGTCATCGGCCGCCCCGCCCCCCCCGGTCATTACCCAAGACTCAGAACTGTCGCTTTTGTAGTCTGCCCTCCCCTCCTTCTATATATGTACGTTCTCCATTCATCGTTTCTTACCTGCGGATTCTTTTCATCATCTCGCCGAAGATAGGAGGGAGAGAAACAGAGAGGAGGAGAATTATTCCTTCATCCTATCTTATGGCGACGGCGGCGGCCAAGAAGAGGCCGGGTGGGGGTGGCGACGGCGCCGAGGAGGAGAGGTGGACACGACGGTGCAGGGTCGAGGAGGATCGGGTGACCGACGACGAGGTCGAGGAGTTCTTCGCCATCCTCCAGCGGATGAAGGAGGCCGCCAGATTCTTTGTTGCGACGAGGGGTGGTGCTGCTGGTCGTGAGGGCGTCGTCGGCGAAGCCAAGGGGGAGAGGGAGAGGGTGACGCAGACGGCGCGGAGGTGGCAGCCGGCGTTCGAGAGGGAGGACTTCGAGGAGTCGGGCGCCGTCGGGAATGCCGCACGGAGGGGGATGGTTGCTGCGGTATCGTCGGAGGAGGAGGAGGTTGAAGCGGTGTTGGAGAGCGGGATCCCGAGGGACTCGCTCGATCTGAACGCCGTGCCGGTGACCGAGGAATTAAATCGAGCGTGACCTGACGCGCCGTGTTCTTTCTGCATTCAATTTGGGTTGTAAACCATTCTAACACAAGATTTGGTATTTGCGACATATTTATTATATTGGGGTTTTTGGGTTTCTTAGTTGGTCTCATGGCCCATTATTTCTCTCGTCTGATCAGAATATTAACTAACTTGCCACCACGTGACACTTGATGGACTATCATATTTAAACGATTATTATTATTATTATTATTATTATTTTAAAGTATATCTCGATCGGCCTTAGTTTTGTGTTTCTGACCCAAACAAACACAGATTGTTTAAGAAAAAGAAGGTTTAGGTAAATGGAGTCAAAATTTGTGGTGAGCGTCAAACATGGCAACTCAGAGCATTAGATTTATTATCCACCGCGCGTCAACTTTGTAATTCGACAGGCATGGTTCTACTACCTCCACGGTCAAACAATCGCTACGTCATCGACGAGAAAAATGAGATCGAAAACAAGGAATGCTTTTTTTTTCGTTTGTCGAAAACAGATTTTGCAGCCAAGACTCCAAACCAGAGAGAGATACCAAAACGAGTCAAAACATTAGCAATTAAACAAGTGATCCGCGGCGGCAGGAAACTACATGGAGGCTTCGTTCCAACAACCAATCAGTGCAATTATTCTATGCACCGTCGGACCGCGACTTTCTTGTGCGTTCGCATGATGATGACGACGACGACGATGATGTATGGCTCGACAAGGTCAGGGGTCTTTCTTTTTTATTTGTTGTAGAGGGGAGACCTACGGAATATTATTTTCGTCATGCTCGAGACACGAAAGTCAAGACGAGAGTATTACATTTTTCCTATATTTTATATATAAGAAGACTATAAAAGTCTTTCCAAGAGACAAAATCTGGTTTTTCTCGATTTATAGTATTCTTTCGATCTTTCAATAATTTTCATCTTTTTTCCTTTAATTTATTTATGATGAAATATCTCTCTACGATAATGCCCACGAACAAACGAGTTGAAGATTTTTTCGATTAGGTCTGCATGAAAGTGGGAAATACATCTTAGGACAATGATTTCCTGTCTTTTTTTTTTTTTTTTTTGAATTTCAAACTGCCATGTTTCTTAATCTTTCTATTTACCATTTCTTTAACAGTCGGTTAGTTGATTAATAGAGCACGGCCCAATAACCCAAAAATTGTGGTGACGTACGTTGATATGGGCCCAAGTTTAGGGCCCGTTTTATTAGGCCCATTTATGACACGACGCTCCACATTCTGCTACTCCCTGACGAGGGGTGTGTTGGAAGCGCTTTTGTCTTCACGACATCAAACGGGATACTGACGCATCCCAAATACTGCATGTGAACAAGCCAAAACCAAAAACAAGAATTAGAGTTGTGTGCTAGCAAATTAAAGCATGGGAGAAACTGTAAGAGTTACTAGTGCGACCTTTTTATGCGGTGCGGCCATACTTAGAACACCACGTCCAGCAATAACTAGCTATCGTACTACCTTAATCTGCTCAAGAATCAACCCTACGTTAATCTTTGTTTTCTTAATTCGACTCATGAAATATAGCATTCGCAGTGTCGAAAGGGTCGGGTGGCCACCACGCGCCCTTTTATTAAACAGGTGAAGGCGAGTAGGTCCTCGGCTTGATTGTTGGACTCGAATGGTCTCCTGGTACTTCGAAATCTTATTTGTAGCAGTAGTCGTTGGACAGATCTCACAGATTCCAGCGAGTCCAAGGATTAAGATAATGTTGTGATTGCGTCATTGCTTAGGTTTACGAGTGCTATACATTATTGAGTATACAAAGAAGCTCAAGTGTAGTGGGTAGAGAAAGCGGATAATTATTCCGCCCTAGGTTTTGCTACCCAAACCATGACTCGACTGCAGTTGGAGATGTAGATATAGATGCGTACGGCAGAACAATTTTGCGTCGGAGAAGGTTAGTAGCTCCTCTGTCTTTCTTAAGACTTGGATGCACTTCAACTAATGGCGCATTGGGGGATACAAATAGCATCAAGCGAACGAATCGTTGATATACAAATAGCTCCATCTTAATTTTGTAGTAGAGCAAATATGAACAGACATATTCATCTCCTCGTCACCATGAATATTAAAAGTAAGAATAGTGTACATGTGAGATTGCAAATTATGTTTTTGCCTCTTAAATATGTTTGTTCCATGAAACAACGCTGTTGCAGCCACATCACAGATGGGGCAGACCACGAGAGCACTGATCTCCAGAAATTGTCTACTCCAAACACGGTTTCCTTCGTCCAACCTTTGACGAGAAAAAATCCCACGACGATAAAGACGGGAGAACGAGAGAGAGAGAGAGAGAGAGAGAGAGAGAGATTTGAGCCACCGGATGCTCTAGGCCGAGGAGGCTTGTGTCAGCCACGCGCCTGGTTATTAGAAAATACTTGAGGTGCATCCGCGTAGGCGCGGAGCGGCGACGGCGACAGCGACGGCGACTTTCTCCTACTCCCAAGTCTCTTTCTTACTAGAGATCTCTGGAAGAGCGTTTACCTGATTGATTAAGCAAGAACTTGAGAGTGCGGTGGATCCCACCCACTGACATGCTAATAATCTAAACCTTTGATCCTGACTCTGCGTCACCGATGATGTGTGCGTGTGTGGGCCTCTACTCCAATCTGTATAAAATTAGATGCCTCCTTAAAAAATGAGAGCACACACTTCAACCAAAATGTAAGAATTATCTATATCTATATATTATGTTATTTAGTCTCGAGAAGCATGAGAACCAAAAGCTCATAAATTTATAGGATCTTCCTTAGATATTTTTTGTTCATATGTTCTAAAAAGATAAAATCGTACGAGTACGTCCATCGTCCAAAACAGATAATTCTTCGTGAACCTATAGGTAACACCAATGACCGACTAATCAAATGGTCCCTTATCAGATTGGTACTAGAAGAAGGATCCGAGGCCTGCACTTTGATCGAGTAAGCTTCCAAGTCGTGCACCTTAGCTATGAACCCTCGGCTCTCGTACGGGAGGGAATACTGATAAGACTATTTAATTTCATATTGATTAAAAAGTATGAAAACTAAATATCGTCGAGTTTCAAAAAATAAGCTTCTCTTGCTAAGAAAAAACTTAGACATGATGATTACAATAACACTTGCCATTTTGCATTGTTATATTCCTAATTTTGTTCTGCACTCGACCATCAGCAACAAGCGTGGCTGCTGACATCTCACACCACACCCTCTGTCTCTCTTTTCTTATTCTAATTAATCGTGACGGGGATTTTTATCACGGTTTCCATCTGCCTCGCCCTCGCTGTTTCTCCATTGTAAATGGAATACGGTCTCTCTTTTATCCTCTTCCTCTTCCTCTTCAGGAACCTTAATTTGCTAATTGCAGTGAACCCTCGAAGCCGCTGCCTCGAAGAAAAGAAAAAAAGAAACTTAGCCTGTTTGATTCTACGTATCTCACCATTAATACAAGTCACAGCGCCTCTGTTTGATTCTACAAGTTTGCATAGTATGAAAAATCTGGAGCTTCTTGTATTCACCAATTCCGTGAAGTCTTCCATTATATTGGCTTTAACTATATATTTCCTGCATGAAGTGCGAACTGCTGCTGCGAGATGTAACCATGAAATAGATGATACATTCCCTCTTTAAAGGTATATTCTCACACAAACGATATCGCATGAAATCTACTGGATTAATTACTAGCGTCCAACTGCAGATGCTGAGCTATTAAAGATACGTCGCCAGTTTCATCCTTTTGATCCATATCGTCGAATAAGCAACCGCGAAAACAAGGGCGGTGGATGGAGACTACATGCGTGCATCCGAGCGTTCTCTTCTTACCATACATGATGTTACTTGCGCACTGGAGCTGAGCTGGAGAGAGCGAGCGAGAGGTTTAGAATTCTAGCAAAAAACCAATTGCATCCGCAAGCAACGCCGAGTACGTTTGCTGTCATCAGTTCTCCTGTTGATCACACAAACCGCCAGTTCGCATCAGAAACTATGTAGGGACGAACCGTAACACGCAGATGAAAAATGGGCATATGTCTTATATAGATAGTACGCATGTATAGTACACGACGCATGGAAACAACGGCAGAAGGAGACAACCGCAGAGCCATTGCCACCGTCAAACTGATGGTGCCTCACTGCTGCTGCGAGCGGCACATGGTCAAGAGCCCGGGTCCAAACGCGAGCTCGCTCACTTCACGCAACCAAGCTGAGGCCCAACTCCACTCGGCACGCGTCCGCCGCCCATGATTTCCGCCTCTCCATCTGCGGTACGACAGCCGGCTCGCCCCCTGCGACTCCTCCCCCGTTCCGGCTTTCCGGCTCCAGCCCCAGCCTCAGATCGAGCCCCACGTCGGCGGGTTCCGCGTCCGGCTCCCCCTGGCTCACGTGCGACCCCTCCGCCGTCTCCTCCGAATCATGGCTCTCCGCCCGGCGGAAGAGCCCCGGCTCCGAGACGGCAAGCCGCCCCCCAGACAGAGCCGCTGGCCCGACGGCTGAGCGCTTGAACCGGGTGCGGGATCTGGCCGCGACACTGTGGAGGCCTCCTGGAACGGCAGCGGCGTCGGACTTCTTGGCCACGTGGCGGATGTCGTAGGCCTTGAACGCCGGAACAGCAGCGGCAGCGGAATCAGAGGAGATCTGGGTGATGGGCGCCCCCTTGAGCACCGCCTCAACGGCCGTCTGGCAGAGCTGCCAGCTGCCGGACCAGAGTAAGCCCACGGAACCATATATCGGGTTCACGATCCGCCCACAGGCCTCGTACAACAGCGACTGGAATATAGCTGTGAGAGGAACACGAGCATAACCCTATGAATTCCCATCCTTTTACTGGAGTTCAATCATCATCATGATATAAGAAACAAAGAAATATATACCAGGGCGGAGGTGCTCGGGGCCAGCGTCGATAAGGTTGGCGAGTCCTGCGCGGCCGTAGAACTTGGCAAGGAAGACGGTGGCGTTGGCCTGCGCTTCGGGGCTCTTGATCCACTGCAGGCAGGGGCGGATGGTGCACCCATCGCTGCAGCCTTTCCGCAGGACTCGACATCCATTGCAGCTCATCCGCATCTTGCGCTGACAACTCATATGCTACAGCAATCTCCTCTCAACAGGCAACGAGAACTAGACTACAGCCGGCTAGCAGAAACACCAGAAGAAGTAGAACAGAAAACAGAACATAAAAAAGCACCGAATGAGATGGAGTAATACGAGTCAATGGAAGAGGATGGAGAAGGGGTGAGGAGCGAGGATGGCGGAGGAGGGAGGGGAGCTATATAAAGCTCGGAAGGTGGGGTGGTGCTGCTGCGGTTTCCGAAGCACTGGAAAGGGAAAGCGGTTTCCTCCCACAAACAACAAGGCACTTTGCTCACGTTCACCAAAACCCCCTCCCTTGGCCAAGATTTACGTATCTTACCACACCGCAAACTGATGATGTTGACAGAGGCATTTCGGGTATTTCAGGTGAGGGAGAGAGATATGATGACCCCGTCGCGGTGGAGGAGGAGATCAAACGGAGATGGCGTGTGGAGGCCACGCTTAACGGTGAGCCCGCGTCCCCACATCTTGCGGAGGAGACTTGGGGACGGCTCCACGCTTCGGGTGCGGGCGTCCGCACGGAGAGCTCGCCTCGACGTTGGTTGGGTTAGAGGGAGGGGAGGTGGTGGAATTCCGGAACAGGCAGCCCCAGTCCGGTTTCGGGGACCGTGGGCGCCCTACGGTACGTAGCAAGCGGTTTTCTGATGGTAAACATGGACGGCTCAGCTTGGGCTTCCAGGGAATGGACGGTGGATGTAGGATCCGGCGTGACGTCCGTCCCGTTCTACCTCACGCGCAGATGAGCTCCGTCGCGACGCGGGTGACGTCATAAGTGACCTATAATAATGGATGAGTTGGACGAGAGCGGATAAATCCCCAAGGATGCATGCACTGGAAAATGAATGAGGGTTATCCTACTGCTGCAGCTTCCTGGTTGACTCCCAGACGAATTATAATCACTACAAGAGCCCGTCGCTCCGTGTTTCACGTGAATCGTGCCGAGAGCGAAGAGAAAAATCGAAACAATTACAAATATCTGTTTTTTCGTTTTATTATTATTTTTGTTAATATTATTACTTCTCTTCGAAGTAGGGGAGGGTTGCTATCAAGCTTTTCTGTGAACGTAATTGAGTTGGTAGATCCGATTCTGTCCATTGTGCGAACCAAATCGGAGGCCAATATTCTTTGGAGGACATGGTGGTGTCATCTTAAATTATTCATCGAGTGGCGGCATTAGAAGCGAAATCCTCGTTGTTCCTCGCGCTGCATAAGTTCACAATAATATGTAGGACCCCACAAGAACCTCCCCTCCCCTCCCCTCTCGGGCCTTTAAAGGGGAGAAAGCAAACTTTGTCATGTCTGCCCAATAAAGAGAAGAGGAATTATTCAGGGAATCAGTGGCTGGAAGTTGATATTAGCCATGTAGCGTGTGTCGCCCGAGGGGGAATTATGCACCGTCGTAAAACCTCTGTGCATTTCCTTGTCCATGATCTGTTAGCAGGAGAAACCAAATTAAACATGAAACATGCGATAGACCATGTTGTTTTCAATTTACCGTATGAACTCCACTTGCGATGAGATCCTTTTATGTTCCGAGATTGATGGAACCATCAAAATTGTCTTCCCCCTTTATTATATACTCCCTACGACAAATCTACTGCGGCTCAGGTGTGTCCGCCGAGAGATGAAGCACGAGAAGGCCACCTCCCTTATCCATTGGTTCCCAACCGTGGGTCCCACGGCATCCAATCACCTGAGCATTATGGAGCCGATAGGAAAAGGCCCTCCCATGTCTCTCGTGTTCGGCCGAGGCATCCTTGTGTCGCCACGAGAGAGAGAGAGAGCATCAGGCACTCGTCTAAATGCATGCAAATTTAGGGGAAAACCGGTACGTCCAAATGAGCTTTTCCCTCCCAGTCGGGCCATGTACTACCACTACGACTATTCTTACCACGTCGCACGTAGCTGACCTGTACCGCATGTTCATCTTGAGCCTACGGGTTTTGACTCCCTCCACGGCTGTGCTGTGCGCCGGTGTTTCGTCCAAGGAGGAAGCACCTAAACCGTACGATCGTAAGGTGTTATGCATGATCAAGACTTGTTCCGGGATAACTATGATTGACCTCGTTCGTGCCAAAGGTTTGGCTCCGTTGACACCAATGGTCGCGTAACTAGCTGTGTAGGTTTAGCATTTCAGCTCTGAGTTGAAGCTGACCACAGTTGCGTTATGTAATCGTCCTGAAAGCTCATATATAGTTAGACAAACCTTGTTTTTCTTTGTCTCATTTCTGGGTGCTGGTCGCTGCCCTTCCGGACTCAAATTTCATACTACTTCTTGATCATGGATTGCTGCTGTAATATATCGATTAGTTCGATTGATCTCATATCGGATGCATCCGACAGTTCTTCAACCACATTGCTTCCCCCCATAAAGTAGCCACTTCGGGGGGTATTCAAGCTGGCGTTGATTACGTGTTCAACTTCTTCTGTCCAACCTCCTTTTTTCCGCTCCTTTATTATTTGTATGCAACATACAATATCTATGTGTCCGTTGACAGAGAGCAGAAACTACATTTCAGTCAAACTTAGACGCCATAAACGATGCCAGCTTCGAGCTTACGTTGCCATCGATACATCAATTGCGAAGCGGGTAACTACAATTGCCACACTTGCACCTTGAAACCAATACCACATACATGAGCTGTTAATAAAGGGAAATGAGGTTACAGTAGCTTTGGTTCTTCGAGAGTGGCACTTTTTTTTACACTTGTTTCCTGACAGTGACTCCAACCAATCTTATGCCCAAGGGTCTCTTGAATCTTGATGGTTGATATAGTTTTTCTTCAAACAATTCCTCGCCAAATTGGTTCTGGTTCTTGTGCAACCTCCGCCAATTCGTTGGAAGAGGCAGGGAAGCTCAACTCGGATTCGATTCCTAATGAAGTACCCTCTGCCGAAGAGTTCATATTAGCTACCTGTCGCGGATGAATGCCATTGATCAGCGGCAAAGTCCTTGGAATAGCTGGGCTTGGTGAGAACGCCGCAGAGCCTATGATCCCCGAAAAGCATGCGAGCAAAGGTTGGCTGGTGGCCTCTGATCCGGAGAAGAACCAATTCGTGGACAAATCCGCCTTGTGATTGATGTGGTCCTGATCATTAGCTCGCGAAGCCTAATGAGAGCTTGAGGTGTTAATGAGATCGTTTAAGATGGATGCGCCCAGGCCTTCTAGCTCGCTGAGTGGGGCAGTCCAGTTGCATGCGGATTCCATCGGTGGATGCATACGTGGCTTTTTGCCGGTGCAGCTCTTCCTGAACACCCCACACACCACCCATTCATCCTGCGAAGAAGATACCAGTTTGTTGACTCACGAGGAACACGAGACCGTTGCGATGTGGTGGTGCGTTGATTGCCTAGTGACCTTTGTAGATCCGTGGGGGAACTCGCTTTGGAGCCTATATTCGTGCATCACCCAGTTGGTCTTCTCACCCCTGGGAGCCCGTCCTTTGTAGAACACCAAGGTCTTTTTCATGCCGAAACATCTCTTTGCCTTTCCGGGTGGTCTTCCAGTAGCCGGAATCCGTGGCTCGATTGGTCCGCATCCCCGTCGGGTTCTTGCGATCCTTCATGCTGAAGAAGTAACACTCTTTCTCCCCACGGCCCGGACTTCCCTGCAGAGTACATCAGCAAAACACCGAGTAGGCAGTAATTCCTTACGACGCATGAGTCTGTCATGGAGTCGAAATGCTTCGAAGAAGAAATTAAAAGCTAGGATTAATCTTAAAGAACAACAGAGTGCATGAATGAGAAATTCATGCGTGAGTACCCGGCAGATCCCGAGGCTCGCAGATCGACACTAGCATTGTTTCTGGCCACAAACCCCGTATCTGTTACCTTGCGGGTCAAATAGCAAGTGATGAGCTCTTCATCGGTGGGGTTAAATCTAAATCCTGGAGGAAGGTAAGGTTCTCCTCCATTTTGAGCTAAATTTCTCGAGCGTACATGTCGCTGTAAATTAACAGTGTGTAAAATGAATAAGATCATCAGTGATGACAGAACAACGTGGAAAGACGAGTATTAATATACGAAGGAGGAAGGTGTGGCACTGAAACCGGAGATTGTTCTTCTGGGACCTTCTCTGTGTCTCATCCAACTCCAAGGAAGTCAGCATGGAAGTTTGGGTCATACGGATCAACAAAGTTGGAGTATGGAGCGCACTCCGCAGGATCTCCTCATCCCCTTACCCTTCATACCAATCCCGACTGAATTCTACTCACCAGGAAAAGGTCGTGAGCGCAGTACCAACGAATGCAAACGCAACACGTACGTTCCCTACAATATAATATTTTTATGATGCAGAATGCCTCTGCCGCCTCAAGTATGTCGACGAGAACAAAGTTTGGGGTCCCCAGGAACATTCCTGCCCACACTAATTGCTCCGTGAAGTAGCACATTGGCTCACCTAACAACAAGACCTCTCACTCTTATCCCGATCCATCCTTTCCCATTGGATTCGAAATAGTGGCTTTATAGATGTAGCTCTCGGTGACAGCAATTAGTGTTCTTAGCGTACATCGGTGTCCTTTACGTAATAAAAACATTAGTGTGCATTGGTGTCCTTTCTCAAGAGGAGGTGGTGGTGGTGGTGGAAGTTCCCTTGGATGCAATTCAACATCGGTTTCCATCAGAATTGTGCTCGCTTTTTGCCGTTTGGTAAGACCGACTGCAATGAAGGGCAACCCTGTTGCTTTATTTTCCGAGATCACCATGTAATGAAATGATATGGATCCAAATAGCAATGAAGGGCTACCCAATTAGCACATTGTTTCTTTTTTGTCTCGTCTCCAATGAATCTAATGATCTAAAATTGGTAATTTATTTCTGCTTCGTTGATGCAAAGATCATACATACAGTCTTTTAGGTGAGAAGGTATAACGATGAGAGGTAAAAGGACAACGCAGAGTTGGTCATACATCCAATGGGCGAGACCAGCTTTTGCTGTGAATTTAATCGACACGGCAAGAGTTGCACGAACGCGAAGCTTAATGGGCCTTTGCAAAGCATAAAATAGGCTTTAATCGACACAAAGGTGACAAGCTACCGATGGATCAGCGCAACCGGTTTCCGATGAGACAACATTAGTCTCCAATCATATGATCAACACCACGTTGGCAAGAAAATTGTGTTGAGAAATTGACTCAAAGCCTCGCATTACATGAAATATTACGCTGCATATTATACAAAGGCTTTATTGTGCCTGCCAAGGATAAATTAATTAACCATTTCTGGCATATCAACGACTCTCAAGCTAAGAAAGAGTACCACAAATTAAAGATGTACCAAAAAGTTTTTGAGTTACAGTATTCCTGGAAAGAAAGAAAGAAAGACATCCTGGCGTGGTGCTCTTATGTGAATAAGACCTAATGCTTTGGATTCTAGTGTAGGCCAAAATAGCATGTTGACGCTCTCTTGACTCGGTATCCAGGATTCATGAATAGGTCTGGAATTGCATTCATGATGCACTGTGTTGGAGCAGCGACAACAGAGTGCTGTCTTCCTCACCGCGCGGCCCCCACCGCCGTCCACTACGCTCCCTGCCCCAGTGTTCATCGCTGCAGCCGCCAGCGTGCTGCTCGCCGCAGACCGCCCATATGCAGTCGTACCTCTCCGCTCGCGGGTAGCGAACCCTCCATCTTCCCTCGCTCCAATAAATAGAGCTTTGGGCGGAACGGCAGAGAGAAGGAAGCGGGAAAGAAGACGCAAGGAAGAGAGCGGGAAGACTTGAAAAGGCTGTGTGAAGTCTCACTTCTTCGCCCAAAATCGAGCAAAGTTTCCAATGTCCGGTCGTCGATCTCCGTCGGCGACCGGCCATGTGCTCTCGACAATAACCAATAAGAGAAAGAAGAGAAGTTAACTAGTCAACAGGTCAACTTTAGTCAATAGAAATAATTATGTAATTTTCTGTTTTATTATATTTGAATAAAATTTTAGATTTTCTTCCGAAAAATCATTATCGACTCCCTTATTGCTGTATAATTTAAATTTTTTATTAAGATTTTTTTCTTTTCATAGATGTAGGAACAATATTTGTGTCGTAATTTGAATCACGTTAAATTACGTATGTTTGTTTTGTGTTTTATCATCGATTCGATCTATATGACTGTGTAATCTATTAATTTTTTTTATTATATATATATATTTATTTATTTAGATAGAGAAAGAGAGAGAGAGAGAGAGAGAGAGAGAGAGAGAGAGAGAGAGAGTAAGAGGGCGGTCGTGGGTGGGTGGAGAAGGATGCTGACAAGAAAGAAGATGAAACACAAACAGATGAAACCGACAGAGAGATTGACTACAATGACAGACCGACAAGACGACAAAGTAAAGAAAGGAACAGATTGGGTTGTGTTCGTATTTGGCTGAGCCCCACACATGTGCGTAGGGAGAGCATATAGCCCATATGCACGTGCGCCATGCATGGGTGCCTGCCGGGGCACACACTTCCTGAGCTGGATTTGGGAAGGGAGTGAGAGGTGCAATGTATGTGGTCAGAGACATGGCAAAGCCAAGAGCCGAAAGCATGCATGCAGCTGTGTCAAAAAGGAGGCATCGACCAGTCTACTGCGATCCCCATATCCCTCCCTCACCACCCTCTCTGCCATTCGGGCAAGCTTCGGATGCTTCTGCCTGCACAATCATGAGAGACAAACATGACATGATGATCCCTCCAATTATTGACCTCCGTCACAGATAAACATATTGACATTGCAAACATTTCATCATATATATATATATATATATATTCTATTTTTTTTCCTTTTTCTATTAAGGCAAAGTGCTGTTGTACCATTTTCTTTCTCTACTTTACATCTTCCACGGATCTTCTTTCTTTAATACTTTTGGCTTAAGGATACATGAAAGAGAATAAAGCATGTATGTGTGTATCGTGCAAGCCCCATCTTCCATGGTGTTTGCTAGGCCACAGAAGAGTTGTGCCGTGTCCATTCAGCTTCAGGTCGAGTTATGCTTCCTCCTATGGATACTTGCTAGATTTGAGGATTCACAACCTCCATAAGGTCACGTTTCAGCACTTAGGTGTTTGTTGATTTCGGAACTAATTCAACTTCCTTCACATAGGATTCTTAGTGTAGCCGAAAACTGACAAGACGGTGAGAATCTTCCCCTCTCCAACCATCCAAACTGGACTCTATCTACGCCAGATTTCGTGAAGGAACAGTCCTTCGACTGTTCCATTAGCTTAGGCAGCATGAGAACAAGAACAAGCTCCTCCTCCCCTATCAACATTGCACATGAACAGACAATTTAAATGTTCCGTGCAAGGGTTCACCTGATTTGTTGTGATCGCTTCGACTCCCATGCCGTAGTCATAAAAAGAGCTGGCGGCCGAAAGTCTCATGGAAAGAAACTGTATCGTCAACACCAAGAATTAGATATCTAAATTTTGCGGAGAAAGACCAAAGTTTGAGGAGCGAGAGAGGGCTTACCTCAACTTGGTTCTGCAGTGACTGCACATAGTTGATTATCTCATCCAGCACCCCTGCCATGCCCATCGTCTGCAAAGACAAGGGTTTATTTCAGAGAACCGAGGAGGAAATAACCGAAACCTTGGTAACTAAGCCATCGCCTGGAGTACCTTGTAACATCCAGGAACAAGGTCTTGTAAGCATCGCATTCTTTCATTGATCTTCTTCCTTCTCACCTGATACCATATCTCAAGTGTTACATCCTAATGAATTTAGTCTGTTAGTAACACAAGTTCGTATGAAGCGAAAAGTTACATTTAATCTTTACGTACGGCAAGAACCGTTGGCACAGACGCGAATAAGATGATCTATCAAATGCACTCATGTTAGTGGTTGCTTACGTACCCTCTCGGCTAGGCTGTGGCTGTCAGTGGCTTGCCCTCTTCTCGCCCTCACGTGAACCACCTCCTTCGAATTGCTTGTGTGTCTCTTCCCACTCTCCGAGCCCTGAAAGCCGAGCTTCGGTAGAAAATAAGGCACCCTTAGACATGTATTCTCTCCATGCCATCCATCGTATGCAAACAATCAAACCATTCACTACGAGATACAACCTTACATACATTCTTCTTCCTCCTTGTGACCGCGCAGATATCTGCACAGTTCACGGACCTTGTATCGGGTGCTGCGATCGCCTTCCTTTTGCTGGCTCCATGACTCTGTTCTTCGGTAGGGCCCACAGGCTGCGGCTCTGCGACCGGCTTTTGGCATTCCGCAGGCACACCGGACGAGTCATCCATAAATGGCACCGAGAAGTATGGCTGATGAGGCAAGTAGTAATCATCGGAGTAGTCCATCAACAATCCCATGCTTGGGCTCTCCGTAGCACACCCGTCGAGCTCTGCAAGCTGCCTCATCAGCTCCAAGTCGGGGTCCATTTCCACGAAAGGGGGGATAGGTGCAGACTCCCCCATGGATGCGGAATAGCGGACTCCTATAATCGGAATCGGAAAGAGGGTTTAACGAAGAAATGGATGGGAGGCGGGGGAGGGAAAGACTTCCCTGGAAGATCCCCTATATATCCTGGCAATTCCAACGTGAAGCCGTGAGGTATATGAACCGTATCAGCAGCATCTTGAAATTAAGCGGGGCACGCGGCACCTCCTGCTCGGGTCACTGCTTCTCATGCGGGCCCTCCTCGGTCCTCCCCGAGAACGTCCACCACAACCGTCGGATTCATAATGTAGCATTTTGAAAGCCACCGTGGAGAGTTGACTGCGGAATGACCTGTAGAAAATTTCCCAACAGTAAGCATGTAGGTCATAATCCCAAATCCATCCACATGTTTGGCCATATGTATTATCATTATTAGAAAAAAAATATTATTAAAAAGATAAATCATGATAAAATTATCATGATCATTTTAATATTTTAATAATATATTTGATAGTGTCATGAATATTATCGATTATCGAGTTGGTCCGGTTGGTTCACTGTTGATAGGGATGATTTTATCTTACGCCAGGTCATCTATTGTCGAGGCTGATACTTAAATAAGGTTTCAAGTCACCAGTCTCAAATGACATCGTAGTGTATCCCGATGTGCCCCACATCAATGATCGATAACAATCGCTCGGATCAAGATTAGAGACTAGAATGATCAAACGATTAGTTTGATCTTATCCCTAATCAATTAATAAGAAGGCTCTAGGGGTTAGGTATAAAAAGGAACTCTGACTTAAGCATACTAACTCAGTCATACAGTTTATACTACTGTCTTATCCCCTTTGCTTACTTAAGCATCGGAGGGGCCATGTTGGGCAACCTCCGAAACCGACCTGTCATGTAGGATCACCGATCGCCTGCAGACACTCGGATTACCCAGCCCCAAGGAGGAACCTCGCAACTAGGAAGATCCCAGTCCACCTACCTGGCCATCCCGAACTGGGTCATCACTAACAGAATGACTTTCGACCAGACAGCCTATGCAGTCTTACCTTACCAAGTTTCTCATGTCAACAGGAAGAGGCACCCGGATGAGCCTGCACCATTAGCAGTGGACCAATCGTGCTCGCTTACTTATCGACGGTACTCATGACATCATCATTCTAACACTAGAAGGAGGGCTAAACGTCATAGGCACACCCTTCTGTCGCTCTTCCCGGTGAATGTTTTGGATAAAGAGGGCCCCTCCTTCCTTTCCCAAGGGCTAAGCATTCGTGGCTCTGCGCTCTTGCCGCACCCTTGGCAACGCCACCTCGTGACCCCTTCAAGCCAGCCCATAATCTCCCCTGACTCTGGGAGAGTCGGAGCCAGACCCTCGATGACTCCCCAAGCGATGCTTCAATGATAATCGAGACTTAAGGGCTCCTGTCCCATGAAGTAGTAAGGTGAATCGAGGGAAAAAGATTTCAAAATTTTTTTGACCCTACTCAAGATTCATTCTAAAGACAAATAATACATTCCAAATATGTTTTCATTAAACTGAACAAAACGAGTTACAAACGAGATGCCTTAATGGGAGGAACTCTCCTAATTACTTATCCTAAACCCTCTACTCTCGTCTATAAATAGATAGGATCTCTTAGGGACTAAAGAAAATGAATATAAAATAGAGACATAAGACCACAAGACGTGAATACGTGATATTCATTGAGAGATTATGATTCCTCTTTTTTTTTTTTTTAATCCATCTATCATAGTCATCCTATAAAAGAATAGGAACAAAGGAGAAGATGAGTCTAGTTGTCTTTGTAGATCGATATCACTATGATTTTCAGATCGAATGATGGTATCCTGTAAATCAAATAAAGATATTTTGAAATGATATCCGTGCATCATAAATATAATATATTGTTATTTGATTTTAATCTGAACATTAAAATTTTTCAGTATATTATAGTTACACAGGTTTGATCTCTATAAAGATACACGTACAGGTATTCGAGAAAGATACATGGATCCGTATAAATTCACGGGAAAAAAAATAGTAACAACTTGTCTTGTTGGGTTTTAATCATGTTCGTGAGTTTAGAAGTACTTATTCTGCTCGTCTGTGCTACACACCAGTCAAATGTCTGAACAAGTTGCCCACAATCTTATTCCGGTGGGAAGGGCTTATTACACCTGTAAGACATGCTTGTAGTGCCTGAGAATTTGATGAAAAATAGAGTCCAGTTTGGTGAATCTCAACGAAAAATATTTGCAGAATTCCACAATAGCTATCTGTTCTCTTTATTGTGCAGAGAGATGCAATTGGAAATTGAGCTCTCACAATTATGCCATGACTGGGCACCAACTGCTGCGTATCAAACTCGCTTCATCCACATCTAATTTGATGAATGATTGCTTTTATTCAGGTGGATTGATTGGAAAGAGGCAAGCACGAGCGACAGGACTTCCCATAGACTTATTATTGAGTGGGTCCTGTGTGTGTACATGAAACATTTCGGGGTGGGGTTCATCTCGTCACCTAAATATCATTTTCGATAGCGTAATGCATGGAAAATGACCGCATTACTTGCATACACTTACACAGGACGATGTGTTAAAAAGTCCGCAGCAGCTTTCACATCTTCTGCACAACCTTTAGAAACCGAGACATTTTCCACACGACCCGTTTGGCATTATCGTTTCTAAGAGCGTTAAATGTTGGTAAACTGCACCGGTATGTCTATTTCCATTTTTTGTTATTATATAATTTAGTCAATTAATTAATTTTTAGGTGAAGAAATTGTTAAAAAGAATTATTAATGTGTTTGGTGAAAATTGAAATAGCGAATTAAGAATTAGCTCCATGACATACCAGATTGATCATAGATAAGTGAAAAAACAAAGGGTATATATATATATATATATATATATATATATATATATATATATATAAGAGAAATAACTGTCCCATACAGCCCCACGCATACATGCAACAACAATCTTATATAGCACAAATGCAAGTAAATAGCAAACTCAATAAAAATAACCTTATTTTAGCAAAAAACAACCTCGATCATGATAAACATGTCGACGACTAGAGATTGCAGCTCGAGGTTTGAAAGTATACTAGTCATGGAAAATTTCAACTGTCATAACCACACATGAAACAACAAAAGAACAATAAGAGTTTGGCTTGGCTGAGGGGGTTGAGCACATTTTAAGAGGTAAATTGGAGGTAAAACTTCCAATAGTTACATTGTTTTAGAAGATTCTCTCAGTGCACTGAGACGAAGAAGCTTCTGAAGATTCATCAAAAGAATCAAGAAACCTGATCTCTTTGCAATTCCTGCAACCATGATAGAAACGTTTGTGCACCTTTCTCCCACCTAGAGTCTAGCATCATATCATGGGCGATTCCTTCCACGCAAACTGCTTGTACACCATAAAACCTAGATGTCTCCTGGAGCCCTTCTGTGTCCTGCAATTAGGGAGCTTTACTTGTAAAAACATAATGGATTCAACTTAATATGCTACTAGTATGACAAGCCATAAATTTTCTTTGTTTTCCTTTATTCTTAAAAAGATTATTCAAGGCTACAGATAACCAGGATATAAGCCAAAATTTCACTGTTATGTGCTCCTACCAGTCATATAACGAAAATATAAATTCAGAACAGATTAATTACAAAGCACTTCTCGTGTAATAATGTGCAAATTGTGATATTTCTAAACCATCATCATCATCATTGTGAAGTTGTTTCTTCAGAACATAACCAGGGTAACATTCACTTAATTATCAGCATACAATCGAGTCCATGCAACAAACTCCCAATCGGATTCTATTTTCTCATCAATCCAATCACCGTTCACCTTTTTCCTTTTTCTTATCAATGCAATTCATCCCATTGAATTTACAGGAATCAAATTTCTCGTCTCTATGGGATTAGATCACGAGTTATTGCGAAGTAACTGATCCTTCATACAATTTCCTGTTCGAGTTAGTAAAGTTTTATAAAACAGGAAACAAAAATTAACATCCTTCAACAGAATAACATGCACAAATCTAATAACTCACAACTATAAAGTCATCACTTGCACCCATTATAAGGAGCTTCACTGTGCCTTTTGCTGGTGGAGATACAGGTAATGATGCATTAAGCTTCCTCAGGTCAAATAGTGGCAGCTTTGAGCTAGCTTTCATGAGCTCCTGATACCTGTAATACTGTGCCAAATTACACTACCAAACTAGCAGCAGAAGAAGTGTCAGAAATTTACATTACTGATAAATGACTGATATTCCTATTCTTTGTAGAACTTGAATTCAGCAAGAATATAGTCAACCTAGAAATCATGAAACCAATTTAAAAATTAACAAACATATATTGTCTATTATGCATATTACTCTAAGCTTGTCATTATGCTTATGCTTAATTGATTGTCCAAAATAGTACTATTATGATATCATGATAAATTTTTCTCCTTGTGTCTAAGGAGATGGTTTTCCTGTGTGCGAGAGTTTGTTTGCGTGCATTTGTCAGTGTTGTAATACATGTCCATATTCCAATATTCACTTTAGAATTCGTCATTATTATTTTTCTCTCTTACATCTATGACAATGCTTGAAAAGAAATGGCATAGAAGATCGGTCGTAGAATGTTGAGCCAAGTTATACAAGTCCAGTCATGTGCCAGGCATGCTACATCAGACATCAGAAACATGTTGTGGACAGTGCAGGCATACATGGGAGGAACAATACAAAGTCATGCATCCCTGTATTATGATTGTGGCCTACACGTCCATTCAGATATTGACAGTATGCTAAAGTAACAATTGAGCATTAATGTATTGGTGGTGCATACCAGTTTTACAAGTGAATGCCTGGTGCCTATCATACTAGACACATATTGGTTAAGGTACTGTATTTATGGTCGATATAAAAGTTTTGGCTGAAACCCAATAGTTTTAGTTGCATAAAGATCAACATTCAGAGTTTTTTTGACTGGATCTAAAGATACATACTCTCGGAATCCCACATGAAATTTGGATCATCCATAATCTCCCTTGTCGTAACTCAGGTAAATGTTCTGTCTAAAGATGTATTCAATCTTAAACTCAAAGTTTAAGGCTTAAGAACTCAGGTAAAAGGGATCCATTGTTTATTCTCTCTCTCTCTCTACAATTTTACCTCTCCTCTCTCCTTTTCTGTCAATATAAGGCTTTGGGAGTGCAAATATATGCAGTCTTACCCTTGCAAGATGCCATAGCCATAATATGAAGGCTGGTCACTCAAGTCACAAAGGGAACAACTTTTCCATTGTGCCAAGACTCACTCTCTAATCCTTTGTAATATATATTTTATTCAATTTTTATCCTACACTGACAACTAAATGATGCATGTTTACACAAAATACTAGTTTCAAGTATGTCAACACAAAATATTAGTTTCAAGTATGTTTACACAAATACCAGTTTCAAGTATTTCCAAGAAATTTACATGGAAAGATTCATTGGAACAATCCATATTAAGCCATGTTAACACTTGATCCTATCTACTGCTTTTTACACAAAGATAACTTACAAACTTGCACAAGATACCCTAGTCAAATGAAATGTTACCAAAAATGATGCAATTTGAAATTTGTCAATACTAGTTTAAACCAAGGATTGAAATATCATACTGTAACGAAGTTTCGACCTTCTCTCGATATTGTACAGTACATGTATACCGTTCGGTGTGTGTGTGTGTGTGTGTGTGTGTGTATATATATATATATATATATATATATATATATATATATATATATATATATATATATATATATATCGTCCGACAGCGAACGGTCCGCATACCGGTTTACTATCGAGCTGGTACGTACCGCTCGTACCGGATGGTATCATTCGAAACTGTATACCTTGGTTTAAATATGTACACAATTTCAGACAAGGTAATCTTCCATTGTCGAAGAGAAATGAAAATCCTTTGGGCATATGACCGTGTGTACTTTGTAGGTTAATGAATTAAGCCAATTAGAGGTTTTTCTTTCATGAAATTGGAAACTTGAATTACTACAAACTTGAAAATATAAGTAAACAAACATTATCCAATATGCAAGAATTATTTTAATCATGCAGTCAAATGAAATGTTAACTGAATGATGCAATTTTAAATTTGCCAATAATAGTTCAAACATGTACACACTTTAATACAAGGTGATCCTCCATTGTCATTGAGAAAAATGTTTCTTTGCACAGTGGCAATGAATTTGCAAAAGCTTTGGCAGCCAAGCTGAGTGTCACCTGGTAAACAAGGCCAAAAATAATTAAAAACCAGTTCAGCACCAAAACTAAAGCCATGAAGAAGACAACTACTATCCATGGAATATATGATGTGGTAGTTAAACTACAAATAATTTCACTGTCCATTCATAATGCATTTGCTTTAAGAAATTTTATGAATGCACAGGCTATATCTGGAAAACCTGCAAAAGATGTGTGTACATGTGCATATTGTAAATTAAGTAAAACGGACAGCACTAAGGTTGCCAAAAAGAAATCACAAGGGTTTTGGGACATGCAGTCTTGAACATTAAGGTTCAATGGTTTAGGCAATTCTAAAAATATGACAAGTCAGTTGTATTTGAACATAGTGTAATTAAGGAGCCGATAAAAGGTTAATGCTACCCATTACTTCCATGATGGTAATATCCTTTGGTCTAACAAAAGAAAGGTAAGACCATTGCACCAACGATTTAAACAGGTGCTCGGGCGCTCGGGTGACGCGAGGCGAGGCCCGAGCGCCTCGCTAAACTTCCAAGCGGCGCGCTTCAAAGAGGCGCCGCCTGGGCACTCGCCCGAGCCCAGGCGCTGGGCGCTTCGGGCGAGCGCCTAGGTTAAACCAGGTGACCGAACCAGGATTTTAGGTATGGTTCGGTCTCCGGTGGTTAGTTGGTTCAATCGAACCAACTAAAACCAATATCAGCGACAACCCAACCCTAACCCTCGTTGCCGCTGCCGCTCCCGATCCCGATCCTGCTGCTCGCCGCCGTCGCTGCTCGCAACCGCTGCCGTTGTCACCGCTCACACCTCCCGCTGCTCGCAACTCCTGCTCCTGCTACCGCTGCTTCCTTACATTCCCGCTCCCGCTGTCGTTGCCTCCTTACACTCCCACTCCCACTCCCACTCCCGCTGCTGCTGCCTCCTTACACTCCTGCTCCCGCTACTGCTGTCGCTGCCTCCTTACACTCCTACTCCCGCTGCCTCTGCCTCCTTACACTCCCGCTCCCGCTGCCGTTTCCTCTTTTCTCATTCAGCACCTCCTTACACTCTTCCTTCTTCTCCTTCAGATAAATTTATGATATGTGCATACAGAATGCATAAATGTGGCAGATTAATTAGACATGTCATACCTTGATAGCAGCAATTGGCTTGGTTAAAAGATATCGCCAGACAAGACCACTGGAGACAGAAAGAATCAAAAGACAAGTCACATAGTTTTACATGAACAATAAAAAAAAATCACAAGTAGATTAGATGACATCGTAGCTGCTTCGGATAATTACCTGTTGCCTGTAGGAGGCACAGAACATACAAGTACAGCTCCTGCAAGCAGTGGATGTGCAACGAGATTCTCTACAGTTGACGGTCACCAGTTAAAAAAAGATCAGGAAATTTAGCATGGAGTGAGGTGTGTACAAACCAGAAAGAGATGGTTGTTTGGAGGAGTAGCTATGTGTCATGTTTGAAATATAAGACTGAACAATGAGGCCACCAAATGAATGCCCAATTAAAACAGGTGGTGATCTGACTTCCTTTCGGATAAAATCAGCTACGTCACTTGTATGTGTCTACTGCAAAGATTTTTATTAGCCCTAATAAGTTTGCATTAAACTAATTTAAAAAAATATATATATTACGAGAAATCACCTTAAGAGTACCAGCTGCTGCCCCTGATGGAACATCACTTTCACCCTGACAATGTAAAAAAAAGTGAACATAATCAGCACGTGTGACGACTTATTAAGCTGTATAAGCTTTTTGGGCATATGTTGCCAGTCATTATAAATGAGCACCAGAATTTTCCGTCGGCAGTGAGAATACAATAATCCATAAAGAAATGGCAATTAGTTGCTCATGGAAGTATATGCATCCCAAAAGAACCTAGAATTATCTGGATTTTATAAATTACTAGAAATTGATTTATCTAAGCAACGAGTAGCCTGAACAGAGGAATGGTTTCAAGGACAATAAGGATACGTGATGGGATCATCCTCCGAACTATCCCATTCTTGTCTATTCTACATGAAAAGATTCAATATTAAAGACACAAGCACAACAAAAGACTAGTTGCACTCCATCCAGCATTCACATTGTGAATCTATTCACTGATGCAAGGTCTGCCATACCGAAGTGTACCACCCGGTACGGGCGGTATGTACCGGTCCGACAGGTTACCGGTACACGAACCGCTCATACGCTACAGTACTATAGTACTATACCGTAGCACTGCTACAGTATAAAATATAAAACCGCTCGGTATGTCAGGGTGTACCGCTCAATACGCCCTGATGTACCGTTTGGTACACCTGTACCATACCGTACCGAGCCCCGGTTACGGTACGATACGATACAGTGAACCTGATGTTTCTCTTACTCAAAAACAAAAAAAGAAGCTGTTTTCATGAACACTTTCAGGAAAATAGCGTAATTCATAACAGCAAGAACCCAAAGGAAATATCAACTTGTCGAAAAGTACATCATTCAGGCAACACCGCAGGTGATTTACCTGACCCAAGAGACTGAGGGCGTAGCAGTCGTAACCGGAGTCGGAAAAGAAAGGCAGCCAATGCTCGACCCAGCACCAGGCCGCGTGGAAGCTCCCATGGATGAAAACCAGCGGCGGATTCCGGAGACCTTCTTCCGCAGCCGCGGCCTGAGCCTCCTGGAAGATGACCTCTATGGCCAGGCCAGAGGGCAGGCGGTGGAAACGGCGAAATTGCCCTTCCCTCAGCTGGTACGAATAGGCCTTGGCTCTCCCGGAGGCGGAGGCGGAGGCGGAGACGGCGGCTCGGGGAATCGCGGCCCGTTTTCTGGGTGGTGGGAGGAGGGAAAGGAGCGGGGATGCGCCGACGAGAGGAGGAGAACCAGCTGCTGCCATGGCGGTGGAGAGCAGTCGCTATTCCCTACTACCCTGCGGCGTCTCCCATGGCCGTATGCTGCTTCAAGACACGGGCAACTG
Source organism: Musa balbisiana (assembly GCA_004837865.1). Taxonomy (NCBI): domain Eukaryota; kingdom Viridiplantae; phylum Streptophyta; class Magnoliopsida; order Zingiberales; family Musaceae; genus Musa; species Musa balbisiana. Next base: position 495,302 of record CM017196.1, on the reverse strand, counting down.
TCACGTGCTGAGGGTAACGTATAACGTGACATGCCGGTGTTTAGCCCAATGCAAAACGGGGACTGGCCCATCATTAGAAGCCCATCTGTAGTCCCAACCCCACCTTGAGTTGTCGTGGTCACTCAAATTATATCTCCATCACATGCAAAAATAAATCTCCATCACTTTGCACCATGATCCCTGTTGGAAGCATCTCCCAAATTCTATGTTAAGATGGAGGTTAATAATAATAATCCTTGACTATTGATAAAAAAAATAAAAAACACAGTTTTTCCCATCAGTATTCAAGATGAGTTTTCATGCATACAGCATATTTCCTGCTATGACCATTGTGAATATTTATACAAGTATTCTTTAGCTCTTTTCTTATTCTCATTCCACAAAACTTTGGTCCATTCACCTGGTTTCGAAATGCTGCAGCAGCAAGTTGTCCATCCCTGGAATCGAATTAAGAAAGTTTTCTGTAATGTCAGAGAAACTAATTTTCCTTGGAAGCAGAGAATAGCTCCACAAGAAAACAATAAATTTAGTGAATAGCATCAAGAAGGTGCACTAACATATAGGTATCATGGGAGTTTGAAAACTATGGCCTTTGTGTGTGTGTGTGTGTGTGTGTGTGTGTAGCACATTCATAATTAGACCTCAGGAAATTTAATTACTTTTGTTCATGCAACAGGGAAGAAAGAGATGGATCCGGACAAGAGTAAGAAAGCCATAAAAACAAAAGAACATGAACATGCACTAGTAAGAAAGCTAGACATTAGAGCAACCCCCTCACCTTAAAAATACTGAAGCAACAATGAGTTTGTAAGAATGAATAAGGCAGTCATAGAAATCATTATAACACAGAACCAGCAATCCCACTAGGTGTCACTCAGCAACAAAGACAAAGCATTCAGATCCTACAACTCAAGGTAATGGTAATTTTCCTTTTCACATTTAAGTGCTAGTACCTGTTCCTCTGGCTGTGACCCATAATTACAGAGTAACAAATAATTGACATTCCATTGGTTAATCTTCCTAACAAATTACTTACCATGTCTACTCATGAGCAAATACAATAAAATATCTTGAGCATTTTCATTTTGCAAGATATCATCATGCAGTTTAGCATCACAAGGTTGAATATCCCAAAGTTTCTAATAATGAACTTGGCCTGAGGGCATCAAAAGAAAGAAAATTCACAAAAGAAAACTACATCCTCAACGTTAGAGAATTGTCTTAGATTAAAACGAACCCACTAGGAAAACATTCTTACCATCTAGCATCTTTGATAATGGCCTCGTTCCTAATCTCTGTGACTCTTCTGAAATAACTGAACAATGAGATAGATACTCTGGTACCAATGAGTATGAACTCACGCTATAAAGAGATAAAGACAAATTTCATCGAACAAGAAGTGGAATACATTATACATGATTCCTAACTGTTCCATGATACTGTTTTCTGTTAAAGCAAAACAATTTTAAAGTTTCAAAGAAAGCTAATAAAGAAATAGATTGAAAGGCATTGTAAAACGGACAGCCTTGCAGCGTAGACAAAAAATAATAATAATAATAATCATCATCATCATTTAATCTAACCGTATAATTTACAGAGTAACAAGGTGTGCTACATAACCAAGTTGCCATGATTACAAGCGTACAGCATTAGGCAGCAATTGAAAACCTTAAGGGTTTTCCCAGAAAGGCGCCTCTCTTCATCAGGTTCTTCAAGCTCTGCAGAAAAGCAATTGTAGCTTCTAGCTTGAAAATTCAAATATAATTGAAAAAGACATTGTCTTTGTGGATGTACTACTACCAGAAAGGATTTTGCACGACCTTATTCAACAACTTCGTACGAGTCGGGGGTTATTTCTGACAACGACAAACCAGGGAAAAGTGACTGCAGATGAATCCACGGGCGATGGGGAATCATAAATTAATTAATAGGGCAGAAAGCACAAAGAAATGATCGAATGATTACCAAAAGGTAGAAGTCGATTAAAGATCAAATGAAAAAAAAATATTTCTCCAAGTAGAATCTCTTACGTCTAGTTCTCGCTGAACAATCTTAGCCCTTTTCTTTGGTCGCCGAGAGGGCTTCGTCCCTTTGATAGCGAAAAAGTCTTCTTCAATCTCCGAACGAGACAGAGAGATCGAGAACTTCTCCATCCCACCCTTCTTCGACTCATCCGATTGCAGCCTCACCGTCTTCATCGGAGGATCAATCGTCTCCATCGCCGTAGCCCCATAAATAGAACCATGATTGCCGTACCGGTCAGCTGGGAAATTACAAGCGGCCCTTCTCGTCCTCAAGTTCCAGGGTCTTGTGGCCTCTGCCACAGTAGCCGCACAAGAGGATGCCTTGTCCGCCTCCCTTCCTTCCCTCCCTCTTCTCGCCTCCTCCTTCGGATCCCCGGCGACCGGCAACGGCCTCTGCGGGGAAGATTTCATCTGGGAGGTTCGGCGGTCCTGATCGGCCGATCTAGCGGGCTCGGTTGTGGCGACGTCGGAAAGTTTGGAGCAGCGGAGGAAGCGCTGGCCACGCCAGCTGAGAGTCGGGAACGAGAAATTATGGAGACGTCGGCTTTGGGAGAGCAGCGGAGGAGAAGGCGACGCGGCCGGGGGATCTGCCGCCGCCGGGTCTCCGGCGTCTTCGGCGATTCCTTCCTTCTCTGAGGCGATCATCATCAACCACGAAGGTTTCTTTCGTTCTCGATCCAAAGAAAGAAAGAAAGGGAGACGAAAGCAATTTCGAGAGCTTCCCCTAAAAACGAACGTTCAGATGAGCTTTCCGTTTCCTTCTCGCGGGTTTATATAAACAGACAACTTGCACAAATTAGAAGGAATTGGGAATGGGAATGGGAATTAACCTAAGGGGACCACCCCAAACTGCACCCTCCCTCACTTGGCTCGGATCGTCTCGGACGTACCTTTGCTTTTGTTATATTTTGGGGAGTTGGGTACGGATGCAGGAGTTATTTATTGGGTAAGCCATGGATCATTATTTTAGAGAAGGGTCACCACTTGACGGTACTAATTTACAGACATAAATTGTTACCTTCGATATGCCTTTTTACGAAAGGATCTGTTCTTTACGACAAAAATGTCATAAACTATCCAATTTCAGCTACACAAATGTTCCTCTACAACACATCAGGGTGTGGTTTTATTGTCGGCTTGGATAATGAGTAGCATCAGTCAACGATGCTCCTTAAAAATTGAATTAGGAAGTCATCACTTAAAAGAAATTAATTTTCGAGTTGTATGTAAATAACTTAATCAACTAACTCGAATGACTTGGACAAAGGCTTAAGCCATTTCAATGATACAGGAACGCAACCCCGTTTAAGCTGTTTAGCCTAATACTAAACCGAGGTTAACTTTAGTGTCGGGTTAAAACCCGTTTCCCACCGTGGTCAATCAAATTAGTCCGTCCTCCTTAACGGATCTACGTTCGAAATGGAGCAGCGGTTCAGGCTTTCAGACCCATTACTTTGTTCCATCTTTGCTGTGCACTGTGCAGTATTCTGTTCGGTTATTATTGGGTCGGACCCGATAATCTGATTATCAGGATCCGAATTCGAACTACAAGATGAAACCGGGTCCTGTCGACCTTCGGGGTGCTCCTCTTACATCTCCTTCCCCGGCACCTTCCCCTTCGTCCGACTACGATAATGAAACTCTAATGTTCCTCGATCCTGAGGAGCCTAATTTCCCTCTCCCCTCTCGGTCTCCTACGACGAGACTTTCGGAAGGAATCTCCCTCGTCATTAGCCCAGCCAGCATTCATCTTGCCCCTCTAATGGCGTTTTCTTCCTTTCCCTCCAACGTCGAGCCCTAAACCTAGCCCTTTCCCTAATCATCCTTACGCTTGTCCTCTGGAAACCTCATAGGCAGAATTTTCACCCCTACGAGCCCTTTCAAGTTTTTGTCCTTCGTTGTGAGCTCTGACGTCAGACAACGGTGCTTCTCTTCTTCTCCAGTTAATGAGTCATCTGCTGCGCCCCTCTTGACGCGGAAGCCACTGTAAGTAACCGTGTTCAGTAGAAGAATCTTCATCTCGTGTTTGTGACTAACAAAGTCTCCTTCTGCAGCAGAAAGAATTTGATCGCTTTCAGCAATCCTTCATTCTCCTCCGGAGGCCCCCTTCAATGCTGCAGGAACTTTTGTATGTTGGGCCTGGTAAGCAAGTTAGCACTATCGAACAATTTTCTTTATCAACATAAGATGAACATTTCCTTTGTTTATTGAGATCTTGGAGAGAACAAAACGTATGCCATGCAAGTACATACGGGATGAAAATTGTTGTACCGTACCCCGGGGTTCAGCATGGCTTGGTTCGATCCAAGAACACGAGGTCGTCCACGGCCGATTCTAGAGTCGAGGGGGTCGGTGGTGCCAGGTTGGGTTGGGACGCTGTCTGCTGGGCCGACCCGAGGTAGGGCTGGGAGTCAGCTTTTCCATGTTGGGCCTTCCTGCGTCAGATTCAGATTCCTGTACGCAGGCCGAAGTTGGGAGAGGGGTTCCTGGCTCGGCCTATCTGAAGCTGAAGTCAATGTAAGGTGGAGTTTTAGGGTGTTGTTTAGTGTTTGAGCTTCCCCATCGGTCAGGGGTCGGCTTTTATATCTGTTGTCGAGACCGATCGTACATGGTTCGTTAATGTCTCAGGCGGTTGGCAGGGTTCTGTGCTGTGCGGCACTGTCCGTGCGTCCTCGGGCGGTGCGGGAATCGACTACTCTACGCACGTATGTCCTATTTACTTCGAGGTGCCATGACGGGTTGAAACACTACGTCGGCTCCGAGGCATCACGTTCGCTCTGAGGTGTCTGCCAGTTGTTGCATCGAAGGTGCCAGAACATTCCCTATCAGAAATTGTCAAAACTAGGAAATTGTGATATTGCAAGCATAAATATTTGATGTTTTATTGCTTCACAATAATCTATAGGCCTGATCATGGTTGTGATGAGAGTGGCTCAGAGTAGCACTTCAAGCTATCTGTCAGTGCCACCTGAGCAATATGATTATTTGGTTACTGCATAGAAAAGAAAGCAGAGAGAAGCAAAATCACTAGGAATTTTTTTATCAAAGAAGGAACTACAAACTTTAAAAGTCTCTGACTATTGCATGATCTTTTCTTACATCCTACAGGTGGGGAGGTTTGTTGTGGAAGCGGCTATTGCATGAACACTGGCTTTGACTTCATAAGATTGCATCAAGTCAGACCTGTAAGTGATATCAAAGCCATTACATAAGCGAACAAAGGGATCAAGCCATCTTCTTCTTAGAACAGAGCTCTCTCTTCCCCCACCTTCCAGTCTGTCTCTAGGCACTTTCCTAAATTTCCTTTTTTCCTAATTGTACATGTCCTAATTCTATTCCGGCTGTTCCCTATGAGTAAGTCTCTGACCACCCTCCCTACTACCTACCTTCAGATTCCCTGGTGCCCCAAAGAGCTCTTCTAAACTTGTGCTTTTCCAAGACCAATTGGAACCCCCTCAGTCTCCATTCCATCTCTCCATGGAGAAAGCACCAACGTTGGCAGCCAATAGGCTTCGTGATGAATCCAACAAAGAGCCTGAAACATTGGAGGTCGAACTGATGCGTCGCCTATCTTCATTCTCGACGTTAGTAATTCCAAGTGCCTTTTTCTGGTGTCTGCTGAATGGTTCTTTGTTGCAAGAGAGGAGCAAGAATTCAAAATCCATGTGATTGCAGATTGTTGTATGAATGAGTTGTTAATGTGTGATTTAATGATGAACAAAGAAACTCTCAGATGACTTCTGATTTAATTTACATTGAAGCTTTAGCCTAAAATGAATTTTCAGCAAGCAAGTCCTACAAAACTCATTTTGTTGTGTTTACCATGCTCCAGTTCTTTAGAAATGATGTTGATGGTTATTAACCTCCCCTTTCCTTTTGACAGGGTGATCAGAGAGGCTGCGATGACAAAATCTCTGCAGAACCTTTTCGGAGCCACTGCTTTGCATGGTGGTATGGTACGATGGAATATCTCTCAAGGCATGCTAATATCATGGCAGTATTTAGACTGATCACATGCCTGTGATTAATTACTCCATGAAAACTACATGGATTTCTGACAGCAGGGGATCGGTTATTGTCATTACAGTCGCCAAATGCTGCCACCCCCTTATCCTATCGATAGCTAAAAATTGAAAATGTCCATTGAAATAATAAGAAAAAATTATGACAGTATTATTTGCTTATTTAGTGCAAAGGACCTGAACTAATTATTTGTTTTTCTCATGTGAATTAGGTGCAAGAGGAGGTCGAATGAGGAGTAATTCATTCACAGCTTGCGCTCACTTCAGAGGTAAGAGAATGTGTGTGTGGAAGTACAGGGCTTGGCTGATTCAACTTGTAAAATTTAATCCTTTCTCTATTACAAAATTAATCCAAGCCAATAACATGTAATCTCACAGGTTGACAATTTGGCCTATATATCTGCTGGGTGCAGCTCCAAGGCAAAGACTAGACGAGTCTTCGTGAATCTTGGACAGTTTGGCCTTCAAACGCTGCCAGGGTCTTCATGCTTGGAAGACACACACCTTCCTAAGCAATCCTGTCCAGGTGATCATGAGTTTGTTCCCCTTCTTAACGGAGACGCAGAGGGAGATTTCCAAATAGATGAAGTATCAAGATTGGGTTTCCGAGGCTGGCGGGACCGCCTATCAAAATATACGAATCATCATCTCATTTTTTTTATGATGTATCAAATCAAAACCCTCTTAATTTTCATTCAAAACTATTCAAAATTCTCGTGTAAATTTTTTTTAAAATCAATAATAAACTGATAATTCCATTAATAAAATTGATTATTTTATACACCCAGCTCATGATGTATGCCCAACCCTCAGAAACAATATCAGAGCACAAGCCCACCGGTTTGATGACTGCTAGACTAATCAATTTTTCTCGTCTGTTCAGAGATCTGAACCTACCACAGAGCTCCTGCAAATATATATGACTTTTTTCCTCAAGAAAACAGTCATTTGAGAATTTGCTGGCGAAGAGCTATCAAGAATCTGCAAGCAAAAGGCAGAGAGCAAGGCAGAAGAAGAATATTCTCTATGTGCTTGGAGTCGCACCAACTTGTATTTTGGAATAGAATGCTTTTTTCACTTACACAAGTGATTGATACAAAAACAGACACAATTCCAGGATCAGACTGAAGAGAAGACCGTCGTTGACTATGGGGCTAATAGCAGACACACCAGAGAGCACACACTCGCACAGAAAACAGATGCTAGTATGACACCCAACTCTCACAGCACGCTTATTTTTCGGATCAGCAGAGTATTGTGCTCCATTCAGAACTCAACCGGAGATCTCAATGGACTTCATCTCGGGCTTCTTCACCTCCTCCTTAGGCACTGTCACGGTTAGGAAGCCGTTCTCCATTGACGCCTTCACCTGATCCACCTTGGCATTCTCAGGTAACCTGAACCTCCTCAGGAACTTGCCGCTGCTCCGCTCCACGCGATGCCACTTGTCGCTCTTCTCCTCCTCCTCCTTGCTCCGCTCGCCGCTGATCTGGAGAACCCCGCCTTCCTCCACCTCCACCCTCACCTCCTCTTCTTCCACCCCCGGCAGGTCGGCCTTGAAGACGTGCGCCTCGGGGGTCTCCATCCAATCGATGCGGGTGTTGGCGAAGGCGGAAGTCTCGCTCACGAAGCTGGGGCGCGTCTCTGAGAGTGAACGGAAGGAATCAAAGGGGAAACCCTGGAAGGGGTCCCAGACGTCGAGGGAAAAGGGGTCGAAGATGTTGCTCCGCCTCACGATCGACATGGCTGTACGAGGCAATGTTCTGCTACTACTGCTGAATGCAGAGAAGCAAACGAATGGACGAACAAATCGGAAGACTTTGGTGGTACGATGCGTCGCCGTTGCCGGTGTCGAGTACTTATAAAGACCCGGATGGGGAGGACCGGAAGTGTCGTCACGCCTCTGGAAGTTGCTCGACGACGCAGGAGTATTTCTGTTGGGTTTAGGCTCTTCTCCTCCTCCTCCTTGCTCCGCTCGCCGCTGATCTGGAGAACCCCGCCTTCCTCCACCTCCACCCTCACCTCCTCTTTCTTCACCCCCGGCAGGTCGGCCTTGAAGACGTGCGCCTCGGGGGTCTCCATCCAATCGATGCGGGTGTTGGCGAAGGCGGAAGTCTCGCTCACGAAGCTGGGGCGCGTCTCTGAGAGTGAACGGAAGGAATCAAAGGGGAAACCCTGGAAGGGGTCCCAGACGTCGAGGGAAAAGGGGTCGAAGATGTTGCTCCGCCCTTCGACATGGCTGTACGAGGCAATGTTCTGCTACTACTGCTGAATGCAGAGAAGCAAACGAATGGACGAACAAATCGGAAGACTTTGGTGGTACGATGCGTCGCCGTTGCCGGTGTCGAGTACTTATAAAGACCCGGATGGGGAGGACCGGAAGTGTCGTCACGCCTCTGGAAGTTGCTCGACGACGCAGGAGTATTTCTGTTGGGTTTTAGAAGATGGCCTACCATCTTCTATCACTTTCTCGAAGGACCGCGACGTTGTTAGGATATGTTAAGAATAATATATATATATATATATATAATATTTAATTAAGGAGAAAATTGTGGGTATTATGGTTTTTCACGATTACTTTCATCCTATAAAAAATCTGTATGGACGAATTTTTTTTATTAGATTTTCCATGAAGGTGCTTTTTTTTGTTCCTTATGATCTTATTTTCTTTGGTCTTGAAAATATTTTTGATAGATTATCTATAGTAGTATTCCATTCTTGGTGTGGCATCAGTCCATCAAATGAATCAATCAATAAGATTGGTATTTTTACATAAGTCTATAATAATTTTATGAAGATACCAAAATAATATAATTGACATATAAGTTTTCTATATATTGATAATGATATATTAAAGGTTGAAAATTCAAAATCTCATCCAACATATTTTCTAAGATACTAACTAGTCTAGTTAATAACAGAAATTTTAAATCACTATATAAAGTACTAGGATCTTATGTCTTGTTCTCAAATCAATAAGAGTAAACATTTGAAACTCACAAAAGCATGTTTTCTGTTACAGCATCTTTTTATCAATTTATAGTATTTTTATATATGTGACAAAAGCACCATTATAATATTAAAAAATTATAACACATAAAATACATATCTGAGATCCCTAATAAATAATAAATTAATTTATATTATGCCTTGAGTTTTTGTTTCTAATTTATAATATTTCATGAAGATATTAAAAATATTATAAAAAATATATAATAACCGAATAAGTTCACCTCATGAATCCACAAAAGAAGGAAGGTTGTCTTGAAGAAAAAAATAAGGGTACTGAAAGATTATATATATATATATATATATATATATATATATATATATATATATATATATATATATATATATATATATCAATTAGAGATAACTCAAAATGAATATGTATTATATTTTATATGATACACATAATTTTGGAAGCATGAAGCCATAATATGCTATAATTTATGTGAAAAAAATTTATTATCAAAATTGGAATCAAATAACAATACATTATATTTAAGATACGTACTTTTCGATATCATTTGAAAAGAACTTTATCTGATCTATAAGGACATCATCTTCTGATGTACAAATTATAATAATATCAATCTATAAAAAAAACTAGATTTTTATTTTCTCTTCTTATCTATTCATATGACTGTTAATATCGATGGATCAAAGATTAGAGAGGAAGAGAGAAGAAGAGGAACCGTAATCTCTCAATGACTATCACATATTGTTTAGTCACTAAGGAATCTTATCTATATATATATATATATATGAGAGTAGAAGGTTTAAAATAAAAAATTAGAAAAGTTCCTCACATTTTTTAAGAAATTCTACTATAATATGAACTTTCTTTCTATTGTATATAACTTTCATCATAATCTAATTAAATCTATAATATACCTTATCAATTTGATAGATCACATAATCTAATATATATATATATATATATATATATATATATATATATATATATATATATATATATATATGAATGTATATGTATATATTGGATATTAGATTTGTTATGTTTTTATTAGTGATATGCAGATATACCTTTCATAAATCACGATAGGATGTTAGACATTTATAAGTAAACAAAGATCAGAACTTACAAATGTCTAACTAAAAATTTAATATATAATAGTTGAGATTTTATTGTACATTATTTAATTATCTAATTAAGTTGGATTAATTTACCATCATTTTTTCTAATCACATTCTTCTTTTTTTATTCTTAAAATTTAATTAATATTAATAAATAATTAAAATCTTAATATATGATAAATTAATATTTGATCGATTCATCATTGATATGATCTATAAACTCGTGAAGAATTATTTATTTTAAATAATGAATATATCTATTTTATCCTTTGGAAACTTATAAATTTTAAAAAACATCTTTAAAAATAAGAATGACACAATAAACTTATGAGTCTTTGATTTTTCTTCGAAAAAAAAAATATAAATAAAAATATTTAATCTCACATTGATTAAAAAATAAAAAAAATCAATAACTCTTTAACTCCATCGGATCATATTTACTCTCAAATATATATTTTACTCTCAAATATATATTTTTTGAAACCCATGAACTTTGAAAGGATAAAATATCGTACTTTTAACAAAGACGATTGATGAGGACTTCAATTCCAAGCGGACTGCACACAAGAAGGTCGACTACGGACAACAAACACACAAATCGGACAGCTGACCTGGACATACCGATAACACACGACTCTCGAGCTAGCTTATTTTTCCGATCACATTACATAGATTGGCTGACAACAGAGGTTGTGTGTTCCATTACGAGCTCAGCCTGAGATCTCGATGGACTTCATCTCCGGCTTCTTCTTCGGCTCCTCCTTGGGCACCGTCACGGTCAGGACACCGTTCTCCATGGACGCCTTCACCTGATCCACCTTGGCATTCTCTGGTAACCTGAATCTCCTCAGGAACTTGCCGCTGCTCCGCTCCACGCGGTGCCACTTGTCGCTCTTCTCCTCCTCCTCCTTGCTCCGCTCGCCGCTGATCTGGAGGACCCTGCCTTCCTCCACCTCCACCTTCACCTCCTCCTTCTTCACCCCGGGCAGGTCAGCCTTGAAGACGTGCGCCTCGGGCGTCTCCTTCCAATCTATGCGGGTGTTGGCGAAGGCGGAGGTCTCGCTGACGAAGCCGGGGCGCGTCTCCGCAAGGGAACGGAAGGCATCGAAGGGGAAGCCCTGGAAGGGGTCCCAGACATCGAGGGAGAAGGGGTCGAAGATGTTGCTGCGCCTGACGATCGACATGGTTGGAAATGGGCCTTTAAGGATCAGGAAGCTGTCGAGAAGCTGTAAGCTGCAGATCGTCTGTTCTTCCGATTCTTGACGAGGATGCGGAAGAAGTACTTATAGCCTCTCTCGGGTGGGGCTTGAAGTCTCCAGACTGTTCTCCTCGCTTCTTTTGTTGCGGTGAAAATATCACCGGAAGGTGCCCAGACACGTCGGGATGACTCTGGAAGCTATGCCTAGTCTGCTTCCAACCTATTCCACCATGCTCGGCTCTTTGAATCAGACATCGAATAATACTAGTAGATTTGCCCCATTTATCTGCAATGTAGACATATGAAATGATAAATATATATATATATATGATAATTACGTAATTATATGACTAGTTGTTTATTTATGAAACTGCACATACATACAATATACTAATCATTGAAATATCTTCGAGAAGGAACTAAAAAAAACATATCGTTGTCTATCTAATCAACAGAATCAATCAGTCACACTAAAATGAGTTCTTCCAGTATTCTGAACAAAATAGATGAGCAAAATCAATTAAAAAATTGAGTTGCACATTGAGACCAAAATTTAACTTACAAAACATCATCAAAAGGCATACAGAGAGCTTCAAAATTAAAAACATTAGGGTCTGAAGGCTTGAACAACATAAACTCTGTGCCGTGGTAGTCTCACAGGTGTAAGTTATCACCCACATATCCAGGAGTATTTCTAAAAAGTTTCTTTCAATCGTATTCAATGAAGCTTGAATATATAAGGAAATGATAGTTGATGTGACTTTCAACTTGTCTTCCATGGATGTACGATGATGAGCAACGACTGCCAAAGCTTAGAGATTTGGAAAATACAATCTTAGAGATTTGGAAAATACACCCTCAAACCCAGCAACGACTGCCAAAGCTTAGAGATTTGGAAAATACAATCTTCAACCCAGCCTCAGGCGTCGGCCTTGAAGAAATGAGATGATGATTAGCCAGAACACTATCAATGTGAAAATTGATAGGCGTCCCGCCAGCCTCAGAAATCCAAAAAAATTTAAAATTTAGAGCTTAAATTTGAATCATCGTGGGGCATATAAATATTTTTCAATTCTCAGTAGAGAACATAATATTTGAGAAGTTAGAGATTGAGATAAAGCCTTAGCAAAGTCTTTAACAAATTTTATTTTTAATAGTTTAAGTGTTCACCTCCCTCATTTTTCTTGAAAATCTGTAAGAGTGTGAATCACTTGTAAAAGATTATAAGAGGAGTATTTGTCATTCTCATTCAAAGTGATTTACTTGTGGAAGTTGGGAGCCTCATCGAAGAAGACTTCGCAAGTAGATGTAAGTCATTTGACCGAACCATTATAAAATTGGTGTATTCTCTGGTTTGCATTTACTTATTGTTATTTATCTTACTATAAACCTTCATACATGCTTTACTTCCTCATTACTTTTGCTGCACACCTTTACGAACACTCTTTCAAGTACCTTCATATATGTTTTTATTTCCTCATTATTTTTACTGTACATCTTTACGAACACTCTTTCAAGTTAAGTACTTCCGAATTTATTTTTTATTGTATGAAAGATTTTCTAAAACTGACGTTTTAATCCGCTGCACTAATTCAACCCCCCATCTTAGTGCTGCTCCGATCCTAACACTGATAAGATATTATATTGAGAAATAAGTTTAAAAAAATGGTCTTTATTCGTTAAGGTAATGAGTATTTATATTTAAGGAAGATTTTTTTAATTAATCACTTAAATATCGTAATCAAATCAATTATTCAAATATAAGATTGTTCTATCATTAAATCAATTATTTAAATATGAAATTATCTCTATTATAATCTTTTAAGATGATCTTCGATGACAAGGATATAAGGTAGTTAATTATGAGTTATCTCTTTTTTATTATATGAATAAGAAAAAATATTAAAAATGATTAGAGATTGTTTTAAAATAAAAAAGATTATTTTTAAAAATCATCTTAAATTTATCATTAAACATAGAATTTTCTTTTCTTTTCTTTTCGGTACACGACAACAAACAATATCTGGAGTCTTCGAGATGATGGTGGAAAGATCATGAGTCTTCCAGAACATAGTGGCCCACCGCGCATTTCCGGGATTCATTTCTTCTCCTCTCATTAGAGCTTCCTGCGTTGTCGAGCAGCTTCCGGAGGCGAGAGGGTACTCGGAGCCCTCTGCGTCCGACTCTCTATAAGTACTCCACGCCAACCTCTCGTCATCGTCGACCAGCAACACCCCGCCATCAGCGACAACATATACCACCAAACTCGTCCGATTCCCTCTCCTTTACTTTCGTTTCCTTTCTTGCAGCCAGCCAGCAGTAGCGAAGCATCATCTCATAACAGCAATGTCGATCGTCAGGCGCAGCAACATCTTCGACCCCTTCTCCCTCGACGTCTGGGACCCCTTCCAGGGCTTCCCCTTCGATGCCTTCCGTTCCCTTGCGGAGACGCGCCCCGGCTTCGTCAGCGAGACCTCCGCCTTCGCCAACACCCGCATAGATTGGAAGGAGACGCCTGAGGCGCACGTCTTCAAGGCTGACTTGCCGGGGGTGAAGAAGGAGGAGGTGAAGGTGGAGGTGGAGGAAGGCAGGGTCCTCCAGATCAGCGGCGAGCGGAGCAAGGAGAAGGAGGAGAAGAGAGACAAGTGGCACCGCGTGGAGCGGAGCAGCGGCAAGTTCCTGAGGAGATTCAGGTTACCAGAGAATGCCAAGGTGGATCAGGTGAAGGCGTCCATGGAGAACGGTGTCCTGACCGTGACGGTGCCCAAGGAGGAGGCGAAGAAGAAGTCGGAGATGAAGTCCATCGAGATCTCGGGCTAAGCTCGTTAATGTGATCGGAAAAATAAGCTCGCTCGAGCGTTGAATGTCTGTTATCAGTATATGTGTCTTTGTGTGTTTGTTGTCCGTAGTCGACCATCTCATGTGCAGTCTGCTTGGAATTGAAGTCTTCATCAATCATGTTTGTTAAAAGTCTTGATGGTTATACATTGTTATTATTGTTGTTGTTCGTTTTGGCTGGTGGGTTTCCATATTCCTTTCCATCTCATCCCTCAGTTATATCAACTATCGATACTAGTAATTATTAGCATCATCAGCAGAGCCGGGAAGGATTCCTTCTTTTTGTTTGGAAGACAAACATGATTTTACCCTCTTTTAACTCTTTTAAGTCTTTGATGACGTAACATTTATATCCTCTCTGGATATATTTTCTTAGACTTATTTTTATTTTTAAAAAATTCTTTATCTAACGTATATACACATCAATCTAGCATAATAAAATGATTAGATTTTAATTATTTTTTTATTTTAATATCTGAATGTATCATCAATTAATTAATAATCGTTATTCAATACGTGATCATCGTCCAAAATGAAAAGAGAAAATAAAGATTACCCTTTATCCGTTTGCTCATATGGATAAAGATTTAAGACGATAAATATATGTCATCTTTTCTCTTATCGTTCGTATAGATAAAAGATCAATAGAAAACTATTCATCTATAAAATATTTTATTTTTATGATCAAATATAAAAATTTATCTCTAACACAATAAAAGAAAAGATCATCTTTTGATCACTTGTATCCATACACATATATTTTAGGATTATTAACTTAAGTATCGAAAAGGATCATAAGTCTGGATCACATTAACTGATGGCTTATATTTGCTTTGCTTCCTGTGACAAAAATGACTACAGCTTTTCATGTACTGATCATAATTCAACGATGCATCATAGTTAATTAAGAGATCTAAGATCCAAGATCTCTCATTCAAATGTTATGATTAATAATATGAAAAAAAATAGAAAGGTACAACAGATTTAGATCAATAGAAAAAAGAATAATTTAAATCTCTTGTGATTTGTTTGAGCTTAAATGATGTTTATGCTCTAACAACGAAACTAAGGGTTTAAGACCCACTTTCTAGTGTCAATATGATAAGAAGAGATTTAAGTTATTGATTTGAGAACAAGACATAAGCACTTGATCCTAGTATTTTATAGTGATTTAAAAAAAATGTTATTAACTAGATTAGTTAGTATCTTAGAAAATATGTTTGATGAGATCTTGAATTTTCAACCTTTAATATATAACATTATCAATATATAGAAAACTTATATGTCAATTATATTATTTTGGTATCTTCATAAAATTATTATAGACTTATACAAAAATACCAATCTTATTGATTGATCGACTGATGCGATACCAAGAATGGAATACTACTATAGATATTCTGTCAAAAATATTTTCAAGACCAAAGAAAATAATATCATAAGGAAAAAAAAAAACACCTTCATGAAAAATCCTATCAAAAAATTCGTCCATACAAATTTTTTATAGGATGAAAGTAATCGTGAAAAACTAGAATACCCAGATTTTTCTCCGTAATTAAATATTTTTTAAAAATATATTATTCTTAACATATCCCAACAAGATCGCGATCCTTCGAGAAAGTGATAGAAGATGGTCGGCCATCTTCTAAAACCCAACAGGAATACTCTGCGTCGTCGAGCAACTTCCAGAGGCGTGAGGACACTTCAGGTCCTCTCCATCCCGGTCTTTACAAGTACTCGACACCGGCTACGGCGACGAATCGTACCACCAAATTCTTCCGATTTGTTCGTCCATTCGTTTACTTCTCTGCATTCAGCAGTAGTAGCAGAACATTACCTCATAACAGCCATGTCGATCGTGAGGCGGAGCAACATCTTCGACCCCTTCTCCCTCGACGTCTGGGACCCCTTCCAGGGTTTCCCCTTTGATTCCTTCCGTTCACTCTCAGAGACGCGCCCCAGCTTCGTGAGCGACGCATCCGCCTTCGCTAACACACGCATCGACTGGAAGGAGACGCCTGAGGCTCACATCTTCAAGGCCGACCTGCCGGGGGCGAAGAAGGAGGAGGTGAAGGTGGAGGTGGAGGAAGGCAGGGTTCTGCAGATCAGCGGCGAGAGGAGCAAGGAGGAGGAGGAGAAGAGCGACAAGTGGCATCGCGTGGAGCGGAGCAGCGGCAAGTTCCTGAGGAGATTCAGGTTGCCTGAGAATGCCAAGGTGGATCAGGTGAGGGCGTCCATGGAGAACGGTGTCCTAACCGTGACGGTGCCCAAGGAGGAGGCGAAGAAGAAGCCGGAGATGAAGTCCATCGAGATCTCAGGCTGAGCTCGTAATGGAACACACAACTTCTGTTGTCAGCCAATCTGTCCGATTTGTGTGTTTGTTGTCCGTAGTCGACCTTCTCGTGTGCAGTTCGCTTGGAATTGAAGTCCTCATCAATCGTCTTTGTTAAAAGTCTTAATGGTTATACATTATTATTATTGTTCAAATTTTTATTAATCTTGTTATATGTTTTGATGTTCTATAAGATGGTTTATCTTATAGTTTAGATTGTTTTCGATGAAATTAAAAAAAAAAGATTTTGATGTATTGAAAAAATAATAACAAAAATGTTTTTTTATCACATTTGTATTAATTTATAGTAGAAAAATGAAATTAAATAATAATCTTAAATAGGCAAACTAGTCCTAAATAGTATAAATCTTTATTCATTTTAATCATTAATTTTTATAATAAATATGAAGATTTTAAAATAATTTTCTTAAAAATATCTTCATTTTAATTTTTTAAAATAATATCCATAAATACAAAAAGCCTTTCTTCCTTCTCCCCTCCTTGCTCATCTCCCGTTGCCTTTCGCCGTCGTCGCCACCTGTCCTTCCCCGTCATCTCCTCCTCCTTCCTTGCCGCCTGTTGTTTCCCTTTCTCTTTCCTTCTCCCTGCTCCTCCTCCTATCCTTCCCCCGGCCATCTCCTCCGTTATCTCCTTCCTCTCCACCAGCGATAACACCTTCGATCGGAGCAAAGGCACGGAAACGGATGAGGCGACGATGTCGAAGAAGGGGTAGTTTTGGATTTGTCGAGTTTATGGGTATCGTTTAGGAAAAGAAGAAAAACCAAAAGGGGATACTGTTTAGAAAAAAAATAAAATAAACAATATTTCTCTAGAAAAATCGTCTGAGATTTTATGAAGTAATGGATGTGGGAAAGTGAATGATCTTCGACGGAAATTAGGAAGGTCTCCTTTTTATGATACGATCGGAGGACGCGATTCCGAAACACTCAAAACGGCACGTGAGAAAATCATCGAATAAATTTCCGTTCGCCATTCGCATGTCAAACTCTCCGATCGCCCTTTGTCTCCTCGCTGTCGTCAAGAAAGAACGATGGCGTCTCCGATCTCCTCCGCAATCTTCTTCTTCTTCTTCTTCTTCTCCTTCTCCTTCGCCTTTGCTCTCTCATGGTCATCCTCAATCGAGGTGGAGAGCAAGGTTGTCGGAGGGGAGGGGGCAGAACCGGTGGCGAGGGAGTCGTTTCCAATCGACGGCGACGTTGCCTGGGTCGTCCAAGTTTCCGACCTCCACCTTAGCACCTACCATCCCGACCGCGCCGACGACCTCGTTCGCCTCCTCGCCCCAGCTCTTCGCGCCATCCGGCCCTCGCTCCTCCTCATCACCGGCGACATCACTGGTTTGCTGCCCCTCACCCTTTTCTCCCTATTTTGATTATTTTCCTAAAATTCTTTCTCGTCTAGTAGGTTCCGTAATCAGTTCTGCATAGTTGTTCTAAAGCGTCACCAGTAGAGTTTGTGTACTGCTACCTATTCTAATTTGTTCTTTCACAAAAAAGTTGAGCTTTGATGCTAACATCGAGGTTAAAATGCAGCAAGTCCTGCTTGTTTACGACTTCTTAGATGCTGCAATTGTTCAAATCTCCATTATCTTATCCTAGCTCCCTGAAACTTAATAATTATTGTTCATGATTTTTCTAGTTTTGTCTAAAGTCATTGTACAATTTGACTAATTATTTAAACATATGTAAGAATGATCGATTAGGCTAGAACCCTGAACGTACTATGAAACTGCCTATTTACTAATTACTATTGTGATTTACTGATTTATGTACCTCAACGTGTAAATCATCCAACTTGTTATGTTCCACGTTCCAACAATATGCTTGGATGTTTGTAAGTGTTCGAATGAAGTTGCTCTGGCATCTTTCTACATGTAGTTCTTGGTTCTTTTAGCCTAGAACAAACTGTGATCTGAATGATATAGTAGACTGTTTATGCATGCTACTTCAACCATGCATTAGATCAGTAATGCTCTGTGCCAGACCTTCCAAAGTATCGGTTTTGAACTTTCACAATCTAATACCCCTTTCCAGGTATGCCGATGGCATGTCATGCAATAATTCAAAGCTTGTTTGAAGTGTCGTGCAGCAGATATAAAGTAAAAGGGAAAAAGGGAAATCTGCACCAAATTACTAAATTCTGTAGTTAAAAATGAAAAAGATGTTCTAATTATAAGATCCTTAGGTGGTTAAGAATCAAATGTCCAATGAACTTACAAATGTTACATTGTCATGCCATGTGTTCAATTTCTGAAGGTGACATATACTAATTACATGGTTCTTGGGAAATGCCTTTTTTTTTAAAATGTACCAGCATCGTTTCATGGCTCAGGAAGGCATTGGCTATGTCCTCAAACAATTGAATGTAAGAATTGATAAAAGTATTTCTGCATTATTTCACTGTCACTTTTTGTATGATGCACTTGGATTTGTTAAAGGTATTTTTCCTGTTTCCACCCTGATTTCTCATTGGCAGCAAAACATATATAACATGTACTTAAAGGAAGTTTGAGGTGTAGTCGCTAGATTTGTTGTGTGTTTTCCTTTACAAAAATATTGGTGTGGGCTAAAAGTATCTTGAACAGTATCATTGTATGCATGAATAAATTGATAAAGTTTTCTTAACCATTAGGTGATTCTATATTGAGGATAAATGATTGAACAATGCTTCTCTAGCCTTTTTTATACAGTAAGACTTTTTCTTCATTTTCTGCAATCAGATGCCAAAAACAAAAGACGAACAAGCACGAGGCAAGATATGTCAGAATGGATCCAATACAGTAACAGCATGGAAGCAATTGTCAAATATAGTGGCATAGACAAGAGAAGAATATTTGATATAAGAGGCAATCATGACAAATATGGAGTTCCATATGTTGGTCACGAATTGGATTTTTTCTCAACTTACAGTGTTAGTTCGCAGCTAGGAAGGCTGAGTACTGTTCAGAGTATCTCTCTTGTGGTAGTATTCCCAATCTGGTTCTCATTTTTTGGTTTTAGTAAGTGGTGATGTTCCTTTAGTGGTTAGAACAGAAATTAGGTGGAATTTCGCTTGCGAGTGGAATTAAAATTGAAATATTATCCCTTTAATCTGCATTGTAAACTGCCTAATCTGGAGCTTGAATGGGAGTCTAAATATGATTCTTCCCAGCCAGTCATTAAAATTTAAATTGCTCATTCTAGTTTCCAATCATTCTATGCAGAAATCCCCTGAATTAAATACCTTATAGACAGAGTATTTGTCATGACTGATTTAAGAATTTGCTTGCAAGTTCTCGTAGATCCACATTAATGCCATATCTGCATCTCAGTAACCACCATAAGATGATCATTATGCTATGTCCCATGTCACGAGGGCATTACAGTTATACTTTTATCTTCTAACTTGATGAAATTTATATTTTCTGGTTCATATGGAACTTCTGGGCTTTTGTAAGATAAATGTTCAACATGTTACGATGAGTAATAAATGCAAAATTTTATTAGGTTGTTGATGATGTTACAAATAATTGTTAATGTTTTGTAAAACGAAATTAATGTATAAGCAATTGATAGTGTTAGCCCATAATTGTTTAAATTTTATTGTGATCAACATGACATTTATTGCATTCTTCTGCTGTACCATATAAAATTTTTGACAGTTGTATGCTTATTACTGTGTTTTAATCATCATGCAAACCTTAATACATAATTGATCTAGTTGGTAGTAGTTTTCTCATTTTATGCATATTTTAAGGAGGTTCATGTATTGCAGTTCCTTTCCTAAATCTCCTCCATTTGTGAACGTTGCTCCATGTATTTTCAGTTACTGAAATGCTTTCTTGGTTAACAAATATTTGTTTTATATCCTTAATAATTTAATCAATAACTTTTAACATGTTTTTGGCCAATGTAGTGCATACATAGTTATGAGTCTTCAGTTATTCTATATGGGTTATCAATATAGAAGGATTCCCAACCATGTTATTGTAGTTGGTTGTTACAGTTAGAGCTTGTTGACCAATTTGAGATTGATGCTGTATTCAGGTTATTTATCAAGTGACATCACTTCTAATGCTTATAGACAATTATTTAACATTCTTTATATGTTCTCGTATGTGTCTAGAATGATATTACGTATATCTATTTTTCACATATAAAGTTTGGGTTGACATTCTTTTGAGATTCTCTAGGGTGATGATAGAAAGTACATATTCATTGGTATAGATGACACACTTAGCATTGGAATTCGTGGTCCATCAAATTTATTTGGTCATCCAACTGAGAAGAGAATGGCTGTTGTGGAGTCTGAACTGCAATATTGGGATGTTTATCCCAGTGATTCAGTAACAAAAATATTATTTGGGCACTTTCCAATGTCTTTTACAGCTTCATCTGAAAAAGGACAGCGTTATGAAAGTTTATTTGCAAGGCAATCAGTTTCCTCATACATTTGTGGTCACCTGCATGGAAATTTCAGCAGACAACTTTGGAGACTCCATCCGTCAAAATTGTCATCTGATGTTTTAGTTCCAAGAAAGGCTAAAGGCTTTTGGGAATGGGAACTAGGAGATTGGAAAGAGTCCAGATTGATCAGAATTTTGTCCGTTGATGGAGGGGTGGTCTCTTTCCATGATATCGAGCTTCTAAGAAAACATGATGTCCGGGATGAATTCCAAACAACTATTGTCATAACATATCCTGCTGACTCGAGAAACATGAACAATATGGAGCAAAATAACCAGTCTTTTAGGAATGATATTAATGCTCTTGTCTTTTCTACTCAGCAAATAATTAATGTGACTGCTAAGGTTTTTGACTCATTCAGGGACTACAAAATAATGGAAGAAGTGCCGCTGCAGTATATTAGTGCAGTTGACAAGCCCCTCTTTCATGGAAAATGGAACGCTGAAAGTTATCGGAGCGCATCAGCAACACGTTACCTTTTGCAGGTGTCTGTGGTGGACTCTCAGGGCAAGGAGACTAAAAGCAATCTTCGACCATTTTCTGTCGAAGGTAAACTGGCACATTATGCAAGTACTTGGCTGGCTTATTTGGTTTTCCAAGTTGAGTGGCAGAGTCTATATATGGTTCTTTTGTGGAGCAACTTCTCCTTTCTTGTTGTATTTTTGTGCCTTCCAAAAGTACTAAATTATCTTATGGAGAGAAATGCATCATATCAGAAGTGGGCTATGTCTCACGTCATTTCCTCGCCTATCAAGCGGAGGAAGAGGCTATTTATGTTATTTTGGTTCTTGATGGAGGGTTCAAGGAATAGAATTTTGTGGTTTTCCATGGTGATGTATCTTCTTTGCCTGCTCAAGTTACCATGGTACTGGGGTTATGCAACATCCGAGAATGAGAACATTGCTGCTATGTATTTGTCTGGCTGGAGGGTGCAGTCTCCGGATAGTCATGCAATTTTAGACAAGCTGGGCAACCCTGATCTGATGGTTATCACATTGCCTTTCATGTATTTGGTGGTCACACCTATGTTTATTCTCATTTATAGTCTCTTTGCAGAAAGATCATCATTCTATTTACGGTTCTGTAGGAAACTGAGGCACCAGAATGGGCCAGTGGCTTCTGATATTGAATTAGAACAGGTGACTCAATTTGTCCCACCAAATTTGACGAGGGGCACAAGTACATGTTCAACATGCAAATTTTGTCAGGGTTGGACCAGAGGGTCTCTTCTGTTGGGGTGTTTAATCATTACTCTTGTTCATTTCAAGGTAATCAATTACCAAGTTGTGCAAAATATTTCTATATATTTGGAATTTTGTTGGTTGATGTGTTACATGTGTGCTACATTTCTGGTTCTGTACAGATATGTTTGGCCCTCATGCTTGCTTATGGAGTAGGACCTGTTTCCTTATCACCTGGCTTGTCATGGGCACCACCTTTATTTTTGGTGGCAACCATATATTCTACGAGTGCCAACATGAATACCGAATAAAGATGAGAACCAAGGGATGTGTCTACATGTAAATAAATTGGATTGTAAATCATTCTATGATTTACATCTCGGCCGCGAATAGCTTTGGTGAGTGCATCACAGTACAGCCCGATTGGTTCCACTTGTGGACATGATATTGTAGAAGACATTGTCCGTTTGGTGCAATGCTAAGACTTTGCTTAAGGCTATGTTGTGATGATTGCAATACTAAATCATTTGTTGTTTATTTAGCTGTGAGGTCTATGTTTTGGTCTATAAGATCATCCGTGGATGATGCTGAATAGTAGTAAGCACAGTGTCTTAGGATAGGGTTTTCGATGCCGTATCCTGTGAAATTTCATTTTTATGGAGGATAGGACAATTCTAATTGTCGTACGTTGTGACATGGAAACGGTATGTGGGACAAGAAAACCAAGATTTAATGTTGATATAATTGCATATTCTGGCTGCGCTGAGACAATCAACAGAATCCCGATTGGATGGATGCCAGGAGAATGACTGATTTGATATACTAAACTGCTGAAGGGCATCTGATGTTAGAATTGTTTGTCAGCACGGGAAGAAGAAGAGAAGTGGCTGAAGGGATCCCGAGACTTCATCAACATCATCATGGAGTACCAGGTGATGTGTGTTTTGTGTTTTTTCTTTTTTGTTTTGTTTTGCCGAGACCCATAATTATAAAGAACTGGTGATGTTTGTGTTGGATTTGATTTAGTACGCAAAAGTTCAAATCTGCAAATAGTTTTGGTTTTAAAAAGATAAGGATTATTGTTCTATACGTGCATTGTATATAGATCTTTGCGTTTTTAATGGGTGGTATTATGGAAGAAAAACATGTTTGAGTGGTAAATAAGGATAGGTTGAAGTGATTTTGGATTCCTATTTGACTTAACTCAGAATAAATTATTAAAACTATTTAGTTACTTTATCTAGTAATATATATATTTTTTATGAAAGGGGTCAGTCAGCAGCATCACCTCAATCACCTTCGTTTCTACCGGCCAATTTTTCGTGGTCATCAATGTTGCCGCGTCGGCGGGTGAGGGACCCACCCAACCGCACAAGGACGCTGCGAGTCCGCACCCGCACCCGCCACCATCCCCTTTCCTCTGCATTTCTGCCATGGCGCTCCCCGGCCTGACCCTCCGCTCCTTGTTTCCCTCCTTCCAACATCACCCCACCACCGCCGCCGCCACCAACGGAGCTTCCCTCTTCCCTCCTCCAGCTCTTCCATCCCCTTCCCATCTCCAACCTTCAATCCGTTTCAAGCCTAAAAGTAAATTCTGTTCCGCTGGAAGACTCAGGTCGTCCTCTTCAGCCGTCCCTGCCGCGCTCGCACAAAGTACCAAACCCATCAAACTCACGTATCTGGAGGTACTCTCTCTCTCTCTCTCCATCACCCCTTTGATGTGTCTCCAAAAGATCTACCATCAAGTCGTCCTCCTCAACACCAAACCGTCAGGTCGTCCCCTTCGGCAGTCCCTGCCTTAACGCGATTCTATCTGTACATTTTATGCTTAGGGCAACAGCTGGTTGTGGGATTTGGGCGGGGTCAACATCTTGGTGGACCCGATTCTCGTGGGCAACTTGGACTTCGGTCAACCTTGGCTTTTTGATGGAGCTAAGAAGATCCTGAAGAACTTTAAGGTGATGATGATTTCTTCTGCTCGTAGCAAATATTGTTGATATGACGATTAGGGTTGATCGAGTTGATTTCCTGAGGCAGCTGCAGGACCTTCCCGACCTTGATTGCTTGCTGATCACGCAGAGCCTGGACGACCACTGCCATGTCAAGACCCTGACACCCCTCTCGAAGATGCTTCCTGGCTTGCCCGTCATCTCCACTCCTAATGCAGAGGCCATCCTGAGCAAGCTATTTAAGAATGTAAGCCTCTCGACCTTTCTTGGACGAATTAAATTAGCTGACATGGTTCCATAATTGTTGACATATGCCTCGGTTGTAACTTTCGCCATGGGTCTCTGGACTTCCTGATGATGGACTTCATTCTTGTTTTTAGTGATTGCTAGTTTGCAAAGTAATAGGATCTTGATTCTGAATGATACCCGACAGCCAAGCTTGTAATTTTCATGATTTGTTCTGGTCGGGCACTTTGATGCAAGAACAAGCCAGTGAAGTCTGCCAAGCCGATAGCCAATAGAGTTTAAAATTTTGGCTATTATCATCTGAATCCTTGTTTAAGTTTCTGGCGTCCCATCCAGACCAATTATTAGATCTGTGTTACATTAACGAGGCCCAGTGCATCACATACTGAATTCATACTGAAGTGGCATTAAGCTGCTTGGCTCTACTTAATTCCGTTGCAGAGCTTCTAAGGTCTCTGGAAGATTAATGGAGCTATCCACGATGGCTTTTGGGTAGTATGAAATGTCTGAACAGTTTCATGCTAACTGGTGGATTGCATTAGTATATGTTTAGAATAATTTAGATTTATGAAATAAGGAACAGTTGTCGTTATGATGGTTAACTATTGAACTTTATTTCCTCTTTTTTTAGCTTTTGCTGTTGAACAATCAGTCTCCTCTTTGAGTTCAGTACTGTTTTCCTTCTTGTCTGTTGATCTCATGGAATTCTTCAACATCACATTCTCAAAATACTTCGAATCCCTATATACTTTGTGTAACCTGAATGAATTACATATTGCTATCAAAGTGAATCACCGCAAAGACGATCTGGAGATGAAATGAAAGCAGTGGCACCATGTAGATAACTTCATCTATGGCTGAGTGAGCATCTTGTCATTGCACGCAATTTTTTTTTTTTTTTTGCTTATTCTAGTGCATTTTGAATTTTTTTTACAGGTTACGTATTTAGAACCTGGTCAAAGCATTGATGTGGAAGTGAAAGATAGAGGTATGGTCAAAGTCTGTGCAACTGCAGGTCCAATATTAGGGCCTCCTTGGCAGAGACCGGAAAACGGGCAAGTAGATTATATCTTAGGCTGATGGTTGCTACTCTTTTACAATTTCCTAGAAATTTTTATGTTTTCAAACTTCATTTTAGCAGGAGTGTTTTACCTGTAATTTGTGGACAGGTACATAATTGAATCTGGCCAAAGTCATTTAACTGTATACTATGAGCCGCACTGTGTATACAACCATTCCTTTCTGCAAAATTACCAGGCTGATATAGTCATCACACCAGTCATCAAACAAATGCTTCCTGCTTTCACTTTGGTCTCAGGACAAGAAGATGCAGTGCAGCTTGCTAAGTTGTTGAAAGCCAAGTAACTTACTACAACCAAAATTGTTCTTTTACTGTCATATACATCAATATTGACTAGCTGAAAATTATGTCTCTCTTTTTTAGGTACATTGTTCCAATGAAAAATGGTGATTTGGATGCTAAAGGAATTATCACGAGTATACTCTATGATGTGGGTACAACAGAATCTTTCAAGGTAAATAAACTGAAACCTTGGGAGTCGAAGCATGCAAGACTATCTTGCCAAATGTTTGCACCTTTGTGAACAGAACTAGATATGACATCGAGAAACCTCCATAACAAACATAAATCATACAAATGAGATTTTAACTAGGCCATGAGCTTTTACATCTAGTTTTGTCTCTAGGAAAATTTTGCTTGAACTAACATTTTTTTCCCTCGGGGAAGCTTAAAATAATATCTGAGATATGTAAAGCAATAAACTGCTATAAAAGCTGTATCAAACCCTCGAGTAGTACCTGTCTGCTATCAATTCATAAGGAATTAAATAAATTCACATACTATGCTATATCTTGATGCTTAACCATTAGGGATCAGGTAGCATAGTGCTAAAATTTGAAACGAACAAGTGATGATTAAACTTCTAGGAAGCAAACTTGGCCTTCAACCTCTTCAATTTTGTTGTACATGAGAACTCCAGTAGTGAGTATTAAGTGTTCTGTAGTTTTCTTGTATAACACAAGCCCTTTGTTTATACTTGTTGGTAGGCTCGTGATTTGGTTTATCATAGCAATAAGCTTATGCATGATAAACCTGGTGCCAAACTTTGAAGTCCACGATGTCTGGGTTCAACCAACTGTGCTAACTCTATTTAGAGTTTGATTTTTTAGAAGATGGTGCTCTTTATCGAGCATAGCAAATTTGCCTGTGCTTAATAAATGATTACTAAAGTAGTTGGGACGGAAGGATCAAAAGAGTTGACCTAGATAGATAATCCTGATTAAGCCAACATCAACCATTTTCAGGTCTCTAACTAGCTATCTGGCAACATGGAATTCTTGTTATACCCGTGATGCACTTCTATCGTTAATCTGAAAACTATGTTCTTTGGAACATGTTACTGATATCCACCAGAATCATGCAGGAATTGCTGTCAAGGGAGCTACCAAATGTCCGAGTGTTGGAGCCTACCCCCGGTATCCCTCTCGAGATACCTGTGGCTTCGGTTGTCTCATAGTGCAGAAGGAACTAACAACGACATGTAAGTGTCTTCAAATGTTTCATACCTCTGTCATATACTCCGGAAAGCTCTTGGTCAGAAGAGGAAATTATAATTTTCTTGGCATCATTACTCTGACAAATAATGATAGGCTTCATCACTGCACCCAGCAATCTCATTTCTGCAAGTAAGACAACTGTGTGTCTGTTTTCAAACAACTTCAAGTAAATAACTTAATCGCTAGGATGGTTTTGCATGTTGCAAGTAGCCATTTAATTTGTATAAATACACAGAGATATCATTCCTACATAGGAACCTACAAACAAACAACTCATCCACTGCAGAATTCTAGAGCTGTAATTTAATGTGTATTTTAATAGCTGGAATAATCAGGTAAGGAATTCTAATGCAAACTTTGGTATTTGCAGCATCCGATGTTTTCGGAGCGTCGATCCAATCCTACTTCAAAGAAATACTGGAATTCAAATTCCAGTTACGAGTAACAGAGAGCAGATGACCGGTCTTATGACAAGAAGTTGGATATTGAATGTGAAATATACAATTTGACCATCATTAATTTCATCATAACATGTTCTATTGGTTCTACCGGCTCGAAGAATGTCTCTACCACCCAAGTTGTGGCAGCAATTAATGATTGTAACGTGTCATATCTATAAGCATTACTCAAATTATTGAGCCTTTCAATTATACAATAATTCAACATTTTTTTATATAAAAATCCGACGTTTCTGAATTGTGGAAGGAAATGAAAATATAGTGCTAAAAAGCCATGCATAGTTTCATTGTGACTTTCATTGCAAGAATTCAAGTTAAAATAATTTTTTTAAAAAAATCATGATAACTTTGGAATCATAAGCATTATATCCATAGTCAAAATGTTAAAATAGTTGCACATCTCAAACAAATATCATGAGTTAAAAGTCATCAAAATAATTACACATATTCAAACAAATATAATAAATTATCATTATTTTTTTCTCTTTGTTATATATAAAAAAAGATTATTTCTCTCTCCCCTCTTTGTCATCATCAAAAAGATAGAAAGAGATCATGTTACTACTTCTCTTCGTTTACATTAATGTGTCAATTATAAAATTACTTAGATATCACAATATCATGGCTATTAATATTAAAAATAAATTCAAGAGGTCAAATGATAATGGGGTATTAAAGTCATGAATATAAAGGAGTCATATAAAATAAATTAATATCAAGTCGTGAATACTAAGAAATCAAGAGAAAAATTATGATTTATTTGGATAAATCTTCTCTTTAGTAAATAACAAAAAGAAAGAATCATAGGAGATCAAATAGTAAAAGTTCTTGATTTATACAAAAGAAATTTTAAGTGATGAATATCGAGAAATCAAAATCATGATTTGTTTGGATAAATCTATTATATAGTAAATAGCAAAAAAAATAATCATAGGAGATCAAAAAGTAAAAGATTTTTTTAAGAACATCATCAATACATTTAGACTCAATTTCAGATAAAAAATTAGTATTTACATAAATATTTTTTAATGAAGAATTAGTTTGAATGTCTTTTAATGTATCTTTAATAATAAGTTTTAGGGTGTGCATATATATATTTTCATTCCTTGAGTAAGGTTTCTTTGGAATAGATGCATCCTAGTTGTTTTAGAGAGGAGAATTCTCATTTAAATTTAATTTATCAAATCTAAAATCATCATCAAAATTATTTTCATAGTTCAATAAATTCATAAAAGATAATATAAATAGATTCATCAATGACTAAGGATCTTTTATTGAAAACTTGATAAGTTTTAGAGATAGAAAAATTTTCAAGAAAAATGTATTCCTCTTACAAGTACTTTAGTTTTAATTTGTGCGATTGATTTTATACTTATATGCCTTATTCTTCTACGCCAAAGCCATGTATCATCATTTAAAATCAAAAAATAAGTTTTGGCATGACAATCATCAAGATTAATAATATAACCATGATTGCTACTTAAAGCGATCATAGATTTATTATTATGTTGTATTTCTATGATGCAAGCATTAGATTCAAATTTAATTTTATATCGCTTATCATACAATTGACTAATGCTTAATAAGTTATATTTTAAACCATCTACTAACAAATCATCTTCAATCAAAAATTTTGATTTATTATCAATAATTCCAATACTAATGATCTTTCTTTTGTTATTGTTGTTTCGACTATTGAGCTTTGAGAAGCATGTTGAATCTCTAGTCATATTCCTTGAGAATCCAGTATCAAGATATCATTTTTTTCTCTTAGCTCTTATTTAGAAACATACCTACAAGAATGATAAGTTTGTTCTAGGTACCCATTTAATTTTGGGATTTTCATGGTTATATATATCTTTCTTAACTTTTGGCATCAAATTATTTAAGGTTCCTTTATGAACTCAAACTAATTTATGATAGCTATATTTTTTAAAAGAACATGTATAAGCATAGTAACCAAATCTTTCACAAAATTACATCTATTTTTAGGGGGAACATATAGTGTAGGTCCTTTTATGAATTTTGTTGCTTTTGTTGAGTGTTACTATTCACAAAGCTAATTTCTTTCTTTCTATGTATGTAACCTTTGTTAGTAAGAATCATGTTTAATGATTTATTTCTAATTTTAATTTTTTTAATATTTATTATAATAATATATATAATTTTTTTGAATGAGTCTAACTCTTAACATTTAGTGCAAGATATTAACAAACAATTGTCATACTTATTTTTTAATTTATCAAATTCATTAGAGAGATATATGATTATTTTTTAACAATTTATATTTCTTACCAATTATTTTAAGTTCATCATATAAATTATGAAATGCATTAAGTAATTCATCATAAGATAAAAAGATTTCAGGTTAATCACATACCTCATCGTTAAAAGCCACTTCGTTTTCGTTAGTTTGTTCTTCGTCTTTTGATGCACTTGATTCATCCCATATTATTTTGAATATTTTCTTACTAAGCAAATAGTATGTGACGTGGAACCTTGATCGGTTTAATAAACTTGTGGACTGAGATGTCATCATGGGCACTTTCATTTATCCACTCATGAGCAAATTAACTCTTTCTAGGTGCTTGTAATGCAATTTTTGTATATATATATATATATATATATATGAAATAACATCTATATTATTTCTCTATTGTTGTATTATTGTGCTGAAGAGAAATTCTACCTTTTTGACACTATGCAGTAAAATAGCATTAATTTTTCACTTCATTTTGTTATTATGGTGTTATTTCTAGCAAAACAATATTTGTTCTTCTTCGTTAAATTTTCACCAAAATTCTACGTTGTTGTTGTGCTTAGAATTAATTTGCTTTTTAATATGATACGTCAAAATCACACAAACTTCTCACTTTTGGTCACGTATTTCCATGAAACGATCTAACATTTCTATAGTGTCATTTTATCAAGTCAAAAAGAATTTGAAATCGTGCAAACTTCTTATAAGATTTTTTTGGAATCTTGTTTTCTACTAAACAATGTGTATGGCTTCTTTGGTATCGTATTGTTGGGTCAGGTGAAAATAGTATTATTGTTGCCATATTACTACAATTTCAACTCGAGATTGCTTGAATTTTTCATTTTCGATATCTTTTTATTTGTCATACATTTTTCTGTAAAACAACATTCATACGTACTAAATAAATTTATATACGTACGAATTTTCAATCCATGCAGTTTAATTTCATAATTTTGTATGCATACCAAACAAAACGAAAAAAAAAGAGAACATAGAAGTTGCTGCACCCACACTGGTATAAACAGAGGCAATTTTGGATCATAAAATTAGGAAAAATCACTGTTGAAACTTGTTGCCGAAGCAAGCTCTCGACGGATGACGATGAGCTTTTCCCTCGAGTGGGTAAAGAAATATTTACCTGATGTTTCAATGTGGCTCCGACATATATGATCATGTCTAACTGTAGTTTCCCTTGATCAAATAGAGATGGAAACTAACCATGAAAAATAGTCGAGAAGCACTGACCTTAGCTGCGATTGACCAATGTTCTACCGCATTTGCATTGGATGTCGTAGGCGACACCAAACTAACACCAAAATTCAGAAGCACCTACCAGAAATTTTCTTCTGTAGCATAATGTAAATTACTGCAAGACTGAATCTTTCAGTTACAGAAAGAAAATGGCGAGTTTTACATCGTTATGACGACGGAGATCATAAAGCACAATGGGCCATAGGAAAGATAAGTTCACACGAAGAAAATAAAATCAGAGTTGCTAAAGAAGAGCTTACAAACCAATTGAAAGCTTGTCCTTGTTTCTGGTATCAAAAGTTATTGAACACCAGCAAATTTCATATAGAACAAGAGATAAAGAAGCTAGTTTATCAAGGCTACTACAAAAGCAACAAAAAAAAAAATCTTCCCTTATGCTGACACATGGTATATGCATGAATGGCCAATATGATACCTAACAGTCGACCACCCTTGCAGATGAAATAATCATAATGTAAGCACCGATTATTCATCATCCTCCAATATGCTCCAGATCATCCTACACAATTTTATGCAAGAAAGCAACAGTTAGCCTATTTTGCACTAGTCAGGATCTTATTTGAACAACATATTTCATTTTTTTACCAAAACAAAGTCAAGAACAGAAGGATAACATGAGTGACGAGCTTGAAAAGGCGCCTTTTCTTTTCTCTATTGAGCTGATTAAATATCTCAGTTACATCTATCAGATGTTGCTGCCGCTGATACCTGTAAAAAGATCACAAATCAGTCAGTGATTCCAAATCTTTTTAATCCACATGCTACATGCAGCAGCTTTGAACAATAATGATTAGATCTTCATCACTTATAAGAAAATTTAGAACCTTGTTTCATGCATGTGGGGCCTAGATAAGAACACAAGACACAACTTGAAGTACAGAAAGCCCAATGAAATGTGCCCCGAGTTTTATGAGTTGCCTCTCAATCTGACATCAACTCTTCTAAATGTTAGATAAATTCCTGGCCACAGCAAAGTTCAGCGAGATAGCTTAGTGTATATCCACTTGGTAGGTTGACCCTTGTAGCTTTGTATGTCTACTAGGAGAATGTAGTCATGTGACAAGCCATCTCTATTAGGTAATCTGTCGCTCTTTTTAACTCTTTGAATTGGCATTTCTAGCCTACAAATTGCCTATTCTTACATCAACGCATACTATATATTTTCTAAATACGACAATTTTCCAACATAAAAAACAGAAAAATTTCAATCATTTTTATAGTTCATTTATTTAAAAATAATATAGGTGGAAAAGATAGTTTTGATTCAAAATTGTATAAAAGTAAGATATACAGCTTGTTCTGAATTGAAAAGGATATATTGCGTGTTGAGATGCATGAACGTGGACATTTCATCATTTTTAAGCCAAGTTACTTGCTGGTGCCAAGAGTGTTTTACTGGTAAGATTCAAATATTTATCCAACCATTCAGACTGACAAGGAATCTAACTATGTTATATAAAATCCAATAACTTCAAATTTTTTTACCACTAAACTGTTATTTAGGTTTAGTGACACATCTGTCTCGTCTCTAATATTGGTTATTTCACATAAGGTCTTGACAAGTTGATGCCTGAACAGTTCTAAATCTCTGGATCCTTCTTGACTTGGAGTTATGCTCTATGACAGACATGTATATAGAACAAGGCTTTGATGATGATCTCCTATTTAATTTGCTCTGCACAGTTGTAGTCCATTGAGAAAAAGCCATAGCCTTTAGTCAACATCTATATCTGGATACTATCTATTAAAATAATCTGTACAAGCATGGAAAAGAATGGCATTGGTGCACAGCGATTACATTGTTCGAACAATATACGGTACAACCACATACCACATAAAGAGGGCTTTCAGCCATCTTTTCAATATTACACTTGCACTATAAGATAATTAAGGATCGTATGACATGCTTAACAATAAGTTAGGAATATTGTTTGATTTATCTTTCATGCAATGACATGCTATATGTATAAAAAAAGTATGCGAGCAACTTACAGTCTCACATTGTAGTAAAGATTTGGGGCACAAAGCAAGAACATCAACCAATTTCCAGATAAGAGAAAGAGTAAGCACAAGGCTCCTTGTAAGGCAAACTCTGGATATATCACTTTATTTATCCGTGAAGCTGAATCATATGGATTGATATAATCAAACTCTAGGTCTGCAAGGCACATGAGCTGCAAAACACAATGTAAAATACATAATTATTCAGGAAAAAAGTGATTCAGTGTGGTATCAAAAGGTAAGCAAAGCATACCAAGTTGTCGAACACAACTGGAATATTTTATAGAAGCTAACTACTACATGGACAGGCAAAAGCCACCTTATTAAAGGTAGGGATCATCAATGTCCAGTTTACAACTAATGTTACAAAAAATAAAATGACACAGAATGTTATATGAAAATTATAATTATTCTTATGCTTTGAAACTAAATCTCAGCAGTAATAAGTTACCAACAAACTAGAACCTGTTAAATTAATCGTAATGAAGCACAATATTATACAGAAACTAATCTCAATAGCTTACACTACTAGGATCCATCCTAATTTCCTGTGATCACAATTGCAAATGAAGCAGACAATGACAAAAACAAAGTCACATAAGGACAAGCACAAGATTTTTGTGAAATCTGGACTGAACTTAAATGGCTGAATCAGATGCTTGCTAGCTTTTCAACCTATGCAACACTATGAAATATGGAAGTGTGCTTGGAGAAGCCCATAGTGATGTTAAGAGCCAAAAGAAGATGGATGAAGTAACAAATTACAGTTTTTTTTTTTTTTAAGACCAAATCACTTTTCTACTAAACAATTTTGGGAAAAATATTTGGCTCTATGAGCCCCATAAATTTTAGTGTCACATACGATCATCATCATTATCATCATTATCATCATTAACCGATTTAAGAAGAATACATTTGCAATCAGCATGCTAATCGTAAGAATTCTGGTGTGCATGCTAAAAGATTATCCTTGTTCAGTTTGCCATTAATAAGACAAAGTAGCGTAGATATATAGTCATGATCATTAACTTAGAGCAGCATTTTGGTCTTGTAAATATGGACAATTCATACTAGTTGTGACACTTGCATGACAGACAGATATGTTGGATACTTCCTGGATATGCATTGTACATTTCATTGTAAGTACTCAATATTTTAATTAATTATTAAAATGCTTAATAATTATCAAATTTTATGATACTTTGGATACACTTTGTGGATCATCCTTGGAAAATCTTTGTTTTTCTTTGAGTGTCAAAGTTTCAAGATAAATGATGAATGGGTATGTAATAGATAAGTTATTTCTAAGTCGTATAAGTTATCATATCATGATCAAATCCATCATCAGTTACTATCCTACCAAATATAATTTTTCATAAAGAATTGTTTAGGCTGCTAGTTAATTACTTGTGACATCTAATTGCATGTTCCAACACTACAAAAGAAATATCAAGTTTTGTCATATAATAACTTCATATGTTGTGTCCATGGGGTATCTTACATTGGTTTTCCATGTTTTGATGTATCAATGTATTTATAGTGTCATATCAGTATCAGAAATCTGTGTCCATGCCTCATAGTTTTGGTTAATCACATTCAAGGCAAAAATTATCCAAAACCACCATATCCAAGGAATCCTCCATGAAGGAAATGACACTGATGGGGAACGATGACAATGGGCATCGATATGAGGCTTAGGAGAAGGTAAAGGTAGACCCTAATAGCTGAGGACTATCAGATCCAAATCTTATAATAATAAGATAATTGGAGGAGATGAGTAACTAATATTATGGATGTTATTAAAAGTGACAAAAGTTATTAACTTCCACAAGGAAAAGATATAAAGTAGTTGTCACGATTGTCAAGGATTGTTTGTAATGAAGATGTTCGATGCAATGTTCGTGCCTTTGATTCTGTTCATGCCTTAGACAACATGTAAGGGACTTGCAGTACGCTTGGGAATCCTATTTTGGTTGAGTTTTATGATCCTCTTTGCTTGTAAGTGTAACTTGTGTGCGATCGTCATGTGAAAGCAAAACTATCCTAATCGGAGCATTCAGCCCACAAATTGTGAGGTTTTCATATGCAGAGAGTGGCCAAATATGTCAACCATCCTCGGGAACCTTAGATGGCATATGGTTCGACGAGGCTCCTTGGTTGTGTCTAGGGAGGGTTTGTTGCTTGGTTCCGCAAAGATGTCATTAAGGACACTTATGCACGGGGACTTTTGTGAGCGACGGGCTGCCTTGGACTTTTTGTCACACTATGCTCAAAGCTTGTGATGTGATCTTTGTAACTTTGATATCTCTCTGCTTGTGAGATCTGGAGCAACGATGATTGTTTTCCCGTGCATTTGATCGTTCACTAACCTCTTTTCTCTTTTGTAAGTTCTTAGGGAACCTTTTGAGATTACAAGGAGATTGACACATACGTAAAGGTGTCACACGACCAAGGCAACATCAACCAAGTCCATGACAGGATACTCCACAGATGTTTCATAAAATTGTCAAAGAAATGAAATTCTCCCTCTCTCTCTCTCTCTCTCTCTCTCTCACACACACACACACACACACACACACACACACACACACATTATCCAGCATAAAATACTTATTTGTTTCTAGCATATGTCACTAGGTAACAATAGACGTAGGGGTCTATAAAATGAAACTATTTCTCGAATTTCATTTGGATTCAAGAAAACAGAATCTTTTTTGCAAGCAGTCCATATAATCACCGGACAACCAGCATTAACACTTGGGAATTTTATATCTTACACCCCAGAATAAATAGTAGATACCAAACATCTGGATCTCAATAATTCTATTGGGAGGTCATAGAAAAACTGAGCCAACTGATTCTCGTAAGAAAACCCACTAATTCTGAAAAACCCAACAAAGTCGAAATCAAATTGACCCAAATAACATCGTGACTAAACCCAAGACATATAACTGACCTTATTACTTTAGGGACAATCATTCGATTTCAAATTGACTCAAATTTGGCTGGCATCGAAGCGACGACGAACTAAAGATTACTTTTTGAGAAATCGATCTGAGAGATAAATTGAAGGATTCGGAGCTATCGTATCAGATCGGCTTTTTCTCTTCTTCCAAAGGTCAGAAAGGGGGTCAGTGGGGCTAATCGCTGGGGCAAAATTGGAGAGATACCTGATAGATGACGAGGGCGATGAGGACCACGACGAGGAAGAAGGCGGTGAGCCAAACGAACACCATCACCGCGCTCGCCCCTCCGCCGTCGATGTAATCACCGGAGACCGAGGCGGTGGCGGCAGCAAATCGGCCACTCGCTTCGATTCCGACGACGGTGGGTTGGTCAAAACGGCAGCGAAATCAGCGTATTATACTCCCGAGAGAGCCGAGACCATCATCGTTGCCTCTCATCACCGCGCAGATAAAAAGGCTTTTGGGTAAGCTATCAATCGGTTGGCGTTCTTTTTAAGGGCTTGTCGACAAATTAAAGGGCAATTGACTAAGAAAAACCCTTAATCATTTTTCCACCGAAAATTATCGTTGTTTTTGTTTGGACAAACATGTCATTATCCACGACGTCTTGTCCATTAATTATGTTGTTGGGGTGATTTGGATGAGAAACATTAAAAATATTATGAAAAATGATATCATAATTACTAAAAAGAACCATCCAAACTAGAAAAGTTGGTAAGTAGCTTTTTAGAGAGTCTTTAAAATTATTTTACCTAAGATACAAAAAGATCATATAATGCATGTTTAGTTCATGATGTATCTTTAGATAATAATAGTACACATGAAACTGATAAAAAAATACTGAAAACAAAGTAAGTGAAAAAACAAACACGCAAGGAATGTCCAAATATAAAAACATTATTTATTTGAGTCGAGAGCTTTCACGACACATTATTTAACCTAATGTTTTTATCAAAAAATAAATAAATCTTATTCGTCTACAATAACACTCTCCATTATTTAACCTAATGTTTTTATAAACTGGAAATAGAAGCCCAATCAGAGCAAAGTTATATACAAAATGATGGAATACTACAATGAAAAGCAATGGACTGTTTAAACATGTTACGGATGTTCATCCGATGAAGACAATGAATGGTGTAAGAAGATACACCCAGCAAAACTACATCAGATTTAACAGTGTATCTGATTGGATATTAATAAGTTATTAGGCACAAGTATTCACCTGTTGAATAGATTCATCTTTTGGGTTCTTGTGTAACTATGGTGAGCAACCTTGAACGACCGGTCAATTTGTCCACAGCTTATACACAAGAGAGCCATGATGGCAGAGTAAACAAACACCGGAAAAAACATTGCAAAGTGATTAGAACAAAATGTTGCAAGCATCCTTAGCTGGCAGTGAAGTGATTAGAACAAACCTCGTGCAGTGATCAGAACAAACATCAGGGAGGAAGCAAAGTGGCTGCTTAGAAGCAACAAACATCTCTATCTAATCGGATGCCTCTGCAGGTTTTGAGGTTTCCGTTTCCTTGTGATTTTCCAAAGCTATGACATGCCTGTGAAGGGCCTTCACAGCATTCATCAAAATTTTCATAGATGCCTCTCGCCTGGAAAAACAAGCATCTATTCATCATTATGAATAAATATAAACTATCATATAACAAGCAAGTTCGAGAATGAACTAAATAGACCAATAGCCATTGCAAAAGCAGCACTATTCTTTTGTAGTTGCTGAAATTATTAGTCTGCAATTGAAAAGTAAATGAATAAATAGAATCTATGTTAAAGAAAAAACACTAAGAATTTAAGCATTTCTAGCATATCAGAGTACCCCTTTCTTAGGCCTGAATATCAAAAGCAAATTTGACATCACAAGGGTCAATTTTAAGTTAGTAACATATCAAGAATATGCTAAACATAGCTAGCATGATCTTCATAGCAACACACTATAACATGGTTTTGAAGATGAAGTGGAAAATAATAGACCACTTGATGTCATGAATTTCCCATCCCTAGAGGCATGCACTTGCACTGCTCAGTACTCCAAGTTTGGTATTTGTTTTTTTTTTCTTTTATATTATATTTTGTCAGGGAATAGGAGAATGTGAAGCAAAAGCATAGGGAGAATATAAGGAGCAAGCATATGATCTCTCCTCTTCTCCTTTTCACTTCCTTTGCTTCAGATTCTGAACATAAAAAGAGACTGGTTAAATCAAAGCGTACAGAGCTTTTTGCAAAGATCTTTAGATATTTACCTCTCGTTCAAGCATAATGCAAAAGTTCCCACTTATCTTTATTAATTACCACACAAATGTATGTCAACATGTGGCCACATTGCATAAGATCTGATGGTCTCAATATATGCAACCATATATGCAGTCACATAAGCATAATAACATATTTGAGCATGTGGTTTGTGTTTACTTTGCATTACTATTTTTCTAATACTGGTCCACGAAACCAAGGTTTTTAATCTCGACCAGGTCAGCACAATTTGGCTTGTATCTATTGGACCGATCCACAAATGGGATGCAGATCCTAAAGTGGGCATGACAATTAAGTACTTCAGCCAATTTAGAGTATTTAAGCAAAAATATCTTATATCAGATTAGGGAAGATCAATTATTGTCGATAACTAAGGTACCTTGGTATCAGACCAAGGTATTAAATATTAGTTGAACTAATACATACATACAACAACAACAATTAAATTGTAAGTCCTAATTATTTGGACTTACATACTTGAACTAATGCATACATACTTGAACTAATCATTTTATATTTTTTAACTATCACATCCATAGATCTCCTAAGCACATATTCATATCATCTTAAGCGTTTCTCACAGATATTTATTTACCAATCTGACCAAAGATCAATAGCAAACCACATAGCTCAGTACCATTTGATATACATTTTTTATTTTTTTTAATGATGTTTAGTGGTATAAGTTGGCCTACCACCTGGTGTATTGGTCCTATGGCAACCCAACAAATTGTGAAAAGACAAGTATTTAAACCTTGAAACATCTAATATGGGGCTCATGGAAACAAATTTCACTATGTGAATCATCTCAAGAAGACATGAGAAGAACCAGAACATAAATGCACATAATCACAATGCAATTGCGTTGCAACTCCCAACATCTACCCATATAACCATTGCTAAACTATAATAAATATGAATTATCAAGCATCAACTCGTTTTCAATACCGTATAACATTGTGAGGTGGACATCTTGCCAAAGTGATACAACCTTGCCTTTGGCAAGGTTTCACATCTTAAACATTTAGGTTCTCCTTTTCAAATTATCAACTCAGGCACAAACTATGAGTCCTAACCTACGCTGATACAGAAGGAATCACATTAAAAGTCAGCCAACCGATTTCTCTATCACATTAAGCTCTCCAAGGCCTTCCAAACTAATCCTGCTTTGGAGTCAACCATTCTTCGTGATTGATGCATCGATAGGTAATGGGATGTTAAAACACGATATAGCATTCACAGAGGTCTTAGTGGAGATATAGAAACACAGGATTTTCGCTCTATCAATCCATCACCTCATAGAATACGCGCGAGCAAAAGATCTGAATAAGGTGCGAAGACAAGAAGGGAGAACCTGCTGGGCGATGGCGTCGTGGGCGAGCATATAACTTTGTCAAGTAGACAGAAACCAGCGTTGGACGCCGAGGCGGCGCCCACAAAGAAGGACGCCAACACGCCTTCTCATCTCTCTTGGGATCGCGTTCCTCGCCCACTTTGCTCTCCGCCGATTAACCCACCAACGACGGCGAATCCTCGAGCTAGTGTTAGCCAAATATTCTTATTCTTATGGGTTCCTCTTAATGAGAGACACTCGCCCGGTTGGGGGCGGCAGCGGTCTCTTCATGTATTTGGCCCATTACAGCTCAACGCAGTTGCGCTTCAACTCGAACGAAACATAAACCCGAATGGAACGGTCCAATTGGTCGTGTTATCTGAACCGGTTGTCCGAAAACCTACTACTACATGTACCTCGAGTCGCTCCACCTCCACCTCGTCCGCCGCCTCCCTCTGCCCCCTCGTCTGCCGCTAGAGAGCCGTGCCCTCCGTCTTCTTGCCATCATTCTCTAGAGTTACTTCTCTCCATCCTCTTCTATTTGTCTCCCTGTGTCTTTCTTTTGCTGTCTCTTTCCGCATATCCTATTCTGTATTGCCGTCACTGGGTTTTTTTAGGGTTTGCAATGCCGTTGGCTTATAATCTATGCTCGATTAGTTGATTGAAGTGGCAAAAATGTTTTGGTTTATGCAAATTCTTTCATTCTCCTGAGTTGTCGTGCTTTGATTATAGATCTCTAGCATGTTTGTTACTCTCAATTCTTTGGCGCATTGCTAAGTGACCATCTGTGAGCATCCTGGTTGGGAAGTCTATAATCTGGTTGATGCTATCTTACTTTACTATAAATGCAGTGGTATAATTCAGGCGATGGCTTAACCTTTGTTTTATTTCTTATGTTTATTGATTTATCTTTTGATACTCAGGAATATTGGTCCCTGAGTTGGATTGAAGATGAGATTAGAAAAGTGTTGGTTCTGCTCATCGACCATATATCCGGGACATGGAATTCAATTTGTTCGAAATGATGCAAAGGTAAGTTTTTTCTTTTTTTTTTTTTCAAATTTAGACGATTAGTTTTAAGCCTTCTTTCATACAACTAGAAAGATGATTTTCGTTAGCTGGAGAGTTTCACCCCATGAGAATATGATTGTTATTCATAGTATAATAGAATTGGTTGTTTTGCCCTGATGCTTTAATCTTGTTTACTGGCTGACAGACATACTTCTTTTTGGTTGTTTATTCCAAATTGGTAGTGCATTATTTGTGAAGTTATGTTGATGTTATTTGGATCTATTATGATCAAATGAGAATGGTCCTAAATTATCCTGGTACAACCCTTGGATCATAATTACATAGAATCCTAACGATTAGGCCTCTTTTATGGGCAAAATAATATTATAGATGACAAAGTTATGTGTGATTATTCTATATTTGTAGGTCTTAATTGTACCACTGATTGTTAAACATTTCTAATGATTTTTATAATAGTTAGAGAGAAACTCTGATACTTGAAGTCAATAAAGTAGGGAAAATCGAAGTTACTAGTTTAATTCTGGAGTCAGATTTGATGTTTGAGAATATTCTCGAATTTTGGCAAAATAGGATTTACAATGGTTTAATATATTGTTCAAAGAGGCCATGATGCTAGTTTCTGAAACATGTTGGAAGTGTGCTTAAGGTTGGTGTATGATGCAATTTACAATTTGAACGACCTTATAATAGGGGGTTCCTAGAATTGCCAATATATGTGTCATGTAAATGTATTTAAGTTGGAAAACATCTAGACATGTAAATCTGTTTGGCAGAATTTTTTAACTTACTGGGTGATGCATACTGGTTGAATCTCAAACACTTACATAGTCAATCTGGTTTTGGCCAAATTGTCTCAGCTGCAGTTATCAAGTTATGAAAATTCTTGGGTTGTT
Organism: Musa balbisiana; assembly: GCA_004837865.1. NCBI lineage: Eukaryota > Viridiplantae > Streptophyta > Magnoliopsida > Zingiberales > Musaceae > Musa > Musa balbisiana. The sequence continues at coordinate 453,888 of CM017196.1, read as the reverse complement.
TGGAAGCATTCAAAATTTGGACGTCTCAACCTTTTGCAATTGTGGCCAAACAGAACTGAACTTGTACAAACCAATTTATTGAAATGCAGTAATGTGCAGGCCTTTTCATTTGTAATTGGGCTTGCTAGGGTCTTCTCCCTTTCTGTTTTGTTCCTTTTATTTTATCTTTTTTTTCCCACCAGTATATTGTCTAAACTAGATTGAATCAATGTGCCATGCTGGTCTAACCAGTGGCTGCTATTGCACGGGTAACTGAAAGGTAAATCCTTCCATCCAGGGAGCAGTAGTTCTTTCATGAACTTCTAACTTACGAAAAAAAGGATCAGCTTATACCACTCTTTTATATTGTGCCAATAAGATCAAATAGATGGAGTCAAATAAATGTATCCCACTGATCCTACTATGCTTACTATGTACCTGTTATTATTATTATGCATATATGTTAAAACTTGGAACTTCATTCTATGTACCTGCTTTTTAGATCTTTCTGTGATTGTTATCCAGAACAGGAGTTCTAACTTGGAACCTGATCTAATCCGGTTGATCTCGACAATAATTTTATGTTTTTTCAACATTTGGATTATGTTGGCTATACTAAGATAAAATTTCTAAAACATTCTATGTATTAGTTCATCAAATTGGGTCATTAGTAGATCAAATTGATGTTGACAAGTATCCTGTTCCAATTATATATTAGGTAATTAGAACAGACAATTAGTTTGAACTGGTAGACTATCGGATAAAGATTCAATCCGTATGCAGTTCTTATTTGTTTAGATCACATCATATCTGGTTCATTGGCAGCACATATGTAGGGAAACAATATGAAGAACAAACTATCTAGGATCTTAGAGCTAACACATCCTGATGTTCTATAGCCATTTTATGTGGAAAGCACAAGACTAAGGTTCTGCTGCTTGTGATTATTCATGATTCCCTTGTTTATACTCGTGTAGTTTGCTTCTGTTCTTGTGGAATAGCTTATGCTGGTGCTCCATGTGTTTTCCATTGCAGTTTGTCAAGTCTAGTCTAATGCACAATTAACCATGAACCTTTAATGCATAATGGTGAATTTCCTGTTTCTTAGCCTCCTGTGATGAATGGTGAGTATTTTTCTGCAGATATTCAGATTCTGCCGATCGAAATGCCATAAGAATTTCAAAATGAAGAGAAATCCTCGCAAGGTGAAATGGACAAAGGCATATAGACGATTGCATGGGAAGGATATGACTCAGGTTAGAAATTCTAATGAGAGAGACTTGTGTGTTTGTTTCTTTACATTGAGAAAAATATATTACATGGTTCACTATCAATGACTCTTTATCATTATCAAGGACTCAACATTCGAGTTTGAAAGGAGACGTAACAGGCCTGAAAGATATGATAGAAATGTTACAGAGATCACACTGAAGGCTATAAAGAAGATTGACAAAATCAGAGTGGATAGGGAGGTTAGACACCACAAAATGAGGTTGGTATCTGCTGCAGAGGCAGCATCTGATTTTTGTTGGCAGTTGATGCATGCATGATTTGTTTTCCTCTCTCAATCTGCAATTCATATTTCTGATCTGTCATTTTCATATCTTGTAGAATGAAGGGTAAAAAGGCATTTGAGCAGCAGGCAGCAATTAAGGAGTTGGAGAACAGTATTGATTTGGTCAAAGCACCTGTTGCCCTGCAACAGGAATCACAATTTACTATTGCAAAGATTAAAGTCAAGGTTTCTCAATCACAGCCTGAGGGAGAGCGCATGGAAGAATAATGCATCCCCGAATCTTAGGAGTCTTGTTGAGTTTTGTTTTGGTTTTTTGTGTGCTTGACTGCTTGTCATGGTTAATATGTAGTTCCTTGAATATTCTTATGTGAAAAATGGATACTTTGCCATGATTAGCTGAAATAGTATCCAAAAAAATTTGTGTGCCGGTCGTTATGATTTTTTTGAACCTTTCTTTCTTTATACAAGCAAAAAGCTTCTGTTATGACCTAAATTTCTCAGCAATCCTGAAATGTTCCGAGTTTTTCTTATTTGTGTTTATAGAAGCAGACTCGCGCCTTTACAAAGAAAACCACAACTTTCTACTTCACTTTATGCCAATAGAATATGCAGTCTTATTCTTTGTTAATCCTTAAATGTACGACACGGGAGATTTTGTGAACCTTTCCCTAGAAAATATCTAAATTTCACACCAAAATGTTTATATTCCCTTCGAACTCAATTGTCAAAAAGATGTTGCTTTGGATCTCACCAGCTCATTCTCATTCTCATTCTGGATCACCTTGCAGTGTCGATCATCTTCGGCTTGGTTGGAAGTAATACTGGTATCCCCGTCTAGCTTCGCGAAGGTGCATGCGGAGGAAACCACGAAGCAGAGACCAGGCCGAGGGGCACCATCTGCAGCTACTCATTGTCAGACCGCAGTCTACCAACCACCCGACAAGCAGTGGCCGCCACCGGCATCGGCCGTGACAGCCCCACTATTTTTCACGTGGTGAGTGTGTGAGAGAGAGGCAGGCTATTGATGGTAGGATCTGTGGATCTGTCTCGCCATATATTTTTACGTCTACTTGAATTATCTTTTTCATTTAAAAAGTTGTGGTTTGAAATCTTATCCTACAAATTTAAATCATAGATATACATAATATCATTTTACTCCTATCTCTACCCTCACTTTCGTAGATCTCATTGGCCCTTGCTATGTGTTTCGTCCTTATCGTATCATCACCCTACCTCTTCTCTACCCCTTTCTCTCTATCGCGAGATATCTTATTGGCTTTTGTTGGATTTACCCTTTTGTGTCTCGCTCTTGTTGTCCTCGTTCGTGGCACAAGCGATCAATAAAAAGAAACAAAGGATAAAGCTCTTTCGATAACTTCTGATATTTTATTCCCTGCTTTTGCACCATGCTCTTACTCATCTCGCTAACTATTGTTTTGTTGTCTGTATGTACCAAAATTTGGCTGCTATTATATCTCATATCTAAATCAACTCACCTCTTCCGAATTCGTTGGACAGGCATTGGATGGTGAGAACTCGACTGATTCACGGAGTCTGTGAACTGAAAAGTAGCATGGCTTTCCCATGCTTATGGGCAAAGAAACATCTGAAATCTGAAATCAATTTATTTGTGAACTCGAGCCTCAACCCATGCATGGCTTTCGCCATGACCTTGAGTTATATATGCAGCATTTGCAAGATTTCGATGGTAACCACCCTACCAATAATGAAACATTCCCCCAATCAAATTTATTTTCTGATCCTTCCTTCAAATTTGGATAAATGATACACCTTATCATCGAACTGAAGCTTCCTTGTAGTTTGCAAGTATCGATAGGTACATACCTGAAGCGGAACAATTTATGCTATATGTAATACGAAAAAAATCTAATTAATCCAAATTAGATTTTGAACTAATAAAACATGTAATACGGATCAAAAGCAGTGATTTTGAACTAATAAAACATGGGTACACGGTAAGTATGCTATATGTAATACGAAAAAAATTTATGCATATCTTTTGATGTCATGATCTCTGTGTAATCTGTAATCGATCTAGGATAAGTTATTATGAGAATTCCTTTTATCAAGGACATCCCATCCCCTAAAAAATTTTATTGACTAATATTTGTTATCAAAATCTAATTAATTTTATTATATATCTTATCCAATTATAAAGGATGACATAATCTAATATATACAACAGATACATTCACTTCCCTTCCGTCTGCCTGTAATAACACATCCATGAAGCCAATCAACAATTATTCCTAAGATCACGTAGATGACAAAAAATTCTTCACCAACATCCACTCTCAGCTCATGTAATGACATGACCATACCTATGAGGTCTCAATTCCAGTCCTAAACACTCTCGTGAAAAAGGGTGATGACACAAATAGCTCCGCTAATATACTAGGATGCATTAAAAAACAAAAGAACTGGCACCTTATTCGATTTTACTTTGACATTCAACTTAGACCTATGTTCGAAAAAAATGAAAATGATATTCTCGATTGTTTGCATTTGCCACCTACAATGCTAGCATTAGGAGGTTAACTCTCAATCAACATAGTGATGTGGTCTATACCTATTACATGATAATGATGTTCTTGACTCAAGTAGGGAATCTGACAATTGAGGAGCAATCTACTGATGAAGTTCTTGACTCAAGTGAAGAATCTAACAATTGAGGAGCAATCTATCATATGGTGATGAAGTTCTCGACTAAACAATAATCTTGTAATCAAAGAGTGACATAAAAGAACCAATATCGATTTCCCGACCCAAAAAGCCTATGATGTGAATTCATTTATTGGATTCCCCAAAATGAGTCAATGCTCCAACCAATGCAAATTGTGTTGGATGAGCTACTGGTCATGCTGTAAGGGTAAAAAAAAAAGAAAAGCCGTTGCTGAAGACAAAAAGGATAGTGCTTGTTAACTTTCTAAAATCGAACTCATAAGTGTTCGTCTGGTCATCAAAGTATTTAGTTGGTGATCGATTTAATGATAATCGAACATCATCTCAACATCAGCTTATCATCACCCGATCTAACAAAGGTTGAGGAGCTTCGTGCTAGATCGACATTTGACATTAGGGAAGAAGTAGACAAGTTGTTAGAAACAAGCATTGTAATGATTAAAAATTCTAATGACAAACAAAGAATATGTAGTGACCACATCAATCTAAATAGAGCCTACCCATTATATCTCGGATCTACCAATTGGATAATGCCACTTTAGCTCATGCACTCCAAACTTTAACGGATGTCTTCTCAAGATATAACCAAGTAATACATGAGGACAATGAAAATGCTTCTTTTATCATAGAAAATAATATATATTGCAATCGTATCATGCCCAAAGGTCGAAGAAAGCTGAAATCACGTACCAACGAATGATAAATAAAATGTTTAACTCATAGATTAGATAAAATATGAAGGTTTAGATAGACGACATGTTCATGAAAAGCAAGAAAGCTAAATCATATCTAGCCGACTTAGTTGAGACTTTCAAGACTCTTAGGAGATTTAACATGTGTCAAAATATGACTATGTGTATCTTCAAAGCCCAATCGAGAAGGTTTCTAGGGTTCATCATTCACAACTACTTTGCCACCCCACTACAATTCACCTCTCTAGACTCGTAGGATGAACCTTATCTCTGCTTGGCCATCATCTCTTCCACAATTAGTTTAGTTTTAATTCGAGAAGTCTAAAGTGTCGAGAAGCCAATCTAACATGTCAACCATATGTTGAGTGAGGACGAGTTGTTATATCTGACCTATGCCCTAATACCGACTTGAAAACTTCGACCATACTTTCAAGTGCATATCATCTATGTGATGATCAACCAACCTCTTTAGCTAATTCTTTCGAAGCCTAATGTCTTAAGAAAGCTATCGAAGTGGTTAGTTAAGCTCGAAGGATAATAATCAAAGCTCAGACGTTAGCTCCCCTAATTAACCCCTAATGACTTCAATGCAAATAAGAAATATGTTTTATTTTACAAGGACCCAACAAGCAGACCTACAAGCACACCCTCTACTTCAATTTCAAAGTCATCAACAACAAGGACGAGTATGAAACATGATTTATCGTACTTTGGCTAGCTCGTGAGCTCCTTATTAAAAACTAGTGATCTATCCACAACCAAATGAATGATGAATGATAACTATAAGACCCAAGATAATACGATGACAAGGCATGTGATTGAGGTCAAAAAAGTTAAGTTTTCTTTTATATACGTACAATTATGATAGTACTTTTTTAACTTAAATATCTTGGAAACTTATGAATATTATTAATATATAGCAAATTTTCAATTTAGTTAGGTGGGGTCATTCTTAATAGCAGCATCATATAGAACCTTTTTGCATGGAAAAAGTGGAGTCGGGGAGGGCCTAACGAGGAGGTTGATATTAATTTTTTATATTTTGATATTAATTTTAAAAAAAAGGTGAGTGAGTGAACTAGATTATGAAGGATTACCCATCATAATCTATTGTCTTTAGCTGTTTTGAGAGGCTGGAAATGAGACTGTATTAGATGATGTTAAGGGTAATCCTTAGATTATTATTCTTAGAGCTGTGGCTTATTTTTCATGGTATACATATTTGAACCAGTGTGATGGAATGTCAAATCTTTATAACATGGGCTAAGCTAAAAAAGTGGTGAGATGATCTTATGATTTGCAGGACAAGGTGGGATGATCTAATCATACCAATATTGGTATTGTCGAGAGTTGAGACCCAACTCGGCCCTTCGAGCCCAAATGAACACTACCTCATGGTTTTCACTTATATGTTAATCCTATCGTATGTAAGTAATATTTAAGATATGACTCCCAATAAATATATCCTTCTATATAGTACATACAGTACATAGAATTGTAAGTAGCCAACCTGAAATGTAGAAAGAATTCATCCATTGTCTGCATGTAAATTAGACGATTCGGTTGCGCACCATCATTAGCGTGTTGATGAAGTAGTCATGCAATCACCATCACATTACGTTCTCCGTGTGACCCATCGCGTGGGGAAGAATAGTTTATGTCCCTTGACACTGTGTAGTACGTGGAGATCCAAATGCACGTAACGTGGGTGATCGGAAGTCGCCACCAAAACTAGTTTCGAGTTGAGTAATTCTTCGCTTTAAAGATAAGCTTACCAAATATTGGAAGTAAAAGGAAGAGGGATTAATGTTTCTTAATCCGTCCTTTATGTGTTTCTTAATTCATCATTTCATGTTTGGAACGAAAAGAATAAAAATTACGTCGGAATTCTAAACACAAGTAAATGGTTCCGTGGCAAGAAATTTTACTTCGACGACTGCATCCAACCTTCATAGCTTTGTCAAAATTCATGTGCTCATACGATGTATCAACTTTGAGCTCTCGATCTAATCATCTCATTCAACGTACAACTTCACATTATTATTTATTATTATTATCATTATACATAAAACATATGGTGTTGATCAGCAGCAAATCATACACTTTTTTATCACCACAAATATTTATCTTCTTTTGAGGAGAAGAGAAAAGAGATGATGGCAAAAAAGAAAGCAGTAGAAGCAGACTAATGAGAGATGGGTGGCTTCGGGGAGAGGACCCAGTGCTGACCGTGGGGCCGGACCTGCACGCCCTTAACGCCGGCGAAAAGCGTGACGGCGCGGCGGACGCCGTGATCGTCGGCAGCTGTGTGGTAATCGTGGCCGAAGAGGACGCCGCCTGGTCGGAGAACCGCCCACGCCATGTTGATGTCCGCCCAGGCTGAGTGGAAGTCGTGCCCCGCGTCCACCTCGATCAGGTCTCCGTACACCCCCCACTCGCACAGAGCCGCTAGTGCCGACGCGGTGGAGAACGGCACCGGTACCACTCGCCCCGCAGCCGCGGTGCCTGCCGCCGCCACTCCGGCCATGAACTGGTGGAGCAGCAGCGCATCGCCGTGGTGCGGACGTGGCAGGTCGCGAGGGAAGCGGGCCCGGGCGCCCGGCCACCCCCGGAAGTCGTCCACGCAGAGGATGACGGCAGGGAGCGACAGATTGGCGGCCACGGTCGCCATATGGAGCGCCGACGCCCCGAGGAAGGTGCCGAGCTCAATGATGGTGAGGGGTCGGATGGACTCCATCAAGTCGCGGAACACCGGCATGGTGGAGCCCCACCCTCGGAGCCGCGCCGCCGGGGGTAGGAGGTGCTCCGACGTTTCCGGCGACGGGAAGCCGTCGAAGGGCGACTTCCCGTCGTGTACCCTCTCCAGAATCGTCTTAAGCACCTCGGACTGGGGAATGGGGTCCGCACACTGGGTTCGGAATCTTAGGAGATCATGCGGCGGAGGAGGCGGCGGCGCTTTCACTATCCGCTCCGCCGTCTTCGTCGGCGCCGTGGGCGAGAGCGGGGCGAGCGGAGAGGAGTTGGAGGGGGCAGAGAGGAAGCCGAGGATGTAGCCAAGGGAGAAGACGAGGAGGAAAGAGATGGCACCGGAAAGGTGGCCCCGAAGCTTCTGCGGCAGGGCGGCGGCTGATGGAGGAGGAGGGGGTTTCATTGTTTTTGGTACGGTGTTAAGCGATAGATCAAAGTAGAAGAAAAGAAGGGAAATTTGGGCGACTTGTTGGCGTGGAATACAATCGACATGTTTAAGGATCATATATGTGTGTATATTTATGTAAAGGAGGCTATGTTTTTACTCGTTCGATGGCGACTTTTGAGGTTATTATGCTTGGAAATCTGATCCCGAGAAAGTTGTCCGATAGGAAATGTTTCCCATGTTTCCGATAACAAGCAGAATTATGGTTATGGTGAGGAACAACAACAACAACAACAAAAAAAACATCTTGTCAAACCTATAACATATGAACGTAAGACGACGCCTAACAGTCCGCCGCAACCTTATAAGGGATGAAGAAAGATCGCGGGTCATCGTAATCCGATTTTTGCGTTGCGTCCATCGTCAGATCGGGAGCTCTCCCCATGGTTTCAGGTCGACTATACGGGCAAAAACCAAATAACCATTTTATTTAATAATAATGTAACCGTTAACTTCATCATTCATTATAATTATTTTTATTTATTATGAATTAAATATTTTCGTTTTATTAACCATTATTATTAAATATTTAATATCATTAAAATTTTTCATTATAATCTAAATATTATAAATTTAAATTAATTCTTGAACGTTATGAATTGATGATAATAAATGTTCTTGATAAGAGAACAAGAAGAATTTTTTACAACATCTAAAGTGAGAGTTCTAAGTCGAGAAATATCAAAATTCAAAAAGAAATTATTGTTAAAATTCTTAATAACAATAACCAGAAATACGTAATTTCATTTTTGTATTAGTTTTTTCTTATGTTTCTATTATATTGATTTAGAAACATATTTTGGTATCAAAATATCTAACAAAACAATGATGCTATCCGGATAAAAACGAAGACCAAGAGTTTTTTTTTTTTTCTTTCCTCCGGGAATTCATCTTATATATTTTATCATTAATTCTCTTGATTATTTTTTGTAATCAAAATCTGGATATAAGAAAAGGGTCGTGTCGTGCTTTGCTGCTCGCCTATCTCTTTAGGTATAAAATCTCGGACATGTTTTGTGTTTTTTAAGATGAGCACAAGTAGTTGGTCTCTGCTCATGTTTTTCTGTAACATCTGTAGCTCGTTCAAGTGCAGTGATAACGACTGCTCATCTGACCAGCAGCTCAAAAGTTCCGTAAGTTCGCTTGACACCTATTTTATTAAATATCTCTTCGTTTCTAATTTATTGTGTTTTAAAAAGCCAGAAGAGTAGTAATAGCCACCTTGTTTTTAGAACATGAGGTTCAATCTGAAAGTGATTCAATCAACGAAAACATATTCAAAATATATTTGAGAGTGACAATTTCTTAATTGAATAGATAAAACAAAACATAACTTAGCTTAGAACATGAGGAGTTCAAGTTTCAAAACATTGCAAAAGTTGCTCTTTATAATTCTGTTATGCACCTTTGTGCCATGGCCTAAGGTCGGCACAACTTAATCCCATCCCGAAGGTCATTCGAATGGGTGATAGAGTGAGGTCAAGTCAGAGGGTTAGCTATGAGATCAAGTCAAGTCATGCTTGATTTATGTACCGTACAATGTTACGTTATGAATGCTCGACACATTAGGGCATTAGACAGATCGTACAACGCCATATGGACCTCAAAAGCCATGATGTCTTCTCCTGGGTTTGAGCTATTATTGAAAGCTTCTAGCATCGACAGGCAGAAGCTAGTTGAGATGGGCTCCTATTGGATATCTTAGACGAAGGGGGAGCTACCCGAGGTAGATCACTAGCTTTTCCCTTGGTCTGTTGGAATTCCCTTTGCATATCGTCCAGGTGTTAGTTTACCGGTTGTAGTTGAGCCTTGAGCGAGTCATCAATTGAATTTGTTGTTTGTCTCCAGAAGGGTAGAGATGGTGTGACGATGTGGGGGAGCATTGTATTCCATCATCAGAGATCGTGGATCCCCAGGTTGCCCCTATTGACTGGGGGTAGTCTTGGGGTGCTAGGGGCTAATTCGTCGAGGTGGCCCTAGGGGCGTGGGGATGAGCGAAGGTTGGACCGCAGGCTGTAGTTGCAGAGGGGGTGCTACCTACTGGGCCAATTGAGATAAAAGGAGAGTGATAGCTTGCATCATCCCAGCCAAGTTTTGCACCTATTGAGTGAGACTCAAAAAGGTCTTAACGAGGATGACCAATTGCCTTACGTTGGCTTCTAGAGGAGAGAGCCCGAGGTCATTAAACAGGCACTAATAGTGGCTTGGGGTTTGGGTTGAGGTTGTCCCATCCATTTGCAAGAGGGTAGGCAGTTGCCCTCCCTAGCCAAAGGTGTGGTGTGGGGATAGAGCCTCCTCACTGGAGCACTCGTTGAGAGGATTCATTGGTGGACGCTCTTGTGACGTTCGACCCTCCTTCTAGTGTCAAGAATGTTATACACCTTTATGCCATGACCTGGGGGTGGACACGGCTTGGTCCCATCCTAAAAGTGCAAGGTCGTCTGAATAGGTGAGAGAGTGAGTTCGGGTTTGGGGGTTGGCTCCGAGGGTGGGGCTGAGTCGGGCTCGATTTATGTCAGGATTTTGCACAACAAGTCGGAGGGGGGGGGGATTCCTGATTTGATTCTTCCAATATTTAAGTTAGTAATTGAAAATGTATGAAAAATTCATCCCTTGTCTTGGGATAGGGGATCAATATTTATACTTGCAAAAATGGCCTAAGGGTACGATGGTTAATAATGACTACCAGTACCTCCCATGGTATAGTCGTGGAGGCGACCGACCCATATGTCTCTTGCGACATGGGTTGGCCTATTCAGGTTCCTATGGCAGAGCGTTGACTCATACAATCTCATGCAACATGGAGCCAGCCTACGGGGCACTGTTTGCCATATATATATATCTATATATATATATAGATATATATATATAGATATATATATATAATATATATATATAGATATATATATATAGATATATATATATAGATATATATATATATCTATATATATATATAGATATATATATATAGATATATATATATAGATATATATATATAGATATATATATATAATATATATATATAGATATATATATATAGATATATATATATATAGATATATATATATAGATATATATATATATCTATATATATATATAGATATATATATATAGATATATATATATAATATATATATATATCTATATATATATATAGATATATATATATAGATATATATATATATCTATATATATATATTATATATATATATCTATATATATATATAGATATATATATATAGATATATATATATATAATATATATATATATAGATATATATATATAGATATATATATATATCTATATATATATATAGATATATATATATATGAAAATGTATGAAAATTCATCCCTTGTCTTGGGATAGGGGATCAATATTTATACTTGCAAAAAGGCCTAAGGGTACGATGGTTAATAATGATACAGTACCTCCCATGGTATAGTCGTGGAGGCGACCGACCCATATGTCTCTTGCGACATGGGTGGCCTATTCAGGTTCCTATGGCAGAGCGTTGACTCATACAATCTCATGCAACATGGAGCCAGCCTACGGGGCACTGTTTGCCAATTTAGCTTTCTTTTGTGTCAAACGATGTCGGTCCTTGGTCTATATTGTGTAAGAAAAATAATACTTTGAGACTTACGAAAAAAACATATATATAATATATATATATATATATATATATATATATATATCTATATATATATATATATATATATATATATATATATATATATATATATGGATTATGTGTAATGTAGATTAGCTGGAAAGAGAATTTTCTTCCTTCTATTTACTATTCTTATAGTTATTCTTCATGGATATAAACAAAAAAAAATGAATTTATGTGTCCATTATTTTGGATTAATATTTGATTATTATATCTTTAAATATTTAAATACACCTAATCTCTTTAAATACTTAAGAAGGGTAAGACTATACGTACACTAACCCATTCCAAATCCCACGTTAATAAGAACCTCGTGCATGGGATATATTTTTATTTAATTATCGTATCTATAAATGATAAAATTATCATTAGCTTTTGAACATAAGGCAAAGTTCCTCTGCTATGAACCATTATAAGCGATGAACCTGGAAGCATAACTGGTCCCTCTGGTTTCATTGCAACCTTTTTGTTGGATTGAATATGAAAGCAGAGCTGGTCGCTCATGTTTGTCGGATGCTGTATTAAATTGACCGGTAAGAAAAGTCCACACGGTGCAAAACGTTTCGAATCTCAAAGCAACAATTTTACACAGATGTTGACCGTAAGTTGTGATCCAAATCGGAATAACAGGCAACTCCTCGCTCGGCGTGACCCGTTCGGTGTTGCAATAGCTTATGGTTGCAATCCCCTCTTAGTCGAGCTTCAGCAGCAGAGTGAGTGGTTGGGGAGAGACACTTGCTGTCGATGAGAAAGAGACAATGTTCGGTGTAGTGGAGGATTTGTCATGGAATTTGCAGCTTGTCCTGTGGAGGCAAATTTTGTCAACCACATCTGCATTTTAACATCACCAGATATGCTACCAAGGAGGCTATCTTGGCTTGTTTAAATGAAGCCACTCTTTTCCTACACTGACTTTATAGATGAAGGTCTTCCTGTCGGTCATATTTAATCGTTTAGATGAACATCTTCTTCTATCAAATTAATCTTTAATCTTTTAGATAGAACGATATACGAATATAACCGGCTGCATTTGATTGATTTAGTTACATAATAGAGGAGTCAGCCAGTCCACATCAACCGTGACATCATATAGCAATTTTTTACTCGAAACAGTACCCAAAAACAAGAGATGCATTAATATCTGTGTTCATAATGAGAATTAGATATATATATATAACTTAATCTGAAGGCAAACGAGGACTACTATTTATATGAAGTTAGGTGTAATGTCTTACTTCACAAACAAGACAAAGGTTGCTTCTGGTGAGGGACTATATATATATAGGACATAAGAACATTAGATTAAAGAAAAACAATCTTGCAAACAAAACTCAGCCTACTGGCATCATCATTTAGATTGAAAACAAGCACAACAATTAAGTAGAGGTGCCTAACAATTCGAGCAGAAAGATCTATCAACTTAGCTAAGCAGAAAAAAGATAATACTTCCTTCTTTTTGTTTCACTTTAATCTTCGATGACATCCATTATTTTCATCTTATTTCTTTTGATCATTCATTTTATTCTTCCAAAACTTACAATAGAACCATTTGGGGGGATCTTTGGTCAATTTTTGGAAGTAGGCTTCGTGATGTAAGTGCTACCAGTATTTGTAGTGAAAAGAGTAAATGTTCTTTCTATGCCTATTTCCAGTCCATTAAAATTAATCCATTCCTTTAGGCCTTTAATTATTTTATTGGCATTCAAGTCGTCCTGTCCATGTTATGTCACATTTGCTTCAATTATTTATTGGCAACACTGTACAAGGATGGCAGTCGTGATGATTTGAGTACCACTGGTTGTGACAGCATAACCAGTGAGAGTTGTTAGCCAAGCTTTCATCGAATGTAATTAGGAAAAGATTTGTGATGATTTGAGTGCCACTGGTTGTGACAGCATAACCAGTGAGAGTTGTTAGCCAAGCTTTCATTGAATGGAATTAGGAAAAGATTTTTGAGGCCATGGAGGTCACCAGTGAATCCTTTCTGGTGCCATTTGCTGTGAGTGTTTGGTGTCCATTACGTTGGAACATTTCTGGGGAATTGGTGATTGGGCCTTAACATATCATATAATAGAGTAAAAGAGATAACAGTCAACGTGTTATATTAGCCTTTTCAAGCAGTGGAACCGTTTTTGTGTATATCAGTTCAAGCTTGCAAAACTATATTCTTGTAATAAGGTTTTAAATTGCCTGATTGCTTCTTCTGCATGTTTATTTACCAGTGATCTTATAGCCCACTCTATCAGTTGCAGACAAGAACTGCATGTGTTTCCATCAAATGTGTGAGAGAGAGAGAGAGAGAGAGAGAAGTAAGAACTGCATGCTTAAGTTACTATGGACATTAAAAGTAATCCCACAAGAAAGTATCGGAAAGGTGATGAAGCAAGATCCTTAACTGCACTGCATTGAGGGATAAGCGCAAAATTACAAAGCAGCATAGAGAACGCTCTCGAAGATACATGTTTCTTGTGTAAAATGTAATCATCTAGACATTTTTTTTTGTACGGAACAATAAAAATAAAAATTGATTCAAATAACTTGAATTCATTATAAGCATTTAAAATTATATATGATCATTTGAATTCAAGTCTAGCATAATCTTTCAAAATGACACATATAGATAGGGGAGCTCGGTTAAAATTCTATCGTCAATTAATTGTCATTATAAAAAATATGAGATTGTTAAATCCTTGACTCAAATATAATTGTTAAATTTTTTGATGATAAAATTAATTGATGAGTTTCTGCACTAATATACTTTTAAAATAAGTGACGTAGCAAATATATCGATCAAGGACTCGAACCATTAAAGACAAATCAAATGTTGGGCTGAGAAAAGTATCATGTCGAAAATTGAATATCAAGTCGGAAGATTGGTCGATGTGCTAAAGATTAGATTTCATGCTATAAGTTTGAGCTTCATGTTGGAAGAATCAGATATTGCACCAAAAGATCAGATATCATGGGAAAGTCGATGACGATAGATCAAGCGATATACCGAAGAAAAGGATGATGTGTCAGATGTTCAGATGAAGTGTTGCAAGATCAAACGATATACTAGAATGGCATACAACGTGTTGAAAACTTTGTAATTATACCGGATATGTGGTTAGATTGTCAAAGTCTTGTTCAAGATCATTTTAAGTCAAATTAAATTAGTATTCGACTAAAATCATGCCAACTTATTGAGATGGCCAATGGGCTTAGACGAGCTGAACTGGGCCCGTTAGAAGGCTAAAACATTGGTCTTGAGCTGGCCTAGGTGATGGTACCACTAGGCCCAAGCGATAGTACCGTTTGAGTCAACCGATAAGCACAAACAATGGTTACCAATGCTCCCGATGGTGGTATTGCCTATGTAGGCAGTGGTACCACCAAGGATGACGATGATACCACCCATAATTCAAAAGTTTTGGTAGTGGCACTACTCAAAAGTTTGAAATTATGACATTAAAAGCTACAACAGTAGTATTACCATGTGTTAGTGATTGTACCGCTCGTACCCCAAAATTTTTAAGGATTTATAATTTTTTTGACTCTATTTTGAAGTTTTTTGGGGCTTATACATATCCCACTAAGGCTTGATTGATAGATAATCAAATTCTGAGTTTGTGAAGGGTTGTAACTCTCTCTTTGAGCATTATTTGAGTCTCTTCTTTCTTATTGAGTTTAGAGGTAATTCTAAGTTATAGAAGATAAAAGATGTTGTAAAAGAGTGAGTATAAAGATTCTCTCCTAAGCCTACTAAAAGGAGAAAAGCTATAACAAGGGTAGTTGATTTTCGTCCACTAAAAAGAAAATCGATGGTGAAAGTCGGTAGTCTCGAGGGAAGAGGAATCAGAAGTAGACGTAGGTCGGGAAGACTGAACCACTATAAATTGGTTTGTATTTCTTCTCTTATTTTTAATTTGTTGTTTCTTACTCATTTACTTAAAAATAGTACTTAAAAAGCCTCATACAGCCCTATGTCATCTGAGGGGTTCCAGAGTGCTGAGTGACTGACATTTTGTGTCACTCACTATGATTATCGTAGCACTTAAAAATAGCTCAAAAATAAGCTAAAATTGATCATTTTTGGTTGCATAAGCAAGCAACAAATGAGGACAATGAGCAAATTAAGGGGCAACACTTTCTCGGTTATTCGAGAGCCCCATCTAGCCTTACGTGTCGATCACCATAATCATCGTAGCAAGTGAAAATGACATAAAAACAAGCCAAAAATGGTCATTTTTGGTCGTATGAGCTAGCAGCGAATGGCGGATAGCAAGTAAAGCAAGGGGTAGAACCATCCCTGTTATCCGAGAGCCCTATCTAGCTCTATGCCACCGGGGGGTTATAGGGTTCTGAGATGGCTGATGTTTCATGACGCTCATTGTGGCTACTGTAGCATGTAAAAAATATCCCAAAAATAGGCCAAAATTGGCCATTTTTGGTCGTGAGAGTGAGCGGTGAATGATGGACATCGAGCACAGTAAGGGACAACTTCCCTATTATCCGAGATCTCCATCTAGCCTTGTGCCACCCGGGGGGTTTTAGGGTGCTGATGTCACACCCCTCAAATTAATGCATTCAAGAGGCATGAACTTATCTTAAATCAAGAATATTATAATTCATCTATAATCTAAATCCATGATCCAAACTAATATTTGAGGACATTAAAAAAGTATTCGAACATCATTCACATCTATAAAACCTATGCAATTTATAATCATACACCACATCACTCGTTAATTCATGAAAACCCAAGTCCAACTCAAAAAATATCATCAACCACTATTTATAAATCTATTAGTGTGAGAATTTATACAATCACAAAATAACCATTTGTCATAAGTTCATATCATCGTAAAACTAAACTTACCATTTGCTAATAGATCCACCGTAGTGGTCGTATACAACGAGTTTACTATGACTGCCATCGGTAGCGGTGCTGCATAGCGATCGTCGCTACTTCACGATCATCGAAGATCGCATTATAAAAAATCTAACATTCGCCCGTAAATAGGCAAAAAGACGGAATAAATAAGCATTTAGATCGACAAAATATACGAATCATTGAAGTATCATAAACAAAAATAATATATCTAACGTATTTGATCTTATGAACATATGCTCTGATACCAATTGTTAGTATAAAATATATAATATGCTATAAGTTACGCGAAAAACTTTCATCCTAGGATTGAAATCAAATAATATTATATTAGATTTACGATGTGTACCTTTTGATATCATTTGAAAAGATCTTTGTTTGATCTGTAAAGGTACTATCTTCCGGATCTGAATATCACAATGACGTCGATCTACAAGGAGAGCTAGACACTCCTCATCTCTTCCTATCATTTCACAGGATAACTATTATTAATAGTTTAGGGAGGCTGAAAGAGAAACCATAATCTCTCAATTATATCCTGTATGACATACTTTGTTTAATTCCTAAAAGTCTTTTTTGTTTATAGATGAAGGCAGAAGGTTTATGATAAGTTATTATGAGCGTTTCTACCATCAAAGATATCTCCTAAAGAATAATATTATAATATAAACTTTTTTTCTATTGACTAATATCTATCATTAGAATCTAATTAATTTAATTATATATCTTATCTAATTATAAAGTGTTACATAATATAACGGGATGAGGAGATAGTTGAGTGAGAATTATCTAATTATAAAGTGCTACATTATCTAACGGGATGAGGAGATAGTTGAGTGGGAGGAGAAGAAGATGGTGTAGGAGGAGGAAAGGTATAATGAGAAGAAGATGGTGTAGGAGGAGGAAAGGTAAAATGAGAAGGAGAATGCAAGGAAAAGAGAGAGGAGGAAGCCAATGAAGAGGGGGAGGAGGACTAGGCCATGCGAGAGGGAGGAAATCAATGGAAGCGATGATAGAATGAGAGGAGGAGATAAAGGTGAAATGAGAAGAGTTGACCAAATTCTGTATGTTAGTTTAAATCGATTTATTAGTCTAAATCGATATATTAATTTAAATCGATTCAAAAAATAAAATAAAATAAAATTAGTATAAATTAAAAAAAAGTCATTTGATTAAAAATGAATAGTATGATGTCATCCTATAAAAAACAAATACTAAAAATATTATTTGATAATTATCTAAAGTATACTTCTGATACTGGTAAAAAATGTTACTTTTAATCTTTCCCTTCCTCGGCCATACCACGCTAGCACGCCACCACTTCCACCACTTCCGTTAGCTCGGAGGCGATAAATTAGACCATCGAATGACCGGCCTCAGCAGATAATAATCGCAGCGATGCCGACGAACAGTGAGCGTCACTTCCCTCTGTGCCGTGCGGCACCACGTCCGGTGTTGCGCGAATTTATTATGAGCGTTTCTACCATCAAAGATATCTCCTAAAGAATAATATTATAATATAAACTTTTTTTCTATTGACTAATATCTATCATTAGAATCTAATTAATTTAATTATATATCTTATCTAATTATAAAGTGCTACATTATCTAACGGGATGAGGAGATAGTTGAGTGGGAGGAGAAGAAGATGGTGTAGGAGGAGGAAAGGTATAATGAGAAGAAGATGGTGTAGGAGGAGGAAAGGTATAATGAGAAGAAGATGGTGTAGGAGGAGGAAAGGTAAAATGAGAAGGAGAATGCAAAGGAAAAGAGAGAGGAGGAAGCCAATGAAGAGGGGGAGGAGGACTAGGCCATGCGAGAGGGAGGAAATCAATGGAAGCGATGATAGAATGAGAGGAGGAGATAAAGGTGAAATGAGAAGAGTTGACCAAATTCTGTATGTTAGTTTAAATCGATTTATTAGTCTAAATCGATATATTAATTTAAATCGATTTATTAGTCTAAGACCCCTTCTTCTCTTCTTGCCC
Source organism: Musa balbisiana (assembly GCA_004837865.1). Classification (NCBI taxonomy): domain Eukaryota; kingdom Viridiplantae; phylum Streptophyta; class Magnoliopsida; order Zingiberales; family Musaceae; genus Musa; species Musa balbisiana. The sequence goes on along the minus strand of CM017196.1, from coordinate 435,272 downwards.
TCGCTGTGCCTTTTTCGAGGTGCGAATCGTAGGAATCCCTTCTCCTTCTTCTTACCCTAAAATCGAAATCCTTCTTTCCGTCGTGCGAGCCCTCGACCATGGTGAAAAGTAGTACACGTATCCGTCGGTTCTCCTAAGTAGCAATGCCTCGACGCATGCGCTCCTTGTGAGAGTAGTACAAAAATAGAAACGGTAACTATTAGGAGGTTTCAAAATTCACCCTATCGGATTGGAATTAATTAACCACTCCGTGCTTCCGCCTATTTCAAAATAGATAGATTTAAAATTTTAGGCCAATTTAAATTGATCAGATGGATGTGTATGTCCTACAAAACCTGTGATTTATTACCATACAGTAAGAATAATTGATACAACCTCATGAATTCCATCCATCTTAAATAATTCACTTGATAGACGCCTGAATTGTTTAAAAAAATTTCAATGATACACCACTATTCTTCTTTCATGCATGTGCTAAGTTAGATGAGTATATATTTACTTCAAATAAAATAAGATTAATAAATATAATTTATTACCCTTCGAAGTCTCTGTTTAGTAAAATAATATCTGCTCCAGCAGCATCCGTCGATTTCATATTGACCGATATGTAATGGGATGACGGAGCTCACTTGAGATGACGGACGGCATATAAATAAAACAAATAAGTCATTACAGTTCCGTCCACTACTTAACAATTTGATGAGAGTTAAAACGCTTGCTTGATTGTAAAAAGGTGAAAGAAATAGAAGCATCTGATCACATTGTCGAACCATAGGACGTCGTGTTCGACAACTCACGTTGTTGTCTGATTTGACACAGCACCCGTTTTCGTATGGATGTACGCCAAAGCAGCCCACGGCCCACCTCTTCAATTGATGACTCAAGTTTAATAAAAAGCTATTCAACTGGGTCATCATATCGAACATCAAATCTCATATCAGTGGGTTATTGGTTAAATTGATGAATTGATTTTTTAATATATATATATATATATATATATATATTCATAGAATATATTAAAATTATACAACATATTATATAAAATTATTTTAAAAAAATATTTTGAAAATATAACGAAAGATCTTTGTAATATAAAAGACATGCTGATTGATTGCCTTGCTTGTCTTCACTTGGACGCCGACGCACTTCTCATGATTTTTTGGCCTTTCTATCGCTTGTTAGTGTAACTATTTTCTTCTTCTTTAACAGGGTCTAGGCACGCTGACGCTGTCATCTATGCTACGTATCTTCCATCCGGCGAACTGTGGAACGGCTTGCCCACCTCCTCGGCTCCAAGTGGCCTTGTTCTACGTCTCCCTCTACCTGGTGGCAATCGCCCAAGGAGGCCACAAGCCCTGCGTCCAAGCCTTCGGCGCGGACCAGTTCGACCAGAACGACCCCCAGGAACGCGTCGCCAGGAGCTCCTTCTTCAACTGGTGGTACTTCGGAATTTGCTGCGGCGTCGTGGTCACCCTCGTCGTCCTCAGCTACGTCCAGGACAACATCGGCTGGGGCCTTGGGTTCGGAATACCCTGCATCGTTATGCTGTTTGCCCTCGTGTTGTTCGTGCTCGGAACCAGGACTTACCGCTTCTGCCTCTTGCAAGAGGAGAGCCCCTTCGCTCGGATCGGCAGAACGCTAGTCGCATTGGCAAGAAAGAGGCTGGGAAAACTTCCCATTACCGAACTGCAATCCGAGTAAGAGTATTATTCTGAAACCTGTTGATACCAGTATCCTATGGTGGTAGATTAGCGAAAACTAATCATTTCTGGGCAGCATCGAACGTGTGGAGGAGACGAAGGGGCTGTTTCGACTGTTCCCCATATGGACGACGTGTTTGATCTACGCCGTTGTGTTCGCGCAGTCCTCAACTCTGTTCACCAAGCAAGGCGGTACATTGGACAGGAGGATCAGCTCCAAGCTTCAGGTGCCGCCGGCGGCGCTGCAGAGTTTTATCAGCGCCTCCATCATTGTCTCCATCCCTATCTACGATGGCATCCTCGTCCCCGTGGCTCGGAAGTTTTCCGGGCTTCCTTCCGGCATCACCATGCTGCAGAGGATTGGCACCGGGATGTCTCTCTCTCTCGTCTCCATGGTGATAGCGGCTCTGGTGGAGATGAAGCGGCTCAAAACTGCTCGAGAGTTCGGTCTGGTGGATCAGCCCAACGCTAGGATTCCGATGAGCTTGTGGTGGCTGGTGCCTCAGTATGTTCTTTTCGGGGTTGCAGATGTTTTCACCATGGTTGGCCTGCAGGAGTTCTTCTACGACCAAGTCCCTGATGCATTGAGGAGCCTGGGGCTGGCTCTCTACATGAGCATCTTCGGCATCGGCAGTTTCATCAGTGGATTCCTGATCTCTGTGATCAACAAAACGACGAGCAGAGGTGGAGAGAGCTGGTTTTCCAGCAATCTGAACCGTGCTCATCTCGATTACTTCTATTGGCTTCTCGCGGGGCTCAGCATGATCGAGCTAGTTCTCTACGTGTACTTTACGCAAGCTTACGTGTATAAGAAAAAGCAGGATATTGCAGTCATGTAGTTTATTTTCCAGGTTGATTGTATAAGGCAAGAATGATGCTGCCGTCATGTCACAGTTTCCAGGGCTTCAACAAATTGGACGTATTGATTTTTCTTGTCCACTCTGTAATTTATTATTTAGGTGGAAAAATTCAAGCCAAATGGCAAACTCTTAATGCTAGGAAGAAAAAGAAAAAACTCATCCTGTTCAAAGTGGATGTTTTGTTGCGCATTAAGTTCAATTGTTCCATGATGCTGATTAAGTTTGATTGTTCAATGATTTGTTACCCTAGGTGATAGGGGACCACTTTATCCATCTCGGCACACTCGGGGGGTGCGAGGGATTATCCGCTTTGGATGACGACGATCGAATCCGCACAGTTTTACTTTTTCGAAGCCACAGTGTTTTGAAAAATACATCTAAAAATAAGAGAGGTACGATTGTCTTATGAGCCTTTGACTCCCTCACTCCTCAATCGATGTGGGAATAAGTTAACCCTATCACTAGAGGAGTTACTAGTTGATTGTGAAAGTCGAGTTCGAGTTTCTGAGATGAAGTAACAAGCGGAGGTGTTAGCATCGATCAATTGAGTAAGCGGTCAGCGACCATTTCAATCGAGGAAGAAAGAGAACCAGCATCATCTACTCTTTTCTAACGTATAATAATATTAGTAGCTACTTGTTGGACCAGAGGTAGGATCTTAAGCTAGCGAGCGACTGTTGAGGTTTCCAAGATTTAGTTCTAATTGAGTATGAAGTGGGTGCTTATCATGAGAGAGTTTCCTGACAAAAGAAAGAGGAAATTTAAATTCTAGAATACAAATTAATCTTTAAAAGGAGTACGAACGAGTTTAATCATCACAAAGAATCAAAATAAAATACTAGCATTGAAGCGATAAGTGTGGTTTGAGAATCAACAGGATCAAGATAATCTACAGTAAGTAGTAGGATCTAAAGCTACGATTGGGTCTGTTTGAAGGGGAAGTTTGGGCAAAAGAATAAGCTGTCTAGTGGTGCATTGAACAGAAAGGGTAATTATATAGGTGATTGGTTTGGAGAGAAGTTATTGTCTGGCTTGCGCACAACCTTTGATGCGAGGTGTAGTCCAAAGAATGGAGTTGAGCTCAAAAGATTAAACTATTTCTGAGGTTTGATAGGTAGGTAATTTGCTTTTCGTATTTCTATTTGACCTATGTTTGTTTGCGATGAATCTATTTTTGTTCGATTTGAATATATCTTTATTGGCGATGAAAGAGATTCTTTGTTTGCACTAGAGCTTGCTTTAAAAACTCATTAGATCTTTTCGTATTTCTATTTGACCTATGTTTGTTTGCCATCAATCTATTTTTGTTCGATTTGAATATATCTTTATTGGCGATGAAAGAGATTCTTTGTTTGCACTAGAGCTTGCTTTAAAAACTCATTAGATCTTTTCGTATTTCTATTTGACCTATGTTTGTTTGCCATCAATCTATTTTTGTTCGATTTGAATATATCTTTATTGGCGATGAAAGAGATTCTTTGTTTGCACTAGAGCTTGCTTTAAAAACTCATTAGATCTTTTCGTATTTCTATTTGACCTATGTTTGTTTGCCATCAATCTATTTTTGTTCGATTTGAATATATCTTTATTGGCGATGAAAGAGATTCTTTGTTTGCACTAGAGCTTGCTTTAAAAACTCATTAGATCTTTTCGTATTTCTATTTGACCTATGTTTGTTTGCCATCAATCTATTTTTGTTCGATTTGAATATATCTTTATTGGCGATGAAAGAGATTCTTTGTTTGCACTAGAGCTTGCTTTAAAAACTCATTAGATCTTTTCGTATTTCTATTTGACCTATGTTTGTTTGCCATCAATCTATTTTTGTTCGATTTGAATATATCTTTATTGGCGATGAAAGAGATTCTTTGTTTGCACTAGAGCTTGCTTTAAAAACTCATTAGATCTTTTCGTATTTCTATTTGACCTATGTTTGTTTGCCATCAATCTATTTTTGTTCGATTTGAATATATCTTTATTGGCGATGAAAGAGATTCTTTGTTTGCACTAGAGCTTGCTTTAAAAACTCATTAGATCTTTTCGTATTTCTATTTGACCTATGTTTGTTTGCCATCAATCTATTTTTGTTCGATTTGAATATATCTTTATTGGCGATGAAAGAGATTCTTTGTTTGCACTAGAGCTTGCTTTAAAAACTCATTAGATCTTTTCGTATTTCTATTTGACCTATGTTTGTTTGCCATCAATCTATTTTTGTTCGATTTGAATATATCTTTATTGGCGATGAAAGAGATTCTTTGTTTGCACTAGAGCTTGCTTTAAAAACTCATTAGATCTTTTCGTATTTCTATTTGACCTATGTTTGTTTGCCATCAATCTATTTTTGTTCGATTTGAATATATCTTTATTGGCGATGAAAGAGATTCTTTGTTTGCACTAGAGCTGCTTTAAAAACTCATTAGATCTTTTCGTATTTCTATTTGACCTATGTTTGTTTGCCATCAATCTATTTTTGTTCGATTTGAATATATCTTTATTGGCGATGAAAGAGATTCTTTGTTTGCACTAGAGCTTGCTTTAAAAACTCATTAGATCTTTTCGTATTTCTATTTGACCTATGTTTGTTTGCCATCAATCTATTTTTGTTCGATTTGAATATATCTTTATTGGCGATGAAAGAGATTCTTTGTTTGCACTAGAGCTTGCTTTAAAAACTCATTAGATCTTTTCGTATTTCTATTTGACCTATGTTTGTTTGCCATCAATCTATTTTTGTTCGATTTGAATATATCTTTATTGGCGATGAAAGAGATTCTTTGTTTGCACTAGAGCTTGCTTTAAAAACTCATTAGATCTTTTCGTATTTCTATTTGACCTATGTTTGTTTGCCATCAATCTATTTTTGTTCGATTTGAATATATCTTTATTGGCGATGAAAGAGATTCTTTGTTTGCACTAGAGCTTGCTTTAAAAACTCATTAGATCTTTTCGTATTTCTATTTGACCTATGTTTGTTTGCCATCAATCTATTTTTGTTCGATTTGAATATATCTTTATTGGCGATGAAAGAGATTCTTTGTTTGCACTAGAGCTTGCTTTAAAAACTCATTAGATCTTTTCGTATTTCTATTTGACCTATGTTTGTTTGCCATCAATCTATTTTTGTAGAGCTTGCTTTAAAAATTTATTAGATCTTTTCGTATTTCTATTTGACTTATGTTTGTTTGCCATGAATCTATTTTTGTTCGATTTGAATATATCTTTATTGGCGATGAAAGAGATTCTTTGTTTGTACTAGAGCTTGCTTTAGGAACTTATTTTCCTTTCTAAGTTCAAGATAGGAGGATTTTGAGTTTTCCAGGAATAAAGTTATATTTGTCATGAGCTTTTTTTTAGTATGTCAAACTCATTAATAAGTAAAGCATGATCATTTTTCAATAAACTATATTTTTATCAATCTTTTTAAATTTATCATATAAATCATGAAATTGTTTAAGTAATTCTTTATGCGATAAAAAAAAGTTTTCAAGGAATTAGTTACCTCATCCTCGAACATCATAAGAGTATAATATGTCATTTCTTCTTCAACAATTTACTCTTCCACCTTTAACCTATGAAGCTTTCTTCATTTAAGCATTCCTCAATTAATAAGTTCTCTTATTTTATTTCATATACGTTGCATATTGTCTCATAGGTCATTAGTAATTTTTTTAAGTTCTTCAAGTGAAAGATAGCTTAGGTCATTTATATCTCCAATTATAGTTATCCTTGCATCCTAATTCCTTGAAAATGATTAAATTTTTTTTTAATAGATTATAATTAGAAGAAGATATGTCTAAGAGCTTTTAATCCATTGATAATATCTAAGAATTGAGTAAATATATATCAACAGATTCTTTTGGTATTATATGATGTCGTAAATTTTTAAAGTATGTCAGATATCAAAAGTGATTTCATACATAGAAATTCAGTTAAACTTATTTTAATCTAAAGCATAATATAAAATATTCATTGTTTTAGCATTTAAGTAAAATAATTATCTTTTAGAATCCATATATCCTTTAAAAGTTTTCGCCACTTTAACCATCAATTGTTAGGATCTTCGTAGTTCTAAAAGGAGAAGTTTGGGGTGAATCAGTACTATAAAAATTTTAATCGATGTTAAAATTTGATTAAAAAATATATATTAAAAATATGATCAACCAAATATGAAATGTGAGTAAAATTGTAAGTAAAGTGAATGATCATAAGTAAAAATCAAAAGCAAGAAAAAGGATGTAATCAATTTATAATGGTTCTGTTTTCTTGACTTCTTCTTATTTCTCTTCTCCCGAGATCATTAGTTTTTACTAACAATCTTTCTAATGATAAAAAATTAATTATCATTATTACAACTTTTAACTTCTCCAAACTTAAGAGAGCACCTTCGTACATACTCTTTTACAAGAGACCTTTTACTTCATAACATTTAACATAATAACTAAAATCAAGAGAAAAGAAGAGATCCGAAATATAATTAAAGAGAGAGTTACAAAACTATATAAACTTAAGATTAGATACTCCATGAACTAAGTTTAAGTGAGATATTTATAGACTCCAAAAAATTTTAAAAATAGAGTTAAAATTAACTGAATAGGACATTGATAGGCTAGACTAAGTCAACAAGAAGTCAACGTATCTTTTTGTTAACTATTAAAATGACATATGACAGGTGATCAAATAATTTGATCCCTACATAATTTTAATTTGAGGATCACATTGACATGAAAATTTAAAAAATAAAACTTAAATATTGTACCCAAAGGCTTCTATTTGTGTTTGCTACTTCAGCTTTTAATGGGTCGATTTGCTTGGCAAGGCGCACAGTTTGATGTTTTAGAATTATTATTTTTCTTCTAATAGTTCTGATAAAAGAAATAAATTTAAAATTGAGTGAGAAATTTTTTTTTTATCAAAAGATAAATGGTAAAAATCAGATTCAATCATATTACTATTTCTATCTACAGTAAATAAGTAAGCAAGCTGACACTAAGAAAAATGATTCTTCATCCGATAAAATTTTGTTATCAACTTGTTGAAACTTAGCCTTGTACGGTGGCTTTAACGAAGTCTGGCTGATGGATGGTTGCCGAAGAGGCCGGCTGAGAACGTGGTGCACGAATCTCAGAGCAAGGAATATTTTTCTGCACGGCACGGAGACACTCACTATTCATTGACAACGCTGCGATCATTACATACTTCGGCCTAATTTATCGCCTCCCGTAGAGAGAGCTAGCGGAAGTGTTGGCGTGCCCGAGGAAGGGAGATTAAAGCGATCAAGCGAAGGGGTGCGATGGGCAACACGGATCCTCTCCTTACCCTGCGTCACCGCCCCTCAGATCTCATGGTGGACATCGTCGACTACCGCGGCCGCCCCGCTAACAGATCCACCTCCGGCGGCTGGACCTCCGCTCTCTTCATCATAGGTATTAATTCTCCTCTTCCTCGATCTATGTCGCCCGTTTGATCCGGATCGGAGGTATGCAGTGGTGGAGATAGCCGAGAGATTCGCCTTCTACGGGATATCATCTAACCTGATATCCTACCTCACCGGCCCGCTCGGAGAGTCAACGGCGATGGCGGCGGCGGCGCTCAACGCGTGGAACGGCGTGGCGTCGATGCTGCCACTCTTGGGGGCCTTCGTCGCCGATTCCTACCTGGGGCGCTACCGAACCATCGTCATCGCCACTCTCCTCTACATCCTGGTGCGTGCGTGCTTCTACCCGTCTTCTTCTTCTTCTTGCCCTCGCTGTGCCTTTTTCGAGGTGCGAATCGTAGGAATCCCTTCTCCTTCTTCTTACCCCTAAATCCGAAATCCTTCTTTCCGTCGTGCGAGTCCTCGACCATGGTGAAAAGTAGTAACCGCATCCGTCGGTTCTCCTAAGTGGCAGTGTCTGGACGCATGCGCTCCTTGTGAGAGTAGTACGAAAATAGAAACGGTAACAGTTAGGAGGTTTCAAAATTCACCCTATCGGATTGGAAATTAATTAACTACTCCGTGCTTCCGCCTATTTCAAAATAGATAGATTTAAAATTTTAGGTCAATTTAAATTGATCAGATGGATGTGTATGTTCTACAAAACCTTTGATTTATTACCATACAGTAAGAATAATTGATACAACCTCATGAATTCCATCCATCTTACATAATTCACTTGATAGACGTCTGAATTGTTTTCAAAATTTTTTTATTGATATACCACTTATTCTTCTTTCATGCATGTACTAAGTTAGATGAGTATATGTTTACTTCAAAATAAAATAAGATTAATAAATATAATTTATTACCCTACGAAGCCTCTGTTTAGTAAAATAATATATGCTCCAGCAGCATCCGTCGATTTCATATTGACTGATATGTAATGGGATGACGGAGCTCACTTGAGATGACGGATGGCATATAAAACAAATAAGTCATTACAGTTCCGTCCACTACTCTTCAATTTGATGGGAGTTAAAACGCTTGCTTGATTGCAAAATGGTGAAAGAAATAGAAGCATCTGATCACATCGTCGAACCATAGGACGTCGTGTACGACAACTCACGTTGTTGTCTGATTTGAGACACAGCACCCGTTTTCGTATGGATGTACGCCAAAGCAGCCGACGACCCACCTCTTCGATTGACGACTCGAGTTCAATAAAAAGCTATTCCAATGGGTCATCATATCGAACACCAAATATCATATCAGTGGGTTAATGGTTAAATTGATGAATTGATTTTTTAATATATATATATATATATATATATATATATATATATTCATAGAATATATAAAAATTATACAACATATTATATAAAATTATTTAAAAAAATATTTTGAAAATATAACGAAAGATCTTTGTAATATAAAAGACATGCTGATTGATTGCCTTGCTTGTCTTCACTTGGACGCCGACGCTGATTTTTTGGCCTTTCTATCGCTTGTAAGTGTAACTATTTTCTTCTTCTTTAACAGGGTCTAGGCACGCTGACGCTGTCATCTATGTTCCGCATCTCCCATCCGGCGAACTGTGGAACGGCTTGCCCACCTCCTCGGCTCCAAGTGGCCTTGTTCTACGTCTCCCTCTATCTGGTGGCAATCGCCCAAGGAGGCCACAAGCCCTGCGTCCAAGCCTTCGGCGCGGACCAGTTCGACCAGAACGACCCCCAGGAACGCGTCGCCAGGAGCTCCTTCTTCAACTGGTGGTACTTCGGAATTTGCTGCGGCGTCGTGGTCACCCTCGTCGTCCTCAGCTACGTCCAGGACAACATCGGCTGGGGCCTTGGGTTCGGAATCCCCTGCATCGTTATGCTGTTTGCCCTCGTGTTGTTCGTGCTCGGAACCAGGACTTACCGCTTCTGCCTCTTGCAAGAGGAGAGCCCCTTCGCTCGGATCGGGAGAACGCTCGTCGCATTGGCAAGAAAGAGGCTGGGAAAACTTCCCATTACCGAACTGCAATCCGAGTAAGAGTATTATTCTGAAACCTGTTGATACTAGTATCCTCTGGTGGTACATCAGCGAAGACTAATGATTTCTGGGCAGCATCGAACGTGTGGAGGAGACGAAGGGACTTTTTCGACTGTTCCCCATATGGACGACGTGTTTGATCTACGCCGTTGTGTTCGCGCAGTCCTCAACTCTGTTCACCAAGCAAGGCGGTACATTGGACAGGAGGATCAGCTCCAAGCTTCAGGTGCCGCCGGCGGCGCTGCAGAGTTTTATCAGCGCCTCCATCATTGTCTCCATCCCTATCTACGATGGCATCCTCGTCCCCGTGGCTCGGAAGTTTTCCGGGCTTCCTTCCGGTATCACCATGCTGCAGAGGATTGGCACCGGGATGGCTCTCTCTCTCGTCTCCATGGTGATAGCGGCTCTGGTGGAGATGAAGCGGCTCAAAACTGCTCGAGAGTTCGGTCTGGTGGATCAGCCCAACGCTAGGATTCCGATGAGCTTGTGGTGGCTGGTGCCTCAGTATGTTCTTTTCGGGGTTGCAGATGTCTTCACCATGGTTGGCCTGCAGGAGTTCTTCTACGACCAAGTCCCTGATGCATTGAGGAGCCTGGGGCTGGCTCTCTACATGAGCATCTTCGGCATCGGCAGCTTCATCAGTGGATTCCTGATCTCTGTGATCAACAAAACGACGAGCAGAGGTGGAGAGAGCTGGTTTTCCAACAATCTGAACCGTGCTCATCTCGATTACTTCTATTGGCTTCTTGCGGGGCTCAGCACGATCGAGCTAATTCTCTACGTGTACTTTACGCAAGCTTACGTTTATAAGAAAAAGCAGGATACTGCAGTCATGTAGTTTATTTTTCAGAACATGAACAGGTTGATTATATAAGGTAAGAATGATGCTGCCGTTATAGTTTCCGGGGCTTCAACAAATTGGACGTATTGTTACAAACTCTTTAGATTTTTTTTTACCTGTTTTATAATTAATATATGATATCAAGAATGGATAATTTTCTATCGATACTTAATTATTTTCGTAAGATTGACACAAATTGTGTTAGATTTAGAACTTATAGATTTATAAATCTAGTATTAAATAGAGGAGTACTCATACAAAATATTTTTGATGTCTCGTCTAAAAACCAAATACAGATGATAAAATTATTATCTAACAATGAAATATCATTAATCATTCAACATTCCATTAGTAATTTATCAGTGAAATCATTTCTTATGACCACTTACATTTTATCTCTAGTGTCCCTATATAATCTAATTCTCATTATATAGATTTATGGATATCACCCTTGAGTCCATTAAGATTTGAACTACTAATAAATAAATATCAAATAAATCCTTATCCAACTCTTAATGAACTAGATAAATTTAATATAATATTATTTAAAACTTAAAAAAAAGTAAAAGAGATCATGGCATAATGGTATAAAAAAAGGTACCAAATCTTTTAGCTGATTTGAAGCTGTAATCTAAATTAATAAAATTCTTAAGAAAAAGAAACTAAGATCTTTACACACAGTTGATGTTAGAATGTTACAAGCAACTCAAACTTAAAACGCCATCAAATTACACCAAGAATCATGTGCATCATCCATCCATCCAGATATGATAGGATATGGTTTTGATCATAAAAATAGCAGCGTAAAACTTCTCCGGTGAAATAAAAAAATCATTTGGCCTGCATTTAAATCTATATATATCAGATGGAAAATTCGTCTTTAATCTAGCGATCAAAGAACACAAAAAAAGGAGATCCGTTGAATTCTCACATCAGATGTGACTAAAGTTTTTGGTGATATATTTATAATTCAACCTCAAAGAGAATCTTCAACTGTGCCTACTTCGTTCGTGGACAATGATTTTGAATTGCCATATAAATCTTCTACTTCTTAATCCACACACATAAAATAAAAAATCATTAAACAATTTCTTGACTATTCTCGTTTCGACCCAAATAAGAGGGTATGTGGAATCAGTGTTTTAGACCGATTTCCTCCTCGTTGACTTCTTATCGCGTTTCTCCGTTCCGCGCCAAGTCTTCGAAGATGATGTACGCGGAAACAGTGCTTTGGACCAATTCGCCGTTCAACTTTCGATTCCAATGATACATGATGTTAATCTCATGCGGGCTTCTGTAATTAGAATCACTGTTACCATGTGATTTGGAAGGCGAATTAGTCCAAATCATGGATCATCACAGAGAGAAATTGGGCACTATCACTATCTCATCATCTAAAATTACAGCTTTTTGTTTGTGCCGTGACTGTGTAGCCGCCCGTCAAAGACGCCTTCGAAGTCCATTCCAAACAAAGTCTTTGAAGACTTGGAAAAATGATGTGGTGGAAATGGTGCTTTGCGCGTTTCAACTTCAATTCCCAGATTAAGTTCACGGAGAGTTCCCCCATGAGTTGTAATGCTCTCTCCCTACCTCATTTGTTACTTGAGTGTGTGATGCCCGTTAGCTTTGCAGCCATGGCTCTTTCAAGGTCTGCACGCGCCGTCCCCCTCTATTTGTCTCTTCTCGTCATCTCCTTCTTAGCACTCCACCAAGCCTCTCCTTCCTACGCATCTGATACCATCTCCCCCAGTCGCTCTCTCTCAGGACACCAGAATATTACCTCAGCAGGGGGCCAATTCGTGCTTGGCTTCTTCGCTCCGAGTACCTCTTCCAAGAACTACTATGTAGGCATCTGGTACAACAAGATCTCCCTGCTCACTGCTGTATGGGTGGCCAACCGAGAGATCCCAGTCACAGACCCAAGCACGTCAGAGCTCAAGATCTCCGATGATGGCAACCTGGTCCTCCTCGATCAGTCCAAAGGCATCATTTGGTCCACTGGTACCACTATTTCCTCCAACTCCACGGTAGCTGTGATCCTTGATGATGGGAACCTTCAGCTGAGGGACGAGACCAACTCATCCCAGGTCTTCTGGCAAAGCTTTGATCATCCCAGCGACACTTGGCTCCCCAGAGACAAGCTTGGGTTGAACAAGGTGACCAACCAGCCGCAGCATCTCACAGCCTGGAAGAACAAAGCTGATCCTGCTCCTGGGATCTTCTCCCTCGAGATCGACCCAAATGGAACCAGCCAATACTACATATTATGGAACATGTCTCTGATATATTGGACTAGTGGAGTCTGGAATGGCCATATTTTCAGCTTAGTTCCTGAGATGACCAAAAATTACATTTATGACTTCCAATTTGTTAACAGTAGCACGGAGACATACTTCAACTACACCGTTAAGAACGACAGCATCATCTCCAGGTTCGTATTAGATTATGCTACAGGTCAGATCCAACAGTTGACGTGGATGGAGAATCAGAAATCATGGATGCTCTTCTGGTCTCAGCCAAGACAGCAATGCTTAGTGTATGCTATTTGTGGGCCTTTCGGAAGCTGCAACGACATCACCAAGCCATTTTGCAAGTGCATCGAAGGTTTCAGTGTGAAGAACCAAACCGAGTGGGATTTGGGTGATCAAAGCGGGGGGTGTGAGAGGAAAACTCAGCTGAATTGCGGTCGAGATAGCTCGGATAATTCTGAGACAGATGATGGGTTCTCTCCGTTGTCGAATATAAAGCCACCCGACAACTCTCAGATTTTGACCACGGTTGGGAGTGATGAAGATTGTGAATTGGCTTGCTTGAACAACTGTTCTTGTACTGCTTATTCCTACAATGCTACCGGGTGCTTTGTGTGGCATGGCGCCTTGCTTAATCTGCAAGATCAGTATGGATCAGATGGAAGCACCCTGTACCTTCGTCTGGCTGCCTCAGAGCTGCAGAGTTCCAAAAGCAAGAAGGGAGTCGTAACTTGGATCATCGTTGGAGTCGTGGTGGTCATCGTTGCTTGTTTGGCTATCATACAGTGGAGGCGTCGAAGCAGGCGGATGATCCGTCAGTCAAAGGCTGTGGGAGGCACTATGGTGCCTTTCGGTTACAGGGAGCTGCAGCGTGCCACAAACAACTTCTCGCACAAACTTGGGGGAGGAGGCTTCGGATCGGTCTTCAAAGGATCGTTGCCTGACTCCACTGTGATCGCTGTGAAGAAGCTAGAAGGCCTTCACCAAGGAGAGAAGCAATTCCGAACGGAGGTCAGCACGATCGGGACAATTCAGCATGTTAACCTCGTTCGCCTTCTCGGGTTTTGCTCTCAAGGATCCAGGAAGTTACTAGTCTACGAGTTCATGCCAAAAGGTTCTCTCGACACTCAGCTCTTCCATAGCAATTCCACAGCTCTGGATTGGAAAACAAGATACCAAATCGCTGTGGGAACTGCGAGAGGATTAGCTTATCTCCATGAGCAATGCAGAGACTGCATCATACATTGTGACATCAAGCCAGAGAACATACTGCTGGATGCTTCCTTCGTCCCGAAAGTGGCGGATTTCGGTCTCGCGAAGCTTGTGGGACGGGACTTCAGCCGAGTTCTGACGACGATGAGAGGAACCAGAGGCTACCTTGCGCCGGAATGGATCACCGGCGTGGCCATCACCGCGAAAGCTGATGTATACAGCTACGGGATGATGCTGTTTGAGATTATATCAGGAAGGAGAAACTTAGAGCAAACAGAGGGCGGCATTGCTGGTTATTTCCCTAAACTGGTGGCTACCAGGCTCGTCGCGGACGGCGTCGAAAGCTTGCTGGATCCCAGGCTGGGAGGCGAAGCTAACTTGGAAGAGGTTGAAAGAGCGTGTAAGCTGGCTTGTTGGTGCATTCAGGATGGTGAGAGTTGCAGGCCTACAATGGGGCAGGTGGTTCAAGTTCTGGAGGGCTTTCTTGATGCTAGCATGCCTCCTATTCCAAGGTCGATATTACTTGCTGAAACCCCAGAGGACATTAAGTTCTTCTATGAGTCATCATCGAAACAGAGCTCCCAGACCAGGAGTAGTAATGCTTCGAGTAGCCCTCAGACCAACAGCACCAAATCAAACGGTTCTGGCGTCTAAGGAGCTTCGACACATCTCATGTTCCTGCATTCTATAGTTCACATAACATGATTTGTAGCTGAGGATTGCATAGGATAAGTAATATGTATGGCAGTTCATATCCTTGTCGTAATAAATAAAATCATCCTCCTACTTGCACAATAAATTCTGGTTTCCATTGATATCGGTACAATTTGATTTTATCCTTCTGCGCAAATACATCCAATCATCATCATCATAATAAAAGGGATGAGAATAATAAAAGAACTAGGAGTATTTCTAATATGTAGTCATCTAGATTGGTTCAAAAATATCTATTTATATTAATCAAAAGATAAAATATAAATTTTGAAAAATAATAAAAAAAAAATCATCATATCCTAATATTTTTTTTCACCCTCATCTATTTATTTTAATCCAATTTTAATCTTTTATTTATCTAATCTTAATTATTTGAATTAATCTTATCACACCCTCTTAATTTAAAATATTTATAACTTGAAGTTGTCTTCTAACAAAATTAAAAAAAATTTATCAAAACTTTTATAAAGATATGGGTAGGCTAATCTTTAGTGTTATAGTAGTCCATTTAAAATTTTCTTTTATTAACCAATTCACAGATGAAATGATATCAAACTTCTATATGTTTGGTGTACTCATGCAAAACATGAATCTTCATCATTGCAATAGTAAACTTATTATCATAGTAGATTTTAGTTGATTCATCTTATTTTTCTTAGAGATCTGTTGGAATCCTTTAAGGTCAAATTGTTTGACATGTCATACTTATAATCGCAACATATTCCATCTCAATTATAACGAATGTTATAATTGAAAGTTACCTGTGATGTATCTAAAAAAAATTTTAGTTGATTTTAAAAACTTATTGATGCTCAATAGCTTTTTGCTTCATTCATCACGATAAGTGTTTTTCTTCCCTTTTGCTTGAATCCCTACGAGAACCTAACTTAATAACTCATTATCAATTTCAGCCTTTTTCTCCTCGGATTTCATTATAAGGTCTTTTACTTCTCTTTCTTAATCTTTTCGTATTCTTTCATAGTCATCTCTTTATCCTATTCCTTTTCTTTTAAATCATAATTGCACATTTCTTATTATCCGTGTCTATAATGCCGAGTTTTCCTATTATTGTGATTTCTCAGTTGTAAGCTTATTATCATCGGAGTTTAATGTCTTATTTTTTTCTTGTACATGCTTCTTATCAACAACAATTCCCCAATTATCATAACATGTGCCATGACATTTCATCTCGAGATGGATTACATAAACTCATAAAAATTCAGATGATCATAACTTATATACCATAATCGATTCATCAGTAACAGTAATAATGAATGCATAAATTCAAAAATAATAAGTGAAATACTTTTTTTTTATCATCCTTTGCTATCAATTTTTTAATTTTTTATCATAAATCAAATATTTTTCATCATAAAAATACTATAATGATACTATAATATTCTTTTCGCATTAGTTACCCTTTACTAATGAGATTTTACTTTAAATCAAGAATAAACATCACATCATCAATAAATTTTATTTATCAAATTTAATGTTTTAACTACTTCTTTTCCTTTCCACTTGAACCTTATTATCACATTTTAATCTTCTACAATGACCAAAAAAGAAATACTTACTTTTATTTCTCTTTGACAATTTATCTAGCAATATATATTTTTTCATAAATAGATAAATACGTTATTAATTTTTTTTAAATCAAATGGATAAATATATTATAAAATCGATAAATTTTGTGTTAAATCGGATCAAATCGAATCATACTGATGAAATTCATTTTTTTTAAAAGTTCACTCAATGTTGAAAATAATTAATTGAAATAGGAAGATAAAATTGGGATTTAAAAGAAAAGGGTGCTCTGCGTATTTTCTTTGATAGAGGGGCATTATATGATAACAACCAATTGGCAAAGGGATTTTATAGGTAAATTGTTTTCGCATATGATTTTTTGCTTATACTTTTTAAGGCAAAATAAATGTTATATTTTGCCTGCTAAAAAAAAGCCCTACGGAGTCCTTCAGCCGCCGCCTCTGTCTCACCCCGCCCCGCCCTGCCCCGACGCACGCAATACCGGCTCAAGTCTTCTCCTTCGAAGTGCCCTTACCGGGAGCGAGATGTTGCGGCGGAACACGAGGCTGAGGAGAGAATATCTCTACCGGAAGAGCTTGGAGGGGAAGGAACGCGAGTACTACGAGAAGAAGCGGAAGATCCGAGAAGCCCTCGAAGGTTATTGTTCTTTCTCGTTCCCTGTCTTAAATATATGAAGCCCTTCTTTCGTAATCCTAAAGCGCCGATTACATCGCAGAGGGGAAGCCCATCCCGACCGAGCTGAGGAACGAGGAGGCCGCTCTCCGCCAAGAGATCGACCTCGAGGATGAATACACCGCTGGTAATATGTTTTTCTTTTTATTATTTTTATTGGATTTTTTTTCATATTTTTTCGTCTGTCACTTATTTATTTATAATGCTTCTATAAGTGTGTGGTCGTTCAAAGCTCCTCGTTGTTTTGTCTCTGTCTTTGCCTAGTACCAAGAACGCACATCGACGATGAGTACGCCACAGCATCAGAAAAGGATCCAAAGATTTTGTTGACAACATCTCGTAATCCAAGCCAACCTCTTACTCAGTTTGTCAAAGTAAGTTGCTGCATATTTTTGTGGTTCTGTTGAAGTACTAATCATATATCTGCAAGTTTAACTTGGTATTGTTTTTCTTATAGGAACTCAAATTTGTCTTTCCCAACTCAACAAGAATGAATCGTGGTGGTCAGGTGTGTTTTTTGTTCTTTTCTTAATACATTGTGGTACTATTACTTTATTAATGGCAAAGCTAATGATTTAGGTAATTCATGCCTAATTTTGTAGGCTTGAATTTGTAGAGTCTTTACCTTATAGGCAAACTTACTCAAGCTTAATTAAACCCTATTACCCCTCAGCAAGTTGAGCCTGTATAGGTGTAGGTTGTCATGGATCAGCACATTTACTTTTGTAGTCCTGGGGTTGCTGTTTGGATGGATTACAGTAATGCTAAAATCTTATAAATCCTTTGACCTAGACATCTTTATATTAATATTTTAATTTCATTAGAGAATGTCCGCTTTGTGCTTGCACAGATTTGTGTGTTTATTCATGCATGTACTAATTCTTATGTTCCTTCTCTTCCACACTGCTTATGTAATATGTTAGTTGCTGATATCTTGATGGGTTGCACCTGCTAATGATATCTTTGGCATAGCTGTTTTCTTTTATGTCAACTTATAAAGATAACATATTCTGTCATAGGTGATCTCAGAAATTATTGAATCTTGTCGTGCACATGAATTCACGGATGTTGTTTTGGTGCATGAACATCGGGGTCAACCAGATGGTTTGATTGTTTGCCATTTGCCATTTGGTCCTACTGCATACTTTGGCTTGCTCAATGTGGTATGTAGAAGTATTTTTCTTTTCTAGTTATTTGAAGATTGTTGATACACCCATGTATTTTTTTATTATCTTCAGGTGACGAGGCATGATATTAAGGATAAAAAGGCAGTAGGAACAATGTCTGAGGCTTATCCACACCTAATTCTTGACAATTTTACGAGTAAGGTATGCCTTTTTATTGTGTAGCTAAATTTATTTGCTAAAAGAGTTTGTTGCTTGGTTGGTGGTACATTCATGTCCTATCTTTTGTTCTTTATTATAAAGCTGGGAACTATGTGTGGAAATGAAAGGACCTCAGAACCTGTGACCCTGGATAAGTTAATGTCTTTGACTTTAGTGGTCAACTAGTTCTAAGGTTTTAGGCATAGTTTGTGGCATTGGTCGATTTTATTATCATATACTTGGATATTGATATCACAGGCAAGATTGATCCAATTTGGATCAGTTTCTTCACTGTATAGTTACCAAACGTTGGAAATGACTACAATTGGTTTAAGTCAGTTGGAGTTGTCCGATTTTAGTTGATTTCAAAATATCACTAGGAGAAAAAGATGGGAGGACGAGGGGAATGAGAAGAAGTGGAGAAGCCATCATAGAGGGAAAAAAAAGTATGTGACCATGATCATGAAATAGATGAAGAATTGTTTGCTCTGTTTGTTTTTGTTGCAATCATCACATTTGAATTTGTCACTATTTCATCCATCGTCTTGTAAAATATAGAGAGAAAAGGTGATGGGAGAAAAAAAAGAAGGTATAGAGAATAAACCATAGTCTCTTAAGAAAAAAAAATACTATCATAGAGAATGACAGATGTATAGCATTAGGAACTATCCCAAATCTTTTTTTATTTATTTAGAATTAGATGAGTTGCATGGTTATAAAGTTGGGTGTACACATGGATATACAAGTGTATCGACATTAGTGTGCATCATGATGATATTGCGATGCTTTTTGTAGACTAAGTTGGCAGTGACCTTGACCTCTCATCTATATGCATGATGCATTTGTGAAGAACAATATTTTGCATGAGAGACATCTAGAATGAAGTCTCGGATTTTTTTGTCTTTTTCTAGACTAGTAATTAGCGTCTTTTCATTTATTAATTGTTTACCCAATAATTCTTCCTTTATGTCTTATAAAGTCCACAAATTGTAATAGATATTAGCAAGGATTGTTGTACCACCTGAAACGGTATAGTTAGGGTGGTATGTATCGGTTCGAGCATGGGCCGATATGCTGACCACCCCTATTTCAGGCAGTCTGGTTAACATAACAAAAAAATTGAGAAAGTGATGGGCTCCTATCCAACTCAACTTTAGAAAAGAAAAAAAAACAAATTAGGGCTTGCGAACGTGAGCCCTCTTCTCGCGTACAATGCCACTGCTGTTATCACTGATACTTCTGTTTGCCATTATCGTTGGTGTTGCTGTCGCTTTCTTGTTACCGCTGCTTCTACTCTTCTTTCTTCTTCATCTTCCTTCTTCTTCCTCCATTGCTTCCTCTTCTTCCATTTTCCTTTTTTTTTCCTTCTTGTTCCTCCATCACCCCTTCCTCTTCACTGTCTTTTTCTTCCTTATTGAAACACCAAAACGATAGATCGCCAAGATGGGTTTGGTACAAAGTACAGTCTTAAAGTCTAATTTGATTGAAGTCTCTCAAGTTTTATTAGATTGGATCTATTGGACCCTTTACCAATCTAGAATAATTGGCCGAATACTTGAAGGCAAGGAAGCATGGATATGGTGGTTTGGGTGGCGTACCCAAGTCTGACACATGTCGAACACGGATTCATCACTAACATGGTTGGACACGTGTTAGACATGTTTCTAGTTGTCTCTTTTTTTATCTTTTTAATTTTGTTAGATACGATGTTTGTGTGTTGGAGTTGGGATTTCTCAGTGCTCGCGTGTGGAGGCGTCGTGAAGCCTCTGGAATACTTTTTCCTCATGAATTTAAGGAGGATTTCTTCCTCATCGATTGCGTCCTGCCTTGTCCAAACCTTGTTCCTCATCGATTTCCCTTCTTTCTCACTTGCTTCCTCACCTGCGTCCTCATTGTCGTGAACCCTACATCCTGCTCAAAAGCAAAGCCTTTGCCCCATCTCGAGCGCCCTTAGTCCACCACCGGGGTCCAACGAAGCCTACGCCCCAACAGAACATTCTCACTCGCCCCGAGCACCCCACTTGTGACCCGGTGGTTGCTGCACACTCTCGGGCCCTCCGCCTAAGTGCCCTTATGCTGTCGTCAAAGCTTCTTCTTCAACGGCCTTTCATACCGAGCACCTCGATGCCATCGTGCACTATTGTTGCGTGAAGCTTCTTCCTTAGTGGTGGTGCTTTTTTCTTAGCCGTCACAAGATAAATTACTGTATTTAGATTTTTTACTACTAAAAACACCTATTTTGATTATTAACATATTATTAACCTATTTCGGTTTTTATTTTTTAATCTGCATTTTTTACTGCTTTTGATTAAATTGTTAACATATTATTAACGTATTTTAGTTTTTTATTTTTATTTATTTTATTTATTTAATCTTTTTTTTTACTGCTTCTATTTAAATTGTTATAACAATTTGAGTAATATATCAAGATTCTGCTCCTTCCTAGTTTCTTTTTAGTTTATTCTGATTAAATTGTTAAAATATTGTTTAAATATAAATACTATAAAACTAATGTTAATCGAATATTATATATATATGTATATATGTATATATGTATATGTATATATGTATATATATAAAAAAATACATGTGTCATCATGTCTGTATCTCGTGTCCGTGTCTATGCTTCTTAGCCTGAAGGAAGATAGGACAACAACTTGCCAACGTGATCATATTTTAAATATATTATATGATCATCAAATCTTATTGATATTATACCTAAAACTAAGTGAGTTTTAGATGCATGAAGCATTATATAACATCTGTGGCAATGAAGGGGTAGATCAACTGGTCATCCCATAACATTGAGTAATGAGGACATCTTTTGATAACATACTTCAAAATATTTTGGTTACTACTCACTTCGTTTTCTGAAGGAATTTGGTTCATGTTTATTCCACATGCTCCTTGCAGCCTGCATCCATTTCTCATTGAGGCAGGGTTTCCATGTAGGCATCTATCCCATCTGAAAATTCCATGTAGGCTCCTAAATGTAATGTGGGAAAAAATGGTACTTTTGTGATCAGGAATTTGCTTACTTACATTTTTGTACTTCCCAAAAATGTGTTCTTTCTTTGTGCATTTTATTGAAATTTTATTGTTCTGACTTCTGAGTATAGTCGATCTTACAACTTACATATTTCTTCGTCTTTTGACTTATATTTGTTTTAGCAATTAAAATACTTCTTTTCTGAATTTGTCTTGAACATGCTTTATTTGTACATTTGATTGTAGCTTGGCCAAAGGACTGCAAATATCCTTAAGCATCTCTTTCCAATGCCTAAGCCTGACTCCAAACGCATAATCACATTTGCCAACCAGTCTGATTACATCTCCTTCAGGTAGATGCCTTTCTTTATACTTTGTCACAGATTTTGATATTTATCTGATCATGGATGTTTAGAAACATGATGTTATCACATTATCTGACTCCTGGATGTTTAGGCATATGTTTTTTAAGAACTGCATTTGATGTAATGCTCAAATGGATATTACATCAAATACATTCAAGCAAGGTTCGGCTTCCCGTGCGGTTGGCAGTACAGCATGTCCTGCTCTATACTGGCATACCAACACATGGTACGCCGGGGCGTGCTGACGGGGACTCAGGCTATCTGCGTCTTGATTGCCTGACAGACTGGTACATACCGCCCATACAGTACCGATTCGGGTGGTACAGCAAACCTTGCAGACAAGTAAACTGTATATCCTGCTGAAGGGCAATATATGGGTCATAAATCTGACTCCCTTTTGACAGAACAGCACTGTTTGTCTCACTATATTCCATGTGAATCTAGAGTAGATTTTTAATCTCTCAGTTCGCAGATAGGGGTACGACTTTCTGATTACAATTGCTGGATATATTTGTGGTGATTTTTCTTTTCATATTTATGATATAATATTGAGACACTCTAAATGCAGTCTTAATGGAGTAAAAGTGTAGATAAGGATTGATTTAGAGTTTCTATTGGTACATGTTTGTTCTTATTGATTTTACATCTTTAGAATCTTTTAGTTGCTTAGTGTAGGTAAGCATGATAGGTGGTCGAAGGAGACTAGATCATTTTGTCTTTGTAAGAATTAGCATCTTAATTCATGATAAATTAGCTTAAAGAATCAGCTCATTTTTTTATATTTTGGGATCAAACACAAGGAAGAACTGGATGATATTAGTGGGACCTTTAGGCAGTAAAAGGAGTTGTTAAAGTTCACAAGGATTTTGCAAGATTTATTTTTTTTGATCATTAGATGTTGTAGGTATCTATTGCTTACCATGAACAGACATCCCAACTAATTATTTGACCTCTACTTGAAATACGTTTTTGGTGGATAACTTATACTGTGCTCTGATGGAGTTGGAGTATACCATCATAACAAAATATTCACATTTATTTGATCACGATTTTATCAGCATGCACCTTATGTTGACATTTTATTTTCTTGTGTTATTTGACCTAGGCATCATGTATATGAAAAACGTGGTGGTCCTAAGTCTGTTGAGCTAAAGGAGGTTGGTCCTCGGTTTGAATTACGGCTTTATCAGGTGATCATACAGTCCTTTTTTACTCAACTTAGATCGAGTTCCAATCAAGTACAAGTCTTCTAAGCATAGCATGGATATATGTATGTGTGTATCTCTTATCTGATCATACTTGCATGTTCTTATCTTTACTTTGGTGCCAGATCAAGCTAGGGACAGTTGATCAAAGTGAAGCCCAGAACGAATGGGTCATAAGGCCGTATATGAACACTGCCAAGAAGCGAAATGTTCTTGGAGATTGATGGCTAATTTGATATGGAGTCTATCTTGGTTGTTTGATTGTTTAAATTTTCTTTCTTTTTACCTAAACATTTGTCATTTTTCTCTCCAGTATTATCTATGTGATGCCCGGCTTCAATGTTGGGGAGCTGTCACCTAAGCTAAATACTGATCATATCAGCTAATTTTTTGAAACAATTTAGTTGGCTTTTGTGGCTTTGGTGGAGCACTCTTTTATGTGATTGATCCTTATGTAAAAGGGATGTCACTCGATGTGACTCCCTTACGTAAAAGGGAAAGCAACCATGTTCATGCTTTTATTATTAGGTGAAAATGTCATGGATCACCTATAACATATCCTTTACAATATACAGTTTTAATCTCTTTAGTTCTACCGATCAAGATGGAACCTTTTATGGGATTGCATCCTTGAACAAGTATTTACTTGATGTATAGTAAATATGGATGTTGATGAATGAGTATTGCATAAGTGAATTTAGGCATCATTATTATCAATGCAAATTCATTCATTAATTTGCATGGATAATCTTATGTGGATGGGGGATTTGCACCCGGGTTGTGTCTTCTTCTGAGTGAGAGCTTCGGCAAGAATGGAACCAAGTTGTTGAATGCTGAAGAGAAAATCCTCTTTTGGGGCTTCTCGTTTGTGGAAGGCATTGGGCATCTTATTGAGAGTTCAATTTTCCTTTGATTTGTTTTTCTCGATCATGTTTTCTTTTTCTTCGGCTTTTTAAACGATTGTTTATTTCTTTGAGTAAAAATGATCATGTGATTTGGCTACAAGTCAAATTTGTTTATATGATGATAATTGTGTGTTGGAATGTGAATGGACCATACGTGACAAATTTGAATGTGAATGTAGCTTAATATTCTCATAGTCGTAGTAGACCTGAATTTTTCTGTGTTTTATATTTCACTCAGTTTGCTCCTTTTGACATCCGTTTAATGAATTCATTTTACAAACAAGTCAAATTTGATATGATTAGTTTGATATATTTTGACTTGCATTTCGATTTGCAGAATTAGTTTAAAATGACTGATGACAATGAACTGGTTTTTGATTTCACAATGACATTGTGGTCTCAGTAAGATGTAGCAACTTAGCTCGATCCTAGTGATTGTTGTCAGGTCCAAAATTTCGTTACAGATCATGTACCAATGACACCCTCGTATTTTTAGAACATATCATATAATTAAAAATAAATAATTTGATTGGAAATTTCTTTAATGTTTAAAATAATTAGTTATTAGAGTCCTGTTTCAATTCAAATCAATTCATAATAATAATAATTTTGATTATTGTCATTAATATTTTAAGAACCATGTAGGAAATTGGACCTCAATAAGTCGATAGGTATTACAATAGAGTGCAAAAAAAAAAAAAAGAAGAGGAGAAAAGGAGGTAGATTCTTTTTCTATTTTTTTTTGTCTAAAATAAATCCATTAAGATATAAAGATTTACAGAAGGTGGTCACTGCTCAAAATGTAAGACAACTCAAAGGAGAAAATATCCTCTCACAAAAAGGAAGGCCCATCTATTCCATCATTGTGACTTCGAGTAGTTGAATTGATTGCTTCATTAATTCACGATAGCAATACAATATTTATAAAATAAAAAAAAAATGCGGTGAGGGCTATTTAGATCTTTGGTTCATTCTAATGAGCCTATTTAGATAAGGCATAACATTTAGTTGACTTCATACTAAGGGGTAAATAAAAAATCATGCATCGCTATAAACCTTAATATGAAAATCATTATCAACTTGTTTACTGAAAGTTCGATCCTATGATCGAACTTTATTAAGGATAAATAACACTATATTTGGCATACATGATATTGCATCATACATCCATACTTATATCTGTTATATGCTCGAAGGATATACTTGAAAAGGGTCACATAAAAAAAAGCTCC
Organism: Musa balbisiana; assembly: GCA_004837865.1. Lineage (NCBI taxonomy): Eukaryota > Viridiplantae > Streptophyta > Magnoliopsida > Zingiberales > Musaceae > Musa > Musa balbisiana. The sequence continues at coordinate 410,006 of CM017196.1, read as the reverse complement.
TTTAGTTTTTAGGATCAATGATTGTTACATGGTTAATAATTAGATGATATTATTAGCATAGCACTCTTTTGTGGGAGGGAGCTTCTAACGAGAATATTTTAATTTGTGCATGGCAGATGCAAGTGGCACCAATCACATGAAGGGGAATTTAGTTTAATATAGATTTAATCAAAATCATACGAGTAGCTTCTGATATGTAATTATATTGTCAACTAAAGATATCAAGTCTTCTAAGAGTGATTAAGGTACCTAAATATTTTTTTTATAAAAAAATTAACCTTCCTAGAAGAAAATATATAGCAGTCTTTGAAGGAATCTATTGGCTCTGTATGTAATGCTGACTCTAGATTTTTGAAAAAAAAATCAGTTTTGAAAAAGCTAATACGTTGGTTGGTGAGTTGCTCAAAAGATGATTTTAACAGTTAAATAGAATTTTTTATTAGTAAGATCTTAATGACTGTATAATTATATGTTAGATTGATAGATAGTTTTATAAATACACTCTTTAATATTATACTAATATTTATGAAGCACTCTATCTTTTTTGTTTTATGAAAATAAAACTCTCACCCTTTTTAGGAAACCATAAAGGGGATATTTATTACGATGAGAAATTGATAGGATTAATAGGTGGCCGAGGTAGCCATGCTACTAAAGAGGGAGAATGAGGTGATCAAGAGGTGCAAGTCCTTAGTCTAAGGGGCTGGTGTATTTGGGGGAGTTCTTCAAGTATGGGTATCTTCTTGCCTTAGCTCGATTCTGTTGGGAAACCTAGGGCCACATCATATGTACATAATAGAAAACAAAAATATCATATTTTCATAGAAAATAATTTTTTTATCATTGTGTAAAGATTGATGTGTAAAAACTCACAAAATTAAAAAACCACACATATTAGGGAGATCGTATATCCCTGAAAACTTACAAATCTATGAGAGAATGAAAGAGGTTAATTATTCTCCTCTCTAGTAGTGATCCACATAACTTGGGCTATGAAGACACTCATCAAATCGTTGTACAATCCTCTTTTCCACGTGCACCACGCGATTAAGAAGGGGTCGGATATTCTTGCTATCCACACACCCCAAACAAGGGCTGCTGCCTAAGGAGAAGGGGAGAGAAGTATAGGAGGTGGTAGCCAAAAAAGGGTCTAGCTTATGGCCATTTAATTCACTCATATTTATAAAAGTCCTTATAAACTTACCCTAATGGATCTTATCCTATTGGATACTAGATCTTCATCCAACTACCCAAGTCACTTAGATTAATTAATCTCTACCCAATAATCTCTCATTGGCTCTTATTGGATCTCATACATAGGATCCAATAAGATAGGGGCTTTGGCGGATATCTCATATTATAACCTCTATTCATCGTAATACCTATCATATGTGTGTGACTCTTTAGGCCCAATATCGAGCTAGTCGTAAGTCTTACATGTCAAAACTTCTTTTGACTCAGTGAATTATTTTCTCTATAATAATTCACTTGACTTATCCACAGTGGACCTACTAGGCCACTACATCGCAATCCATAGACGATACATGGGAATCTAATCCATTGGACATGTCTGTCCTTAGTTATCATGTATCTATATCCCAAAGACCGTATTCTGGATATGATATTGTCATGCTAATACGATTTCTACCCGAGCCTTGTTTTAATCGGATTCTCTAGATAACTCTTTCTCTCTCAATTCGAATGACCATCGCTAGGGATTTGTCAGAACAAGAACACATAGAATATTTCTCTTATAACACTAAGAGTGGATGATCCTCTATTGACACTCAATAACTCTCGTAAGGTTGGCTACCACTCCCAACAACCGGTTGTACTAGATCTGAAACTTATAAACCTATAAGTTCGGTATCAAAGAGTGGAGTACTCATATATGATATCTTTGGTGTCTCAAGTCTAATAACTAGATCTACCATTGGGATGATAAAATCGATGTCTAATAATGAGGTATCATCAACCATTTAGCATTTTATTAGTGGATTAATTAGTGAACTCATTATCTAATAAGCATCTACACGGTATCCCTAGTGTCCCCATATGAGCAACTATGAGATCAGTTGTCTCCATCATATGAACAAGTATATAACGTACCAGTCTATTCGGTTATCTCGATGTCCCTCTCGAGTAATCTATGACCAAAATAATTTAGGGTTTGTGTTTAAAGGCAAACCAGTCTCATTATCGTAATCTTATCACAATCCAATTTCCATTACATAGATCCATGAACATCACAATATATGCAATAGGAAACATAAAGTGAAAAAATATTAATAAATAATTATAAGAAAAAATAATATGTATTGTGTCATGCGTGCCATCACTCACGTGATTAGCTTGTAGGATACTTATGACTAGTAGATTCAATGCAAGATACCCAGAGTTTGAGGTTGAGGAGCACTAGAGATCCCCTTCGATGATAGCTCGGAGTCATTCCCCATCTTCAAGTTTGTACTAATCAATTGATTTATAGAACTTCGTGTTGGACATTCTTTAAAGTTGGTTGTCGACACATCTTCTTGTATGTCTACTTGGTCAAGCAACTCACGTTAACACTTCTTGAGCTAGGGTTAGAACTTTCTGAGGTTGGATATATGCCACATTAGTGGTAATAGCACCCCCTCCATTGTTCTGAGGCGGTAGGTCCCATCTCAGACTACTTTGATGACTTGATAAGGTCCTTCTTAATTAGGGGCTAACTTTTTATGGGGAATACATCAAGTTATTTATCTCAACCTTTTAGAGGACCAAGGCTAGATGTCATTATCATAGAGTTGTGTGATGACCTTTTTGTAGTTAAGCATCTTCAAATGATTATCGGCTCAAATTTTATCAATGAGGTCTAGTCTTGCATAAAGTCCCTCCTTGGATATGGTATTGTTAAAGCTTTCAACTCAAGAGGTAAGGAACTTTATCTTAAGGGGTAGGAAGGCCTTTGTGTCAAATGCTAGGTTGCATGGCAACTTGCCTAACCTAATCTTCATCATCTTTTATGAGGCCCACATGATCTTAGGCAACTCCTTGACCAAGTGCCCTTTACGCCTACCACTTATTTCTTGAGCCCCTATAGTATAGTTTGATTTGTCACCTCAACCAACCTATTGGTCTATTGGTGGACCATTGAGTTGAATCTCAATTGGATGCCAAAGGATCGATAATATTCCTTGAACTTGAGATTGTTGAATATCCATTATCGGTGACAATGGCTCTCGGGATTCTGAACCGAGTAGTGATATTCCTCAAAATGAACTCTTTGATTTGTCTCTTGATAGTAGAGATGAGTAGTTCGACCTTAACCTATTTTGTGAAGTTGTTCACCCTGACTATTATGAATTAGCGTTGCCTTGAGGCTAGTGGGAAGGGTCTGAAAAGGTTCATTCTTCACTAAATGAAGGGCTATTTATAGTCGATCAAATTGAGGTATATCGCCAACTAATGCTAGATCCGAACATATCTCTAACACCTATCACACTTCTGAGCATAGGCCATTACATCCTTGTTAGTGTTGATCAATAGTGTCTCTGTCATAGGACTTTGTAGGCAAGCATCCAACCTTCAATGTGCTCACCACACACTCCCTCATGCACCTTGACCTAGATACTTTTGGGCTCTCGAGGGGATAGATATTTAAGAAGTTTTTGAGCACCTATGATATAATCGGTCATTTATTATGCAATACCATGCCTAGTGGTACTTGATTCATCTTGTCGGGGCTTGATCGGTCTAGAGCGTGTCATCTCTTTTGTATCACAGAATGTCATTCATCCAATAGGACTCACCTTTGGCTTAGGAGACTTGTAGGATGTCGATGCTCCTCACCGATAACATCTCAACTTGCATGCGTCTGTCCTTCATTGTTTAGGCTGAGGCCAACTTTGCCAACGTGCATTGGCTTGAGTGTTCTCCTCTTAAGGCACATGGAAGATTTCAAGCTTCGAGTAGTGAGGGGCTCATTTTTTAACCTTGGTGAGGTATTCCACAATTGTCATTTCTGAGCCTTGAATTCTAGCTTGACATGGTTTACCACCAGTTGGTAATCACTATAGAATGCCAATCCCAAAACAATGAGCTCTCTTACCAAACGAACGTTAGACAAGAGGGCCTTGTACTCTACTTTATTTTTGGATATCTTAAACCCGAAGTAGAGGACTTACTCATAGACCAACACATTAGGGCTTCTGAAAACAAGTCCAACTCCTCCCCCTTCGATAGTTGTCGACCCATCGATGAAGAGGGTCGTGGTCAGGTGGGTAGGTTCATTAGTTGGGTAGGTGGAATAAGCTCAGCGATGAAGCCCGCTAGAGCTTTAGCCTTTATCACCACCCTTAGAGAATACAGGAGGCCAAATTCATCGAGCTCGATCATTCATTTTAATAGCCTACTTGACACAATGGGTTGGACCAAATCTACGGAAGTAGCTGATTTGTAATCACTTGGGTTGGACCAAATCTACCCAAGTAGCTGATTTGTAATCACTTGCACTATATGTGCTTGGAAATAAGTTTGGTTCAACTTTCTCACCACCATTACTAGTGCAAACGCTAGCTTGGGGATACCATAGCTTATCTCTAGTGAATACATGGTTGACATAGTAGATCAGCCTCTGGGCTCCCTCCTCTTCTTGAATCATGACCAAACAAATCGCAAGCTTAGTCGTATTCAAGCATAGGCTTAGCAACTCGCTAGGGTTCCGAGACTTGAGCTACGATAGCTCGATTAAACGATCATTAAAATTGTTGAATGCCATCTAGTATTCTTTTGTTCATACGAATATCTTTGGGTTCTTTAGCATCTAAAAGAAGGGTAGACACCTATCCCTCATTCTAGATAGGGAGTGATTGAGAGTCGTCACCCTACCTATAAGTTATTGGACCTCCTTGACTGATTTACAAGGTCATATATCAACGATCGTCCTAACCTTCTGTAAGTCGATGATGCATAATGAATCCGAGAAACTTATGCGAGTTCATTTTGAAAGTGTATTTTAAGGGATTGAGATTAATGTTAAATCTTTTTAAAATTTGAAATGTCTTGATTGACCATGTGTATGTCTCTCATTTTATATTATTTTCATTAATAACACACATCAAAATATAGGAGTAAAGGAGAGAGATGATAATTTTATCGAGATGATCATTTTAGAAATTTGGTTTTCTCGGGAGATCCAATAAAATATTTATTAATGAAGGAAGGTATGTTATCAATTAAAATTATTTTATAACAATCATTAATTCGAATGATTTATGTTATGCACTATAATGTTTCGTTTGTGCATGAATTAGACAGCTGGAGTTGATGCATATTCACGGGAATGAGAGAAGAGACATTATGACAACAGAGAAAATGAATGAGAAATTTTCCTTTGAAGAAAGTCATCAATTTGGTTGAAAAATCCCAAGTCTTTATAGAGGTCCTCCATCTTGAATTAAAATCATAGTAAATATAAATTCCAACAATTAAAGTTTCCTAAAATAAGATAAACACACCAATCATATAAAATTCAATGCCTTATTATTAAAGAAAGAATATTTGCAACCGAAAAAATCGAGTTTCCAAAAGAAAAAGAAACACTAACAAGATGCAGATCTATAAAAGGGGCACGCTTCTCCTCATTCTGATCAACATATCTCTCATATAGCACGGCACGCTCTTCTCCTCATTCTTGTCGACACAGCTCCCCTGTCTCATGGCCAAGTCGAGGATCCTGCTTGTGGTGTTTGTCCTACTGGTTATGGTGGAGGTGAGTCTGCATAATTTTGTTATTTTGTGGAATCTACATGTTAAGATACATGCACTCCAATGCCATGTTGCTTCTGCTTTCTCATTGCAATTTACTAGCATCAGAGGTCTCCGTTTTGTATATTCCTGATAAGTAATTCTCCATGATCTGCAGATTTACACCTTCAATGGACAACATGCAGTTGATGCACAAAAAATAGGTAAGTCAGGAAAGACGAGAAATTGATGATGATATATGTAGCCTTGTTTGAAGGCGTGTCTGATAAGATTTGGAATCATATTCTTATTGCGCAGACTGTGGTGCCAAGTGTGCGTACCGCTGCAGCAAGTCAAGCAGGCCGAATTTGTGCAACAGGGCGTGCAACACATGCTGTAGCCGCTGTAACTGCGTTCCACCGGGGACTGACGGCAACAGGGACGTCTGTCCTTGCTACGCTAACATGAAAACCCATGGCGGTCGTCCCAAGTGCCCGTAGAAGACATGCTATCTGTCATGCTGCAGTTACATTGTAACTTCAGACTTTCCAGTCTTGCTATGAGATTGTCTTTTATCTTAACAATTGACAATAAACGAAGTGATGTTACGGAGCATGTGTTCATGAGAAACATTTTATGCAGCACTCGGATACTCATATATCCTTTGAACTGATGAGTCAATTGATAAGTACTATTTGTATTTAATCAACTTTTGCTTCAGGCACATGACAAAATGTGCTCGAGACGTATGAGTCAAAAAAACATGACCCGTGTGAAGAGAAATCCGCTATGATAGATGCACAAGGCCAAATACACTCGAGATGCATGTCGAGAAAATCTAACTTATGTGAAGAGAAATCTATTACGATGAAGGCACAAGACAAAATGTGCCTGAGACATGTGAGTTAAAAAAGCCTGACCCGTATAAAGAGAAATTCATCACGGTAGAGGCATAAGATAAATATGCCTAAGACACGTGAGTCAAAAAAACCTAACCCTCGTGAGAAGATCCATCATAGTGAAAGTATAGGGCAAAACGTGCTTGAGGTGCACGAGTCAAGAAAACTAGTATAAAGAGAAATCCATCATGATGGAAGCACAAAGTAAAATATGTTTGGGGCACGTAAATTGAAAAAACTTGATCTATGTGAAGAGAAATCTATCATGGTGGAAGCATAAAGTAAAATGTGCTCGAGTCACATGAGTCAGAAAAATCCAACCGGCAAGAGATCTCGAACGCTCTCATGTCGAATGAACTAAACATCATACTTTAAGCCCCTCTCACAAAAGCCTCGAAGCACGCCATACTTCATTCAATTTTTATCTTGAACATTATAAAAAAAAGGTAAACTTACCTTTATATAAGACTTTTGCTTGACCACTTGTGTCTGCATTCATACATATCGAGTTACTAACTTAGGCGTCGAAGGAATTGAGTTAGGAAACCTCTTCCTACCTTAGTCTTCATGTAGGAGGCACTTTGGGAGTTCGATGTTTTTATCCTGAAAGCACCTCAAACAACTTTACACATACAAGTCCGAACCACATATGGCTGACTAATATGCCAATAACTTTTTCCCCTAACAATATCATATATGATATATATATATGTGTGTATTTTTTTATGTATATTTATAATGGCCCAATGCTCGAGTGTTATGATGCGTTTAACCTTAAGTAGTTTCAACAATTTGAATTCTTCTCGAAATACTTTGCTGAAAATATCAATATGGTAGTTATACCCAGATTGATAAGAAAGAAGAGAGTGTATATGAAGAGAGAAATTAGGTTGCTGAGTGTATATACCAGGAGGAAGAACATAAGAGAGACATGGTCATTGTGGAGAGAGGAGGGCAAGAAATGAAGAGAGAAGTACGTATGAGGGAGAATAGAAGAGTTATGGTCTTTATAAAAAGAGTACGAAAAAGAGTATATATAGGGAGAGAGAGAGAGAGAGAGAGAGTGGAAGGGTTATGGTCTTTATACGTATAGATGCATGGGAGAGTAGAAGAGTTATATATGATCTAGTGAGAGCGAGGAGAGAGGTCTTTCTTAGGTTGACTTTTAGATTCCTTCTGACCACTAGGAATCTATATTTATTATTATTTTTTGTCTATGCCTCTTCTCTGTGATTTGTTGTGCGGCAAGCCTTTGCCGGCCATCTTCATGAACGAAAAAATTCGGTGTCAGACACATCAATAAAATTATGAATTCTATCAAAAGGAAGGAAAAAAATCTTCTCGCGACCATAAATTCTGATGATCTTTTTGCTATTTGAATTTGGCGGCGTGTGAGAAATTCCAATACTGAACAACTCCGACGTCTGAAGCAAGAGGTAGAGGTCGTGCTGTCTTGTCTGTAAATCCTTTGAAGATGGTCAAATGCAAAGCAGAGAAAACCCATGTCAACAATAATTAGGATTTTCTTTTCCACTTTGTTAATTTTAGGGTTTTTTATTCACAAAATAACATATCTATGTAAATCGATTATTATAAATATTTCTCTTCTAGAGGATACCTAATGTCACTATAAATAATTCTTGCATCATCAATAAACAAAGAAAAAAGATCGGATGTTATTAATAGAAATATCAACAAAAAAAAAAAAAGAGTATAACGATGTATAACGATCTATCTAATGATCTTCTTGTATCAAAAAATATATATGTAGTGAGTGGAGACTCAAAAATCTACACCAATCATCCTCGTGTGAGTTTCTTGTTCTATAAAGGAAACCCATGTTTTCTCCAACCTTCTCCCATTTTGTTTTTCTTATTATTTTTTTTTGTCTTGCATCATAAGTTAGGATTAGAATTTATTTATTTATTTATTTAAATCTTGACACGTGTGGGACCATCCCAACAATAACATCTCTGCTAGAAAAAATCACATGCAACATATTCCTCCAAGATTTCCCTTTTCCCATCCAAGTTTATGATGTATAAATATATATATTAATATATTACCAAAAAGGAAAGAAGCAAGTCTACAACCGAACCTGCTTTCTGGTGTGAGAAAAGATGCGACACCACGGTTCAAGTAGAAGCTCAGTCAGGAGCAACAGAATAGCTTCGGACTCGCTGGACAATTATTTTTCTACTCATGTTGACCCAACTTCTGCTACGCGATGCTTAGCCACACCATACAAATCCTAATGGATAAACACTTGAACATAGGACTTATTCCTCTCTGTATCTTTTTGTTATACATACTTAACCCGTAAAAAGGGAACCACAGAAGCCAGCGATTGGGAAAATGTCACAAAGAAACTAAGTAATGATGTCAAAATATAAATAGAGTTTCCTCCCTCCCTCCCACAACTTTGGATTTCATCTAACCATGTCAAACAAACATTTGGATGGTGTTGTCTAATTTCAGGTTGACAACATTATTGAGAAAAAAAAAAAAAAAAGTTCAGAACACTTTCCTGTGACATTAACCATCTGTCCCAAATATGTGAGCCTCATCTGCTAATCAACTAGTCTTTGTGTATATATGAGAAAGTGCTCGCCAACCTATATCCCGTCGAAAGAACCCCTCAGGCCAGTCGATTACTTCAGATGCTTTGTAAGCTTTTTCTCTGGCTTCTGCTAAATCCTTTCCTTTTGCAGTGATGCCAAGCACACGCCCACCGTTGGCAATGAAGTTGCCCTTTGGGTCTAGTGCTGTTCCTGCATGAAATATCTTAACCATTGGGCCAATAAGCTCAGCCTCTTCAAGATTTTTAATGATGGTTCCCTTCTCGTAAGACCCTGGATAACCATTGCTTGCCATCACAATTACCATAGCTGATCCAGGTGACCAACTAAGTGACACCCCACCCAGCTCTCCTCGACAAGCAGCAAGCAGTACTTGTGCCAGGTCGGACTCCAAAAGCATCATGAGAACCTATCCAAGACATTCCATCAAGGAGGCTTTTAGTAATTTAAGAATATCCAAGTAAATTTAAAGAATGTCACTAACATGATTTTGCTGTAGTAAAACACCATAGTGAGGAAGAGGCTGGAATCTAACTTCTACATCAACAACTAATTCAATCTAAAAACATATAAATGCAATATCAGCCAGAAAAGCTCACCGGAACAAAATGAAAAAAAAAAAAATGAAGAGACTTATTCATTTTAAGAAGCTATATAATATCCCAATAAATATTCATAATTAAGCTTAGGAAGATCATGTTTTATAGTGCACAAAAATTGTATCTAATTGATACAAACGATTTTGTCCCATGCTAGCTCATCTATCACCGAAGCCGACACCTAAGTAGAGCTCCAAGTCACCAGCCTCGAAATAGCGCCGCAATGCGTCCCGATGTGCCCCACATCAATGACTGTCAATAACCGCTCTACCTTATCAAGATCAGAGACCAGAATGATCAAACGGTTAGCCTAATATTATCCCAAGCTGGTCGATAAAAGGCTTAGGGATCAGGTATAAAAAGGAACCCATCAGCTCACGCTAGAGGGGAGGGGTTTGGGGCTCTCTCTCTCTCTCTCTCTCTCTCAGTCTTTACACAGGCCATGCACCGCTCGGTAGAAGCGCCCGGCTCGGCGAGAAGCCCCGAGGGTTGCACCTAGGTCGAGCCTATGCGCTCTCAAGCCATGCTCATCGGCATGGAGACCCGAGGGCTACACCTAGGCCGAGCCTACACACTCCCTAGCCATGCACCTCGGCGAGAAGCCCCGAGGGTTGCACCTAGGTCGAGCCTATGCGCTCTCAAGCCATGCTCATCGGCATGGAGACCCGAGGGCTACACCTAGGCCGAGCCTACACACTCCCTAGCCATGCACCTCGGCATGAAGACCCAAGACCTACACCTCGAATGAGTAAAAGTTAAAAAAGACTCGCTCCCGAGCTATGCACGAGGGCTACACCTAGGCCGAGCCTACACACTCCCTAGCCATGCACCTCGGCATGAAGACCCAAGACCTACACCTCGAATGAGTAAAAGTTAAAAAAGACTCGCTCCCGAGCTATGCACGAGGGCTACACCTAGGCCGAGCCTACACACTCCCTAGCCATGCACCTCGGCATGAAGACCCAAGATGCATTTCAACATGAAGACCAAGGGATGCACTTAGGCAGAGCTTACACGCTCCCTAGTCGTGCACTCAGCATTAAGACCCTAGGACCATACCTCGGTCCGACCGATGCGCTCTCGACACCCCAGCCAACAGACTTCCATCAAAGCACGCACCTAACAGAAAAGCATGCAAGTGCGCCCTCCAGAGAAAGGCCCTGAAGGACGCCCTTTCAAAGGGGGGCAAATGATAGGGACGATTTTGCCCCATACCAACTCATCTGCCATCGAGGCCAACACCTAAGCAGGGCTCCAAGTCACCAGCCCCAAAATGCCACCATAGTGTGTCCCGATGTGCCCCGCATCAATTATTGGCAATAATCGCCCTACCTTATCAAGATCAGAGACTAGAATAATTAGGCGGTTAACCTGATCTTATCCTACGCCAGCCAGTAAAAAAGCCCAAGGATCATGTATAAAAAGGAATCCATTAGCTCACGCTGAGGGAGAGGCTCTCTCTCTCTCTCTCTCTCTCTCTCTCTCTCTCTACTCTCTCATTTACACAATTGATACTGTTGTCTTCTCCCCTTCGCTAACTTAAGCATCGAAGGGGTCACACTGGGCAACACCCGATGTCGGCCTATCATGCAGGATAGCCAATCGCCCAAGGACACGTGGTCGACCCAGCCCCAAGGAGTAACCTTGCAACCAAGAAGATCCCAGTCCGCCTACCCAACCATCTCGAACCTGGTCCTCACCAATAGAACGGCTTCCAATCGAGCAGCCTATGCGATCTCACCTCACCAAGTCTTCCACATTAGCCAGGAAAAGACACTTGGATGAGCCTGCACCTTCGGCAGTGGACCAACCGTGCCGACTCATCAGTCGACAATACTCATGACACCATCACTAATAAATCACAATCAAAACATTTGTAGATACTTAAATAACATATTTAACAAATTATAATCTCTGGAAGACATGGGACTAGAACAATATAACGTAGCTAACAAAACGCATGCTGCATGAGCATGATACCATATATCCAAATAATGAAACTAGAAATACTTCAGAAAATTTCCAGCAGCTACGAACCTGACACTCTGGGTCTCCAAAACGCACATTGTACTCAATAAGCTTGGGCAAACCACTTTTCTTCTCAATCATAATCCCAGCATACAGCACACCAACAAATTTGCAACCTTCTGCTGCCATTCCCTTCACTGTAGGATGAATTATCGATTCCATCACCAAAGACTGTAGCTCACTTGTTAAGACTGGAGCAGGGGAATATGCACCCATTCCACCCGTATTTGGACCAGTATCACCATCACCAACTCTTTTGTGATCTTGGGCCGACTCAAGAGGTAAGGCAGTTTCACCATCCACCAGAGCAAAGAAAGAAGCTTCTTCGCCCTCGAGGTATTCCTCAATAATAACTCGTGAACCAGCAGAACCAAAAGTATTGGCCACCAACATAGAGTCTATTGCATCAAATGCCTCTTGTATGTTCATTGCCACAATAACTCCCTTCCCAGCAGCCAATCCATCAGCCTTAACAACAATGGGTGTTCCTTGCTCTTTAACATACTCTTTAGCTTCCAATGGGTCTGCAAAGGTCTTGTACTGCAAACAAACCAAGCAACATTGATAATGTGTACCTAAAAATAAGCACACATCACTAACCCAAGAAAGTTCTGAGGTTCCATCTTAATCCAAGACAGTATTTAAAAGTCAAGAAAGAGCAAGAACATTGAAAATGAACTTAACACAGATATATGATTATGAAAATTACCCATTGTCTCCATCAAAATGGAACTTTGAAAGAAAGAAAGAAAAAAAATTAAAATATGGTAGAATAACTTAGGACCATGAGGTGATACTCTAGAAAAGGTTCTCCGCTGTCTATGATAGTATGAAGAATAAGCATTCTGCAGGATTTCTTATGAATGAAACATTTCATTTCTAGCATAGTCATCAGCACTCTAACATGCACAAAACTCCCCAAAGCTTGGACATGCATATATATGCAACAGCTATGTGCACATGCATATAGATGAATATAGAGAGAGAGAGTTGTGATAGAATCCCAATAGGAAGATTAAGATCTCGATCCTCAAGATCAATCATCAAGATTCAATTTGAAAACCAACTTCATTGATCATGATATAGAACATTTTAAAACGATAGAGACATGAAATTTCATGCTTTGAAGTATTCTCATGCACCAAGTGGAAAGAAAAATAATTAATTTTACAGTATAGGTATATATTAATTTGATTAAAAATAAAGAAGTAAAAAAAAGTTGGTTTTTGTTTGCAGTCATCCAATAATATTTAGATCAAGGTTAACCGTTCATAATTTCATCAAGAGATGCTCACTTTGGGTTATTTGATAAACACAAAATATATACAAATCAAATGAATTTTGGTTTCTAAATTGTTAAGTGTTATATATAATGTTTAACAGATCTAGTCAATATGGGGCTGCCATGACGGATTTTAAAGTGATAGAATTACGTGAGTATTAAGGATTCAATCGTCTTAAGAGGACTCAAGATCAACTATATATAACTTGGTAACATTTTTATCTATTAGTAAAAATGGTTATCATATTTCATGAGACATTACACCATTAGACAGGGAAATGGTATTCAAACTCTAAGTAAATATTAACCTTTGCAGTGGGGATTCCATATTTGTCGCACAACTTCTTTGTGAAGTCTTTCGACCCCTCCAGTGCTGCAGCCGCTGCTGAAGGGCCAAAAGTTGGGATTCCAGCCTTTGTAAGATCATCCACAAGTCCAGCCACAAGAGGAGCTTCTGGGCCCACCACAACTAGCTCAACTCCCCTTGTATGGCAACATGAGATCACAGCCACATTGTCCAAGATGTTTAAGTCTGATATGCAAGTAGCATCCCCAGAGTGAGCAATCCCTGCATTACCAGGGGCACAAAAGACTTCACCACAGGATGGAGATCGCTTCAAGGCATAGCAAAGAGCATGTTCTCTTCCGCCACCACCAATAACCAATACAACCAGCTTCCTTTCTGCAATAAAACATAAAGTAAATAAATTGGAAATAAATATTGCAATAAATTTTTTATCCCTAATGTGCTTGCATGTATTTGTAATATAATTTAGGTCCAGAACATTTCCATAAAAGCATCTCAGCTGTTAAAAACATGAATAGGAATGCAAGCAGTTGAAAGAATGTTAAATTCCTTTTTCTTCAGAAAATAGATTCACTTTGCTTCGGTCACAGGTTTGTTATCCTAAGTTTACAATTCCATCTTGAAGTTTCAGATTTCGCACATGGAACTTGCATTATAAATACTGACTGCATTGTCATGGTTTTAGTAAAAACATAATTTCTCTGAGTTCTCAAAGAAGAACAAGCATTAACAGATAGCTTATCTGTTTGCATTTCGATATGCATAATATTGGATGCATTTTTGGATATATAAAAGTCCATTTCCATGCATCTGGTCTTCCTGCTCATTCGAATATACACTGAATAATAATCAGGTCAACTGGAAATAAAATTTTCCATTTAATGCTTTGCACAGTGTGTTCGCATTAGCAGGAGCCTCCCATTTTTTCAATGCTTGGGACCTTTAACCAAAGAAGCACATATACGGACACGAGACACAAACATGATATGACATGGACACGGCAACAAATCATTCAAAATAAATTAGGATACGAACACGACGAGGACACACACACACACACACACACACATATATATATATATATATACTATTTTATTTACATGAGCTTTATATATTACTCAAATTATTATATTTTACAATTTATTCAAATTATTATAAAAATTTAATCAGGGATTAAGAATCAGTAAAAAACTCAGATTAAAAGAATAAAAAATTGAAATAGGCCAATAATATGTTGACAGTTTAATCAGAAGCAATAAACATCCCAGATTAAATAAAACAAAAAGAATAAATAGTAATAATATGTTAAAAATGTTTTTGACGGTTAAAAAAAGCTAAACATTAGTATACAGTATATGCCTATACGGTATACCTTCGGCTTGCGACGCCGCATGGTTGAGGAAGAGGCTCTATAGAGGGGTGATGACAATGTGCGACTCTACCTCTACAGAGGAGCACTCGGGGCAGATGGTCTAACAGTGCACTGCACGACTCTGCCTCTACAGAGGGGCTCTCAAGGCAGATGGTCCAATGGCAATGCGCAACTCTGCCTCTGCAGAGGGGCACTTGGTGCAGATAGTCCAACGACAGTGCACAACTCTACCTCTACATAGGGGCGCTTAGGGCGGATGGTCCCACGACGCACGACGACAAAGCGTGACTCTACAGAGGGGCACTAGGGGCAGATAGTTTGACAACGCACAACGGCAACAAAGGGAAGCCAAGCTGATTTGGAAGGGAAGCCCATGATGTACTAGGGTTCGATCAGGAAAAGTGGTATTTATTATTTAATGCCGAGATCCTCTTTGAATCTGTGAGAAAGGATTCTGGAGGTTCCTGACACCTCCGCACATGACCACCAAGTCCGACACACAAATAGCATATCCGATGAATTAAAAAAATAAAAATAAAAAAGACACGTGTTTGACCCATGTTCAATCATGTCAAAGACGAATTCATGTCCGACGCACCCAAATCACCATGTCTGTGCTTCCCAACCTTTAACTACCAAATTCCAAAAATCTTATTAATTGCTGCTGCCATTTTCTCAAAAAATGTGAATAACAACTCTTGATTACTCAACAAGCAATCCTCATCTAAAGGCGTACTAGTTTCTTATATTCATCAACAACAACCAAATACACAAGTTACGAAAGCATACAGAAGTTTGATGTTGCTTTGAGAGATATCCATGGTGATGATGAAGCCACATGTTTATTTTCTACAACGGGTTTTAAGAGGCAATTCTCCAGAAAATTTTTCTCATTTTTTAAAATAAAATAGACTAATAAGTATCGTTGCTTCCTTAAAAACATACCCAATTTCCTGTATAAATGTCAATGCTATTATTGTTAAATAGATAATAGATGCACATCCTGCATCATATATTAACATGTTCAAAGTCTTAAATCAAGTTTATTGTTGCAGAATAAACACCAACATTATTGGTGTTTATGGTAGTGATATTACCTGAAGAATTTGCATCGCCATTATTATTGGTAGTCAATATGGATTGCCCTGGATCTGCATTGGAACAAGTAGGAGCCCTCAAAACCCTTCGAAATGAGCTCAAAGACGAGGACAGGAAAGGCCCCTTAGTTCTAAATGATGAAAGTGAAAATGTGTTCCATGTACGAAAGTCTTCCAAAGAGAGATTATTTTTCAATCTTCCTTGGATATGATTCTTAGGAGATACCTTGAATGCTTCTCTGTTCAATAAGTTAAAAGAGCTTCCAGCATTACATGCAATGAAAGCCATAAAATGACTGCAAAAATCAAATGAATCAGATTATGGACATATTAAAATGGATTTTGAACTATTACAATGGAGAAATAAATACATCTTTCTCATTCAATATTTAACATGAGACAAAGGTGACCTCAAACAACATGTGATAGAGACCAAGAAACAAAGGTTGCTACAATATGCACCACACTCTACTCTCCACCCTCCTTTAAAAAATTGAGCTCCATTCTGTGAGTTAATACCACCTCATATCAGATAATGAAACCCAGTTCAGAATTCGAACTACCTGAAATCTTATGAATATTATATTTGTTAGCAAAACAAAGATCCATACCTGCCTAAACTTTTGCAAGATGTATGCCCTCCGATACTGAGTTCGACAATACAATCCAAAACTAAACAACACGTTTTACTTCTTTCATCCAGATAAATCAGGAGCTCCTAGAAATTGAGGTTTAAGCCTCAAACGTTACCTTAAGTAACCAAATCTCCCATAGTAATAAGAACCCAGAATAAAACAAACAAACAGAAACTATTATTACCATTTGAGTGACCTAAAATTTAAAAAGAAGCACTCAATCGATTTATTTCCTTCCCTCATACCTACTCTTTCTCTAAAACCCTAAACCCAACAGGCAAGCTGCAAATTCCCAGCCGGAGCCATTCATCTACCCAATCAGATAACAAGGAGAAAGAAAACAAGAAAGAGTGACTTCATCTCATCTCTTACCTTATGCCCCGGAGCAACAAGGAACACCAAGAGACAACGATAAGAAGGAAAGATGCGCTTTATCGCCTTGAAAAAGAGCCGCGCTCGGGTCGGATTGCCTTCTGCCGAAGGCCGGGGGGTCTCCGCCGAGTCAGGGACCAGGTAAATGCCACTTTAACCCGAGCATGGCGGTGACCTGCGTGTGGACCCGCTCGACCCCTCTGCTGCACTAATTCGAAAGCGAACCTCCAAATGATAGCCGATGTAAGAGAACTCATTTCTACGAATCCCATTGACAATCCCTACGAAAATAATGAAAGATATTACTATTTACAAGCCCACTTTATTATTTTATCATTTTATTTTATATATTTTAATTATTTTCTTTTTTAAATAAATATAAATATTTTTTTTTCCTTTCCTTCTCTCTTGGCACTCGACATTAAGCTCCATCCCTTATCCACATATCTCGTCCTAACAAATGGTGCACCCCTAACTATCCTTCCCTAACATAACCAATAAAAAGACGGTGTTCACTAGTCATTAATATAAATGAGCCCCTAATGATAGGGGAGACTCGAGGGAGGGCAAGCGGTTGACCACCTTTTACTGACAAACCAAGTATAAAAAGCTAACTCTCAAAACTAGATGGAGTAAGTAGGATCATCCTAAACTCTTCTAAACTCTACTAAACCCTCTTCACCTACTTTACTGACTTAGGCATCAAAGAGATTAGGTTGGGATACTCCTCGACACTGATCATTTATGCAGGTCCCTAGTGCTATTAAGGAGTTCCTCAGAGTGGTACAAAGTATTTCCAAACAAAGCCAAGGCTCACCTCGGGACGACCCCGAGCTTCCTTTAATGGACCAACTGCACCTTTGGATGACCACAAGTCAATCACCGTGATCTTGCAATACCTTGGGAGTAACCTATTACCCTAACCCCCCACTCGAATCACACCCACATGATCTGAGGGGGCTTCTCAGATAGGTTTACGCCTTTAGGATAGAACGAGGCTATGTTAACTTTCTAGTCAGTAATACCAAGGTAACAACACTAAACAAATGAGAATATCTTGACTACATCATCATTTCATGCTACATTTTTTACTAAAAGAAGAAAAATTATATCCATCGATATATAGGTTAGAATGGGGCTATAAAAACAGTTTTGAGATGGAGGGTGTGAGCTATTCTTTTTAAAGGAATATTCCATAGCACCAATGTTGTTATGGAATGTATGGACATTAAGCTAAGGTAAGATGAGGCACTAATCTGATTTAATTGAGAGAGTTTGAAGTAGAGGAAATCCATAATTAAATGCATCGTTTGAATTCCACATACGATGGTTCAGATGAGATGTCTACTCTCTTTTGCTAGAATACAGGTCTTGGGATGTGGTGGGGATTTTTCTTATCTAATTGGTACTGGATTTTACTTAGAAGGTGCACAAGGTTCAACAATCATGTAAATTTTCACCTATTGTATAAGTTAATATTATCAATTGTATAACAATATTATATATTTTAGTCTTTTTGTATAGCATAGTTTTGATCATAACTTTTTTTTATTATCGGCTATAAGAGGTGGATTTTTATGTATAGTATACTTGTACAAGTTTTCATCAAATTTGACATAATACTATGAAACATTGTAAACTATTGTAATTTTAAATATGAAGTTGTCATTGCACAATTGATCTTAAAATCCTTATTATACTCATGTTTTAGTTGAGTTGTGCAAGTGGATTTTAATTAAGTTAGAATCATATTTTATTTGAGTTAAAATTAGGATAGGATCTTACAATCCTACGTCCAGCCAAATTCCATTAATTATCATAAATTCTTCCAAAAATAAAAAAATATATATATATTATCAAGCATCTTCCAATCTTGATTAGATAGTTTGGTAGAAGTATGAGTTGTTTTACTGAATTTCGATTAAGTTACACTCGATGATCATAAAACCTATTAAAAAATATTTAATTTTGATAATTAATTATAATTTTTTTGAAAATAAAAAAGATGGTACTAATCATCTTAGAATCATAGCTAGGTTATTTATTATTATACATGTGCTATCCTCCCTCCATCCATCTTAGAACCATACCAACGGGAACAACTCGGCTTGATGACACTGTTCTCGATTGTGCTCTACTGATGAGTTATTTATTATACATCTCTACTGATGACACTGCTCTCGATTGTTCTCGATTGTGCTCTACTGATGGTACTAATTTCTTCAACCTCCAAAACTGAGTTCCTATACTTGTTGAGATTCAGTAGTGTGCTCTACTGATGAGTTATTTTTAGTAAAATAGTTTCGATACCAACTGATGAGTTTCTGTAGCTTTCTATCATCCTCTTTCTTACATGTTGCTAATAAAGCTAGGCTTATTTTCCTATCCTTTTTACAAGTCTGATTGTCATGAGATCGATTACATATCCACTCTTTTCTCTCTTAACAATGAAATTTAACCTATCCATTAGGAATTCATATTATTAGTATAAACTTTTGAAGATTACTTAACATATATTAGAGAGTAACACTTCATACAATACATTATCGATGTATTTGCTGGTGATGGCGAAGCAAAATTTGTAATGTCGATATATCTTCTTCCCATATCTTTTCTGATCCAACCTAACTAATATGGTGTGGTTTGTAGGCTAAGTTTTGCTGTCGTTCTTGATGATGGTATTAATGACTTCTTGCTTCACTTAAATTTTTTGATTGAAGAACTCTTACTCAAACCTTTAGATTCAATGATAAACTCGAGTCCTGTAGCCTTTGGCCTCACCATATGTAATAGATTTGGATCCACATGATCAATTGGTGTATGTTTGGTAGAATCTTCACTAATAGTCATAACCAATACCCATCGATTTTGATCATTTTCTTCCACTATTTTGAAAAGAGTTTAGAGTGAACTTTCCAGCACTTCTCCCTTATATGTCCTATAATTTTAGGATAATCATAAATAAAAGTGATTACTTTTCTTTGAGCAAGAAGGATTCTTGTTATTGTTGAATTTTTTTTTGGTCTTCGAGGGGCCCTCTTCGGTCTTCGCTATAGTTCTCTCTCTATGAATTTGGTTTTTCCTTTTGATTGTCATGGTTGTCTAATAAGCATTTGAGATATTATAAATCTTGAAAATGCTCAATTCAATGATGATCTAGGCATGCAAACTAGCAATAAACTTCATCATCAATCGACGACTATCTTGAAATATTCCAAGTGTCACTGTTTATTGTCGAAACTCGTCAGTATAATCTTCTATCGATTGATCTTGTCCTTGATGCAAGATATCTCATCTTTTCCACTGCTCTTTAAGGTATCCTATTAGATAGAATTTTTGTCTCGAATGAGTCTTTTAAATTATCCCCATGTCAATTATTCATCGTCTTAGGCTCACAAGTAATAAATCAATCATGCTCGGTCAATTTGAGTCATCAATGTAAACTTGGAAAAGAAAAATAAAACAATAAATTTATTATTTATTTAAATAAGATATATTATAATTTATTTATACATTCACTTTAACAAAAAAAAATGTAATTATTAAATTACAAATATATGAGAGTCATTAATTCTTAAAAAATTATTTATAAATTCTTACAGGTACATTTATGTATCTTAAGATTATTTTCTTTTTATATAAATTTTAGGAGCATATGATTTTACGGTCAAAGTTTGCAACTCCCTTTCACAATCCTTCGTAAGAAGAATACAAGTTGGACAACCTTCTCTTGTTTGCTTGGGATGACGTACGACAACATAGAGCCAAAAACAGTGCAACCGAAATGAATGCAAGCGAGTTTAAACGAATAGGAAATACTTTCTTTCTCATGAATTGCGATCTATCAGATGTTGTGCTTAGTATACTATCCATCCATCACTCCAAATTTGCTTTACAAGCCATGTTTGGTGTCCATTTTGCAACTAAAAAAGTTAAAATTAATTCTGTAATCATTAGAGAGGCGAACCAAAACTTGCAATTGCAGAATTTTATTTTACAAGAGTATGGGTAGTATGACCACAAGCATTATTCCTGCAGCCACCTCTGAAACACCGCA
Source organism: Musa balbisiana (assembly GCA_004837865.1). NCBI lineage: Eukaryota > Viridiplantae > Streptophyta > Magnoliopsida > Zingiberales > Musaceae > Musa > Musa balbisiana. Next base: position 389,049 of record CM017196.1, on the reverse strand, counting down.
ATTGAACTTATAATAACAAACTAGTTTCTGGAACAATAATAAGATGCACAAAAATAAAAATGAATGCATCACAAAGCCTAGGAATCTATGTTCTAGGATTGGTTAAAAGGTATATCTTGTATAAGTAATTGTCATTGCCCCAAATTGACCTAACTTGGTTCTCAAGAAGATTGTTTTACAGAGCCATATAATATTTTTCTCAAAATTTAATACATTTATAATTATCGAATCCATCCATCTTCATATCGAATCATCCTCTTGCTCTTGCTCTCCCGATACCACGTTACCTTCAGACAAATCATAGTTTTTTTTTTTGTAAGCACAAATGTCTAGCAGAGAATGAGATAACAGTTCAAAGAAAAGAAAGTGTGCAATAATATGCTGTTCCCATATTAATAAATATGAGTATCTATGACATGCATGCTTAGAGCATCAATTAACAGATTAATAAGAGTATGTCTTGTATGATATATATATACTCACAAAAAATAATTCATAATTAATATGTATTAATCATATGTAAAAAGCTAACATATCAATCATTCATAATACGTACTTATTCAAACATTTACTCTACTTGCATGTCATAAAATAACAATATTCTAATAAAGAGCATAACATATTTAATGCATATTACATAACCAGAACAAGAATCATATCACATTTCACAAGTCACAATTTCTCTTTTCTTTTCTTTCATATTCTTTTACTGTACTCCGTCATTCATATAGGAAATAAAAATAACTATGAAACTCAAGTATATACTAAGCTTAGGGAACCAACGAATATTCTTAAAAGTACATTTCTTATAGGATAATAGGACACCACTATTATTTATATAATATTCATGAAAATCAATCCATTTTAATAAAAATGATCTTCTTAATTCTCTTACTAAGACTATTATCGAAAAAAATATATAATCTCATAGCCTCTGTATTGGTAGACTTAAATGTCAACCCTTCACAGGTTTGAAGATTCACCATCTTTGGAATCTGCAAATAGGATATAAGCCTATGGTAAGAGAACTATTAAGAATCTAATTTGACATTAAATTTATATAATAAATATATAATGCTCAATCACTATACTACTATACATCTTTAAGAAGAATCAAATCACGATTCATGGTTTTTGATACATGACATAAAACTAAATAATTAATTATTAAACTATGTTAAATCTCACAACCCAAGTCATGCAAGCCTTCATCATAGCACATGTCAAATAAAATGAAAAAAACACAAGATTCACCATAGTCAAATAACTCATTAAATGTATGAAAAAAAATACTAATAATATCATGACAATATCAAGTCTTTAGACATTAAATCATAACCTACTTTATTCGTACAGTCTTTAGACACTAAATCATATATTACTTTATTCCTACACAACAACGCACTTAGAACGTGGGATGTTAAACCCTACAACAATGTATTTGTTACCAGCATTTAGGTGACGATATTAGTATCAAAAGAAAGATTAGTTAAAACACCTCATAAATTACTTGATGGAGCAAGATACTTGGTATAACGTGCATTTGCCACGATCTTTCTTGTCTTCTTCTTTCGAAGCTCTACATTGACTACCCCAACGGCCTTCCCAGCTCGCAAAATCTTTGCCTCGATCTCAATTTCTTCCTGGTAACCAACCAACCAACCAGACATTTTGCATCAATTACTAAAGCACATAAATCATATAAAGAGTTCAAAGCCAAGGTAGAAATCTAAACTTGCTGCAACTAGTAACAAATCCAGCATAGTTCCTTCCAAAATAGAATAGCTTAATCCAAGAAAAAAATAATCAAGTGGTAGAAGACTGAAATCAAGAATTTTGAGAGTCATTCACGTGATACAAAATCATGAAGGAATTTCATTTAAATTAAACAATTAAGCTTTTTTGATCAAATTTGACAGAATACCCCTCTTGCTAATACTGAGTTTCAACTTCAAGAGCACATATCTAATCATACATAGAAAAATGCTTCTCCTCGTATGATTGAAAATAATGGAGCATATTCTTTTCAAAAAACTCAGAGTTGAATTTTAAGTCCAAAAAAACACACCTTATGGACCTCAAGGACACAGCCTTTGGTTCTCAAGTAAATCAGATGATTATGGTTTTACCATCTACTAGGGTTTTAAATATCTGGACACTGAAAGCTCTAAAGCTCTGATACTGAGAGAAGATACCAGGAGCAGCACCATACCCAAAGTATGGTGAATAGATGGATCCAACCTTAACAAATTCATCCTAGCTCTTGTCTTAAAGTTATTTGTGAATTAGAAAGTCCGGTACTTCTAGCTGGATTACAACTTCATAGCATTTGATTAATTTAAGTGAAATTGGAAGTGAATTCTCAGAAGCTACCTAAAAAAATCTGAAACAACCATAATCCTGATTCTTCTATCCCTTCTCTTTGTCATTCCCTCTCCTCACTTCTAACTCACCCTCCCTCTCTCCTCTCTCTCACATGCAAGCAGTGTAGTTATTGGTCATTACAATGTGTGACAGAGGACATGCAGAGATGGAGAGCAGAAAGAGGGCACCTCAGCTGCTACTGCTCTATCCTTTACCAGTGAGGATCATCTGGAATCGTCAAGGATCAATTAATTCCAGTTGAGTCCAGCTGATACCAACCAAGTCGGACACAATTTCTGTATTGGCAACTGTACCATGGTCATGCAGGCACAATAAGAGAAAGTACTGAGTAAGCACTATAGCAACATATATGGGGAATTAATTCCTTAAAAGTCGCTTTAGAGGGACTCATTCTAGCTACCTCCTTCATTTGTGCTGAACCAAACAAGCCCCAAACCGTAGTATGCATCATAGTTTCAAAAGCATTAAACAAAGCCACGAAGCACCACACAAAAATTAATGTAAAAGGTCCAAATTTCTATTGAAAACTACAGATCACAATATAAAAAAACAATACCCATCAGAAATAAAAGTGTAGAAGTGGTTTACGAGGAACATAAGAACTCTTAATATTGTAGCCATGCCCCATGTATCCACCACTATCAGTGCATTCACAAACATCAACACTGTTCTCATGATCACTCCTGAACTTGATTCACAAGTGAGCAGTCAAATCTACAAGCAAACGCTAGAGATACATGGTCTGAATGCATGGAATTTAACCTTATAGATCTGCATCAAAGAAAATTGGAAGAATTTGGTGCGAAGAAAAAACTGCTATGTGAACATAAATGAAACTTTTGACTTCCCTCCCTGGAAAAATGTGCTTTGGACCACTCTAAATGATATGCAAATACCACTTGTAAGGCCTACAAGACAAGTTAGTTTATATAGGGTTTGGATAAGTAGAATCCTGAACCATATAAGAAAAATAAGAGATTGAGACTCATTAGGACTCACATTCAGCTCCAACAGGCAAATTAACTGGGCCAAATGATCAATCCAAAAAGAAAACATATCAATTGAACTAAAGGGGACAAAAACCACTAAGGGCAATACCAGCAAACCATTGATCGACATAATTGATGTATACCTAACCAAATCATGCCAAAACATCTACAAAGTTAAACTTAAATCAGCATACTTCAAACAAATGTAATTCAAGTCTCGATTTCTATAGTACACAATTAAACTAAACTCTATACTGAAGCTACATGAATGCATAACCTGCTTTCCACGTAAGTAGTGCAAGTAATCAGCATGTTTCTTAATAAGTCCAGAGATCCTAAAATGAATGTTTTATGTTCAAGTCTCCAGCACTGCTCGAAACATGAATTTCCAAATAGACTTGACACAAAAAACCTTGTTCTTCCACGCAAAAAGAATTACACTATTAAAATTTGGACAACATAACACATGGAACAACTTTGACCAAAAAGAAATTTAATTTTCAAGCAAAAGAAATTTGCATATATGCAGTAACACATCAACAATAAAAAAACTCACTAAGACCAACTGCCAACAACTAATATTACCTATCAACAGCCAGATACTCAACTAGCTATACACATACTAAACAAGACAATAGAAGAAGAGAATTTCCCATTTCTCACTTTTGTTTGTATGGCGGAGATCAAGACTCTGGAGATCTCTGACGACTCTAGCCAAGTCATCCTGTTCGAGAATTTCATATTCAACCATCGTGGAACCATCACAATTGCTCTATCTGGCGTATCCATCTCCTCTTCCACCGCTGCCCCTGTTGTCGACCCCTCTCTCCTCGACCTCAGGCCGCTTGACTCTCTCTTCTTCAAGGACATGATCCACTATTCCAACAACCAGCCAATTTGCCCTCTTCGGCTCCAAGCACGACGATCTCCGTCTTTAAGATCTCTTCATCAGTGTCACCACTCCCAGCGGCAACTCTCTTTCTCCCTAGCAGTGAACGACAGTTGTCTTCCTCGGTAAACGGCGGTTGTTGCATCTTCCTCTCCATCGACATAATGACAGAGGTGACGTCTCTGCCCCCGCCCTCCGCCTCCTTCTCCCTATGTCGACATCTTTACCTCCTCTTCCTTCGGCGGCTGCTCTCTACCGCCGTCGATCTTCCTCACTGGCGGATCGTAGAAGGTGAGCATCATCAGAGGCGAGTGCAATGAAGAAGAATCTTGCTCAGTGACTGCATCTTGCTCACCGACCACCGCATCTTGCTTGGCGATCTCTTGCCTTCATCGTCAAGAAGCAGCAGGAGGCAAGCACCCCCCCCCCCCCCCCCCTCTCTCTCTCTCTCTCTCCCCTTCCCTACGCCGTCGAGAAGAAGCAAGAGACAAGCACCCCCCACCTTCTTCCTATGGCGGTAGAGCCGAACCTTCTCCTCTTTGTTCTTCCTCACCGGCTAAGCGTCTGCCCTGCCCTCAATCTTCACTACAACTCCTCACTACTACTACTCGACCGCCGTCGATCTTCCTCATCGGTGGACTTCAAGTGAGTCGTGTGCCCACCTCTTCTCCCCTGATCTACCTTGTAACAATCGACAGCCTCCTCCTCCCTACATCAACATCTTCTCCAACATTTCAACTCCGTTGACTACCGCTCTCTACCCCAAGGGCTCTCTTCTAGACCGCTCATCTCTACATCGAGCGCTGCATTGGCCGCCTCACCGTCGGCATCGACCGCACCATCCTCCTCCCATCTTTTTGCTTCGGGCCTTGGCACCTCTACCTCGCCAACCGCCACTCCACCCCAAACCCGGTTCTGAGTTTTAATTTCACAATCATCTTCCCCTCTCCTCCCTACTGTCACGAGTAAAGTTGTAAACGGGGATATTTGATGTGATGCTCATGTATGTCCATGTCTTCCAATTTTGTTTATGTTTTACAGTTTGCGGAGCATGTAGAGGACTGACAATAGGCTTGGCAGCCCCATTTTGGTTGACTTTGGTAGTCACTTTAGACTTGTAAATGAAGGTTGTGTCATGTGGGCACTTGTGAGCATATTAGTATGTAGTGAATCATCTTGGACCTTTTGTTGTGCGATCGTTCAGGGCTTGCGAAGCCTATGGTTATAATTTTTATTGGCTATAAAGTGTTTACTAAAATGGTTGCTTGTGGATCCCGAGTGAAACGCTTTCTCTAACCTATTTTCTCGTTTGTAGGTTCTAAGGGACTATAGGAGGTTTCGAAGATATTGACCTTTGCGGACGGACATGTAAGGGTGCCGCACGATTTAGGCAAAACTAGCTAAGTTTGTGACACTAAGCCGACGACTTTCTCTACAACCGCTTGCTTCGACAACCTCCCTGTGCCAACAACCTCGCTTCGCTGTGGCCCTCCGCCAGCCTCCCGCCGGTGCTACTCCTTTGGCGACCTCCTCTCATGGGCCAACCTACCATTGCTGCTACTGCTATCCTCCTGTTGCTACTGCCATACTCCGGTCGTGGGCCAATCTCCGTCGAGTTCTCTAGCGCCCAAGTTGCATAGTGCTCGATCTTCGTCGAGTTCTCCAATGCTCAATCTTTGAGGCCGAGCACCCGTTGCCTCCTCTCAGCCCCCTTGTCCTTGGAGGTGTACAGTGTTGCCAATTCCAATGACCCTCCCGCTACTCACAGTGCTCCAAAAATCAAGCCGATGAACTTCAACCAAATCACAACATCCGCTTGTCATCTTCCTCGGTACCAATCCAGTGTTCCACTCATGTATGAAACGCATTGTCATCGACTTCCACTTCATCAAAGATCAAGTTGTCAAACATTAATTTATGATCATCTGGCAGACTCCTTCACGAAGTCTCTCGCCCGAAAGACATTTTAGTTACATCAATCCAAGATTGGCATATTTGACAGAAGCTCAATCTTGCGAGGGCATGATAGAAGATCATGATAAAGGCACCTATGGAATAGCATCCCTACTTCCTCATATCCTCAATCAATCACAGATTTGAGGATCGATCTCAGATTTAAAGAACTGATATAATTAAATGATTTGAGTGCATGATTAAGAAAAATCTCTCCCTCAAAACTTGTATAAATACTTATCTCCTCCATGAGTAAAATCAATCATTTTCATAACCTATTCCTCAATTCAACACTTTCTACTCCTTATGACAGACAAAAGGATTTTTTTTATCTGACTATAGATACTTATTTGAGTACGTGTACGAGGCTCCCACTAATATAAGATCTCGAGATGGTTGTAGTCTTATCTTTAAAACATCCAAAGAAGTTTTTCCTATGACTCAAATCCTAGTCTTTCAGGTTGCCATTGAACCTGTTATATTAAAGGAGCAACGATAATACCTGCTTTCAGAATTTTTTTTTTTCCTTTTATCTTTTAACCACATATAATAAAAATTCAAGCAAAGCAAGTCCCAAGAACTTGTTAAACAGAGAGTCCTCTCATCACACAATCTATACTGTAGCCTTCTCATAAAGATTTACAGTTGAGCACATACTGCAACAAAGGCACAAAACAATCCAGGAGGAAAAAGAAATTTCAACCCCAAACTGAAGGGATCCTTCCCATAAAGAAGGAATCAATCACAAGAGAAGAGTTATAACACCATCAAGTACCAAAATTCTCATAAAAAACGAACAAATTAAGCTTGCGATCGACGAACTTACGTTGGCAAAGGCGGCGTCCAAGTAGGAGATTCCGATCTCCATAGGCACACCCCTCGACTGAGCTCCGGCAGTATAGAAGGCAGCGGAGCCGACCAGATCCACGAGGGACGCTGTGGCGCCGCCGTGCAGGAAGTTTCCCATGTTCTGCAGAGAAGTGGGAAAGCGCATCGGATCAAAATAGGAGAAGATTGCAACGGAAAAGGAGGAAACGAAGGGAGGGGTGGCTCACGAGGAGGCGTGGAGGAACGGTCATGGAGCAGAGGAGGTGGCCGGGCTCGACGAGGTCGACGCGGAGGCCGCGGAGGATGAAGGCGTCGTAGAACTTGGAAGGGAGGGCGTCGAGGGTGGGGGTCGGGAGGATCTCTTCGGCCGCCGCCTCCAGTGACCTCTTCGCGGAGTCCAACGCCATTAGTTCGTCGACAAAGGGGGGAGGAGACGACGGAACGGGCTGTTGGACACCTGTGGTGCATATTGTTTTTTTGTGTTTTTTAATAGTCGCCAAATTGAAAGCCAACTGCGATACCCACTTCTCGGGCTACATACAACATTATATACTAAGAGATTTTTTTTCGTTCTCGTTTGGGCTATTTCTCTCGGAAAAAAAAAATTTAATGATCACTTATTTCTGTTGCACAACGCTACGCTTTGATGTTCTGTTAGTATGATAGAGAGTTCTTTTTCTCACGTAACCATTTTGCTTCTGTATCTGTCTTATTTGTTTTTTCATTTAAACCAGTAATTATGTGACCATACATACGGATGGGTTTAGTCTGATTTTTTCTGGATTCCTTTTTGCTCGAGTTCAAAAATAGATTCATGGCCACTTTACTTTACTGTTTTAATTATAGATCGAAATTTTTTTAATTAATTTTCTAAAATCGATAAAGATTATTAAAACTTTATATTCATAATGGAGAGAATATAACCATATATTTATTAAAATAATATATAAAAATAATATAAAATCTGAACTTATTATGAGAAGTGGTTGAGGTAAAACTCAAAATTTCGGTATAAATAATTTCAAACGATTTAGAATAGGATACGGAAGATGTTCCAAAAGATAATCTATAACTTTTAGTGTTAAGATAAGTATCACAATGAGTTATAATGTTACTTATGTTGAAAGTAGAAAGAGAATAATGAAAAAATAATTTCTATTGGATATAAAATGAGCGATGACTAAGACGATGATATCATTTATCAATTGGAGCTACAATTGAAGTGTAGAGAGTAGGCTGGGTTATTTATGAAGCTAATGGTCACTCGTAAATATTATCATTATTCTGGCCTTGGATCGAGGATTCCCCCGTGTTGATAAGAGAATATCAAGAAAGAATTCAATTGAGAGTTTTTTTTTTGTTACAGAATTAAGAAATGGAAATGAAGTTTCTTTTAATATGAGTTACACATAGGACATCATCAATTGTAAAAGTTATGATATGTAAATTAAGCATTATAGAACCAGTATGAATAATGAGGATTTCTTTATCATCACCGATGATTATGCCTTTCATTTCTACTATAATTGTTGTAGATGGACAAGTTCTATAGATCAGATGTGATATAATGAGAAGCACTAGAGTCCACAATCCAATTATGTTGATTAGTAATTGGAGTAGTTATGAGATTCAGTTGAGACCAATTTGATAAAATAGGAAATCTGGATAGAGACCGACAAACTATTATAAAGTATTCGACTTTATCACACAACTGGCATATGACTCTTTATTGGTTTGTGTGGTTAGGATGCCAAGACTGATGGTTATTAAAGTTATTACTTTGATAGTCGTTGAAGTTCTAATTGAAATATTGATGATGTAGATGAGGAGAGGTTTGTTTGGTACTTATAGGTTCATGAGGTATCTTGGTTAAACCTTTGTTGACATTCTTATTATACTAATTACTTTTTCTCTTAGGTTTTTGACTGACTTAAGCTGTGATGGTTGGTCCTGGCAACCTGTCATTGCGCTTCAAATATATCTCATAATTAGTCAACTTCTCATAGAGTTCTTTGAATGACATCAGTGAGTCGCATGCCTGAATTGCTATTGTCAGTTTCTTGTACTCGTCTCCTATGCCATTAAGGGTATGGACTATGACTTTTTCATCATTGATGGAATGATCTATCAAAGTTAAATCATCAATGATAACTTCTATATTTTATAGATAATAAGCAATAGTAATTTCCTCTTGTATTATTTTCATTAGACTAGATAGGAGACTAACTACGAGTACGCGAGTGATTTGCTAAGATGATTTACAATTTGCACCGTACTTTTGTAATAGTGTCACATGAAGATATGAGTAGGGTGATAGATCCAGCGACTGAGACTTGAATTGCTTATAGGATGAGACGATCTTGGCGTAACCATAGTTTGTGAGTTGGATTTGGTACTCGATTGGGTTTTCCTACGATGTTGATCATTGTTGGTGGACAATTAAGAGAGCCATCGACATAGTCTAATAAATTATATCCAAATAGGAGATTAGAAAATTATACACGCTAACGTACATAGTTGTCGTTTTTGGATAATTTGAAGATGATTAGAGTTGCAGTATTGATGGAGATAAGGTCTGTATGTTGAGAAGTGTTATGGTTTCCTACGGGGATAATAGACGATTAAGACATTCTAAAAATAAGTATCGATTTAAGGGATCAAGTTGGTAGTTTGCGGCAGATCAACAGGGAGTCGCTTCCTGGGTAGGTGGTGGCATGGTGATGATAAGTCTCGACGACCTCACGAAGCAGGCAAGATTAGAAGAAGTATCAGTAGATCTCAGCAGACATCTATCGGTGGAGGAAGAATTGACAAGTCTGTGCTGCGGCTGCAGATCTGTGAGAGATTCATAGGTCTTATCGTGGATCGATGAGATAACTACAATTTGTGTCGTACATTTGTGTTGCAGTTGCAACTTCCGTTGGTTACAAGGAGGAGAGTGCTAAAGTGTGATCGGGCGGAGAGCGCGACGGAAGCCGTAGAGCACTTGCAATGAACACGTTGTGTAAAATGGTTTCTATCGATTGTCAGCTTAAGGGGGAGTGCTGACATCGACGAAGAATGTAGAAAATTATGGAGAAGAGAAAAAAAATAAATTAAATTAAAAAAATAAAATCATAAATAATTTCAAAAAATTAATAATAAAAGTTTTGTCAATAATTAAAAAAGGGCTGTGAAGCTTTTTTTTTTCGCTTCCTTTCCTTTTTTTGGAAAGAAAATATCCATTACTATATTAAAATAAAGACCAAAACATTCCTAGTATTGAAGCAATACAAAGCTTGTAACTGAGAGTCACTCCTCTCTCTAAAAAAAATAATTCACTTTCCCGAGAATGATTAGGCAATCAGTTGACTAACCTATATTTGTTTCCTAAATATATGATAAAAATAATATACATCAAAATATTTCACTAAGGGTTTAAATACTATGCACAATATTACCACTGAGTCAAGAAATAACTGATTCCCTTTACAAAATCAGCTATTGAATTGAATATATACTGTGTTCGCGCTCAACCGAACGAGACATGGCGAGCGAAAGATCCAAGTTGATGTCGTCTCGAGACTTCATCTTGGACGTCGTCCATCCATGGTGCCGCCCCTCGCGTTGCCGATAGAGAAAATACGTGCCCACGAAGTCGTCGGGGCGTGGAAGTTGGGAGATGCGTTCGAACGGACTACCAAATGCCTTGAATGCAGCCAGGACATGGAGCTCTTCGGCCACCCGCCCTCTCGGGTTCTTTGGACGGGTCTTGGACGTTGACGCAATCACAAGCGCTTTACGCCACTGTGGTCGAGTCCTGGCCATTCAGGAAGGTATGTCGATCCACTCGCAGCTATTGAAACGGGGCCTCTGTCCCGACGTCCTTATCGCGAATCATCTCATCGATATGTACGGGGCTTCTGGGTTCCTTGATGGCGCACAGAGGCTGTTCGTTGAAATGCCTCACCGGAATGTGGTCTCTTGGACCACCTTGATTTCAGCACAAACTCGTGCTGGCCATCCTGACTTGGCTATCGAAACTTTTACCCGGATGTTGAATCACGGATCTGAAGAACCCAATGGCTATACTTATTCTGCCGCCTTGAAAGCTTGTGCCGTTGTTGGCAATCATGAGTTGGGCAGGTGGATCCACAGACATGTTTTGAACAATCGATTGCAATCAGATGTGGTCCTGATGAACGCTGTTGTTGATATGTATATCAAATGTGGGAATTTCAGTGAAGCCCGATGTGTGTTTGATGAGCTCTCTCGGGCCAACTCTACCTCATGGAATACGATGATTGCTGGGTATTTTAGAAAAGGCAGCGCATTCGAGGCAGAGAACCTATTTGATCAGTTTTCTAAACCGGATGCCATCTCATACAACACCATGATCTCTGGGTTTGCAGAAATGGAAAATCCAAAAGCATTAGATTATGTTTATTTGATGCACTCAAAGGGTTTTAAGCTTGACCATTATACGATTCCCTGTGCTCTAAAGACATGTGGGGTCTTAACTTTTTTGAAAATGGGAAAGCAGATTCATAACTACATCATTAAATCTGGTTTTCTCTTCAGATGCTTTATTCTCTCCTCGCTGATTGATATGTACTCCAAATGTGGCCAAATAAATGAGGCAATAAAGCAATATGACGAGTGCATGAACTACAAAGGTCTTACTGACAGATTACCCCTACTAAATTCCATGTTTTCTGGATTTGTTGCTAATGGATACACTGTACATGCACTTGATCTGATGTCAGAGATCTACAGATCAGGCACTCAGCTTGATCATTTTACCTTTTCAAGTGCTCTACGGCTTTGCATTAACTTACAGAATATGAGAATTGGTCTTCAAGTCCATAGTTTGATCATTATTAGTGGATTCCACAGAAACCATATTGTTGGCAGCAATCTGGTAGATCTTTATTCAAGATGTGGGAATTTAGTAGATGCATTTAGATTGTTTCACGATCTCTCTCACAAGGATGTAATTGCATGGACTGGACTAATCACCGGCTGTTTGCGAGAAGGGTCAAATGAGTTGGTATTTAATCTGTTTAGAGAAGTGATTCGCTTGAAAATCAAGGTGGACCACTTTCTGGTATCAAACATTCTTAAAGCTTGTTCAGTTATTCCGTGGGTTCACGGTGGAAAACAGGTTCATGCATATATTGTGAAGGGAGGGTTTGAATCAGAAAGCATCACTGTTACTTCATTAATTGATATGTACTCGAAATGTGGTGAGATTGATGATGGCTTCAAGGTATTTGAGTCTGAAGTTGAAAAGGATACTGTCTGCTGGACTGGGATAATAACTGGATGTGGGAGCAATGGGAAGGCAACAGAAGCACTGAAGCTTTTCCGGGAGATGATAAAAGCAGGGGTGGAACCAAATGAGATCACTTTCCTGAGTGTCCTTGCAGCCTGCAGGCATGCCGGCCTGGTTGCAGATTCATGCAGGATTTTCAAGTCCATGGAAGATCGGCATGGCTTGAAACCATGGATAGAGCATTATCATTGCATGATAGACATTTTATGCAGAGCCGGATTGTTTGAAGAGGCTAGGCAGATGATTTCTGTGATGCCTTATCGGCATGATGAAACTGCACATAACTCTTTGCTTAGCAGTTGTCTGATTCATCAAAATTCAGAACTTGGCAAGCTTGCTCAGGTTGACTTGTTTCAATCTATATCATGTGATACATCAGGGTACATTACATTTTCTAATATTTATGCTAGCCAGGGATTTCGGGATGTTTCAGCTAAGTTTAGAGAGTTAAGCAGAAGAATGAATATTAAGGATGCTGGAAAAAGCTGGGTCCAAGTTAGGACTCAATGATATCTATATCTCGTTGACATCCTGAATATTGTGGATTGCATTTGTTAGTTCTGGGAAGAATAGTAGAAAGCCTGCATTCTGGAACAATGCTTTACCCAAAAGCTCTCAGAAAGGTACAGAATTTTTAAGTCAAACCAAGTAGGTCTTAGTGGAAAAATATTTTCTTTCAACAAGTATAGAATTTTATATATCTACAGGACGCTTGAATCTTCTGAGGTGTGGAAAGGATAAAAGGGTATATCATGGTGATGGCTCGTGGAACAAGTAGACAGGCAAATCACACTCTTGCTGAATATTTTGTTTGCACTAATAATTTCCTCTATATGACCACTAGAAATAATGCTATTTTTTCTGCTATTTAGTTTCTAATATCTCTTACCATTGTAGGTTAATAGCCACTCGAGAAATGATGCGAAGGAATGGGTATAATTGTCAATCATGCCCAAAGATTTTGACTTGCATAAGAAAAAAGTTTTGGTACTTCACATGTGTGGTTGCCAACATTCTCGAGTAGCCTTCGTCAGTTGGAGTTGTCCTTGAAGCTTTTTGAATATCGAAAAGGTTCTATTTTGTTGCATTTTTCTTCCTTTCCAGATAATATATTGGCCATGAGCTAAACATTGTCACTGACACCAGAAAATTGTGATCCGTAAGAACATTTCAGGGCATTCATGGTGTGAAGCAGGTTGCATGTCTTATAATTCCAACATTGGAATCATCGTTCGAATCTTCTGATGTCTATCATGTCTAAGGTACTGTCATTCTCTTGACTGCTAAGTTTTTTCAACATCATCAATGACTTATCCTGATCCAGGTTTATGAAGTGGGAAACAACTAAACCCCAAGTCCCTGTACATTCTGGCCGTACTACTGCTGAGGAGAGGTTCCATCAACCAAGATTGTCCAGTTATCATCCCATTACTATATTATCTAGCTTGTCGATGATAGACTTGCCTGCTGGCAGGGATCCTTTTAATCTCAGACTGGTAGGATTATCTTCTTTCGCCTTTGCACTCTCTTAGTGTCTCTTGGATACCTAAGGTAATCTGGGTAAAATAGTCATTCTTCTAATGGCAAGCACTACATTGCTTGGGAGGGATACTGTCACCCTTGGCTTCCTGAGGACCTACCAAGATGGATTGGGTATTCATGGCTATCATCTTACTAGCTTATCCTTCAAGCCAAGAGAGTACAATTATCTACTAAAATAAAATCAGGACGGAAATATAATTATCTACTAAAATATTTTTAATATAAAAAAATCAGGACGGAAAAAAAAGAAAGAAAGAAAGAAAACAAAATAACCACCACATCCGCATACCAATCAGTGCATCAAATCTTGTTGCCTATTACAAGCAACAAAAAAGCAAGTTAAAAGAGAAAAGAAAGTTTGAACAAGGCATTGACTGCTTTTGCACAACATCAAGGATCTAAACATTATGAATGCTGAATTAAAGACGGCAAGTGCTCACTTTGAATTGAATAGCTAAACAACCCCAAGTGGCACCTCGGGAATTGATTCCAGGTTTCTAAAGAGGTAGAATTTTCTGAAAGAAAAGCTTTCTCCCTGCCTGCTTTATTCCCTGTGCTACCCCCCGGTGATGCCTGCAATGAGTAAGCACATGAACTTTAACAGGCAAAGCAGGTCCCATGAGGACCATTCCCCTTGCACTCTGTTCCATTTTGGATCCCTGAGTTGGATGCAGTTTCCTAGTGTTAACCTGCAGAAAGTTATGTAAGCAGCTCGAAGAAAACTGTAGAATTACCACCTCCTTTGAAGCTTCACCATCATTAAAAAAATAGTAGCACCCATCACTCCTTGCATCGAAGCCCCTCCTCCTCCCTGACATCACTCCACCATCCACTACAAAGGCATCAGCAGGCCACCCCCAGCACTTATTTTGCGGAAGAATAACTCGAGCTTCCCCTTCTCTAATGGCAGCAGAAGCCAGGAGAGCCAGGGAGAAGCAGACCCGGAAGGAAGAAGGGAGAATCCTCCAACAGGAAGCACAGAGCCCATTTGCTAAGGGAGCACTTCGAAGCTTCTTCACATGCAAGCATCACCAACCAGGAGAAAGGAACAATGGGCACAGCATGCGGATGGGATGCTCTGGGTCTATTTGCAAGCTGAGGGACATGCAGAGGCCAGAGACAGTCTTAGCTGAGCCTTGCAAGAAAAATGCTGCAGCATCGGGTGGTGGTAGTGGTAATGGTAACGGTGGTGAAGGAACCAAGAAACAGCCGTTGAGTGAGATCAATGGAGTTGTTTCCAAGCCCTCGTCTCATTCTGCTGCTTCCGTGGCTGCCTCCTCTTCTTCTACTTCTTCTGTTGGTGGCTCTTTCAGGCGAATGCATCGAAGGAGGCTTTATGGCTGTTACGAGTGTCACATGGTGGTCGATCCCATAAGTATGCTGTCAAGGGATTCCTCTCTGGGGACGACAATCTGTACCTGCCCTGACTGTGGAGAGATTTTTGTGAAAGCTGAGAGTCTGGAGATTCACCAGGCAGTGAGGCATGCAGGTAGAATGTTCTCTTCCCCTTCTTAGTTTGCATCATTTAATCACTACATTTTCTCTTTCCTTTGTTCCTTTCCTTTATTTAGCAGTGTTTCTTTTGTTGTCCTTCTCAAGCCTCCTCATCCCTCTTTGCTCAAAATTAGCTGTGATCTTATTATAAAAGTCTTGGAAATTGCACCTTTTTGTTGCTACACAAATTTAAGATCCATGTGATCTCAAAAGTCTGTTTGGAAATTGATGACTGATGATTTAAGAAGAAGCAAAATGTTATTCCCGAACAGAAAAAATCTATGAGCTACCTGCCATACTTTATGAGTTTCTAGGGTTGCCATGCTTATCATGAAAATGTGCTTTTGAACTCTTAACATACATTATGAGTTTCTGGGGTTGCCATGCTTATCATGAAAATGTGCTTTTGAATTCTTAACATACAAAGTTTCTGGGGTTGCCATGCTTATCATGAAAATGTGCTTTTGAATTCTTACCATAGGAGATATACAGCATATCTCACAAACACAGCATACTAAATCTTTGCTAATAACTCGATGGAAATGATCGAATTCTGAGGTTCTGGCCTCGACTGCTAGAATGTTGCTAGTTCTCTGTTCATGGAATTTGATCGACTTACTGGCAAATGCCCTTATACCTATTTAGGTTCGATTTCCTTTCTTCCCTAGCATCTCAACTATTCTCCTGGAAAGCAAACTGAGCCCTGAGAGAAGTATCCATGTATATTTCTAATTTTCTTCGCTCGATCCACCTGTGACCGATCCAGGCACATTATCCAATTTTTAATCGTCTACAAGATCAAATTTTCTTGTCTGCAACTTACTTTTGGCTATGAAATCAACTTGGTATTTATATGATCTTTCTACCTTTTTGTCCCCCTCAGTATCAGAACTGGGACCTGAAGACACTAGCAGAAACATAGTAGAGATCATATTCCAATCAAGTTGGCTAAAGAAGCAAACACCAGTTTGCAAAATAGACAGGATCCTAAAGGTCCACAATACCAACAGAACACTCACAAGATTTGAAGATTACCGGGACTCCATAAAGATCAAGGCCAGCAAGCTAGCAAGGAAGCACCCGAGGTGCACCGCAGATGGAAATGAGCTCCTGAGGTTCCACTGCACCACTTTTATGTGCTCCATCGGCCTTGATGGGGCCACTAACTTGTGCAACTCTATCCCCAAGTGCAGCTTGTGCAGCATTGTAAGGGACGGATTCAAGATCGATTCACATGGAAGAATTGGAACGATGGCTACCAGTGGGAGAGCACACGATGCCGCTGACATCGTATCGGATAAGACTGCAATGCTGGTGTGCAGAGTTATAGCTGGCAGGGTGAAGAGGAAGCAGGATGATTTGGAGGAGTATGATTCAGCGGCTGGCATGGCAGGAATCTACTCAAATTTGGATGAGCTATTCGTGTTCGATCCTAAAGCTATTCTGCCTTGTTTTGTTGTAATTTACAGGAGCTGATCTCGCATCTTTCTCCATGCTTTTTCTCTGCTGAAACTTCACAGACCTCTGTGCCTTGCTAATTGAATGGTGTAGCATCTGAAATTGCTCCAAAAACAAAAGCTGTAATCCAAGTTGCTCTTTGGTCAAGTTATCTTCAAATTGAATGACGTACGTAGCATCTGATATTGCTCCAAAAACAAAAGCTGTAATCCAACTTGTGTAAAAGGAGCAACCTTATTGTTGAATATTATATCTCATACGAGACGATGACAGTGGGTCTTTATTTGCATTTAGAGAAAGAATCATTATGAAGTTATCTTCTAAACAATGTTCAGACTTTCTACCAAAAACTAGATGGATTGCCTGGTACGCATCCATGCTGCAACATGATCAGGCTTGCCGAAAAGAGCACACAGTATCCATGATAACTGCAAGAAAAATCAACGATTGCACAAGGTGGAACTGGAAAAAGTGGAGGAAAAGCTAGTGGAATTACATCATGCAATTAGGATTCTTTCGTTGATAAACAACCTCGGAAAAAGGAAAGACAAATGTAGGCGTTGTTGCTCTAAATGAGAATGTTAGAGAACTTTAATTTCGAAATCAAAAGACCTGCGACGAATCCCAAGTCGTACCTTTAGATAACCACGGCCTAAAGCAGATATCGAAGAATTGAGCAGGATGAGGAAGAAGCAGAACCACATTCAAATTTGAAAGATTCGTTCCACCAAGGTTGCTAATCTAGCTTTATATTTGTGTTCGATTTGGAGTCTAGGTAGTAATCTCCCTGCTGCTCTTACTTCTAGAGACAAGTGTTTTGTCTTTACCTTTCTTGTTTAGCTTTGGAATAGAACGGAAACCAGTCTTTCAAGAAGATTAAAGCATCAGATACAGGAGCTGCAAAAGAGGCAAGAGACAGACTCCTGGGTTTGCAGGTAGCCTCAAGATGCTTTGCCCCCCTCCCTAGGAAAAGAAAACAAAGATGAGGGTGGGTCATTCTGAATGAAAGCAACATAGCACGACAGAAGCCATAAGCCAGCTATCTTTTGGAGGGTAGCAACAAGAGTAATACAAGCCCGATTCCTCGACGCTAAATCACTGGTTGGCACAACTGGGATCGCATGTATCTATTCTTTTAGATTTGGTTTTACGAAAGGTTAGATTTGTTTTGGCCCACATGACGAACAACTTCTCGTTTGTCCTATAAGTATCTTGACTTTTAGGTGGTCCTTCGACGGTTAATCCATGAGATTATTCTCTTGCAAGTGCTAATTGATTAAGTGATAAAAGTTACTTATATGATATTAAATTGACAGACAGGCGCATGGCTGATAATTCCATCCCTTCTAAAACGGAACATGATTTATTTTGATTAGGAGCAACATTAAGCCTTCTAATGTGGTCCATGCAAGCACCACATTTCTTTTTTAGCTCATGATTATCATTGCAATAATATATATATATATATATATATATATATATATATATATATATATATATATATATATACACTCATTTTAGAAGTCAGATTTGACATATTGTATATTAAACCATAATCTATTTGTTGTTGAGATAATCTAAAATGTCTATCTCATATTATCGTTATGATCATTTTAACTAATAGTTACCATCCTATCAATATCATTGTCTCTTAATCCGGATGATGGTATTTCTTCACTTAATGGATCCCCCCAGTGTCAATAAGGGATGAGCATATTTTATTCTTGCTGAAATATAATCAATTGTACATCATCGTCCCCTACAAATATTTTTTAAGTTTGTTATTGGTAGCCCCTATAAATATAATAAAATATAATTTTATTATTTATAATCATTCAATTACTAATCATAGTTTTATTTCCACAATCCTTATTTCATTTGTCGGAACTCTAAGTACCCTCATACTATTTGACACCACTTTGTCATTCGCTCGACTTCACGGTTCATCTCGTGATATCATTTGTCACTCGATGCTCAATATTTTTTTTATTTACAATGATTTTCTTTATATGATTTACGAGAAAAGCCTCAAAATTTAAAATTTTCCCTTGTGATACCCTTCATTTCCAAAATGCACAAAGGAGAGCCCTTACATTTTAATTTTTTTTCAAATGGAGCCCTTAAATTTCCAAAATGCCCATAAAAATATCCTCACTCGAAACTAACAAATTTAATTTTTCCCATAGAAATCTAGCTACATTTAATAAGTTAAATTGGTTCGATATAAACCATGTTTTTGGTTCAACCAAATCGATTACAGTATTTTTAACAGAGTTATAGTGTTTTTTTATTACCGCACTAATAGGAATGTAATCCTATTCAAAAATATTATATATCAAATTTAAATTCTCACTAACATTAATTATTAACCTTACTATATGTATTAAGTTTCTTAAAATATTTTATTTGAGAGTTCTTAAGAGATTTTAAATGAAAATTAAGAATATTTTGATACATTTCAAAATAAAGGATTGTAAGTTCTTATTCCTTTTAAATAACCTTAAATTTAGGCCTATAATTTTTAAATGATATTGAAATATTTATTTTATTTATTAAAAAGAATGTTAATATATAATAATACATTTTGCACTATCTTTGTCATTTAATTAAAATATTATAAATATACTAAAATATATATTATAACTTAGTTTAAATTAATTGAAATTTTTATTAACAATAAATAAAGCTATTATAATATTATTGTAATAAGAATTTGAATGATTTTGGATAATAATTATGAAGGTCTTAACATTATTAAAATAAATCATGATAAAAGTTTTAATTTTTTTCCCACTCTTATCATAAATTTAGGTCTAAATTTTTTTTTAAAAAAAAAACAAACTTACAATATTTTTTTATAATTGTTTATTATGAAGGCTTTTGATTCAGTAATAAAAACATTATAACTCTATTTAGAAATATTATAATTAAAAATAATGTGCTGCAAAACTGGGGCAAGCCGCCTTCACCACCACGTGACAGGCGACACAAAGGGAACTCCAGCGGCTCCATCGACTTAAAATAATTGCTCAGTCTTGCCGCCATTCTTATTCTTCTTCAGTTCTTTGCATTCTTTCCTTCGTACTACGTACGGCCTTCATAAAACTCAACAGAATGTAAAGAAACATTTATTTATTTGCACAAAATAAAATAAAATAAAAGGTACAAATAAAACAATAGAAATTGTTTCTACCCTTTTTTTTCTTTTTTTTTTTGGGTGAAATTGGATTCTTACCGACACATGTTCAATCAATAGAACATGTTCAATAATTCTGGGTGCCACCACTTCATTATCTGCTTGCCTATTGATTATTTTCTTATTCCTCTGCAACCACATATGGTAAACAGCTACAGCTAAAACTGCATCTGCCTTGAATTGGTTTTTTATCATCTATTTTTTTCTGTTAAACTTCATATATCAATGAGAACTAAGAGGAAGTAGAGACGATAAGTAACTATAAACTCAGCAATGGTGTCAGACACAGAGTTTGAAGAGGCATTGCAATCGGATTCAGCATTAACGGCCCAAGTAAGCAAAGAGTAGCAGCTCAAACATTTCACAGAATCCGACTTCAACATAAGAATATTCCAAAGCCAACCATGAAATATCGTTCTCGTAATGCTGCTTGGCCTCTCAGATGAATGAATCATAGAGCTGATAGAACAAAAAGAGAACTTATTGCAACAGATCTCCACAAGAACAGGCAGATATGACAAAATGGTTACTTGCAAATCTCATCATTGGGCCTCGACCAACCATTACATACATGCATAGGGTTTCCAACAACCAACAGGATCTCAAAGCAAAGATGCATAAGTATTTGGAGACTTCTGCTACTTCATGGACATCCTAACAAAGAAAAGAAAAAAAAATAACTGTACACAGTGAACCTATTAAAAGTCCTTCAAATCCAATTTGCTCGTTTCTAGCTTCGTAAATTGTATCATTGTTGGGAGTCGCAAGTCCGAATGAAAAATAAGCAAATAGGCATAACAGCTACAGATTTGTAGTTTACATCTCCTATGAAACAGATAATGTAAAGAAGTAATTATAAAAAAAGAAGTTATAACATAGGAAGAGAGAGAAAATAGCCTTTCAGAAGAAATTGAAACATGTTCTCATTACTATGGTTTGCCATAGTAATTACATGTAAAACCAAAACTCACATTCTCAATTGTAAAACGTAAGTGTCATTACACACATGTTCCGAGATAATCATTACCTCTTACTTTGAGAAAAGAAACGAACAATATGCTACAAATGGAAGTAACCTCAATGACTCATCAGGGAGGAAAAGGTGATGATCAAACAGTTAAAGAATGGATGAGAACCACTTTCCCTGGGCATTCTGCTTCATCTCAGAGACAACCTTGCACTTCCAAAAAGAATAACAAATTATACCAAGGAAAAAAAGAAAAGATCATCATCTGGAACATCATTTTTCCAACTTTCTCCAGCCTGCACATATAAAATAATCAAGAACTTTAAGCATCACAATTAGTTAGCAAATGACCTACACGGTTTACTAGCACTAATAACAAAATCATAGTCAACACCACGAAGCCACTGTGCTATCTAGACATTAATCATTATCAACTTATATGTAGTTGTTATTAAGATCCTAACCTTATTTAGTAATGGATAAATATACACATCATATAACATATAGACTCCTATGATGTATATTATTTGCTGACAATATTGTTTTTATTTTGCTGGCAATAAAATTCTAATTGATATGGGTTTATATTAAGTAAATTTAAATTTTAAACTTGAGTTTAAGGAAACAGACCCTAGAAGATAAAGATTATAGATTAAGTAGGACCGAGATTAAATATATGAAATGTAAATTTGGTAATACTAAGAAAAGAATTGATAATGTAATTAGGATGAATGGACAATAAGATTTTGTGAGTAAAAGTTTTAGGTATCTTTGATATGTTATTTAACAAAATGAAGAAATTGATGAACATATTTTTCATAAAGTAAAAAAAAATAATAGTGGTTAAAGCTGCGAGAATTATTGATGGTTATGTGATAATCAGGTGCCCCCTTTAATTAAACAAAAAAGTTTAACAATCGGATCCAAGTACTGGATAATTAGTGAACATCATGTGAAAAAAACCTTATGTAGCTGACATGGAAATGCTGAAGTGAACCAGCAAAGTTACTAAGAAAAAGAATATCTCATTCGTGCGTGCTTAGGTGTAATTTCAAAAGAAAATAAAACAAGGATGATTATATAAGATGGTATAAACATATTCGAAGAATATATGAAGATGTGATCAGATAAATTAAGTTGATTAGTATTAGTAGCACGAGAAAAATAGAAGAGGGCTGAGAAAAAATTAAGTGAAACAACAAAAGGAGGTAGAATCCTCATAATTAAACAAGAGACTTTGACTTGTACAGAATTGAATGGTAGAAAAAATCTAGTCAGCTTCAAACAGTTAGGACATTACAGTTTGTTATTAATATTGTTACTGTTGTAGAATCCACCAAGGACTGCCAAACCGCTTGTAATTATATGAAACAGGTGCTACGTACCGGTCAGCCCAACAACAGGTACGACACCCAACAACGAAGCTTTAATGCCACAACGAAGATTCATAATCGATGTTGGAATGGATCGAAGCAGTAGAGAACCAAGGGGATCCTTTACTTGATGAGGTAGAAGATCATCTACGTCATTCTTGTTTTATCACCGAGACAATATAAGAAGCGGAACAACATCCCTAGTAAGAGGAAGATCCCCTTCAGTCAAAACGTGATGGAAGGAGTTGAACATCCTCAAGTCAGACAACTCGAGGTCATGACACCCAACAGTCACAGTCGTCCGCCCAGTGTGCAAAGGCAAAGGGGAAGGCAATAGCATCAATCGAACCATTGGAAAGAATCTGAGTCGGGTGATAAGACACCTTCTCAATCACATTCAACAACCCGCTCAGTCCATAGACAAGATTCAGATCATGAAGAAAAGGGAAGGGAAAGGCAATTGATGAGTTTGAGCAAATGTTAAAGACCCTATACGATGTAGACATAAAGTGGAGCTCATCGTATTCCTATATTATGGATTATCTTATAGCCAACAGTATGATGATAGTTGGTCCTTTTTCGAGGCAGATCGGTTTTATAATATGAAGCAACAGGTCAATGGCAAAAGTAGAAGTTTCAGCATTCTCCAACGTTCGCACCAATACATGCCACAATCATACTTGCTTGAGGAGTCACCTCGAACACATCTTGGTTCACGATAATTAAGCTACAATCGTCACCACATTGATGCACCAATGGCATATGGTTTGTCAATATACCATGCCATGGAAGCAATTTCAGGATTAGGTACGACAAACATACCATATTGATATACAAATACATAAGATCAAGGACCCCGTTCCATTGCTTGTGGAGTCCCACTGTTTATTTTAGCAGTAGAACCAAGTATATCCATCGACCAATACATTTATTGCTTGATTTATTTGAATCTTAAAGTTTTGACTCATAATCTAACAATTTAAGTCATATCTTTGTTGAATCTTAAAGTTTCAAACTCGTAATCTAACAATTTAAGTCATATCTTTGTAGAAAATTTAATATCATTGGAAAAGAGGTTTGGAACATGTTGCAAAGCTACTCAAAGCCCAAAATAAATATATGCCACTATCTCGTCCTAATTTAGATTATTTTTTATGAAATTAAACTAAACTTTCATTTAGTTCCAAATTAAAAACCCTAATCTATGTTTTTCCTACTTTTTAGGTATTTTCAAGGTTTTTTGGAGATTTTTTGGTGCCGTTAACATGTCCTGTTGTACCAACACACGACACACCAATACAAGGCAGTATGTGCCGTATCGTGGCCGGTGGGCACGAGAAGTCGAACCTTGGTCTAAAACACTTTAAACTTATATATTTGTACCCACATATGATTGTGATATTTATCCATGTATTGTTTCCATTTTTGGAGGATTTTAAAAGAATTAAAATTTTGAATTTTTTTAGAAATAATTTTTTTAGAAGAGGAGGAGGAGGGGGGGGCGAGGGGGAGAGAGAGAGGAGGATGCAGCGGAGGACAAGGAGAAGGAGGAGGAGAGTGCGGAGGTGAAGGTGGGCGAGGAGGGGTGGAGGTGGAGGTGAAGGAGGATAAGGGTAATTTGGGGTGCACATATATAGACTAAATCAGTTCAATTATTAAGAACGCACCAAACTGGTTTAACAAAAAAGAACCAAATCATGAATTCTAAGTTGGACCCAATGTCATTTACTATAAATAGTGAGGATATTTCCATCCAAATAGGAAAATAAGGATGCCTTCAATGAACAAATTTTGTGGGGCGTCATCCGGTAAAAAGCCAATAGTGGGAACTTTTCTGGTAAATTATCCTTTCTTTTCCTACTTTTCTTTTCTGTCATTATTTTCTCTTTTCTTTCCTTTATTTTTTTCTTCCCTTGGTTGCCCACAAACTTTGGTTGGATGACAGCAACACATGTTTTTTTGTTTGTCTTCAAGCATGCCCATGACCCTCTCTTTTTACTTTTTTTTTTCTTTCTTTCGTATACTAATATGCTGCATGGATGTTGCAAGTGTTGACAGCAAGCCATGGCCTCAGCTTACTGCGACAATTTGATTTTTTTTACCATTGATCTAGATTGCCACCGCAAGCCACTCATATGTTGCATGTTTAGCTCGCTATGACAGATCCTCTCTCCTTTTTTTTTCTTTTTCAATCTATCATACACTCAAAAATCAGATCAAGATCTTATAAACAAATATCTTTATGACATCATTCAAAATTCAAACCAGACGTAATATAAATTTCTCAAAGTATTCTAAATCATGATTTATGAATATATCTAGATCCGAGATGTTCATCAAATCATGGATCCATAAAAAATATTCATGGATCAACTCATATATTTCTATGATAGGCTTATGACCTACATGCTCTGATGATTAATAAAAAACTTTTTACAGAATATGATCTTATCCTCCCTCCAAAGCTGTTCTCAGGTTCCTAATACAAATCCATCAACTAGCAGATTCCTCTTTTAAGGCATAGAGATAGCTCACACAACTATATTTTGATGTAGGACGAGTAGCAGTGGATTTCCTTTTGATGATGGAGAGGTAGAGAGAGAGAAAAGAAAAAGGATAATAATAGGAAAATGATTATAAAAAAAGAATAACTACCAGACTTGCTTTGGCTCAAGGAGCAAAACTCCCAGGATGAAGGCCTCGCACCTCCGCACGTCTCACAATTGGACGATGAAATCATACCAAAGGAAACATAATTGTGATCTCACACTACTAACACATAAGGTGGGAAAAAAACATGATTCATTGATTTATCTCTCATTAATGCATTACAATATTCTAGCCTCTTTTTATAGGCCAAGTACAAGAAAAGAAAAAGAGAAAAATCTATAATTACATCACATCAAATATATGATTTGATTTTTTCTTCGAAGAAAATAACATTCTTGATTGATATACTTTCATCCTCGTAGATATCAATTTTCACAAAATCTTCCATCAGGATTTGGAATCTTCAATCACAATCATAATATGACTTTTTTCAAATTCTTCTCACATTTTCTTCTTCCTTGAGTAAACTAGGTTACTAGATCAGAATTATTCAGTATGCTGCCATGTGGCAACTTATGATATGCAAAAATAACCTCTAAAGTAATCAAATTTATTTAAATAAGAGACGGATAAGATTGGTTCCGTGTCATATTTATAGATTATACTACTTAAGAAACCCTGCAATTCCTTCTTGCAAGAAATCTTTTTCTATTAGGATTCTGATCTTTACAAATAAGCCCTTCATAAAACATAATTATATGTACATCCTTAAGTACAATATGGGGACACATATTAACTAAAATGATATAACAGGAACCAAAAACTCAAATTGCAGCATGTGAGAAACTCACCCTTTTTGAGCAGACAGGAGAATACAAGTTCATTCCAAGCATCTGGGACTCCAGGGAGACACCAATGGCTGCAATCAACAACAGTAGAAGGGTGGCTCCAAGTGCCAATATGGGCATCACTCCTAAAAGCCCCCATTGAAGTTACATTAAGAACAGCGATAGGGACTGTCATCCTTTCTACTACCTCAGCTATGATATCTGCAAGCTCACTTTTGTCATTCACTTCGGCCTCAGACAAAGGCTGCTGTGTTACTTCACAGACCTTTTGGTTTGAGCCACTGTAACATCAAATGTGCAGATTTTAAATTGTAAATTCTGAGAACAATACAAGGAAAATCAATGATGCACCTTTAAATGTACATTTAAATATAGAAAACGTGATTGACATGATGGGACATAGTATCTAGTAGCATTGTCAAAAAGAAGGAAATATGGTTCATGTCAAGTTCGAGGAATGAACACCAGAAGAAATTATTAATTTCAACTGGTTAAACACCATTGCAGTAATTCCTTTAAATCTTAGATGGACACAAAAAGTACCGAGAACCATGGGTAACAACCTACTGGTTTACAAAGCCATGGTCGTCTTCCTACTCTTTATAGAAAACTGCGGCCACGATTTCAGGGATTTATGAAAACTTGCGCACTAGATACAACGACAATTGCATGCTTTATGGAGGTTGAATTCTGATTGAGGAGTGAAATAAAAACCAACAAATATATTTGAAGAGTGAAGGGGAACTCAAAAGCATTCTGATCTCCACAAAAACAGTAGCACAAGTTCAATGGGGCAAATGTCTTGGGCAGAAAAGTAGCTTTGCCAACACCAAATGTTAAACCAGAAGGACCAAGGATAACCAAGATGGATTAGTACAGAATAATACCATATATCTAGGATGCCAGAATTTACTTCCATGTTTAGGTAACTTAGTTGCAACATGGGCCCCAGATGGATATATGAGTTTGATCTGATAAGCAGACAGCAAGAATGGAACATAAGTTTTTGGTTACAACAAAGGCATGAATTATTTTATACCAAAATCATACATGTACAATGAAGATCAACAATGATAATGCTAAAATTGCATATCTAGACTTCTTTCAAAACTTTATAATGAAGTATGACTATATTTTTCAACATTTAATATTGCTCATCTAAAAATATGCATACACCAACAATTATTTTGAACCCATGCTTTATGGGCTCAGCCAATTTGGTAGTTTTGGTAAGATCTAATCATGAATACCAATTTTTTTTCTTTCTCCTTTTATCTATTTGAGGTCTGCCAAATCAGCCATGATCCTCAAGAAATCAGCTGTAAGACAGTCAAGTTTTGTTAATACTAGACAAGTCTGATAGGTTATAACAGAATCCAAAATCAAGGATTATTGTTCTACAACACATGGCATGCTAGCACCTTTATGGTACATTACAATTCTGTGTCATCTAGGTAAGAAGACACTATTGCCAACCAGCATGAGACAAATGCTATCCTAGCCATACTGTCACGGCCTTAGCTGGAATTGCCTAAGGCGTGAGGCACCCTTGCGGCTAAAACGCGAACTTAGCTTGCGTTACCCAAGACGCGAGTCACCCTCGTGGCGAGGACGCGAACTTAGGCTTACTTAGCTGCGTTACCCAAGACGCGAGTCACCCTCGTGGCGAGGACGCGAACTTAGCTTGCGTTGCCTAAGTCGCGCTTCGCCCTTGCGATCTTGCTCCGCAAGGATCAGCCCACTTTGTAACCTCTCGCAGGTCCCGAAGGACCTGTAAAAGAGAAAGTTGGTTAGTTCGAAAGAACGAGCGACGGACAAGTCCCGAAGTCTCGCGGAAAAGGGGAAGCTTTACAAGCAATTCGACGAACACCTTGTGTGCACAAGAGAAAAGAGGGAGAGGGAGAAAAACAAGGCTTTCAAGGATGAACGAACAGCTGCAAGCCCACAAACAGCCGCTCACCTGGTCCCGAGCGCGAACACAAGTCCCCGTAAAGGTCACGTGCGAACTTGCGAAAGAGAGTTCAACGCCCGGTATATAACCGAAGCCCCATCCAGCCCGGTGCCACCTGGGGGGTTCCAGGGGTCTGAGATGGCTGACATTTTGCTGTGACGAGACAGTTCGCCGCGCGAGCCCGTGGCACGCGAAAACGGGGCTGATTTGGGCTGTTTTGGGGCTGTTTTGCTCGGTTCGGTGAGCGGTCGCTTCGTAACACTGCAGCTTGTTCGAACTTACATATTTACAAGCAAAATGACCCAAAACCAAGAGAAAACATGCTGCCAAGCAGCTGTACAAGCAGGTGTGAGCGACGAACGGTTCGTTGAACGGAGTTGCTGCGAGCGCGCGACGACCGTTCGTGACATTCTCCCCCACTTAAACTGTCGACGCCCTCGTCGACGCTTGTTGGTAGTTGTTGATGAATTCTTCTTCATGTCGTAGGGCGTCTTCAGGCTCCCAACTGGCTTCAGTTCGGGGAAGCTTTTGCCACTTCACCAAGTACTCTGTCTGCTCTGCTCCGTTGGGTAGCTTTATCTTGCGGTCCGCCAGAATAGTTTCCACTCGCTTCTCGTAGGAGGCTGTGATGGGAGGTAGCCGAGTTGGAACACTTCGGGAAGCATCTTGCGGATCCGAGTGGTAGGCTTTTAGGTTGCTAGCGTGAAGAACGTTGTGAATTTTGAACCACGCCGGCAGCTGCAACTTGTAAGAGACGTTGCCTACCCTGCTGATGATTGGGAAGGGCCCTTCATACTTACGCACCAATCCTTTGTGGACTCTTTTCCTAAAGAATTGGAGTGATGCTGGTTGGAGCTTTACCAACACCAAATCGCCAACTTTGAACTCTTGCGGTCGCCTTCCCAAATCTGCCCACTTCTTCATCCGTTTTGCCGCCTTCTCCAAGTAAGCCCGCGCAATGTCTGCATTTCGATGCCATTCCTTTGCGAAATGATAGGCTGATGGACTGCTTCCAGTATACCCAATTGCCATGGTGTGCGGAGTCGACGGTTGTTGTCCCGTGATAATCTCGAAGGGGCTCTTGTTGGATGCAGAGCTCCGCTGCAAGTTGTAGGAGAATTGGGCAATGTCCAGCAGCTTTACCCAATCTCGTTGATTGGCACTCACGTAATGCCGGAGATATTGCTCCAAGAGCGAATTTATCCTTTCAGTCTGACCATCCGTCTGGGGGTGGAGGCTTGTAGAGAAGTATAACTTTGACCCCAACAATTTGAATAGCTCGGTCCAGAATCGTCCCAGGAACCGAGCATCTCGATCACTAATGATATTGTGTGGGACTCCCCAATACTTCACCACATTCTTCATCATCAGCTTGGCCGCCTCCTCTGCTGAACAATGTAGGGGAGCAGCAATGAAAGTTGCGTACTTGGAAAACCGATCGACCACCACGAGTATCGATCCGAGTCCCCCTACAGGTGGCAAGCTTGATATGAAGTCCAAGGAAATGCTCTCCCACGGCCTTTCTGGTACGGGCAACGGCTCCAAAAGTCCCACCGGCTTCCGCTGCTCCACCTTGTCTTGTTGGCAAGTAAGGCATGTTCGAACATATTCCTCCACATCAATCCCCATCTTCGGCCAGTAGAAGGCCCTCTCCACGAGAGCCAACGTTCTGTGAATGCCAGGGTGTCCAGCCCAAAGGGAATCGTGACACTCTTCCAAGAGTTCACGTCTTAAATTGTCCACTCGGGGAACATAAACCCTATTCCCTTTTGTGTAAACAAGTCCCTCCTGGACCCAAAATCGTCGTGCCTTGCCTTCTTTGATGAGCTGCATCAGGATAACTGCTTGGGGATCACTATATAGTCCATCTCTGATACGGGAAAGGAAGTTGGAGTGCAACTGACTTGCTTGGTCTCTGCCCTCCAGTTGTACGGCATTCACGCATTCCACTTTCCGACTCAGCGCATCGGCCACGACATTCGCCTTCCCGGGTTTATACTCCATTGCCATATCAAATTCAGCCAGGAAGTCCTGCCATCGCGCCTGCTTTGGGGAGAGCTTCTTCTGAGTTTGGAAATAGCTCAGGGCGATGTTGTCCGTCCTCAGCACAAATCGCGACCCGAGGAGATAGTGTCGCCAAACTCGTAGACAGTGGATCACTGCTGTCATCTCCTTCTCATGCACTGGATACCGCCGCTCGGTCTCGTTGAGTTTGCGGCTCTCGTAAGCCACCGGATGACCTTCCTGCATGAGTACTCCCCCAATTGCAAAGTCTGAAGCATCTGTATGGACTTCAAAGGGCTCTCCATAATTCGGCAATTTGAGCACCGGTTCTTCCAGAACAGCAGCCTTCAGATCTTGGAATGCTTTCTCACATTTGTCAGACCACTTCCAAGGCTGCTCCTTCTTCAGCAACTCCGTCAGTGGGGTTGCCCGCTTCGAATATCCCGATATGAAGCGTCGATAGTAGTTGACGAAACCAAGGAAGGATCTCAACTCTGGCACCTTCTTTGGAGTTCGCCATTCCGCAACTGCTTGCACCTTCGACTTGTCCATCCGAATGGAGCCATCACCGATTCGATGCCCCAAGAATAGGATCTCGGTTTGAGCAAAGTAGCATTTCTCCCTTTTTACGAACAAAGTATTCTCCCTGAGAACCTTGAGAATTGTCCGAAGGTGCTTGACGTGCTCCTCGAGCGTTTGGCTGTAGACGACGATATCGTCCAAGTAGACAACCACGAACTTATCCAAATACTCCTTGAATAGCTGGTTCATGAGAGTGCAGAACGTGGCCGGAGCGTTGGTTAAACCGAAAGGCATCACCAAGAACTCAAACGCTCCATACCTGGTCACACAGGTAGTCTTCGCTTCGTCGCCTTCAGCGATGCGCACCTGCCAATATCCCGACCGAAGGTCGAGTTTCGAGAAATACTTAGCTTTGCCCAGTTGGTCGAACAAGTCCGCAATGAGCGGGATGGGATACTTGTTCTTCACCGTCACTTTGTTGAGGGCTCGGTAGTCGACGCATAATCGGAGGCTCCCATCTTGTTTCTTCTGGAAGAGAACTGGAGCTCCGAAAGGTGCTTTAGAGCTGCGGATGAGACCACCGCTTAGCAGTTCACCTAACTGCTTTCTGAGTTCGGCCAACTCTGGTGGAGGCATGCGGTAGGGTGGTCTTGCTGGAGGCTTCACTCCTGGCTCCAGCTCGATGCGGTGATCCACGCCTCTGCGTGGAGGAAGAGTCTTCGGCAACTCGGGTGGCATAACATCTTTGAACTCTTTCAGGACGTTCGCCACCACAGCAGGTTCTTGAGTGGCCTTCTCGTTGAGTGGCTCTAGCTTCATAGCAGCCACAAACGTCAATTCGCCTTTTCGCACCCCCTTCTTCAATTGTAATGCCGATATCTGTTGGAGTTCCTTGGTTCCTCTCCGAGAGACGGGAACCACACAGGGGTCCTCACCCCCCATCATGCATAGGGTGTTCAGGAACGGCATTGGCACCAACTTCGCTGCGTTCATGAATTCCATTCCAAGGATCACTTGGAAGTCATCCAACGGCACCGCCATCATGTTCGTGCTCCCGCTCCATGTCCCGATCTTGATGGGGACTCCCTTTGCCAACCCGGAGATTCGCTTAGCCTCCGAGTTCACCGCCTTCATTCGACTTGGGCTCTTCTCCAAGATCAGCCCAAGTCGCTTTGCTTCTAGATCGGCAATAAAATTGTGGGTAGCGCCCGTGTCTACCATTGCACGGGTTGTTTGGCCATTGAGCTTGATGTCTACGTACATCAGCTCACCATGTCCTGCTTTATGTTGTAGCCTTATCTTCGAGTTCTCCCCCACTTGACCCCGTATGGCGTTCAACAAACGCATTGCTCCCATCCGGGGTCCTTGCGACTCCTCGCCATCGCTGCTGGATTCAGAACTACTCGAACTAAGAGCGACAGCCTTGCCCTTGTCCGATTTGGGGGGGTGGATGGAAGCTGTTAAAGCATTGAGTGCCTGTTTTTGTGGGCACTCCCTCACCATGTGCGGCCCTCCGCACAAGAAGCATCCGCCAGGTTTCGGGGCCTTGCCTTTCGGGCTTGGCCCTTTATGGGAACTCTTCTTCTTTTGTTCGCCCCCGAGCTCCTTCCCTCGAGAATATTTTGGAGGGCGATTGCTTGAAGATTGTTTTCTTCTTCCCGGGTCTTCTGAGGAAACAAAGTCGGTGAGCCTTTCTGCGGCAGCAATTGCCCCGACCAAATCGGCGACATTCCTTCGATGTAGTTCTTGTTGCGCCCATGGCTTCAAACCATCAAGGAAGCTGAACAGCTTATCCTTCTCGGACATGTCTTGGATGTCCAGCATTAGCGCAGAAAATTGCTTCACGTAGTCTCGGATGGAAGTATTTTGGCGGAGTTGTCTCAACTTCCTTCTTGCGACGAACTCGGTGTTCTCTGGTAGGAACTGAGTTCGCAACTCCCGCTTCAAGTCCTCCCATGTGTCAACCCGACACCGACCTTGTTGGATCTCCTCCCAACGGGTTCTCCACCAAAGTTTTGCATCTCCGTTCAGATACATTGTTGCTATAGAAACTTTGGTTTCTTCAGAATCGGGCCTCGTAGCTCGAAAGTATTGTTCCATGTCGAACAGAAAATTCTCGAGCTCTTTGGCATCTCTGGCCCCTCCATAACCATGAGGCTCGGGTGCCCTCAAGTTTTGTGGTGGTGCAACGCGGGTGTTGCTTCCTCCCGCATTTAGTGCTCTAGTGAGCATAGCCACCCTTGAAGAGAGTTCCGCCACCACTTCCTGCAGGTGCTGCACGGAGTCTTTGGTGTCATCCGACAGTCGGTCGACTAGGGCCTCGACCTTATCGATCCTAGACTCTGCTTCCTCTTGCGAGCTCTCTACCCCGACAAGCCTTTGTTGGCCGTGGTAGAGTTCCTCCACGCTCGCTTCAAGAACATCCAGGCGGGTTTCCGCCGTTGTGAGTCTCTCCTTGTGACTCTTTTTTCCAGTTAGCGCTCCAGATTGCGCTTCCTCCGCTCGCGGAGAGTAGCCAACTTCTCGCTCATCACGTTCGCTGCCGCGCTCCTCTTGAGCGGGTCCAACAGCATGAGAGCGAGTGTGCACATGCAGCCCACCTGCGGCTGCTTGGGGCAAGGGTCCGGCTTGCCCCGTCTTGCTTGATTCGCCACGATGCTTTGCCATGGCGAAGTTGCGAAGTTCCTTCGCTGCTCGCTCGAAGTGCTTGCCCGCTCTGATACCACAATGTCACGGCCTTAGCTGGAATTGCCTAAGGCGTGAGGCACCCTTGCGGCTAAAACGCGAACTTAGCTTGCGTTACCCAAGACGCGAGTCACCCTCGTGGCGAGGACGCGAACTTAGCTTGCGTTGCCTAAGTCGCGCTTCGCCCTTGCGATCTTGCTCCGCAAGGATCAGCCCACTTTGTAACCTCTCGCAGGTCCCGAAGGACCTGTAAAAGAGAAAGTTGGTTAGTTCGAAAGAACGAGCGACGGACAAGTCCCGAAGTCTCGCGGAAAAGGGGAAGCTTTACAAGCAATTTGACGAACACCTTGTGTGCACAAGAGAAAAGAGGGAGAGGGAGAAAAACAAGGCTTTCAAGGATGAACGAACAGCTGCAAGCCCACAAACAGCCGCTCACCTGGTCCCGAGCGCGAACACAAGTCCCCGTAAAGGTCACGTGCGAACTTGCGAAAGAGAGTTCAACGCCCGGTATATAACCGAAGCCCCATCCAGCCCGGTGCCACCTGGGGGGTTCCAGGGGTCTGAGATGGCTGACATTTTGCTGTGACGAGACAGTTCGCCGCGCGAGCCCGTGGCACGCGAAAACGGGGCTGATTTGGGCTGTTTTGGGGCTGTTTTGCTCGGTTCGGTGAGCGGTCGCTTCGTAACACTGCAGCTTGTTCGAACTTACATATTTACAAGCAAAATGACCCAAAACCAAGAGAAAACATGCTG
This sequence comes from Musa balbisiana, assembly GCA_004837865.1. Classification (NCBI taxonomy): domain Eukaryota; kingdom Viridiplantae; phylum Streptophyta; class Magnoliopsida; order Zingiberales; family Musaceae; genus Musa; species Musa balbisiana. Next base: position 355,348 of record CM017196.1, on the reverse strand, counting down.
CCAAGCAGCTGTACAAGCAGGTGTGAGCGACGAACGGTTCGTTGAACGGAGTTGCTGCGAGCGCGCGACGACCGTTCGTGACAATACGTTGGCAACCTCCAACACGAATTGGCATGGTGCAAGCTAGGACCTCGCTAGTGTTGTGTTTGCCAATATGTTTTTGTATGGTACATTTTGATTGTACCAGCACATTCCAATTGGCCAAGATATCTCTTCACCGAAGGTTTATTACTTTTTTTTTCTTAAAAAACAATGTCATTTTGAGAGTGGCCAAACCATGATCTGACCAATGTGAGCCAACCTATATCTAAGTAATATAATCAACCAGAATTTGTATGTGAACTTGCTCAAAAGCTACCTATATGTCTTTTCAGCATGACTTCAAGTATGACACTACTACTATTTGCTACAACATCTACAATCTAATGTTTTACATTACTTTTTAGATGGTAGAGCATGACAACAATTAAAAAAAAGACAAAATATTACCAATGTCAATGAAATCATTACCAAATGAATAAGCACACCCCAACTCTAAATTTCAGCGAGGAGAAGCTACAATTGCCAATATGGACTTGCACCAATCTATAAACAACTAATATACCTTCTGTTGTAAAACTTACCATGCTTATGCATGGATGAACTCACTAATCGAAAATATTTATCTTCTTTGTTAGATTAGTAATAATCAAGGTATCTAGAATTGTCATGGCAGATGGATGAAATATAACACGCGATCCCAAGATTATTATGTTTTAATACTTAATCTCAGGGTTAATATGGTTTATTTCGGTGAAGCATAATGACTTATCTCATATCTGGGCAGTGACTTGTTCAAACCGATTAAAATGGTTGCCATGTGAACTAAAAATCTTTCAAAGGACAACTTTTCTTGGGAATGTAAGATTTTGATAATCTATGTCAAGCTAGATATATCATATTTATGGATCAAATCATGATTCTATTAGCTTCAAAAAAAAAATTATCCTGAAATTCATTATAACTTAAAGAACTTACTACAAAGAATATATAGCTTAAATTATACTATGTCTCAAATCAAGCTAGTAAAAATTTTTGCTATTGTGAGATTCACGTAATTGATTAAAAGCCTTATCTTGAATGCAGACGTATGTGCCCTAATTCCATCATAGGTGTTGGAGGTACAGTCTGGGCTACAATATGACATCCATGCAATGCATATGGTGTTGAGCTTGAGATATTGGATGCAGACCTTTGATCATTATCCCCATCCACATGTGTCAACTCTTGGTTGGCTGAATCCAACACCTATTTAAAATTTCCTTAAGAGTAACCATGACCATATAAAGTATAGAATGTGACCTTTGAATCTCTCTCTTTTCCACTCCTTCTTTAACTTGTTTATTATATTTTGACCATCTGCTAAATTGACCATTGAAGGGAACTTTGCTGGAGCAAATTCTGATGCCCTGCTGGTCTTCTTATAGACCACAAAATCAGCAAGGAACTCACATTAGCACATGGGAATCACAAAATAAAACCCAGGTTTCCACCCTAGCATCCAGCTTGGTAATCACCAGAAAACTATTCACAACATTTTATATATAAATACTTACACGCATGGCTAAAATTTTTATGAATAAAAATTTTGTTTCTTTATGCTCAATGACCTTATTCATATTCCCTTTCTCTATGACAAGCATTTTTTTAGCTTTTAACTAATTTCACAGTTTTTGGCCCTCGTCTTTTCAACTTATCTCAAAACTTTAGCTGCTGTTTGGATTAATACCTCTCTAAATTTGTGACAAATTTAATATAAGATTAAAGTGTAGTTTCTACTATCATACTTGTCTGTCTTGTGTCAATTTACTGACAAACAAAGAGGACATCGTTGTAGCTAATGGTTCCCTTTGTCAAGTGTCTTTGACTAGGACAACCCTACAGATGATTTGGGATGGATCGCAAGGTGTACCACAAGGTGAATTCCAAAACCAAAAGGATTTCTACATCAATTTAAAGAGGTCATGAGCTTTACTTTATCAAACTCGAACATTCTACTCAAACTATGATTATAAGCTAAAACAAGAAAAGGTAGATCTTTTCCCATTTCAAGGCATGAGGAGGCCCACAGAAAGAGTAGGCTTGGCCTAGTTAGTCCAACTCTCATTTGGAAATAGATTGATCAAACCTACACTCGATGTCATTGGCCTATTAAGCTTTCAAAAACGGGTTATCAGCCAAGGAGGAATAAGAGGCTTGATCTTAGTAGCACTAGGACTTAGGTACTTAGTTTTCAATGGAGGACGATCATTATAGATATTTTTTGTTATAATCTTTTGATTTATATCTCTAGCTGTACTGAACTTTTAAATAATTAAATTTAGGCAAGAAAAGATTCTTATATTATTATTTGCCGAGAGTCAAACTTTAATTAATTGGTAGGTGACGAAATAAGATCCAATTACAATAAAAAGAGCCGTAGAATTAAAGTTATTGTTACTAGTATTGATTGAGAAAAAAATTATTTTTGTTGTTATATGCATTAAATTAATGATCATGTATTGAATAATGCACTGTCATCCACCAGTACCCCTATATTATTCTCTTTCATGTTGCTTTTGTCTCATTAGACTAGGACTCTTTCCTCTCCCCTATTTCCAAGATTATCTTGATTCTCTTGGTAATATGTAACTTCTTTATCTTCATTACGAATTTGTTTCTTTTTGTTTTTCTAATAGAATATTGCCTCACTAGAACCATGATGATAATTCTTAACATTATATTTTCTTATTTAATTATATCTCTAACTTGAACTTGGAATATTTCTAGATCTACTTGTTATTCTTAAATTTGAATCAAAATAAAATTATGCCAGATTCAATCTGATTAAATTACACTTGAAGATGCTAAAAAGCTCTCAATTTAACGTCTCTAACCATCAAACCTATTCAAGATTGTCCTTTCTTACTTTCTGTGAGCAATATATCAAATTCCACTAGAGGCCCCAATTGCATTCTGTGAAGTGCATAAATTTTTCCTGAAGGCAAATTCCAAAAAGAAAGTGACTGTTCATGTCTACAGAATAACAGACAAATATAGGAGGGAATATGAAGTAGAAATGGTTAACTAATTCAGCAAGAAAAATAAAAGTCCACATATTTCACAAACTCCATCTGACCAGTAACCTATATCAAACAAAACTTGAAAATATACTATTATAGGTACTTGCTCATGCAAAATGCTGAAATTAAAAATTACCAAAGGAAATCATTTCTAGTTCATTAGGAAATGCAGCCAAGCCAGTTATTAGGCTCGACTACTTAATCAAATGAGGTATAAATAGATACCTCCAATGGGAGGGCTCATAAGTCCGAAAGAAGACATGAGTTCTATTTGTGTCAACCATTGTCTCGACCCAAGAAGCCCAGGTGTTTAAAGCAACTCTAAATGCAGAATTGATGGACATTCCAAGCTTCAGGGTTCCACCAATCTGGAAATAGCAACCCCTGAGAAAAAGACCATTCAAAATCCAGTATTAACACAAGAAAAGGACAGAAGATTTGTTCAAAATGCCAATATGCATTAACTGTATAATGATATTACTTGAACTCAAAGCGCATAGTGAGTAGAGATTGCACATAAAAATTCCCTTTGAAGTCCAAATTACTCTGCATCATTTAAGGCCACCAAAATTCCAGCGTATGGAAGGAGTTAATTTTGATAAACTATGATGACAATGAATTTATGAAAGCTATAAGATGTAGATGACAGAGCTATCATAGACATTCTTCAAATTTCATTGTTAAAAAGCTTTAATGTTGTTCTGAATACAACACTAATTTACATGTCTAATACAACTATAACTTATGGACATGAAGGAAAAATTTAAATGATTTACATGTCAAAGAGTTTGCTTGAAGTCCACCAATGACCAGAGTTGAATATAAGTACATCTGAATCAACCCACTTCCTGCTTATGTCATCCATCTTGTCCAGCTGTAGTGTTGTCCGAACCCGTTTTGGCCCATGTCTAGGTGGCAAGCCTTGCTGTACAAGAAACACCGAGCGGAAAAACTCTATGCTCAAATTGAACGATTGGAACTGGACACCTAAGAAGCGAATCGTTTTCGAGATCTGATTACTATTGACTTCATAAACAGTCTTGGGATCCTGCACTCCAGTCATGAGCATGCATATTAGAGACTCCCACTGTGTGCGACTCATTGAATCACCCACAAAGACTACCCTTTTCCCTCTCAGCCTTTCCAAGATGTCATGCACATTGAATTTAGGTACATCACATTGCCGTGGCTGCCACCTCCACTTAAGATAGTCGATATCCTTCCTCCCATTTGCCAAGCAGTTAAACCCCCTTTCAGCAAATGGACATTCCGAACTATTGTACAGAGGGTATGAACTATCCGGCACCCAACTACCATCAAAGACATTACAAACATTAGCGTCACCAATTAATCCAGCAACAAAATTCTCACTGTCTAAGTATTGGAAAACATAGAGATAGACGATACATCCAACGACGAGAACGAGAGAGGCCAGACAGAAAGCTACTACGAGATCACTGATTGAAGGTCTCGGCGCCACCCACGACTTCCTGCGAACAGAAACCCTAGGTCTGCTCGCAATTCTAGGGGTCAATCGAACCGACATCCTCCTACTAAAACCACCACTCTCCATTTCATGCACTGGCAATTTAAGTCAAAGAATTCTTCCTGCGAAAAACCATCCCACCTTACAGCAGCATATCAAGACGAACCTCAGGAAGTAAGATATCCCTCAGTCCCATCCAAGATCAGCAAAACGGCAACCAAATTACAAGCGATTGATGCCAAACCAATATCTAGGAGCAACAAAGAAGAAAGATGATATTTTTCTCATTGAAAAGCTTCAAACTTGATCTTGGCCAACAAAAGAACGAATTTGGATCAAAGAACAAGACCTCCACTAGATCGCAAAACTCACAGGTGCAAATCGAGCCAGAGACGGGATTCAAACCAGATTCTTGTTTACTCCCAAAGTTCACTCCTTTCATTAAAAGCCCTAATTCCAGCTCGAGATCTCCTTCCGACGGCTTCTTTCGCGCGGAGGAGTATTTAATAGGTCGACGGTCTGCGAGAGGTGGGGGTGGTTGGAGGAGGTGGGAGATTAAATAGCTGCCGACCAAGTGCGCGTTACAGTAATTGTGTGAAAATGACAATAGATGTTTGTGTCAATTCTTGTTTAACATGAAAGGTTGTGGATTAATTGTACTACGCCATTCTTTCAAGTCTCTCTCTCACACACACACGCACACACATATTATATACATATATATATATAATGAATTTTTGAAAATTTTATATTTTGATACTTTTTGTAAAAAAAAAAAAATTCCAACAGCACCTATATTTTCTAAATTACAAAAGCATCCTTATATAAGATTCGAGATATTCAAATATCTCAATCATATTAACGTGGATTTCGACTCAATATGGTAGAATTATAAATCAGATTTCTTTCAATAATTTTTTATCTTTCATAAATTTTTTTTAGCTAATGACTTGTGTGTTTAATCTTGTTCTTTGAGACAAGTAATTATAGCTGAAGCTTATGGTGATGTTTTGAGAGGACATTTCGGTAGGGATAAGACTCTACCTCTTATTCAATTAAATTTCTATTGGTCTAAGATGTTGAGAGATATTGAGAGACATATAAAGCAACGTCGAATGTGTCATTTAGCAAAAATAATAAGTCAAAATTCTGATTTGTATACTCTATTGTCAGTGCCAAATGCTCTATGGGAGAAAGTGAGTCTTGATTTCATTTTAGGACTGCCAAGAACTCAAAGAAACAAAGATTCTATTATGATTCTTGTTGACAGATTTTCAAAAATGTTTCACTTTGTTCCCTACAACAAATCAAATAATGCATCTTATATTGTTGATTTATATTTTAAGGAGATTGTTAGATTATATGGTATTCCAATAACTATGATGTCTGATCAAGATTCAAAATTTCTTAATCAGTTTTGGAGAACTCTTCGGAGGAAGTCAAGTACTTCTTTGAATATCAACAGCTCGTATCATCCATAAACCGATGGGCAAACTGAGATAACGAACAAAAGCTTGGGAAACTTTCTTTGAAGCTATATTGGCAAGAATATTAAGCGATGAGATCTCATTCTTCCACAAATTGAGTTTGTCTATATTTGTTCTATGCATCATAGTATTAATAAGAGTCATTTTAAGGTTGTTTATGGTGCTAATCCTATTGATCCTTTGGACTTAGTCCCTCATTCTACAACTAAGCAATTTAGTAAAGATACTAATGAAAGAGCTAGGCAGATAAAGAAGCTGCATAAGAGTGTTAAAAAAACTATTGAGAAGCAAAATGAGAGGTATGTGCAAATTGTCAACAAATTTAGTATAGATTCATATGAGGAATGAGAGGTTTCACTAAGCAAATTTGGGAAATTAAAATCAAAGGCTGATAGTTTATTCAATGTGCTTAAGGGAATTAACAATAATACTTATAAGATTGAGCTACCTGAAGATTATGGAGTATCCCCAACATTTAATGTAACTGATTTAAGTCCTTATTATAATCATGTTGATGAAACAAAAGATGACTTGAGGATAAATCTTTTTCAACTATGGGATATTGACACGAGAGCGCCTAATTTACTATAATCAACTCATGTGGACCTAGTTGATACTATAGTATTCTCTATAGCCCATAAATGATTACTTCGTGGTGCTGATGGGCAACATGATCATGGAGGAGACGTTGTTGACATCCCAAACGATGATCAACATGGTCGATAGGGTGTGGGACAAGACGGGAGAAAGAGGATACGAGGATTGAAGGATAATAAATTTATATTTAAATAAATGGATGAGGATGAAAGATTTATTAGGATATGATATATTTTTTATTATTTTAAAAAAAATTATATTCATCAATATAAATAGATGTTTTCGATTAATCTAAAGCATTGAAATACTCTTGGTTCCTTTTATACTATTCTCTTTTCTTTCTCTAAATTCTAAATAAAAGTCAACAAGTATGATATTAGAGCCAATAGTGTGCTATCAAAGCTTAATTCAAAGAAAATCAACCGTTAACAAAAGTATATCGATTAAAAAAAAGAAAAGACTAGTAGATCCCAAAAATAATAATAATAATAAGATGACAAACATTGGATTAAGATGCATCCAATCACGTTGTCCCTCCCATTGAACTGTACAATGATGTATCCTTACAAATAATGTATATGTATTATATACAAATATCAGCGATGACTACAGAGAGAAAAACACAATTAAATTAGTTTTACTATTTTCTCCCTGTATATATTGGTTTCACAATGGCAACTAAAGTAATTGCAATGCTTTTGTTCATTGAATTGATCAACCAAAGATTAATAAGATTGCTGCAAAACTATCCTTGAAAAAACATGGCATTAGCAGAACAATGCAACATAGCTAACAAAGAAGAGTACCGAAAAGCTCAGACAATGGAACAAGAATAGCCTTGTATATTTGTACAGGGATACACCCTGCAACAAACAGCAACAACACAGTTTCAAGATTTTGTGTTAGTTTTCCCCATCTTTGCTAAGAACAAAAATGGAAATAAAAAAAATTACACGACAAATCCAAAGCAGGTACAACTCTTTTTAACCTACAGATATTCTGAAACAGAATCTTTGCCATTTAGTTGATGGCTGTAGGAGTTATGCGCTTCTTGGTAGATTTATTTGCGTCCGAGTTCTTGGTGACGGTCGATATTGGCAGTCTCCCTTCCTTGATCTTTGTAACTGTTTCACTGTTAACTTTAGCAGCATTCTTCTTGTCAATTTCCATATGGTCTGTCACCTCAGTTTCCACATTAGACAAATCGGCCTTCCCGTCTGAGACCTTAGATGCTTCTACACAATTGTGATGATATTTCATCATGAAAAACCATGAGCAGAGATATAGATTTCTATAGAAATCATAATTAAGATCCACATAATATAAGCGAATTTTGCCTGGGTTCAGGTCCATCCTCTGCACAAGTTCAATGACAAAAGGAAAGCTGCAAAATATGTAAACTAACATGGCTTTATCACCAGTCAGAGTTAGTAAGTCCTTCAAAAACAAACCTATCCAACCCGTCAATCAGCTATTATGAATCCCATTTCTAGATGCATCGAAAAAAAAAAAAAAGGTAAAGTCCATTCACCATGGTTGTCATGAGATTGCATATGCTTTTCAAAGAGGATTCGAGTACCCACTGATCAGGTGTGCTGACCAGTCACCCAAATGGCACATGCCAGAATACTTGTCTGTATTATAACTTAAAGCCTGGCACTATCGGCAGTAAACAACAAAAAGTAAGAAATAGAATGACACATCAACCAAAAGAAACCCAAAGTTAGGCAATAAAAGGGAAAAACTTTGTGCCCCAACTCGTTAATTAGGCAATAGAAGGGCCTATCATGAAGCCTAAGGTGGCAAGTTAATTAGTCAGGAATCTTACCCTGTGATCATGGTTTGTTAGAAGTTACTCGCGCAAACAATAAGCAATTATCACAATGAAACTTTGTAATGAGAGGAAATTTCAAAGGCGTTCCCGTTCTCACTAAAGTTGCCAATGTCAGAAATGGAGAACCAGTTAACCATTTTATATTAAATAAAGCCATGCATATAATAATGTAGCAGAAGATATTAATTCTAGTCAAGTGTAGTTTGCACGTTAAAATGAAACATTAGCCAACAAAGAAACTATTAATTGACATACCTGAGGGAGAAATAGATTCTCCGAGTTCATGGTCCTCAAATTCTATAATTGTACAGTATCCATCTCGTGAGGACAGTGACAAATACTTTGCATCAGATGACCTTGCAAATAAAGTAGTTTGATAAGGAACTGGAGAACCACAAGAGTTCTTGAAACACTAAAAAATAAATGATTCTAGGGATTTTTAATCCCAACAAAGTTTGCTAAATATAAAGAACATTTAAATGACACCAACCATGTAATATCTGTAATGGCTGCATAGTGTAGTCCAGCAAATATTGCAATTGGAGGCAAGCTTTCAGTGTCATAAATGTACAGAGAGTTCAAGGTTGCCAGAGCAAAAATAACCCTATACGGAAGTTTAAAGAAACCAGCTGCAGACACTGAAAGCAAATTAGACCCTGATATGATTTTGTACAACAGCGCATTAGCTACACGACACCAACCTGAATTAGAACCTCGTAGAGCAAAAAGAACAGGGCAGAATCTCACAGCAACTATTGGTTTGTTAGCCCCTGGGAGTTGCACAGCAGGTCTGTAAAACCAAAGTGGTTGTCACAACTAGAGAAACATCTACTTCAACTTCAAAAGTTCTTTTAATCTCAACATTTTTACAATGTAACCATGAAAGTAAGAACATGGAGCTACAATACCAGGGTAATTTAGAACTAAATGGACTATCAAGGATGTAGGTACATATTGATTTTCTATGAATACAAATTTCACATGTTTTTTACATTTTTAAAAATTTGAGAAGTGCAGCTTAACCATATCAGTTGCAGAATGTTTTGGTTGTAGCAGTAGGCGCAGTTCTATTTAAGTATCCATAATGACAGTCGTCAGGATTGATATAATCTTCCAAAAAATTTAGCTGTTGTACCTTGAAAGATCTCTCCTTGAGAGAATATATGCAGTATTGACAGTTTCAGATGAAAACGAATATCTATATGTACCTAAATATGAAAAAATAACCAGCAATAGTCAGAAAATGTTGCACAGAAATGGTGGATTTGTTAGATTTTTCATGACCAATCAGTAACCAAAGGAAAAATATAAATGAGAAAAGAAAACAATAGAATGCCCAAACAATCCTTGAGAGAATATATGCAGTATTGACAGTTTCAGATGAACATGAATATTTATATGTACCTAAATATGAAAAAATAACAGCAATAGTCAGAAAATTTTGCACAGAACTGGTGGATTTGTTGTATTTTCCATGATCAATCAGTAACCAAAGGAAAAATAGAAATGGAAAAAGAAAAGAATAAAATACCTAAACAATGCACCGTTAATCCCAATACTCTAGCTAGAGAGAGTTCAAATAACCAAGCAAATAGTAAAAGCATACATAGCACAAGGACATGCTAGACGCTTGAAACATTCACAACATGGAGAAACTAAATATAAACCGAAGACATCTCAACCTAAAAGCTTCAAAATCTATAAGAATATTGACAAAAATAACTGAACTTTAGGGTTTCCATAAAAAATCACTACAGGAATATTTACATTGTTAGGTATCATGTTTTACTTATTGCAAATTACAGCATGCACATTACATCTCAAACAGGTATTGTCTTACAACTTGCATGCACCAAATAGAAAGTATTATGTGATTTTTTTTTATTATAAAAGTAGCCATTGGCCCATTGCTACAATCAAACTTTCAAATTAGTTTAATTTTATAACAAACATGATCATATTCCTAGATGAAAATTGCAATTCTGTGTGCAACAATGGAAGAAAAGTTGCAAAAAGGACTGGAGAAAAAAAAACAAAAACAATTGTCAAACTTAAAAGATTTAACTTTATATAGATTTATGTCTAATTTCATTTATTATGAGATACAGTCAGCACAATTGAACCCCAGATAGCCTACCCACAAGGTGAGTCTTGGTATAACAGTTGTTTCTGTGCAATTGGGTGACCGGCATTTGAGTCGTGGAATATTGTAATGCCTCAAATTGAACCCTCCTATCCTGCATTGCAGGGAAGCTCGACAGTAAATCTTCCTTTTTTATCATAGCCGGTATACCTATAGTGGATATATAGGGGCCATATATATGCCCATGAATGCCAATGAATTACCAAACAAGGTATGGCGTGATGGATTTCACTTCTCAGATGTGAAGAGTTTCTTTGTAGATAATTACACAGCTGTTTTGCACAAAATTTGATACATCAATCCATTTAATTAAATAAATATCCAGTCTCTTCTTCTAAACCATATGTAACAAAGCAACAAGATAAAACTGGATAGCTCAATTGAGATGACAACTGGGAAGAGTTTTAGGAGACATCATGATGGATGATTTCACTTGACTGACGGGGTCACAAATCCATGGCGATTAATAAATATGTGATAACTGATGAGAAAGAATCGACTTCAAGAAGTTTGGTGTTTCCAATGTGGTGCCAGGCTCAACAAAAGTCCTAAGTCTTTGTTTCAGCAAACAAATGAAATTAAAAGTTGTCAGCACTTAAAACAACCAAGGGTCAAATATAAGAAGTTTTGTTCAAAATCACCTTCTACATAACTATGTAAAGTTCCCTTTCTACAGAACAAAAAGGCAAAGAAATAATACATATAGAGACATCCCTTAGCTTCAACCTTTTCTGTTTACAGTCATTTGTCTCACGAATGATAGAAAGAGATTAAAAGATCTTATGTCTGAGAAACTCTACCAAGAACTCAATGTCAAATGCTTCGCAGAGCCAAATGCTTCAGAAAGCATGCACCTAAGTATAAACATCTTGACTATAATATTTGTACGAACATTGACCAAACTCTAAATGCAAATGTTTTGTTGACAGAGCATAACATGAATTCTGAGGCTTGAACTGAAGAATAGTACGTGTTTAAAATGTGACAGAACAAGAACAATTAGATGAACATCAAAAGAAGACTAGTGCAAGGCCATATGGCTTGAGATTTTAGGGCCAGGAAATTTCTCATGAAATCAATTTTTTGTGATTGCCTTAACTTTAGCAATGAAAAACCAACAATGATAGAACTTCAAATGACCTTTAAACATTTTTGAGCAAAAGGTCAACTCTGGTTCGTCTCTCACATTCATTTGCCTACAACAACAGAGTCAAGCCTAAATCCGTTGAAGGAGAATTTTTAATTGAAAACTATCCAACCTCTTGGTACAATGGATCCAACTTTGGAAGGTTCTTTTGAGATTCAAACTGTACTGCCCAACGGAGCCTATTATTTGATGGATATGGATGGCCAGTTCCACATCTGGTCCATAAATGGGAATTTTGAGTGGTGTGACAATAATTCAACATACGAGGCAAAGAAAAAAAATTGATGAAAAGCAGGAAGGCTAAGTACTGTTCTGGAAAGACTTCTAAAACAGGGTAGGGACAAAAACTATTAGCATAATGGAACAGCTTAGCAGATATTCACAAATCACTATCTATAGACTAATGTTATAAGAAACCAGTAATCTGACTGTAAAAAAAGAAAAAAAAAGGTGGGTTGGAATGGTCAGGCATTGGTGGTTTCTAATTCTGGATGACTAGTTATTAAAATTTCATTTAAAGAATTTCAATGGATTAGCTGAATGTAAGATAATGGAAGAAGACAGCATAAAAACTGAGGAAATTGAAAAAATATGTAGAAACAAGAAGAGAAACTACCATCACAAAAATTATTCCATAAGTGGTATGCTTACATCCATACCTGCTGGCACTAGTAAAAATGTTCCATCTGGTGACCATGCCAATCTCCTGAAGAAGGATGGCAATGTTTCATCATGGAATAGATGTGGTTTTGATGACACTGACTGAAAATAAAGTGATATGTATTAGCAGGGTCATGTCAGTGATAAAATAAGGAAACAAACAACATTTTCCAAGTTACTAACCTTGGAGTCATCCAACCTTTGTGAGTCTGATTTTGTGAGAACGTGCTGGCAAACATAATTCAGTTTCTCATTGCCCTTATGTTTACTCTGAGGCTTATTAACATAAATTCGACATGTCCGATCAGAGCTAAGGGAAGCAACATACTGACCCAAAGGATCCCAAGCAACCCCTTGAACATAATGCAAATGAGCATCCAAAATCTGATGGACTGAGCCTGAATTGTTGATGCATAGGTTTAACCCAATGCCCACCCAAACAATGAAGTGAAAAAATTTAGGCAACTAAAAGGTGGCATACCTTTAGTAACATCCCATATTATGCAAGAATTATCAACTGAACCAGAAATCATGTATGCACCATCAGAAGACCATTGGAGGTCAAGAACATCTTTGCGATGAAATCTAATCAAGATAATAAAATCAGGGCCACTAGTAAACAATATTGTATCAAAATTGTTTATGGAAAGACCTACAATAATGTCTTTAATACTTTCCAAGTTTGACCATCATCTGTCAAGTGTAGCTTCCAAATAACTAGTTCACCACCTACAAATTAGAAGAATCAATTAAATAAATCTATATTGACAATGTCACATAACAAAGAATCAGCTAACATGAATCAACCAACTAATTGGACTATCAATATGCATACCATCAGCACCTGATGCAAGGTGATCTCCTGCACACACACACACAAAAAGAAATCAGAAAACCAAAATTTATGGCTGTTATCAGGCATCAAGTACAAGGAATTTGTGATATTAGTTGCAGGAATCAAGTACATGGAATATAATGGACAACAAGAGAGACAAATGTAAGAGGTCAAAGTTTGGATAATAAAAAATATGCCATCATGTAGGTCTTTCAACTTTGTTAAGTGACATTTTTTATTTATATCAAAATATTATTCCAATCAGATCTCCAAGCTAAATGTCACACTCAAAATCTTAAATATCAGATGTACCATGAAACATTGCACCAACAACCTATAAGGACACTTGCAGTACTCTAAAAGTTAAACAGCAGCCCAATACACAAGCTCCTGTTAATACAGGATCTAGGGAGGATCACCAATGTACACAGTTATACCACCACAAGCATAGAGGTTATTTTAATCATTCAAACCCTGGTCTTCTAGTTCGCAAAGGCTAACCAGTATTCTAAAAGTTCTGATGAACATAACTCCAAACACAACTTGTAAAAGTAATAGAGACATAAAGAACACTACAAATAAAATACCATTTCTTTTCCCTTTGGAAAAATAATACAGGATAAAAAAAGTTGATGAGACAATGCCCTAGAGAAAATTTTATTATTTTAGGAGTCATTTGGCAAGGATATCAAAATCTATGGAATGATGATGGCATAAATAATCAAGAACCCAAGTGATTCATTCAATTAAATAGTTAGGACAATAAATGAACAATGCCAATAATAACTACTTTGAGTTCTGAGACCATTGAGCCCTTATTTTGTTGAATACAAAATTTTCTAATTTTCTTTCTTGTGGAATAAGCACACATTTCCCAGGGTGTCATGAAGATAATTACAAACAAGATAAATACAAAAGTTTCAGGTAGATCAAGTATGTTAAAGGTCATAAAGTTGTTACTTTCATATTTCAATTGCTGAAGTGAAGGCTGGAGAAATGGAGAAACGAACTTATAAATCAAGAATACAATTAGTAGCTGTCTGACCTTAGCAATACTGTAAAATGTATGGCCCAAAACACATACACAATATAGACCAGGAAATATTTGCCAATTAACAAAAGTTCGACCTCCAGCATGAACAAATAATGTTAAAATATGACAGAAATAAAGACAAATAGTCTTTAATTAGTGGAAGCAAACACTGAGAAAAGTAAACATGTGTCCAACTGAAAACAAATATTTGGTCAACTATAAATAAATCTTTAAGCTCATAGAAGAATTGGCTCCCAGTTATCCTGTGTCATTATGAGAAACTGGAAGCTACTGATCATAAAGCATCAGAAGCAGTTTCACTTGATGGATCCTATCCAGAAATTTGAAAAAAGAAAAAAAAGGTATGTATCAAGATTTCTAAGTATGCCTATGTAGTTTCAACAGCAGGAATATCATAAACGATATTCTTACCGGAAGGAGAGAAGCGCAAGATATTCACGCCAGAACTATGGTAAGAAAGGCTATTTTGATACAAAACTGTTGGATGACTCCTTTGTGATTCATCTGATCTTATCAGCCAAAGCTGCAAACAAAATGTGACAAATTAAACAATAGTTCAGAAATTTCAGAAAAATAATAATAATAATACAACTCAACAGACACGTGTAATGGTTCAACAACTTTGCAAGGGTATAACAACATGGTGTGATACGACAAGCCCAAAAAGGTACAGTGACCATCATATTGTGGATACTGTCGTAAATCTCTTTGGAGTCTGAGTACTCTAGAGAAGATTAGAGAGAAACTTGGTGATGATGTTAGTGTTCTGAAAAGCTAGCTAGCGAGGAACAAGTCATGCTATCAACAACAGTATAAATAAATCTTGCCTGTCTTCTAAACAATGACTGGGTGTGTTGCCCCAACCCATGAATAATCATGCAGATTAGGGAGGGTTATTACCTGTTGCAAGGCAAACACTAACCTAATAGCTATTCTGTCCAAATTCACAGTAAAACTTGCAAACTTTCAAGCTGAAGGGGAAAAACTAACTTTAAAAGTGTGAAATGCAGCACCTTAAATGGCAAGGATGCGAGGAAACAACTACCACTAGTTTATTATGACGACTATAGGATTAGAATGGCGTATTAGATCTACCAAACTGAAGACTAACCACAAAAAGCTAGTAAATCATTTCGCAGATGTAATTCTAACGTATATTTCTAAACACTAAAACCTCGAACTCTTTGCAAAGGAAGTGCTGCAGTTGTATCAAAAGATCGAAACCCGATTTTTTTCAGACTTAAGAAAGCAGTACAATCGAAGATTCCGCGAGAATCGAACAAAACTCCATCCTTTCAGGTCCGAAGAAAGAAAGCCCAGAAACGATACAAGATCGGAACCTTGATGTCGTGGTCGGCGCCGCCAGTGGCGAGAAGACCGGTGGGGGAGTGAAAATCTAAGGTGAGGACCGGCTGGGTGTCGTGCCAGATGACCTGCACCGTCCCTCCTCGCATCTTTCTCTCGATCAGCCTCGTACGGTTCCTCGCTGCCGCCCGGGGTCCGTCCGAAATAGCCCGGTTAGGGTTTCGAATTGGGAGGCAGAGGTAGAGGCTTGGCGCCCAACCGGTTCTGTGATGGCGGGAAACAGGGTTTAGGGACGTTCGGTGTAGTACTGGTGGTGACGTAGTGAATCCCGAAATTTAGCCCGACCCGTCTCTACTCGACCCTACTCGACCCGACTCGCCCCGTGCTTAGCGGAGTTCGGGCGCGAACGTGGATCGAGAGATGACCCGGATCCTATACATTGGAGTGTCGGCACATATTTGCCTCTCTATCTCTGAATATATGGATTCGAGTACGATTCTCATGCAATGGAATGGTTCACATCTGCATTTTGATTTGATAGTAAGTCCGAATTTGACATGTGCATTTGATTAAACAATAAGACTCACGCATGATGTTCAGTTGGTCAGAAGGGGCCTGATGAGATATGCGACGATAAGACCTTGTTAGTCAAATCTAAATATGATTTCGAACCAGCAAACATGATTTCTTTAAGAAAATATTTGTTAGCTTAAATATCGAAAAATATCTTATGAAAATTTTATCAAAAAATTTAATATTAGGATTTTATTATATGACGATCTCATATTTGGTTTTTACTATAAATAATTTTTATTAAAATATTATTAATACCCTTGAATCGGTTTGATTTAAACTACATCGATCGATGGGCTGATTTGAGTCGATTAGATTCTCGATATAATTCAAATTGATTCTTTCGTATTAGATCAAATTGGTTGCAAGTCTGCTCATATCTTCTACTTCAAATATAGGGATTACACTCACGGACTATATCGAACAAGTATAATCTCAACGTAAGTGACCACAATAGTGAGCTCCTCTCATCTTCATCAATTGCACTCGATTCCTCTCTTATTTGATTTCGCCAACAATGATAGTATTTGGCTCTTCTTCTCTCTAGCTTCGTTAGCATCGATTGTAAGTGATAGAACTTGTCTCCCATATGGTTATGTGTCTTTGGCTTCAACTATTTTTATTTATGAGACGCCAATTTTACTTTGCAAGAGGTTCAATGACTTTTCTCTGATTATGATATAATCGATATCTCAACGACTTTCCTTTTAGTAGATATAACATATCTTCAATAAGCCTAGGGCATGTGTCTCCCCTTATCTTGCGAAAATATAAGTTATGAATTAATAAATCATATTTATTTCATAATGTTTTCTATTTGTCTCCCCTTTAATTTGATATGATTTTAATTCAATTACCAAGATGCAATTGTAGATACCCAATTGTCATATTAATTGAGAATAAATTTATATTTTTATGATAAATTTATCTAGCTTCTAATTTTAGATAAATTTACAATACATTTAAAAAAAATTAATTAAAGAGACACCGGCATCATCTAATAAAAATCCATTATTGTGAGTTTTTTAAATAAATTACCCAAAATATTTTTGTAGACCATCTAGATGTACGATGTGACATGATATTTTTGAACAGGTCAACTTTGCCACGTGATGTTTTTAACATTAATAATATTATTTAAAATAATTAAATCATATGTCAACTCTCCTTAAAAACACAAAATTATTACATTTTTAGTTCATGATATATACAATAAAAATATTAATTCTGTCTTATTATAAGGATGGGGCGGACCTCCACCTCTTTCTGTTTTCTTTTCCTAGACGATCCATATAGATGGGCATCGTTCTGCAGTGATTGGGATCAACTGTGATCCATAATCCAAACATGGTCAGCTTAAACCACATCCAAACTCGACGAGGAGGGAAAAAGGAAATCAGTCTGTAAATTCGCACTCTCTTGCCATCCTTCCTCTCTCCCGTTCCTTCCGCGGCAAGGAGCCACAGCAGAAACCCGACATATAATCCACCGTAGTTTTGATCCATATCGAAGTTTAGGGCTTAGAAAGAGAGAGAGGGATCGAGATGCCGATCGAGATGCCGATAGGGCTCCCCTTCTCTGTGGACACATGGACACCGACATCCCTGCGGAAGCGTCACCACTTCCTGACGCACGCCCACAAGGACCACCTCACCGGCATCGTCGTCCGCGCCTCCCGCCCCATCTACGCCACTCGCCTCACGAAGAACCTTGCCTTGCATTACTTCCCTCGGGTCTTCCTCCCTTTCCTTTCTTTTGATCCGTTGATCTCTGCAGTTTCTCTTGGCGTGCTTGGTGTTTGACTTATGGGGTTTGGTTCTTCTTACGTTTGTAGCTTGATGATTCGCTTTTTGTGGAAATCGAGGTCGGCGAGTCGGTCGTTGTTGATGATCCTGACGGCGCTTTCTCGGTCACCGCATTCGACGCCAATCACTGTCCAGGTATGTGCACGATCTCCTTTTTTCTTCCATGCCCTTAATACTATTGTTTAGCGAAGTCTTGGTGTTTTGTTTTTCGTATTTCCAAATGTGTTTTGGTATGATAATCTCTTTTGATTACCTCGTGATTCTTTGTTGGTTGAACTGACAGTCTCCTCTCGACCAATTTTTTTCGAGCAAAGCTTATACCAAAATTTCTTCTTACAAGGGCAAAATTAAAATGTGTAAGAAAGGGGTCTCCTCTTTATTGGGAAATGGATGGCAATAATTTTATGTTCTAAAATCTTGTTTGGCCAAGAGATAGAAAAGAAAAGAAAAGAAAAAAAAAGTTGAAAACACTGATAACTTGAACATCTTAAAGATACTAGCATTTATTAGGACCAAACTTGCTTGATGGTTGAACAAGGAGCAGTATAGAGAAATGGCAGAGATAGAATACAATGTGTTTTGTGATAAGTTGGAAGTAGCACTTGCTCAATTTATGATCTCAGTAAGTTGTTTACGATTGTCTTCAAGAGATTGTTAATCGTCTTGTGTCTTTTTAATGGTTGAATTAACAATTTTTGACTGCAATCATCTTGAACTTTCTAACCTAAATTGGGACCAGATTTGCTTTATGGTTGAAGAATGTTTTAGGTGTTGGTATTTGTCAAAGTACCTAGTATACTGTGACAGATTACAGTATTGTCGATTGCATACTCTTGATTTTGTCTGATTAAACTGTGTATACTTTTGACTTTCTATCTTCCCTTCTCAAATGATGCAATATTCTTTTTGAATCCTTTACTTGTTTGTGTGCATGCAACACTGCTAGAAACAGTTATTTCTGGTTAATATTCACTTTAATACATTTGTTAGTATTTTATATCCATACAGTATCATCATTAACAAAGGATCTGCCAACATCTCAGTTCTTGTTTGGGGGTTTGTAACAGGAGCTGTCATGTTTCTGTTTGAAGGCACATTTGGTAATCTATTGCACACAGGTGATTGCAGGCTTACCCCTGATTGTCTGCAAAATTTACCGTTGAAGTATATAGTCAAGAAAGGAAGAGAAACTCTGTGCCATCTGGATTATCTATTTCTGGATTGCACTTTTAGTAGATGCTGTCTCAAGATGCCAAACAAGCAAGCTGCCATCCAGCAGGTTTTTTTAGTCATTTTCTTTACCTCATGAATGGTCTGGCAAATACAAACAAACAGTACCACTATTAATAGTTTTCAGATAACCTGATTTTTGCAGGTAATAAGTTGTATATGGAAATATCCTAATGCACCAGTGGTTTATCTTTCATGTGATCTTCTAGGCCGGGAAGAGATTTTAGTTGAAGTATCCAAAACGTTTGGATCCAATATTTTTGTTGACAAGTCAGAAAATTCTGACTGTTTTCAGGCCCTTTTTCTTGCTGCACCAGAAATTCTTACAGAAGATGCTTCTTCTCGTTTTCAGGTCAGGGTTCTATCTTTTTATCACTCTTTAAAAGATTCTTTAAATCCCATTCTTTTTCTAATCCTTTATAAGGAACAATTACCAAAACCTTCATCATCAAGTTTGGTCTTTGATTATGGGTCACTTCCTGATGCCACTTAATGCAGATATATAGTCCATACATGCTTCACTGGACACATATGACTTATTTTAAAACATATGATAATTCATATATATGAACTAGCATATGGGGTATCATAAGATGAAGGCAAGTGATGTAGAGGTGAAGAATGAGGATAACATTGGTATGAGGTGTACATGTGGGATCATAGGTGGAAGTATTCATGTAAATGATTCAAATTTTGATTGTGCATAATTTAGAACACTTAATTTAAAAAAAAATTAATTTGATCAAATATGAGTCTAATGGATCAGTTATAAAGCAATTACATTATTAAGTTTCTTTATTTTCTTGCCATAGCCTCTTAATCTAGAACACTTATTAAGTTCTTGATTAATTTGTGGTTTGTAATCCAACAATTTCACTTGAACAATGAGTTTTCCCTAGATAACGTGATAAGGTAACTCAATGATACAATAGGAAATTGCAAAAGTTACATAAAATATAGTATTTTAAGTCTTTTTTTTTCATCCACTTCAATTTTCAATTTGTGAATTTGTTCTAGGAAGGCCAATTGGACCATACAACAACATCATTATCTAACATGGATCTTTTGTTGCCATTGAGAGATGTTAAATCAGACTATACGACAACAGGATTATAACATAAATCTTTTGTCGCTATTGAGATATGTTAAATTAGACCATCAATTCATTATATCTGCATTCCTCCTTGATGGATGTATTTGCAAGCAACCATAATGCAATTACCTTCATTTGACTATAAGAGACCTAACACCTCTCTTGGGATCGTTCACTGAAGGCTCCATCTGAATTGAGCTTTCAACGACCGCTAGTTGGTTTAGTCTAGTACACTAGAAAGTGACATACCATACTTTGGTTTTCTTCGTACTTTTGTAGAGTATTATAGTTTATCATCATACTCATTGTGCTTTGATTTTTCTAAAGCACAAATCATTAGAAGCTTTCTAGATCAACCAAAGACTATAAACAATAAGGGCTCTTAGGATTGGGCCATTGTTCTAAGTTAAACAATCTCTTTCCCTGAGCCAAGAGCCACGCAAATGCGAAAAATATCTAAATTCTAAATAAAATGTTTGTTTATAAAGGCCCTACACTCTTTTGGCATTATACAAAAAAAATAATCTATAACCTCTGATTATATTGACTTATCATATATGTAAAAAGCTACATATCTTTAGTCATGTTATGAGTATTTAAGTCAGTATTTATAATTTCTATTAAGGTCTTTTTAATTCTTTATTTACCTCTCCTATAACACTAATACCATATTTGTAGGTTTATTAAGCAAATGTCCAAATAACCTTAAATGGTTTTTGCTCATTTTATCCTTTATCGAGGTGATACCTAATTGTTCATGAATGAAAATATTTATTTTCCTATCATTTCTAATATTTTAATAAATCTACCTTAACATTATGATCTCAACCAGTGTAGTCAAATGCATCAAGGTGCAAAAATACTCAAGTTGTTGGGCGCTCCCAAATATTATAATATAAAAATATATATTATGATAGATAAAAATAAACTAAAATAAAAATAATACATCAAAGTTGCATTCATTTGAAGTATTAAATTACATTATCCATATTTAATAACAAAAATGATAAAATAAAACAAGATTAACATCAAAGATCATTAAAATTCACTTTCATTGTTTTTAATCTTGTCATCGTCTTCTTTTTCATGTGATTTATATTCCTCTTATTCATCTTTTTCATAATAAATTTCTTGTTCCATAATTGCAAGCGATGAAATTTAGGCTTTTGCATTCATCATTGTTCTCACGAGTTGT
The DNA here is from genome assembly GCA_004837865.1 of Musa balbisiana. NCBI lineage: Eukaryota > Viridiplantae > Streptophyta > Magnoliopsida > Zingiberales > Musaceae > Musa > Musa balbisiana. The sequence continues at coordinate 333,803 of CM017196.1, read as the reverse complement.
TTTGTATATGTCTTTATTTCACCAACACCTGAAGCGTTTGCTACATCTCCCCATTTCAAATTATCATCATAAAAAACAATTTCATGTTCAGCATTTTTTGAATTTGCATCTATTTCTCCAATCAACCATTCGCTTGAATCATCTATATCATCTAATGAAATCAGATCAATGTTGTCTCACAAATTATAACGAGTCTTTAATGCTTGATTATACTTTATGTATATAAGATTATGTGGATGCTGATGCTCCAATCGATTTTTTTTCTTTGTATGAATCTATCATATCATATGAATTAAAGATCTATATAGTTGTATCAATATCTAAAAAAATATAAATTTGTTGAAATTGAATTATTCTTATATATTTACATTCTCGAAGACACTCTAATTTTGCTTACAACCTGTAGTTGTACAACTCAAACTTAGAATTTTTATCATTAATTGTTGATGTTAATTATAAGTTGTGCAGCATTTCAAAATAGGTTTCACCACTCAATTGCAAATATAAGTTCAACTATTAATAATAACATATTTTGATGTTAATTATATTAATTTACAAATACATGGAGATTTAGTAGCCCCTTAACAAATTGTCATAAGAATTCCAAAAATACCCTTAACATTTTAATATAATATAAGCGATTATGTCTTAGCCGATATGATATTTTATTTAAACATTTTAATTATGCTATTTTAGATTTTTAAATAACTATCAATTTTATTTTTCTCTTTTTTAGGAAAATTATCATAATAAAAAAGGTTGCACTTGTATTGGACTCCATGCGTGACACATTATATTAATTTTATGTTAGTTGATATTGGAAAGATTGCATATATCAAGAAGAAATTTAGAGAAGCTATAAGGTGTGAGAACAAAGAATATGTTTCCATTTGGTTTTTATTCTGACATAGACTTATTGCACCTTGTGTTTTTAAGCTGTGTGGCCACACTTTCACTAGGTTATCCAATTTTTCTCATAATTTCTTCTTGAATTGTCGTGCCCAACAGGTGCTTCCTTTATCTAAACTATATGATAAAGCAAGTGAAGAACTTGCAAATGCACGTGCTAGTTTTCAACCAGAGCCTCTTTTTATTCGTCCCTCTGCACAGTGGTATGCTATCTATCCTAACCGCTACAAATCTCAAAAACGGAAAAAATGTCCAGTAGAAGCTGAGAGGGATGAGTTTGGGGTTTGGCATGTATGTCACTCCATGCATTCATCTCGAGAAGAATTAGAATGGGCCTTGCAGTTTCTCCAGCCCAAGTGGGTTATTTCAACAACTCCCCCTTCCCGAGCTATGGACCTAGATTATGTTAAGAACCATTGCTATAAAACTCATATCAGTTCTGATGACCCATTATGGAAGTTATTCAAAGGCTGTCATGTGAAGTCCATTCCTTCACCACCTCCCTCAGCTTCAGAGGTTCTCAAGAATAATGATGCTTCCATTTTTATCACTAAAGTATCAACTTCTGAGATCAATCAGTTGCAGCCAGAAACTTCATCTCAAAGCCAGTTTGAAGTAGAACTGGACTTATCTCCACCATCCAGAACACAACCATTTACATTATTTGGAAGAGCAAGGCTTGGACATAAAGAACTTGACATAATTAGATTTGATGAGAATAGTATTGTTGAGATAGGAGTAGAAAGTTTTGCTGCAAAACATGATACACTGATAGAACAACCATCATCTTGCCTTGGATGTGAGATTACATGTTCAGTAAAAGTATCGTCTGCACAGATTGCAATTACTGATAGTGTATCATATTCAATGGAGGAGAAAATTGTTGAACAGAGTTTTTCGAACCAATCAGATGACACTGTTAATAGAAGAGTTGAGTCATCTAATGGATATTCAAAGAAGGTTTTAAGCATCTGTGAACCTTGTATTGTGAAATCAGGAGTTGATGTCAAAAGTGACATATGGAATATCACAGAACCAGAGGATGATAAAATGGGTACATTACCTAATCTTGATAAGTTGGATGAACAGCTTGATGTTAGAAGGGACATGCTGTGTATTGGATCATCGTCAAGTTTTAACCCAAGCTTGAGAAATCTCTATAGATCAATGAATGTTCCAGTCCCCCGACCTCTTCCATCATTAGCTGAGCTCATGGAATCCTGTAAACGTGCTAAGAATGTTACAAGTTCAGATAATACTGGATCACGGCAATGCTATACTACACCTGCTTTCTTGCCTTCATAGACCAGGATTCTGCTGTGCAGGTGCCATCCTTGGATGCAACAAGCATGATTTATTATCCCTGTGATATGATGCAGATTCAGCAGTATTCAATTATACAGATTGTTTATATGATATCAAGTTGAGCAAGGATCACCCGGAAGTCATCATTTCTAATCTCTCAAGTCTCGACAATCTTATAAAAGGTTTTAATGCTCCTCCAATATTTCTCTTTCATGAGTTGATAAAAGCATCTTGTTGGTTGTTCATTGATGGCTGTAGACATCATTTATGTATTAATTGAATTGTGTAAAATTAAAAGTTGGAATTTGATTAGATGTGTGTTTAGTGGATAATGTGTTAGAATATAAACCAATTATGCACCATATTTGATTTAAAAATCTATTGAAATTATATGTTAAATAAAGGGTAATATATCAAATAGTGCCTTCACTATTCGTTTTTTTATCTAATGACATCTCCACTATTTATTTTTGTTAGATGGCGTCTCTTTTTTCTATAAATATCAATTTTGCTTTGGTTCTTCAAATTTTGTGAAATTAATGAACTAGTTTTAGTCTACTCAATCAAAGTAAGTTTTCCTCCTTTCACTTGGTCTTCTTCTTGGCCTTCACGTCTTCCTTTCCTCCACCCAATATTCTCTCACTCTTTCTCGTTTTGCATTCTCCTCCTTCACCTTCGCTCACTACTCTACCTTTACCTTCTCCTCTCACTCCCCCTCCCCTCCATTTGTTTTGCATGTCTCTCTTGGTTGCCTCATCCATTATCTTAGATTTTTGTCTTCTCTTATTTTGTCTTACCCTTCTCCTCTCATGTATTTTCAAAAATATGAGTCCCTCTCATTAAATTTGGTACTAGATATGGCGAGTTGGATATATTAGATATCACTCGCTAGCTCTAGGGCATATGCCATCACGTTGCCCACCATGGCGTTGCTCGCCATCGCGAATGGTATTCGCTTTGATCCTGACGAGTACTACCATATCCACCTCTCTCATAAAGCATGACATCACGAAGACAGAGAGTATGTGAAAGAAGTGGTTGAGCTAGTCTACGTAGCCCTCTCGCACCCGCTCGCTTTCCTCAATCAGCTTGTCGAGGAAGAGGAAGCGACGAAGGTCGTAATGGTGGACGAAGTTGGAGAGGCAGAGGTAGGAGACACCGAAGGTGGAGATGAGGGAAAGCTAGACCATCATGTTATAGACACAACGGGTGGAGGCATATGAGAGGATGAAGTAGGAGGCGATAGTGATGAAGACGCCCAAGAGGAGAAAGATGGACCAAGAGACCATTGCGTGTCTCGTTGTCAATGCGGGAGAGACTGCCTATATATGACGCTTTGCTAGATTACTCAATCAAATATATTGACAATATTTATAAATAAAAATTATAAATAAATTTAAGTGATATATTTTTAATTATTTTTATTATTGGTCAATTTAATCTGAATTTACAAGATTTTTTGGCCAAAAGTTTCATAAACCTTAGAAATATCTTATTAAGGCCTAAACAACCATTTTTCTATTTTCAGGCCTTCAAAAGACTTGTTTCAGTTAATTTAATTATTAAAATACTAAAATTTTCTTATTTTTGACCAATTTAAGGTGAATTTAGAACTAATTTAACTATAACATCACTTTTATTTCATTAAAAATCTTTTCTGGACTTTTGAGATAAAAGATTGGACTTTTATAAAAAATTCTTAAGAAAAAAAACTCTAAAAAATTACTTCGAGCACTTGCTCAAAATAATTTCATGTATTTCATATATATATATACATTATATTATGATAAAAAATAATGTTATTTTTAAAAACATTATTTTTTAAAAACGTGCATATATTTATATATATATACATTATATTGTAAAAACGTGATATATTGATTGACTGATGATAAATCATACACACTTATTAAGGTTTATGGAATAGAAACAACATCGTATAATTTTTTTATGAAAATATCAATTAAGTTAATTGGTAAGGATTTTGACTTTGATGTCAAGATTATCACGAAAATGTCAATTGAGTTATGTCGTGATGTTTTTGACCTTGATAGCAAGGTTATCAAATCACCATCATTTGACCTTCATAGCAAGGTTATCATATTAGATCTCATCTTCATCGCTTACCCTAAACTCTCCTTTAATATTTATGATAGATCACTTTGGTCTTCTTTAATTTGTCTTTAAATTTGATTTATTTTCTCTCAACGAAAGAAGTTGACATGCAAATATACTCATATGTATCCTCATTGGAAAGACAGTAAGTACAAATGCAAACATTATAATGTAAAGAAACTGTATATGTACCAAAAGGGAAGTAAAAGAAGAAAGTCATATTGTCTGTCAGTACAGAACTATATTGACCAAATGACATTCACATAATGGATCACCATTATTGCTGGAGACAACAGTATGATTAATACAACAAGGACACAAGAAAGCGTGAGTGTGAGGCTTGCATTACATGACTTAATCTCAGGCAAAGGCTCCTTTGAGCCCACCTCTCTGAGCACACCTGCACCTGACCCTTAGTATGAGGTAGGAGAAGAACCTGTAAGCCAAGATGAAGCACACCATCATCATCACATTCTTCCACCTGCACTCCTCCTTCAATCCTTCCTTCCTCAGCACATCATCCCCTGTCAGCAGGCACACCCCAAACCCGTACTCCAAGCACTTGGCGGAGCCGGAGAACTCGTTGATGAGGAATCCCTCGAACGGATACTTGAACAGGGAAACGTAGTGCATGAACACCCAGTAGCTCGGCATCCACTGCTTCGATATGAAGTAGCCGGAGAAAAGGAAGAAGGTGCCCATGATTCCTGAGATAATGGAGTTTCCGATGATGAAGTTGGGGACAAGAGCGCTGAAGCAGACTACCACCGAGTTCGCGGTGTACAGGATTAGCCATATTAACAGCAAGAAGTACATGAAGGCTGAGCAGCTCGGCCGGAGCCCTGCGAGCCAGTAGACCGGGACGGAGAAGAGTACGGCCAGGATGAGGAGGAACGGAAGGAAGACGAGCCCGTTGGCGATCACATAAGAGGAGACTCGGTAGCTGCCACTCGATGTCTCCTTCATTAGAATCTCTCTTTCCTGGAGGAAGATCGGCAGGGCTTCCGTGGTGCAAGAGAGCAGGAATGTCAAGATAAAGGCGAAGAGACCCACTCGTTCTCTGATGTTTTCGTCCTTGAGATGGTAGAATATCGAGCCGAGGACGAGGCCGGAGACGAGCATTTGGATCGTCCGAAACGCAAACAGTTGCTTGGTCCGCATTACGTTCTTCAAGAAGCGGTGGGTAAGGATGGCGATCTCTCGTGGCCTCGAGTTAGCGTACTCGTACGACAGCTCGTCGGGGTCGATCCCCGCGAGCGACTCCTCGTCGACCACCTTGTGCTGCTGAAAGAGCTGCTGCAGGGTGCACCTGTCTCTCTTGCCGTCAGCTCCGTCAACTAATTTCTTGGGAAACTGGGGTGGTGGTGCTCTTGCCGGCGGTGGTTGTTGCTGGCGATGCTCTAATTGCCAGCGGCGGAGGGTGTCGATGGAGTCCATGGCGAATTCGAGGACGTTGGCGTGCCGGGGTAGCTCGAGATCGACGGAACGGAGATGGGAGTGGAGCTGGTCGATGGTGCCGTGGTGGAGAACGGTGCCATCGGCGAGGAGGAGGACGCAGCCGAAGAGCTTCAGAATGCGAAACCCGGGCTGGTGGATGCTGAGGATGATGGTGCGGCCGCGGGTCTCGGCCATGTCCTTGAGCATGTCGACGATCTGCAGCGCCGACGTGCTATCGAGTCCGGACGTGGGCTCGTCTAGGATCAGCACTCTCGGGTCGTGGACTACCTCAACTCCGATGGAGACCCTCCGGCGCTCGCCGCCGGAGATACCCCGGAGGCGGGCGTCGTCACCCACACGAGCGTCGGCAACGCGCCCCAACCCGAGCTCCCGGAGGAGGGACTCCACCCGGGAGCTCAGCTGAGACTGGGAGAGGCCGCTGCCGCCGCCACAGCCGAGGCGGAGGCGGGCGCTGAACATGAGCGTCTCCCGCACCGTCAGCAGGGGGAACAGAGTGTCCTTTTGAGTCACGTAGCCGGAGATCCTCCGGAAATTGGACTTGTCCACCGGCCGCTGGTTGATCAGGATGGTCGGCGGCGTCGACGGGCTTATCTTCCCGGCGAGGATCTCGAGCAATGTGGACTTGCCGGACCCACACGAGCGTCGGCAACGCGCCCCAACCCGAGCTCCCGGAGGAGGGACTCCACCCGGGAGCTCAGCTGAGACTGGGAGAGGCCGCTGCCGCCGCCACAGCCGAGGCGGAGGCGGGCGCTGAACATGAGCGTCTCCCGCACCGTCAGCAGGGGGAACAGAGTGTCCTTTTGAGTCACGTAGCCGGAGATCCTCCGGAAATTGGACTTGTCCACCGGCCGCTGGTTGATCAGGATGGTCGGCGGCGTCGACGGGCTTATCTTCCCGGCGAGGATCTCGAGCAATGTGGACTTGCCGGCGCCGCTTGGGCCGACGATCGCCAGGATCTCCGACGGCTTGGCGCGGCAGCTGACGTTCTGCAGCACATTCCGGACTTTGCAGTCGTCGCAGGCCTTCTCATCCGCTGCATCAACAACTTCAGCATCGTCTTCCTCGCTGCATGATGCAGGGCGGTGACTTGACGCACCACCACCCTCCTCTCCTCCTCTACTCCATATCTTCTTCAAGGGGTGACATCTCTTTGAGATGGAGATCTGGTAGCTGATGCCCGTGGCCTCTATCTCACAGCCGGCTTGTGGCTTCATGAGAGCTCTCCCACGTCTCCTCTAAGCCTCAAACTCACTGCCAAAGACACTCCCCACCTTACCTTCTTCCATAAGCATGGCAGTGCAAGATACTAGAAGACCATTCTGCCCCTCGAATGCTACGGTAGTTTTACTAGGTCATTTTCCATGTCCCTGTCCAAGAAATGCGTTCATGTTTCTTGTCATTGTCTGTGTGATCCATGGAGGTGGACCAATGGTCATGACACAAAAGAAAGTTGGCAATGGAAGGGAGGCGTGGGGATTTGAAGAATTGAGGAGGGTAGCTTGGGGAGTTTAAGGGTGGGAGAGAGAGATGCAAACCACTGTGGCTGTCATGGATGATGATGGCCCCACGGTATCACATGAGGACTTGGTGGCTGATATTTAATTGGGGGCCACAGCTTATGTCGTAGCCCTGGCTCATGAGTTCATTAGCTGGATAATGAGCAGTGCTTACTGGTAGCTGTAGCACCACCACCACCACCACCACTTAATATTCCTTGATGCCCTCCTCTGCCACAAATCTATTTTAACTATAGGAGTGCCCTCAGGAAATTGTTATTAATACGAAGAGAATCCTTTTCCAAGATAATTAAAGGAACACCAGTGGCAGATGTAATGAGAGCTGTATCATAGTTGTGCTTCTGCTGAAAATATTTGGTGTGACTGCATCCCCGCCACCGACTGGAGTGAGAAGCTTAAAGCAAAAAACCAGAGGCGGAGTTGCAGTTGCCGCCTTGCGAGTGGCGAAGCGCAAGCCCGGGGGTAGTGCAATGAATCAAAAGAACTAGTGGCTGAGAGTGGAGGGGTGAAAATATCGGGGGGCCCCACCCTTGGTTGGCACATGCTGACCTGGCTGTCTTCCTTTGTTTGCTTCCCTCCTCTATATCTATAGATAAATATATATAGATATCCTCTGGCTCGCCCGTGACTTCTCTTCTTCTGCCCTCGTGAGGCTACCCTCGAAACATACACGCACACCCACAACTGCTCGTAAAAAAATGGCATAGTTGTGCGCCCGTGAACTCCTCCTCCTCCCTGTAGCTTTCTTTAGATTGACGGCTGAGATCTTTTGATTTTATTGTAGGAAACTTGAGAAGGTTCTCGAATGATACAAGTCCTCATCGTTGCTCTTCTCCATTTTCTGGCTCATACACACTCTTCTTCTTTTCGTCTGCAACTAACTGTACAAGTGGTTGAGCGTCACGTAGATAAGATTTGTTATCCAACGAAATAATAGAATGTGATTAGATTGCATTAGAGGACAAATACTGTAAGGTGGCAGAAATCGACCCCTCCATAAATATCTACAGTCACGGGGGTGCATGGCAACTTCTCTTGCGGGTCAACCATGCATGGGTCACAATGAATAGTGGATTCGTCTGTAAGATCACAAATAACATTTTGATATCTCCTTTAGATTTATTTTTGACACGCAAGTGGACTGACTGACTGGCTTGAATATGAGGGGGTAAATTTGAACAATCATAGTGCTTTGCCAATTCATTGTGATTAACAGTAAGAATTCCTACTTTGGCAATCACAGGGACAAACAGGTCTCCCTGGCTTGCGCTAATGACTCTCTCTTTGAAGGGTCAATCTGAGGTGAAACCACTAGAATACAATGGAAAGTTTTAGAATGGTTTAAAGTGAAGGAGGTCATTTCTTGGCTTGCTGGAGCCCTCACCATTGTACGTACATCTGGAGGGGTCAAGCAGCAGTTCGAATATATTTGCTATAAAAATGACCTGTTATTGGATGCCAAGGAGATCATTGGATATTATAATGGATCTGTCTTCCCT